>CM041777.1:32725953-33439109 GCA_023374045.1 Limonium bicolor | reverse complement strand
CTAGAGCTAGACATCGGGGTCTAGTGAGGCTCTTCATAAGTCCTCGTGCATTTGGTCATCATCACAATTTCTCGCCGCACCCCTACATTCTTGCACCCACCGTCACATCCCGTGCACCACTAAACCGTAGTGAGAAATTTAGTGCCCCGTCAACCTTGATCCAATTCTGCAAACCTTCTATTGCTGAATTGAATCAAGGGGAGTCATCTGTAGACACCAAATTTTTTTACCCCTAAAGCAAATCCAAAAATAATAAATAAGATAAGAGGGGTCATCGTCTTTCTTTTTCAAAATGTATTAACGTGTGCAAAAAACTATTGTTTTATAACAAGATTCTATAATCAATTTTCAAAGCATTTTAGAAAAACATAATTTTTCAAATTTTATTTCCAACAACAATCGGTTTCAAACCCATCTCTTTTGTTTTATATCCCAATTTATTGCTTATTTGTTTATCTACTTTGTTTTCCTTTTATTTTCATTTTGCTACTTCTAATTTTCTTCTAGCATTTACTTTTTATTTTGTCATCATCATTTTCTTGGTATTTCTATCATTTTATGTGTCTTTCACCATCGTTTATCATTTTGTGCTCCTTTTACTATTATTATTCATATCAGCATATTTTATTTGTTGCTTTCTCTTATTTTATTATTTGTTTATTCTATCTTATTTACCGCTACTTGCATGTGTTTAATTTACTTCCCATTTTTATTGCATCTACTTGTATTTTTATCATCGTTATATTAATACTATTTCATTATTTTATGTACATATTATTGTTATTATTAGTACTTTATTTTTGTTATAATTACATTTTTGTTTCTTTATATCCATTCTACTATTTCATGACTCTTAGGAAGAAAACGATTCATTTTGCTATATATTTCTATATTAAACGCTAGCGTTTTTATAGAATTATTCAGTTCATATTAGAACTCTAATAATTTTTCTCACATTTATATATTGAATTCTAAATTAGCATAACTGGTTAGTGTATTTGTTGAGGAATCCACTAGTCTTGAGTTTGAAACTCAATGGGAACATAGAGAATTTTTCCCTATTTTTGGTCCAGCTCACATTACAGCTTAATCTTTATTTTCCCCATTCAATGTGGAATGTTGTCGTAGCACAACTGGTTAGTATGTTCGTAGGGGAAGTGCCTGGTTTTAGGTAGGTTCAACTCTTGGAATGAGCAAGGGGGAGTTTTTTTTTTGTTCACTTCCGCCCAGGCGTGCCAAACGTGGCCTTAGGCCCGTTTTGACCACCAGTCAAACATGACCCACCTCCTTGAAATCTGATCCAGCCCTCCCATTTCCAGATCCAAACAAGACCTATCAATAGATTAGTAACCTTCAGCCCATTCAGAAAATCAACTGACACTATCCCTTATAAAAAAACCCTAACCCTTCAGTTATAAAATAACAACACTAAAAAACCTAAAGAGCAGCAAAAACATGCCCGATGTTGCATGCCTTTCTCCTTGTCTCTTCTTTTCTATTCTATTGAAGCCGGCTTCACCACAATCTCCTTCAATCTTTTCACCCACGATTTTGCAAGCAACGGGCAAATGTGGAGCTTACTCTGCGCCTTCTTCACTCTTGCCTCACTCTCGGTAATTTGCACACCCAGCCAGCGAACTTCATTCTCTTCATCTACTATCGAGAGTCTGCACATCCAGTTGGCAAACAACGAACATGCAAGCTCCTCCTACTTCATTCTCTCTAGCTGTAAAACAAGAAACAAGCACTACACCACTTCTCATTCTCTTCACTCCTGCCCATTTTGTAACCCAAAATGGTCAAACAACATACAAGATCTACACCCATTTTTTTCGTACCAGAAACTTCTACACCCAGCTGTCAAGTAGCAGAAGCAAAACTCACTAACCTTCTACCTCCTCCATTTTCGCTTGATTTCTATTTCCACTGACCATCTGCTTCCTCTATTTGAGTCCTTCCCTCAAAATAAAAAAGATAAATAGAGAACACAGAAAAGGGAAGCTTCGAGAACTCAACTCTATTCATTTTACTTTCTCTATACGGTTATATTTATGAACTGATCAATTTTTAGCTCTTTGTGTTGTGTCTCTTAATTCTTTGCAGGCAATCCCTCTGTCTTTCTCTCGGTGATTACCCTCTCTATAGGTTTCGATTCGACTCACCACAGAGCGAATGTGCTCATATCGGTTGCGCATTACCTATTTTCCCCTCTGTTGTCCATACGATTATTTTGCAGACTAACACTCTCTTATTGTCTATGTGTTATTTCTACAAAGACACAGAATCCAGCCCACACAAATCAGAGTCCGGCCCATGTTAAACAGATAGACCCAGTGAACAAAATATCTGTAACTTAACTTAAACGCAGCGTTTTACTATGTCTGTACATATCAAACCCTACTATATATACATGTACTCAGCGGCTGTATAGATACACAATTGAATATATACAAAATCTTCATCGAAACTAGCACATCTTTGTTCGATTACTTTGTATGGAATCAGAGCCACTGAGCGTCCTTCTTTGCTCAAGCATCCATGGAGACACCGAAGTTGTCCCAAATGTCACACTCGACTACATCAGGATCCTCCAATTCAGGTTCCCTGTCAATAAGCATGCCATCGTTAATTTCACCAATTTCAAACTTTACTAAACTTACTGCTGAAAACTATCCTGCATGGAAGACTCAGATAGAACCATACCTGAAGGGGCATGGATTGTTTGGTTGGATCGATGGATCCAAGCCATGCCCAACACAGTTTATTGATGGTGCTCTTAACTTGGAGTACACAAATTGGCATCAGTACGATCAAATGGTGATGTTGATCATCAACAGTTCACTATCTGACTCCATTATAGGTAATTTGTTGGATGTTCCACTGCTGCTGAGACTTGGAGTATTCTCCACTCTATGTTTGCTGCACAATCTGCAGCCCATGCAATGCAGGTTCGAGTCCAGCTTGGGAATGCTTGAAAAGGGAGCAGCTCCATGGCAGAATATTTTGCCAAAATGCATGGGTTTGCCACTACTTTATCTGCTGCTGGGGAGCCTTTGACTGATTCTCACTTTTGCTCCTATGTGATCTCTGGTCTAGGCCCTGAATATGAAAGTATTCAGACCAACCTAACCCTACGCCCTGATCCTCTCACTTCTACCCAACTTTATGGAGTCCTGCTAAGTTATGAATCTATACAGACACCCACACCCACATCCCTCCAAATTAGTGCCAACTCCACCTCTACAGATCATACCATATATGCTAATTCTAGTCAAGGAAGGGGCAAATCTAACTCTAGCTACAGAGGGAGAGGTAGATCTAGCCGTGGAGGCAAGGGAAACTATCAGACCTTTTCTGGTAAACTAGACACCAGGGTCAGGTGTCAATTCTGCAACAAACCAGGACACATTGCCCCCAATTGCTATCAGAGGTTTAACTATGCTCATCAGGCTCCACCACCACCTTCATTCAATGCTAATTATACCAACTATACTACAAACTCGATTCCTGGCATGGGATGGTACCCCGACACAGCAGCATTAGACACATTCACCAACAACTTTGGAAATCTGAACATTGACAACAAGCCTTACACAGGTGGAGAAGAGGTGGTTCTGGGAAATGGTAATTCTCTTAAGATTATCAGTCAAGGATCAGGAAAATTACTTTGTGATACTGGAGCATTCTCTCTTTCTAATTTGTTATATGTGCCTGCTCTAAATAAGAACCTACTATCTTCCCTTTTGCCTCTCGTGACAGAAATCCCCCTCAGTCACCCACACCATCCACCACTTTTATCTCAATACCCATAAATCCCCTTCAGTATACATCCTCCACCATTCCCACAGACACCCCCCAATCACCTCAACATGTCCAGTCCTCTCCTCCCACCGCCCCACCACTAACCTCCCCTATTCCCAGCCCTATACCTTTTCCAGCCTCTCTTCCTCCTCCTACCTCAGTAAGCACACCCAGTCCCTCCCCCCTGTGCCCCACCCTCAACACCCTATGATCACCCGTGCCAGAGACAATATCACTAAACCTCTGGTTAGACAGGATGGCACAGTCCCCTGGCCAACCCTACATACCACTAACACTCATCCTTCCTCCATACCAGATGAGCCCTCATTTAAAGAAGCTCTTCTTTACCCTGAATGGAGATCAGCTATGCTCCAAGAATTCAATGCTTTACTGAAAACAAAACTTGGGATTTGGTTCCCCCCCCCCCCCCCCCCAATGTCAGACCCTTAGGGGTGAAATGGATTCTAAAAACAAAGCATACAGCAGATGGACACATTGACAGACGCAAGGCACGACTAGTTGCGAAAGGTTACACACATACATCAATTATTGATTTCCATGACACTTTCAGTCCAGTTGTGAAACCATCTACAATCAGACTAGTTCTGTCTATAGCAGTGGCAAATCGATGGCCTATTCATCAAATTGACATAAGCAATGTGTTTCTTCAAGGTGATTTACATGAAACTGTTTATAAGATTCAACCCCCGGGGTTTATTCACCCTCTCTATCCTGACCATATTTGTCGGTTGAGGAGATCTATCTATGGCCTAAAACAGGCCCCAAGGGCCTGGTTTTCTAAGTTAAGTGATGCCCTTATTTCCATGGGGTTTAGAGATTTGAAGGCAGACTCATCTTTATTCATTTCAACATGGCACAGAGACTGTTTTTGCCTTAATCTACGTTAATGACATTGTTTTCACAACTAACTCACATGCCCTAATATCTCAGTTCATTACACACTTATCCTCCCTTTTTCCTGTAAAGGATCTTGGACCCCTTCATTTCTTTTTGGGAGTGCAAGTTTATCGCAACTCTCAGGGTCTATTCCTATCACAATCTCAGTATATACACAAGTTAGTAGAACGGGCCAACCTCACCAAATCCAGACTGGTTTCTACCCCTATGGGATCTACTACAGATCTCAGTTCCACAACTTCACCCGCATATTCAGACATCACCAATTTTTGGAGCATTCTAGGAGGGCTTCAATACCTCTCCCTGACACGACCGGACATAATTAATTTCACAGTAAATAGACTGTGCCAGTACATGCATAATCCGAGAGATGTCCATTGGAAAGCCCTTAAACGATTATTGTGGTACCTCAATTCGACGAAAGATCGCTGCTTTTTCCTCTCTGCTTCATCCGGTCTCCAACTCGAAGCATATGCAGACGCGGATTGGGCTGGAAGTCAGGAAGATCGCCGGTCCACTACGGGTTTCTGCATCTATCTCGGTCGCAATCTGATCTCTTGGCAGTCCAAGAAGCATCCCACGGTTGCGCGATCGACGACCGAAGCAGAGTACCGGTCTCTAGCTCATGCCACTTGCGAACTGCTTTGGCTCCAAAGTCTTGTTGCGATTTGGGTTTACACCTCTCTCATCCTCTCTTCTGCGCTGCGACAATCTCGGTGCTCTTTATCTCGCTGAAAATCCCGTTTTTCACTCCAGTGAAGCATATCGAAATTGATTTTCATTTTGTGAGGGAGAGGGTAATGAATAAAACCCTAGCTATCTCGTTCATTCATACCGGTGACCAAATTGCGGATATTATGACTAAGTCTTTGCCCCGACAACATTTTGACTTTCTGCGTTCCAAACTTCAGTTGGTTCAGTTTCGAACGCGGGAAGTACAAAGACAGAATCCAGCCCACACAATTATAGTCCGGCCCATGTTAAACAGATAGACCCAGTGAACAAAATATCTGTAACTTAACTTAAACGCAGTATTTTACTATGTCTGTACATATCAAACTCTACTATATATACATGTACTCAGCGGCTGTACAGATACACAATTGAATATATACAAAAATCTATCGAACTAGCACTCTCATCTATTTCGATACTTCTGTAATTTCTTCCTTTCATTTTTTTTCTTTACATGTGATTAATCCTTCTCTCTCTTCCCGGTATTTAGCTCTAGCCCAAATGTTTATAGAGCTCTTTTGGATTTATGTATGTCCGTGTGAAATGCGTTAGAGGCCATGTTCCTACTTTGCTAAATTTCGATCTCACGAATACCCTCTGTTTGTTAATGGTTACTAATCTTACACGAGAATGTATACTTCTCGTTTCTGTTTGGCCCTTCCTTGTCGAGCAAAGTAGCTTTAATATGGATTATGACTTTTTCTAATGGTTAGATAATGTGTTCAAGTCTAGTATTAATATACAGTTCATAACCTTTCGAGATAGAAGAGTGGCTTGGTTCTTTCTATCTATACAACTTGGTCATGTTCTTCATTGCAGTTTGAGGGGTATTTTGAATATTAGGATTTGTTAATAAAGCAACAGCAAAATAGAAAAAGAGAAATCAATGACCTTTTGCCCATATTTTTGTTTTCTACTTTGTTTGTTTTATAACAAAAGAGATCAACTGGTACTCCTTCAGTAGTCACCGCAAAGAGCAAAAAAAAACATGGTTTAGGAACCACATTCAACTAACTTTTGAGATAAAAGAAAAGAAAGGATGACAATCTAGAGTTTTAGACCTTTTGTTTGTTTTCTGTTACTCAGTTTAGAATTCTTTATGTGGTCATTATAAGAAGAAATAGAGAAAGGTAAATACAATAAGCTAAAACTCCAGATTTAGGACTTTTTCAGGTAATTTAGTCTAGTAGTTTTAGTTGATTGGAGTTAATTGTTGCTGCTTCATTTTTTGAATAAAGCTTTGTGGCCTTGTCTCGTAATTCGGATTCCATGTGTGTCTATATCTGGCTCATTACAGCAAATTCCCGTTAAAGCATTTACTTAGTCTTGCACATGATTTCATATATATATATATATGAGTTCGTGACTGGTTGGGTGGGGCTTGATAACTCATTTTAATTCAAGTCCATCCAATGGCTAGCCTAAACCAGGCTGGGCCAAGAACCCTAGATAGCCTTCTAGGTTACCCATTTAATTCTAGCCCCTTAAGGCAATTGTAAAAAGGTTGGATTAAAATACCTTCCCACATCTAGTGGGTCTCTGATTAATTTCGTGGAGCAGTATTTTCCTCATGCTTCAAAATACCCAAACCTCCCCCACTCTATAAGAACAAAAGCTTTAAAAATCCAGGCCCTTAAGGCCATTATAGGAAGGCTTTGATTGTGATACCGCCCCACGTCTAGTGGGTCTCCGATTTGTCTTATGAGGGTGGGATTTCCTAAGCACTATTTTACGCAGGTCTAGTCATCAATTCCTCTTATATGTTGTATTTCATAATTCCTTCTGAATTCCTAGAATAAAATCCCGTCAAAAAATCAAATTTTTCTCTAATTTTCTTTAAAACTATTTCCAGATTCATTAACCATTTTGTAAAAAAGCACTCTCTTATTTTGGGAGATAAGCCAAAAATCATTTCAGTGTCATAGAATCACCTTCAAAAACCAAGCTAGACTCTGGCTTAATTCCAAATCTAGTCGTATCATAAATCCGACCCATTTACACTTGATCCAACCCATTTTCATTTTCGGCCCGGTCCCATATTGACCCAAATCCAAGTGTGACCCAAATCTAACCCCAACCCACAAAATTCAGCCCAAACCTATAAGACCCAACCCACATATGTGACCTGGCCCAAAATCTTGACCCGACCCAAAAGAAATCCCAATTCCGGCTCATATTTCAAAGCGCAAACCTGAAGCCCATTTCAAGACCTAAAATCCAAAACCTAGTTTTGGCCTAACTCAATCCAAAGTCCAACTCCACTTCAAACTCTAAAAATAAGCCCAACTCCACTTCAAACTCTAAAAATAAGCCCAACTTCACTTCAACTCCAAAATAAGCCTAACTACTCCAACTTCAACAACTCCACTTCAATTCCAAAAATAAGCCCCAAAGTTCAGAATCTGACCCGACCAAAACTCCTTTGACCGGGTCTAAACTCCTTTGACCTAGCCCAAACTCCTTTGACCCAGCTCAAGCCCGATGCGACCCAAGCCCAAGCCCACTAACCTAACCTGGCCCACAATCCTAACCCGCCCACAATCCTTCCAAAATCGCCCCACAATAGAGTCAAAATCAGCCCACAATCCACTTGAAATCAACCCACAATCTACTCAAAATCATCCCACAATCCACTCTAAATCAGCCAATTTCCACTCAAAATCAGCCCATAATCCACTTAAATCGGCCCACATCCATTTAATCAGCCCATTTCCACTTAAAATTCAGCCATCTCCACTTCAAAACCCAAGCCAAGTTTAATCCATTTTCAGCTACAAAAATTCAACCCAAAATTCGAAAATTCAAACTCATTTTGCAAATTCAATTCAAACTTCAAAATTCAAAACACTTCTTCAAACAAGTTTCAAATTAATCTCAAAATCATTTCATAAACTCCAAACGACTCTTTTCTTCCAAGCGAATCTCATCAAGAATTTCTCAAATTCAAAGAAATAATTTTGTGAAATTTCAAAGGAAAAACTCTTCTTAAAATCTAAAAAACTCTTCTCAAACACGCATAAGGTTCTTCTCACATTAAGAGAAAATTTTCTCCTAGAAACATTTCCTAGATCAGGGTTTCTTTATTGAGAATTTCAAACAAATTTCAAAAGTTTTGTTTCTATTTCCTTCCTGGTTAGGCATCACTTGTCCTCCTTTCCAAATAAAAGTCCAAGGCGGGGCATTGGGGCAGTAACATCCCTTGTCACAGTCTAGATTTCTTTAGGCGGGGCATTAGGGTGACTAACTTCCCCTAATTGCAGCCTAGATTTTTACAAGGTGGGGTGCTAGGGATGTGATCGTCTTTTTAGTTACAGCCAGGATTTTAGAATCATCTAACTCTCTTCTACTCTATTTCAAACGTTTTCGGTTTTTAACATTTTAAAACCCGAGAGTTAGAGACGTTATTACTTATTAGGGTTTGACCGAGGGCACCTCATTCCTTGGTTAAAAAAGCGCACCTGAGGCGCGCCTGATGCGCAGGCAGAGCAAGGCGTCAACTATATCGCCTCCAGTGGCAAGGCGGTCGCATGTCGAGGGGCGGGCTGAGGCGGCGGAGGCGGGTTTGAGGCGCGCGGATGCGTCGCCTGAGGCGGCCGAGGAAGAAATACAGAGCAGACGGAGGAATGGCGGATCGATCGAGGAAGAAGATGATAGACATAGGTTTTTTTTCTTTATTATTTTCTGTTTTTTGTCTGATTTCACTAATCACACCACCACACCACATTATTTTTAGTTTCTCACTCCAACTTTCCCCAATCAACATTTTACTTTTTGTCTTCACCCTCTCCAATTCACTTTCCCTTTTATTTCCCATTCAACTCTCCCAGCTACCATTCAATATCACGTAGAGAATCCAAGTCCCCACCCACACCACACCTACTAGTCCCACTCGCCACAACAGAGGTATTACTTTTCTGTATTTTTTTTGTTTTCTTTTGCATCAGGCAGGGCAGTAGCGCATGCACTACATTTTTTTGTTAACGTTGCACCATAGCAGCAACTGCAAGTGGTCCCCTCCCCTTACTTTTTTACATTTTTTTTCTTTTGTATACACTGATGTGCACACATTGGACACATAAAAGAGTTTATGAATTTGTTAACATTGCACAGATATGTTTTCATTAAAGAAAATACAGAAGTGATAGTCTAGAATGTATTATATTTATTTAAGGATTAAGGTTCAGTTTTTATGTCATTTTTTTAGTTATATTTATAAATGTATTATATATTGCAGCATATGGATAATGAAGGTGGTGGAGGAGGAACTTCTAATAGAACCATTGATTTGGCTCATAAATATGCCACCAAAGATCCTAATGATAGAAATGCTATAAAATGTAAATTTTATGGCAAAGTGGTTAAAGGAGGTGTATATAGAAATTAAACAACATCTACATGGAGGATTTCCGTACGTTCTTAAGTGCGATAAGTGCCCTGAGCATGTGAGGTTGGAGGTGAAGGACTTCATGCTAATGAAAAGGGCAATAAAAGATCAAAGTCAAAAATTTCCACTAATGCCAACTTTTGATGATGTTGATGTCGACGAGGAGGATGATTGTGTTGAGATAAACCAAATATCTTCACAACAAAAGAGACCAAGACAAAAGGGTCCAATGGATATCTTCTTTAGACCCAATCCCGAAGATGTTCTCAAAGGTAGGAAAGGGGGAGAGAGAAGACAACAAACCATCAATGAGGTTTGTAAGAAAGAGTTAAGAGGTAAGGTTTGTAAAGATATTGCTATGTGGTTTTATGATGCGGGTATTCCGTTTAATACGGCCACCTATGATAGCTTTTCTATCATGATTGAATCTATTGGACAATATGGCCGGGAATGAAATCACTTTCAATGCATGAGCTTAGAGTTCCTTTGCTTAAAAAAGAAGTGAATGAAGTGGAAGAAGCAATGGAGTTGAACAAGAAAGAGTGGAGGGAAATCGGTTTTTCAATTATGTCCGATGGATGGCGTGATTCGGTTGTCCAAAAGGATATTATCAACTTTCTTGTCAACTCCCCAAAGGTTCCATATTTGTAAAATCCATGGATGTCTCTGATGTTGTGAAGGATGCTAATATGTTGTTTAGGTCCTTGACAACATGGTTGAAGAAGTTGGTGAGGAGAACGTGGTCCAAGTGGTGACGGACAATGCTTCAGCTTATGTTAAAGCAGGTAAGGAAGGAAACATCAAATTTATTGTTTGATTGACTCTTTGAATTTTATAAGCTATATTTATTATGTATTTTATGATTTTCTAACCGCTGGTTTTGTAACTTTGTATTTTGTAGGAAAGAAGTTGGAACAAAAGAGACCACATCTATATTGGACTCCATGTGTGGCTCATTGTCTTGATCTCATGTTGGAGGATATAGGTAAGATTCCAAAAGTGAAAGGAACTCTCAAGAAGGCAATGTTCATGAATGCCTATATCTACAACCATGTTTCTCTTGTGAACATGATGAGAAGATTCAAAAATCAAAGGAACTTGCATAGGCCAGCTGTCACACGCTTTGCAACCTCTTTTATCACTCTTTCTCAAATACATAGCCAGAAGAACAACTTAAGAAAGATGGTCACCTCCGAAGAATGGACTTCAAGCAAATTTGCTAAAGAAATTGATGGGAAAAGGTGCATGCTACTCTTATCCAAGAATCTTTTTGGAGAGATGTGATATATGTTCTTAAGTTGACGGGGCCACTTGTTAGAGTCCTAAGATTGGTTGATGGTGAGAAGTCACCGGCTATGGGTTTCATTTATTCGGCTATGGAGCATGCTAAAAGGGCTATTGCTAAATCATTTGGCAATATGGAGCATGAATATGAGACGGTGTTTCAAATCATAGATAGAAGATGGGAATGTCAACTTCATAAACCTTTGCATGCAGCTGGACACTTCTTGAATCCCTCGGTATTCTATGCTAATCCTGATCATGTTGGTCGGGAAGAGATTGTGGACGGACTATAAGATTGCACATCTAGGTTGAGTCCTAATGATGAGGTTGCACAAGAGATTGGAGATGAGATAGTAAAGTATCAAACAGCTGAAGGAGTGTTTGAAAAGCAATGGCTATAAGAGCAAGGAAGTCATCATCTCCAGGTGTGAACTTTAATTCTTTTTTGTAATTGTTTTCAACTAGTATATTACTAATAGTAATTTACTATATTATAAGTCTATGATTTGAAATTAATCTAGTAGCTGCGTGGTGGAGAACATATGGCTCATCTGCTCCAAATCTCAGAAAGTTTGCAATTAGAGTGTTGAGCTTGACTTGTAGTGCCACCGGCTGCGAGAGAAACTGGGTGTTTTCCAAGATGTAAGTTTTTTAATTGTAAAGTTAACTCTTTCAATTCACATTATTTTCATGATTATGTTTATAACTCTTATTTCTTTATACACTTTTTTTATTATTATAATAGCTTCATACCAAGAAGAGGAATAGATTGGCTCAAGAACGATTGAATGATTTGGTGTTTGAGAAGTATAATCGTGCTTTACAACGTCGGTCAAATTTGAGTAAGGATCAATTGACTGATATAATTTGGAGAGATATTGATGAAAGCAATGAATGGTTGATCAGAGTGATGGAAGGTGAAGGTCAAGATGATACCTCATTTGTATTTCAAGGTGAAGACTTAACACACGGGATTTGGTGGATGAAGCAATGGGTGCAAGTGAACCTCTCTACAACACTAGAGGAGTAAGGAGGGATGGAGCTAGCACTTCAAGAAGAAAAATGTTGCTTCTTCATCTAGTAGTAGAATGAACTTGATTCATGTGGAGGAGGAGGAAGAAGAGATTGAAGAGGATATTGGTGTTCCGAACAACAATTTGGATGATATAGCGGTGCTTGGTCCAGAAGATGATCATGATTTGGATGATCATATTTATGACTTCACCGTTTAGTTGTTGGATTATTATTGTTGGAACAAGTCTTTTGTAGTTTGATGACTTTTGAACTTGTGCATTTTTGTTGTTGTGGCCCCTTTTCCTTGGTCTCTTCTTGAGAAGATCCATTTGTATGCTCCTTCTCGTTAGAGACCAAGGCAAATTCATATTGATAAAAATTTGTATGGATTGCTTGGGCTATTTTAGTGTTTGAAGACCCACTTTTGAAGTTTAATGGAAATATATATTGTTGTAAGCTTCTATATTATATATTATATATTATGATATTGTATTGTCTTGTATGTACATAATGTATGTTCAGAACAATATATAGGTGATTCTACAAAAACAATCGCCTCAACTACGTGATGCGTTCGCCTCAACGCCTCATGCATCACGCCTCGCCCCTGGCCCCTCATCGCCTCAGAGCGCCTCACGCAGTTTAAAACCAAGCCTCATTCATAGTGTTTCTCTCTAAACCCTAGTTTTCGACATAAATACATTGCCCCATCTTTCAAACCTCCGTACTTACCATTAATTAAGTGTGGTGTTCGAGGGGTACATAGGTGATGCTTCAGGATCATCTGTCCCTTCCAAACATAATAGTTTTTGATTTTAAAGCTTTTTAAGAGAGACAATTTTGAACAACTCAATCCAACTCCTCCATCAAAGCCTTAAGCTTTCATAAACCTTCACTAACACTTCTCATCTAGCCTTTTCCAAAACCCAAACCCTCTATAATCTCACCAGCTTAGAATGCTTCACTTCTTAAGATATTAATCTCGAATATCCTTTAATGTTTTCAAAACTTAGCATATCAACAGATAATCCTAACTACCCTTTCCACCAACATTCAAGGTTACCAGAAACCCTTACATTTCTCGACTGATATAAACCTCTTCAAATACTTTTTAAACCTCCAAAAGACTGAACACCCCTTTTAATACTTTCAAACTCTCAAAACCCGAGTGCCTCTTCAACATTCTCGATCTTCAAACACCTCAAAAGCTCATTTGCTCCCAAGTCCGAACCCCACAAAATGACCAAAATACCTTTAGCTCCTCGAAAGACCAAAACATATCTTCAAGCAAATAAAATACACTTCAAGTCCGACCCGTTTCTTCAAACCCTCTATACTTCCCAATTATTTGTTACATACCCATTTGATATCCTCATCAGATACTCTCTCTCCTCAACTCCTCACTGAATCCCTATCCTTATGGCCCCTTAAATGAATATCTGTAAAAGTTTTTGAAAGAAGGCAATCCCGACAATTGAAGACCGAGGTTTCCTCGAGCACCACCCAGTGCGAACCCACACAAAATCTCTGGTATGATCAGATAAGTTCTATCCATATGCAACAAATTTCAGAGTCAATCAACGGTTCTTAAAACCCTTATCTTCCTTCCTAGTTAATCGTAGGTCAACTAGGTGGCGACTCTAGTCATTTCCGTCCTTAGGGCATAAGTCTGTATGGAGCCCTTTGAGAGCAGGTGTAGTGCTCACTAGCATTTCCCTTACGCTCTCGGAAAGACGGACGATAAAGTAGGTATTTGAGGGATTCCATGAACAACGGGTTTTCACCACAGGATGACATTTTTAGGATCTAGGCTTTTCAGTCAAGAACCATTTAGATAGCCCTCTTATACCGAAAAAATCCCCCTCCACACCCACATTCACACACTCGCACATAAAGAAAAAACACATTCATACACGAGAGAAGATGCGCGTGGAGATAGAAATGTATTATCTATTTCCTCTTTATTTTTGTATTCCTTCAACAGATACTCTCCTTGTGTCCTGAAGTCACCCACCACCCTAGCACCAGCGCTAAGCTCCTCTTAAAACCAAGTATGGGATAACATAGGTGGATAAATGATGAAGGTGGTAATGACTTCAAGTACCATGGCGATTGTAAACCTAAAGATAATCAATAGAGTAGGACTAAAGCTACTAAAACGTTTGCAGGGGCATGACTATCCCTTTTGGAAGATGGTACCCATTAGGTAAGGAATTGTCTTTACAATAGTCAAACATGCTTATTCCATTTATTGAAGATATCAACATGACGTAGTCGAATACTTCTCCAATTGAAAGATAATGCTTAGTCTAGGGGTAATTCATTACTAGGTGAACAAATCTTACAGATTAGGTGTCATAGTGGGGTCCATGATGTTAAGGATTCTCACCTTACTTATAAAAAATTTCGATTATTCTTATAAAAGAATCTATATAGTCCTTAATGTACGGATAAAAACATTAACGGGTCATTTGGTTCTTGGAATGTTAATTCCTGGAATAACATTCCTAGAATAGAATTCCGAGAATAGAATATGACATCGTTTGGTTGTTATGATAGAAATACCTGGAATTTGATGGTTTCTTTGTTTGGTGGCCAGAATAATGATAGGAATAGACTTGGAATAAGTATCAAGTCACTAATAAATCATTGACATTTAACACATTATTCTTAGTTGTATGTTCAACTTTTAATTATATAAATTAAATTTTAGAATTTGTAAAAATATTTGATAAATAATAACTGATAAATTTTACTTGTCATAATTATAAGAGCCCAAAAATAAGTCAATAAATTATTTTTAAAATTTCTCTTAATTTCTATTTAAATTTTCTGGATAACATTAAATTGATATTATGAATATAAATTTGTAATTATTGAGCATGTAGAATGTAAAAGGAACATTAAACATATTATATATTAGCATGTAATATGTATGTGATTAATATAAACTAGTTCGTTTACGAAGTGAACTGGATCGCAAAAGCTCATAAAAAATGTTACTAAGTATTCAAATGTAGTAAAACATTCTACACAAAAAATAATAAAAATAACAATGTAAACTTTCATACCTTGAACCCAATAAATAAATAACAAATTTATTCAAAACAAAAAGATAAAGTGTCACATAGAAATGATTTTGAAAGCGTAGCAAATTTGAAGAATAACAAGTTTGAGAAAAATGTAGGATAAAAAGATAAATAATTAGTTGCATTTATATTGGTGGAAATTATGAAAATATCTGTATTTATAATTAAATTATCACGTCTGAAGTGAGGGAAGGAACTGACATCTCATTTGGAATTGCAATTCCTAGCTAAAAATCAAGGAATGCTATTCCCAAAAAAGACCATAATTTGACAGTTACCATAATTCTTGGAATTCAAATTCCTTCAACCAAATAGTATAATTATTTAAATTCAGGAATTACATTCATATTACCTTCTATTACCATCCTACCAACAGCCTGTAATAGCATATCACTAGGCTTAACCACACTAATCTCTCATCATTTTTCCTTTCGGCAGATAATATTTTTTACTCAATCAAACAGAAGAAGATGAGCACTAATGAATCAAGTGTGGAAACTTCTAAGAATTTTGTTTATGTCTTGTATATTAAGAATTCTACATTTTTATATATAAAATGAATTTTAAAAAACAAGTGAGCATTTAAAATTTGAAATACAAAGTCAAGGTAGATTAGAGCACATACTTCTAAGTGCTTCATTCATGCGACGCCGTCGATATGCTTTGATTTCAACGGTAGTTCACAAATCAACGGATGTAACCCTTCTTCCGCGCACACATACCCCCCTGCAACCTTTAATATTTATCGGCGTCTCACTCTCGTCTTCAGAATTTCTCTCAGGCGTGCTGCTTCCATTTCTATTCCGATACCGCTCCGTCCCCCTCTTCTTCCTTGACATTATATCACCCCCTTTCAGTTTACAGATCTGCTGGTTTTTCAGAGGCTGAAATAAGAGGTACCATCCTTCTATCTCTCAACAACCGAACTTTCCACATTTATTTTATTTAGAAAGTCGTGTACCTGTTTCCTATGTTTGTTAATTTCACTTATTTGATTCTGTATGGGAATTAGGAATCTGGAATAAATTTAATTTTTGGGGCTGCGGTCTATCGTTTATAATCCCCTTATTTCTCCGATTACTTCTCTGGCGTCACCTCCTTTAGGGTTCCTGTGTTTTCTCCCATTTGATTTTTTGCTCTGAGGAATTTTGTTGATAAATCTCGAGGAAAGATATCCATGGCTGCACCGCCTGCAAGAGCTAGAGCCGACTATGATTACCTCATCAAACTCCTCTTGATTGGCGATAGCGGTAAGCATCTCTCTCTCTCTCTCTCTCTCCCTCCTCTCTCCTCTCTCTCTCTCTCCTCTCCCCCCCCCCCCCTCCCTACATTGGATCAATTTGTTTTCTTTCGCCCAATCTGATTCATACCATCTATTTCTCTGGCACTGCTGTCGTGTCGAGTGGGTTCAACTCTATCCTTTGAGCAGTTTACATCTTCGTGGTCAGGGTGGTGGATATGGTTGGGGGGGAGGGGGGGGGGGTGGGTAGTCGATTATATCAATGTGCTTACTTCCTGGATCTTCTCCGCTAATTTGTGATCTTGTTTTGTGTATTTTTCTAAATGAAATAGTCTTTGAATTTCATCTATCACGGTGAAGGAATTGTATTAGTGTTGAAATGGGATGGGAAGTTTTTGCCACTTCTTTGTCTGTTAGTTAACTCAATATGTAGCCATATACTGATGTTTTTACGGTTCTTAAGTATAATAAGTAGGAAAAAAGCTTAAAGACCCACCTTTTTCTTTATGAACTACACAATAAGAATGCTAGTTTAAAACACATCATTGTCATCGGCCAATGACCATATTTTTTGATATCTTGTTGCATTTTTCTAGTGCAAAGAGAAATTGGTGTTTCAGTTACAATTATTTCTGGATCATGCATGGGAACTTTCTCTTTATATGTACGTTAGTATGATGTTATTAAAGAGGTCAATGTATCTGGTTTTAGATGTTGAGTAACGACAACATATGTGCCACGTATCATCATTTCTTACTGATTTTCCTAATTAACTAGCACAACTGTTGTGTGAAGTATTATTTTGGGTCTTCTGCTCGTGGTATTGCTTTTTGGTCTGTTAGTTCTTTGTGTTTGGCAATATGCGCCAATTTATGAACATTGCCGCGTTTACATATTCAGGACATGTGTGTGTATGCGGTGACTAGTTAGTACTCAAAATGTATGACATCTTTATTAATCTGTGCCTTTTTGTTTGGCTGGAACTATACTTTTTGTTTTGGCTGGAACTATACTTTTTGTTTGGATCATGCATGGGAACTTTCTTTTCATTTGTAGGCTAGTATGATCTTATTAAGAGCTCAATGTATGTGGAATTAGATGTTGAGTAACGACAACATATGTGCCACGTTTCATCTTTTTCATACTGATTTTCCTAGTTAACTAGCGCAACTGTTGGGTGAAGTATTATTTTGGGTCTTCTGCTCCTGGTATTGCTTTTGGTTTATTTAGTTCTTTGTGTTTGGCAATATGCGCTAATTTATGAACATTGCGGCGTTTACAAATTCAGGACATGTGTGTGTATGCGGTGATTAGTTAGTACCTAAAAGGTATGACATTTTTACTAATTTGTGCCTTTTTGTTTTGGCTGGAACTGTACTTTTTTTGAAGGCATGATTGTATCAGAGGGGCTGAGAATACACTAAACTCTCAATAGAAAGGTTTTTGTCTGCCCTGAAGATGTGACTCCCATATAATAGTTGCTGGTCATTTTCGAGTAATTAGAAATTCCTTGAAATTGTATCCGAGTGGACTTTCTGGTTATGGATTTCACATCCTCTTCAAAACTTATACCACTAACATAGCAAGCACTGTATATGGGTACAATTTCTCTGGAGAGTGTTGATTTTGTTTGCTAAAAAAATTTTGAAGATCAAGAAACAAAGTGATGCTTTTGATTAAATACAAGTGTGCGTGCTGATTTCTAGTTACTCCTCAGCAGTTTTCAGCTGTAGTCAGGTGGCCACTGAGACTTGAGAATTTTGGTCTTCTTAGAGTTTGATCTTTTTTTTTTTTTTCATTTGCGCAGGCAGATCTTGAACATTTGGGGTTATTTGGTGTTGTTAATCTGCTTCCCAATTTGCTGTTCCTCTAGATTTTCCTGATGACTCTTTTATATTTGTGATATTGATGTTCTTAGCTTTGTTTTGCAGACATTTTCTTTGTCTTGTGATGATTTATCTTGTGGTAGGAATTATATGGTTTCGGTTTAAAAAGCTTAACTTATGCAAAATAGATGTAAGACTTTACGTCTGTAGTCAAAGAAGTTGCCCACTTTCTTAAATATTATATCTTGTAATATAGTTGCTCTTTAATTAATGACTCATAGGTGTTGGTAAGAGTTGCCTTCTGTTGCGTTTCTCTGATGGATCTTTCACCACAAGTTTCATCACCACTATTGGGTATTTTGACTTTACCCATTTCTCTAGGATCTTTCTGTTTTTGCATCCTATATGGTTTCTTACTAATTTAACATCTGCAGGATTGATTTCAAGATTAGGACCATAGAGCTGGATGGAAAAAGGATCAAACTTCAGATTTGGGATACTGCAGGACAGGAACGATTTAGAACCATTACAACTGGTAATGGGTTTCATCAGTGACATAGATATATCTGAATGTGCTGTATCTCTGCTTTGAACCTCTGTGTGTGCTCCACCGTGAAGAAAAACTACTTTTAGCTCACATGCAGGACAGGAACGATTTAGAACCATTACAACTGGTAATGGGTTTCATCAGTGACATAGATATATCTGAATGTGCTGTATCTCTGCTTTGAACCTCTGTGTGCTCCACCGTGAAGAAAAAACTACTTTTAGCTCACATGGGCCATAGGCCTAGGATCCAAAATCAAGATGCATCTGGTGGGGCTATTTGTGGTGTGAACTGTTGCTTTTGGTTCCAGATCTACTTTTTGCTTGATGAGTGGCATAATGATAAACTGTGGATTTCCTGTGGTGGCTGGTGCTCTATTAAATGTCATTGCTTACCCACTTCTTTTACATCTCCGAGTGAAATGTCCAACCAATTACCATCCATCACTTTTTTGATACTTGAAAGTCTTGAGGACACCATGCTATCTTGACGTTCTTCTATATTTTTTAGCGCTGATTCACATGTTACAGTAACTAGAATTTTTATGGAAGTGGATCATGCTTTAATTAGTCGAACATTAGTTTTTTGTTGACTTCATTTTCCTCTTTATTTTATCTTTGCAGCTTACTACCGTGGAGCAATGGGCATATTGCTGGTGTATGATGTGACGGACGAATCATCTTTCAACAGTAACATCTCTTACAAACGTTTTAGTGATTTAATGTACCTTCTTTTGTACTAGAATGGATGTTTTGACTGCTTTGTTCCATACTGTTACCTTGTCATATTTGTCTTAGTCTTCTTTCTTACCCAATTCCCCTTATTAATCAACTAAACAGGGTTGAACCCACAATGATACACTATTCCAATAGTTGGTATGCTCTATGCTGCTTTACTCACCTTTTTGTATAGACATAAGGAACTGGATCCGCAATATTGAACAGCATGCATCAGACAATGTTAACAAGATTCTTGTTGGTAACAAGGCTGACATGGATGAGAGCAAAAGGGTAATTGTCAATGTGCTTCAAACTGGCTTCTTTTGTAAGCATTTTATCATCGTCCCTGTGTTGACAAAGTTCCTATCTAGGCTGTTCCAACCGCGAAAGGTCAAGCCCTTGCTGATGAGTATGGAATCAAGTTCTTTGAAACAGTTGAGTGATTTCGTTACTCTCAGTACTTGTTTGACTATATACTTGGTTCTATAGTATTACTCAAAATTTGATATGATGCAGAGTGCCAAGACAAACTTGAATGTGGAAGAAGTCTTTTTCTCAATAGCAAGGGACATCAAGCAAAGGCTTTCAGAGTCTGACTCCAAGTCTGAGGTACTATTGCTGTTATGTTGGCTTTCTGCAAGGACATGTTCTAATACCCATTAAAGGATTGACTTTCTATATATGAGCATTATTTACACCATTTTTTTACATGTATGCCGCAGCCGGCGTCTGCTCTCAAGATTAATGCACAGGACCCAGGGGCTGGTACGGCCCAATCTGCTCAAAAATCAGCTTGTTGTGGATCGTAAACCAACCAGCATCTCACTTGATCTTTTGAAGAGATCTGGATCTGGGTCATAGGGACTTCCTCTGGAACGGCTGACTGGTTGATCTTTGGGGAGAAAATAGAGAAAGGAAGAGGAAAATGGATTTGAAAAAACAAATGAAATTTGCGATTTTTGTGGGACCAAAGGTATATGCGGGGTTGTTTTGTGCATCTCTCCCGACAGCCAGCCAGTAATTTTATTCTACTTTGGTGTGTGAATCGGTAGTGTTTCTTCTCGTTAACTAACAAGGAAATTTCTACATTTTATATATTAAGTTCCCACTTGAATGTTCTCCTATCTGAACTTGCGGGAGGAACTAAATTTGTAGTTGCTCTCGTGTATAGGAAAAGTGATCAAGAACAAAGAACCCTCCATTTTATGAATTGGTTTCAGATGTTTATGTTGATGTTTAACCTCATGCAGAGCATTGTAGTATGCTTTTGTGGTGTTTATTTTAGCTTTGAACCAGAACAGTGTTATTCGAGCTTCAGAGTTGTTATTGTAGTAATTTGAAGCTGTTATTTTCGCTGCACAGAATGTAATTTATCAATTAGAATGTTTTTAGTCAAGTGCATTGATTAGATCAGGGGAAAAACTTGTTGGAACTGTGAAAATCAAAAGTCCAAACTGGTAAAGCAAAATGTATTGCCGGGGTGGCAAGCTTCCTTAATTCTAATTTGGGAAAATTTCACGATATATCTCTGTTTTCTTTCGTAATTCACAATATACCCCTGTGGTTTTTGTAATTCAACTTTAAACATGTTTAAATGTTATCCAAAATTGATGAAACTTTACAGTGTTATATTTTGATTCAATTCAAAATTTGAAGTTTTTAAGCTCACATGTGATCTGTGGGATCTAATGAACATGAGACATATTTATTGGATCCAACAGGTCACATGTGAGATTAAAAAACTTCATATTTGATATTGGACAAAATATAACATTTTAGTATTGTCCATGTAAAGTTTCATCAATTTTGGACAACGTTTAAGCATGTTTGAAGTTGAATTACGAAAAACACAGGAGTATATTGTGAATTACGAAAGAAAACAGGGATATATCGTGAATTTTCCCTTCTAATTATTCATCGCCGATCCTGTTCCAACTAAGGTTGCTATTTAGGGTTTGGGATTAAGATGAGATTGACGAAGTGATAATGAATATGACTAAAATGTGATGTACTAAAAAGTACCCAACGCTTAAGAATTGCTGATGCAACTAATATTATATGTTGAAGTTAAAGGGTTTAGGGTTAAACTCTTCACCCTAAAATAGATGATAATAAAGAATGAATAAAAGTAAAATGAATGAACTAATAGAAGTACCCCGTAAAGTAGAATTAATAAATTATTGAAAGTTGTATTTTATGTTTAGAGGTGAAAATGCCCGAAAAGTCCAATCTCTAAAACGAAAGATAATGTTGAATAAACACAACGGAGACGGGTTTATTTGGTGGTTTCGTACCGCGTGCAACAATATTAGTGGTGCAGTAGAATTAAGAAAAATAATAATAGCATATTGCGTGGTAACAAAGAAATTTTGAAAAAAAAATTAATGCAACAAAATTCATGCGAGGAGAAGATCCACATCTGGAGTCACCCATCTTTTGGGTATATGTCATATTTCCTGGTTGGGTATTTAGGTATTCTGAAAATGAATCATATTCATTAAAAAATGTGTATATATTGGTGCAAGCGCCCAGTTGTTTGGTGGCCCCATGCCACATGTGAGACTTCTACTGGTGCGATTGATTTAAAAAAATCAGCCTCATGTTTCATGTAACAGATTGAAGAATTTGACGTGAAACAAAATTTCGATGCGAGGGAGGATTGACCACAGAGAAGATGATCACCGATCACCACACAAAAGGAGAAGATCACAATCTTGTTTCTTTGTAACGTGATTTACAACCTCATAGGAGACGATCACCACCAAGGCGATCACCACAAAACGATCAACGAGACGATTGTTACAGGCTTGGGACAGGGGCGTGTCTGTCGTTTAAGGGCCCTGAAGCTGAATGGTTTAAATGAGACCTTATATAAATTAATTCTAATATAAAGTATATAAATTTTAGTTCAGTTGTCACAATTTTATACTTATAAACTAAATTCTATAACATCGTTAAATTTCAAAAGTATAGATAATTCTACAGAAATACCACAAATACTTGTCTAGGAACTTTTGTAGGGTTCAATGTGTTTTGGCGTGAGCAAGAGCTTGTTTGGAGAGGCTTATATGACCGAAAAGGAAAGGATTGATTTAAGCATGAGGTGGTAAGCAAGTAGGTGGATAAGCAACTAGGAAATGAAGCATGAGGTGGAATCAAGTAGGAGGGTAAGCAACTAGGAAATGAAGCATGAGGTGGAACTAAGTAGGTGAACCACACATGTAGGTGACTGAGCATGCAAGTGGTGGCTAGCCACTTTCCTTCCTTATTAAGCTAGCTTATGAGTGGTTAGATTACATGATCCACTTAGAAGAGAAGAGCTAAAATATCTAGCCTTGGAATCTTTAGTGTTGTCATCTCCTTATTGAACCATACCTTAGGTCCAATGGATGGTTAACAAGTGGAAGCAAGGTGTCATGAGCTAGGGAAATGCGTAACCATTAAGGCAATTGCTTAGACATTAAGAAAGCCAAATAAATATCTTCCATGTCCTATAAATAGAACCATACCCTTCATTGTAAACCATTCACTTTCAAAGCTTAATACACTTGCTAAAGAAAGAGAGAAGCAAACAATGAGAGAGCCTTGTTATTGTGAGGGCCAAGAGCTAGAAGAAGAGAGGAGGAAACCAAGAGCTAGGAAGGAGAAAGGAAGGGCCGAGAGCTAGAAGAAGAAGGAGGAAACCAAAGCTAGTAAAGGTAGGAGGAACTTAGAGCCATTCGATCAAAAGAAATTAGAAGAGAAGCCTTGTCTTTTGGAGGAGCCACTATAGTTAATTTAATGGAGGGAAATAAGGTAATTCTTGTGTTTCTCATTAATGTGTTCTTGGTGACCGGTTAGTGAGTTGTTCTTGGTTTGATTATCTTACGCGACTTGGTGTTGATATTCTCTTCTATTGTTCTTGTTTATCTTAACAAGTTTATATCATGGTTTGGTGATGATTAACTTGTATAAGTATGCTGGTTTTTGTTTATGACATGAGCATGTTGTTATACTCTTATTTGTTGGTCTTCGGACATGTGTTTGTTGTGTGGTTGACAAGGAAAGTTGGTAAGGCCATATTGGAAAAGTCTACAATTGATTAATCGTCGCTACCAATATATTGTGGTCAAACCACTATGATCTACTCTCTCGGGTAAGTTATACCGTTAGGAGATGTGCACCCTTAAGGACATGAGGTGAGGGGTAACTATTTTCCTAAGGGCCGAGGGTCTTTGTGCCCTTTGTCTTCGGACCGGGTGCTCGAAGGTTGGTATGATGAGAATTGTGGTGTTGATACTCTTGAAGTGTGTTTCGGTTGTATGGTTGTCTTATACTTGTTTGTTTTAATATTGTTATACACATGGAGCAAGCCTCACTATATTTGGTTTACTTGTTGTTGTAGCATGTGAAAGTATTTCTAAAAAGTACAAACAAACTTGACAAGATGAAGCAAGAATTACTCAGTTTATCTGACTTTGTCTGCAACCTCTTTCTTTGTGTATGGCTGCAGGTTGATATGTGATTGGCATGACTTTTGGGTTGGGCACGTTTAAGTAGATTTACAGCTTTGTTATATACTTATGTGTTGTTGTAAATCTCCTTGGGGCATGTTTCGGGAGAACTAGGGTTTTGGGCATGACTAGGTAGCGCCGGGTAATAAGTGTGTTTGGCACGAGTTACAATTGAGCATATTTTGACATAGGCACAAGAGAGCTTGTTCCCTTGGCATACTTTCGGTTTATTAATGATTAAGTGACTTTTGTATTAGATGACTTAGCCTTAGCATTCACATGGGTAAGTGTGGCGGTACCAACCCGATAAGCTTTATGTGTATTCCGCTGCGAATATAAAAATTCACTTTTCCTAAACCAAAGATTCACTTTTCTTAACAAAAGATTTACTTTTCACAAACATAAAAATTCAATTTTCTATCACATAAGATTCACTTTTCGAAAAACAAAGGATTCACTTTTGTTAAATGAAAGATCCATCTTCTTATCACATAATATTCTCTTTTCTTAAACAAAAGATTCACTTTTTTAAAACAAAGAATTCACATTGTTTAATGTGAAAGGTTCACTTATCTTAATACGTAAGATTCACTTTTCATAAACAAAAGGTCATATTGTTCTCATATAAGATTCACTTTTGTTAAGCGAAAGATTAATTTTTTAAAAAAAACAAAGGATTCACATTGTTTAATGTGAAACTTTCACTTTTCTTAAACATAAGATTCAGTTTTCTTAAACGAATGATTCACCTTTCATTTTTATTGTTCTCGCTTAAGCATTGCAAATGGTGTCATCCTCACTCCTCTCTTCTGCTAAAAAGTTCAGTTTTGGATTATAAAGTGTTGGAACTCTAGATGTTGCTGAAGATGGAGTGTGTCAATGCAACAACCTAAAATTGGAAAATCAGCGAGTTAGTTAGGAGTTTGGTCTTGAAATTGATTATTTTATTTGGAGAAGCTTGATAGAAGTGTTTGGAATGAGGTAGATCATTGGGTGACATTATAAGTTGTTAAGTGATGAGTTAGAAATTGGTCTTATTACCAAAAGAAGAGAAATTCATTTGACCAAGGACTTGCATTTGGAGCTTTAGAGTTAAATATTTATGGTTACAATTAGTGGAATGTTCTTATATTACATCCAGCTTCGGGGATGAAGCTTTCTTGTAAAGGGGTGATAACTCAATATTTATAGTTAACATTTTGCAGTGCTCTTGATTATAATTATTATTTTATTTGTTAAGGTTTGATAATTTTAATATGGTACTAATCAAACACATTTTGTTATAGTATTTATTTTATCATTACGTAGACTTTTGAGAGATTCATATACATATGTAACAAAACATGGATGAGTATATTTATGTTTTGGAAAAGAAAATGTGTATTTAAAAATATCGGATTGCAGTCAATTGACTTGTTTTTCTCAATGTCTTAGATTTGATTTTTATATTCAGTTATGATCGTTTGATGAATTGGTTTAGATATTTAATAATTGCTTAGCGTTCTTTGTTTTTGAATCAATATTGTCATTATCAAATCTAATTATGATAAAAAGTGGAATTTTAATATTGATTTTGAGGATTTGCCCTTGTCCGAACATCCGGTAAGTTCTGACAGGTCCCAAACATATATTGTTTTCTTCTGTTTGCTGTGTCCGAACTTGCATGTTCGAACATCATGCAAAGATAGATCTGAGTAGAGGGTTCGGCAGTGGTCCGAACTTATATGTTCGGACACAAGTTCGGACGTCTCTTATAAACTGATTTTAAGGCTCGTTTGACTTTTGTTTTACCTTTCATTTGCGGTGTTATTTCTCTAAACTTCATATGTTATATTTTGGTAGAAACTTTAGTATTACAAAGTGAAAAACCCTTATAATTTAGTATACCATTATTTGTCAATATATGACTATTTAATTACTACTTAAATCAGTATTAGTATTATTTTAATGGACTCTTATTGTTAAATTAAATACATTGTTAATACTATTCTGGTTTTATGTTTATTAGTAGATATTTGAGAATAGTAATAATGCAGATTTTGTTTTTAATTATATGAGATATTTTGCTAATTGAAGGGTATGAAATAAATTAGAAACCATAGAAACATTAACCTAAATTATTTTCTTTTCTCTTTTACTTCTAATCACGGCCGCCTCCAATTTCTTCTAGTATGCACCTCTAGTATTCCTCTTCGTCATAACTGTCACCGGCTATATACATCCCTCCACCGATTCTTTTCTCTCCTTCCGCAGCCGCCGACCAATTCTAACCATATAATTCAAATTCTACTCTTTTGACTGTACACCTACTAAAAATAAAAGGAAAGAAAGAAGCCTATCTACCCTATTATTCTGATGCCATCATCCCCTTGCTCGTGGTTAATAGCACGGAGAATCGTGTAGCAGACTCAATTAGAATTTTTTTTATGCCGTCAAATTCAATTGCAGAGTAATCAAATCGTGCATGTTTGCCAAGTAATTATATTCCTTGCTCATCTCAATTTAAAATTTCCTGTATGCTGTAATTATTCCAATTCGTACAATCCCATATTTCATTGACTCCTTGAAGTTCACCACAAGATAAATAATAGTTTCAGGTGTATGTCATAGTCTGATGCTTTTCTCTTCTAACTAATTATAACCGATTTTAGTTTTATATGTGTATAGATAATTCTAGAATATAATACGTTTGGAGTCAAATTGTTCAACAATATTCATTAATATTCTATACTATTTCTGTAACACCCCAACTACAAATACGACACTTAACAAACGGTTGCAGCGGAAATAAAACTCAACACATACCTTAATCCTTGGGTGCTACACGCCGTTAGCCACCCACGTGGCTAACAAGGCTAATACATACATAACGTACCGGTCTGATGGACAAGATTACCGAGCACTACACTTTACATTACCTACCGTTTCTAAACTGAAACAAATACATTTACATTACAACTGTACCGAGTCTATACCTTCAGCTACCGATATCAAGCTTCGGTCTTACATCCCTTACAACTACATAAACAACTAATAACTATCCATGTATATACAGCTACCCCGTCCTACTCTCGAACGGCTGCCAGCTCCATTGTACCTGAAAAGTATGGGGGCCCCCAAAGGGGGTTAGCACCTTTGCTGGTATGGTAATCGAGCAGCCCGCATACTACCGGGCCATGCACAACATTTGTCGTCTGAGCATGCGGTTAGTTATATTTAAAACATGCATGAAACTATACACACATATCATGCTGATAATAAACACACATCCAATGAATAGGATACAAACATAAGATTAACACATCACATTGGTTAGATCACATTATTGAGTTCTTTGGCCCTCTAGGGTTCTACCCTACTGGAGCTATTCCTTGCTAGACGACACATACCCATTTAATCGGATTGTACTTAATTACCCCTTATATTTGTACGGGGTTGATTTCGGAGATCAACGTACACACATAACAACATACTTCACATAATAACATGTATACAACTCAATACCATTCTTCTTAGAGAACACACACTTTACTTAGGATGTGCCGGAGGAAATATAGGCCCGAGCACACCGTTCACATTTACGTACTTAGATGTGTCGGCCGTAATATAGGCCCGATCACATCATACACAATTTCTCCTAGCTCCAAATAATAGTGAGGTAGGTAAGCCTTGGTTAAGCTTGTGGGTGGTTGTAATCCAAGGAAGGAAAGCACCATAACATAACAGTAGTCCCCCTAGCCCCGAATAATAATCAAGGTAGGTAAGCCTTGGTTAAGCTTGTGGGTGATTGTAATCCAAGAAGGAAAAACAACCATACCATAACAGAGTGGGAGTTTATTCAAATATATACATCAACTCCCAAACAACGCGCGCGACCAGAACGACCGATTCCTCACCCCCCATAATATATGCATATTAGTTAGAAGTTCCTTTATGGAACTTATCACATCCATACACCATTTGGTGTTACAAGCTTGGTTAATCACACACAAGGGAGGTAACATCTCATTCGACAAACATGGACAACAACATTCGTTAAGCAACGGTATATTAAACAAAGGCAACACGCAACAAACACAACCACCATATACAACTAACGCACGGATAGCCGTAGTTAGAACGTTCCCATAGGTTGGGACGTTTCATCCAAATACCGATCTTTTATGTGATCCTAGAGTCGGTTAGCTACGGTTTAACACATAATTAAGGTTAAACGGTATCAGAATTAATTACGCCACATAAATGAATTACTGTAAACTCATTATATGCTTTATCTTGCAAGGTGACAACACACAGAAAAACAAGTTGGCATACAAGCCGGTGTAACCCGGTAGGACATAGGTTGCAAGAAAACCATACCTTACACCATGGGTTACTCTACCGTGTCCCCGAGGATTCACTCCAACGCGTCATCTCACGCTCTCGGGTAGTTTCCAAACAACTGGTATTATTATTCAAATGTTTTATTAACAACAAATCTCACAGTATGTAAACTTCTATTACTCCCGTACTTAACCCCGATGACCCGTTATCCTTAACTTATTTATGTGATCTTAAGTTCACAACTTACACATTCACTCTCACACTTGTTTATACTTGCAATGGCCTTTAAAACTCACCAAACAAGGCCTAATCATCTAAAACCATTATCATTCACTTCCCCATCATAACAACACTTAAAAACACATTCTGGACACTTTTAGACTGGTCCGGGTTTGTGTGTCCGGGGTTACAAACCCGGACCAATCCCGAAAATTACTTTCTGTGTACAAAATAGCTTGGTCCGGGTATGTGTACTTGGATACAAACCCGGACCACATGTTAAAATGGGTTTCTGGACGTTTTTGAGGTGGTCCGGGTTTGTGTACTTGTTTACAAACCCGGACCATGTCTGTAGGTGTTAAAAATGACTGTTTTTGACCAGTTTTCAACCCCTAATTCACATCTAATCATTCCCTAATATCTCCACATGTTTTCTACATGTTAAAACACACTAAAACATGCCCTAAAGCTCATCGAAACATTGGTTAAATCCTTACTCAACTTCTTGCTCAAATTCCATAGATTTCATCCCCACTGTTACAGTTTGCACTCTTGTATACTTCTAACTTCCTCTTGGTGGTTTTTACCTCCTACCACCTCACCGAATCCATCAATGACCATTGCCAATCATTCCTACATAAATGCACTTCTAAAACCCACATTCACTCCTTGTTACAAGTTATAAACACTAACTATTTTCTAGCAATTCTAAGCTCCTCATATGTAAATTGCTACAGATTTTCATCCTTCTCTTCCTTGTTTCCCAAATACCATTTCAAGGCTATTAACCACTCACTCAACACTACAAACCCAAGGTTCTCCCATTCACCAAGCCATCATCAAAACACTCATTTTCTACCAAATTTCATCATAACCTCCCCATAAACCTAACACATCCATTCTCACAAATTCTCATCCTTTTCATTCCTAATCTAGCCACACCCACAAGGGGTCCTACCAGCATACATAATTCCACAAAATCTCCTCAAACAACATTATCAACATATATACTCAATTTACTTGGCTCTAAGGCCTTTAACTCAAACAACAATTCACAACTTCCTACAACCTCGTCAAAATACATTGCCTTACTTATTTTGGGTTCATTATTTAAGTTACACATTCCCAATATTCTAGAACAATTACATAAGCACCAAGGTAGTTTAATTACCTTAATTTCACAAGCTTTTCTTCCCATTTCTCCCCTTCTCTTCCTTGGTCACAATTGGCCAAGTTGGCCAACCACTTGCCAACCTCAAACATCAATATTCAAATGAGGAATTAGGCACTAAATATTACACATAGACTTATTAATTGAGCTAGGTTACAAGGAGGGGTGCTTAGAGCACAAAAAGGAGAGATTACCTTGAAACCCTAGAATGACTTTTGGTCATGAATCAAAGGAGGACTCCCAACCACCATTGGAGCCTTGTAGAATAACTCAAACAAGGAATAAGAATGGGGCAAAATTGGTCATACCAAGAAATAAAGGAAAGGTGGGTTTTCTTGGATATTTTTACCTTGAATGAAAGAGGAGCCTCCAAGCTTCAAGAATATGTAATTTTCTCTTCAAATGGGATATACCCATGGAGATGAACTTCCACCAATGAAGATTTTGAAAAGATAGAAATGAAGCCCTTGATGAGAGGAAGAAGAATATGTATTTTTTTCCTTGATTTGGAGCTAGGAGCTAGCTTGTACAAGGGAGAGAAGTGGAGAGTTTGGAGGGGCTGCAAAATCACCATGGATGGGGTGAGGAGGAAGATGAAAATCGGCAGAGAGAGGAGGAAGAGAGGAGGCAGTACGTGAGTGGGGGTAAAATGAGAGAGAGAGAGTGTTTTTTTGCTTTTGTACTTTTTCTCATCTTCCTTCTTTCTTTCTTTTCTTCTTTCTTTCTACTTTATTAATGTGTGTGAGGGGGGGGGGGGGGGGCTATTAACTAGACAAAACCGGCCCCACACAGTATTCAAGCTGGGAGCGTTTTTTTTTTTTTTTTTTACAGAAAACGCTCGTTATTTTACCCGTTTTACACTATTCACTAACCGGGCCCGTTTTCCGGAATTTTCTCGTTTAATAAATTTTAATGGCTCTTAAGCTTCCATTAATGTTGAATTATAGTTATATAATCAACTATAATTTTACAGGGTCGCTTAACTGTTTAAAGTCACGTTTTCGGGTTTTTCTCGAAAAACGCGCTTTAGGACTTCGTTAGCGTTTTAATGCGTTATTTGGATCCGTTTTCTTCCGGAATTTTCCCCACACGTTCCTAGTGTGTAATTAGGGTATAAAAATATATTTATAACCCCAGTGAAGGTTATATACCTCCTAAAATAATTGAATACATGTTTTCACATTTTGTGACTTTTACGTATTTTCTTTTTCTTTTTGGTTTTTATTTCTTCACCAATGATCTTAAGGACTTAATTAGCCTTAGAAAATCTTAATTACATAATTAATTAACTTATTAAGGTTTGGGGTATTTCAATCTACCCCCTTAAAAGAACTTTGTCCCCAAAGTTCACAACTTCTCATGCATCCTATAATTAGAATACCCAAGGTCTGGATAACACCTCAACCTTGAGACTCATAGGTCTGGATAACATATCACTTTCAGGCTAATAGGCCTGGATAACATCTACCACACATATCACACAACATGTCTTAGCATGTATAACAATCAGAAATACTTTTTCCATCTCTTCATGGGCTCGAGTCCTATGTCGAGTACATATACACTGTGATCCCGCAGAACCCGGTCACGATGGACACCTTCTGGTCCCCGTTCCTTTGGAGATCAAAACAATCACATACATTTTTAAAATATACTTCTCATGTCACCGGTCCGAAGACAAAAGACTCATACATCCTCAGCTCGTGAGCAAGTAATACGAAAATATTCTTTATGAGGTTAAGTGGATGAAATCCTTTATTAGAAAATACTAATTGAAAATCTTCTTACATGGTCCGGTAAAAGCAGTCCTTCCTTGAAAATACCATTTAAGAATCTTGGAAATATTTATTGAAAGTTTGAAAACACCAACTTAAAATTCTCTTTAAAAACGTAATATAACTCCAAGTCCAATTTGCGCTAACTGCATTTTTGTTCTTAACGTGATTATTGTGACCACTTATAGGGAGCTTCAAGAATCATCCAACCCTGATGTGATCAGCATCAGTGTTGAAATATCCTTCCACCCCAATTGTGTTCGGCTTCCCTTGATCGCATGCAAATCAAGTTCCACCTCCCACATCAATTTCAAACAACAACAACTAATTCAAGCATTTACCATTTTCCATCTTCCAATCCTCCTAGTCATAATCATTACATCTCCAAGGGATGGAACTCCGTCCATCAATTATCTCCATTCACTTTTAATCAAATTACCTAGGGAATTTAATTCTCGCTAGGTTCTATGTCGGTGTCATACCTCTTCATAAATCACAATACTGTATATATATATATACTTTATCAAAATACAATACACGGTTTTACATTTAGCATTATATGAACATACATTGTCGGGGTTTTTGTTCCCCGGGAGTTTCTTTACTCCCTTACACTTGTATCCACACACCACTTATAACAATGGTATTCGCTGTTGGCCAAAATAGTAGTTAAACTATCTTGCTAAACTATGGGCAGTGAACCCAATCTTTGTAGTACAACAAGGTCGTATCCACAGAGACTTCGCAACTATCTAATTAATTATCCATTTTAGTAAATGTACAAAAAGATAAATAAAAGTGCACAAAATGTAAATTGGGGTTTAGCCGGAGGCAAGCTTGATTTTAGGATTAGTGCAGAAATAATAAACACAGTAAAATAAAGTAAATGGATGGAAAAAGGTATCCTAGGATAGTGGGGGAATTACCTAAATTACTTAAACAATTTTATAATCCTGTCTTAATTATTTATTGTCTATTAGAGTTAATTAATTGTCAGTTACGAACTCTTATTAATAGCCTTAGTATTTTCCTGCTCAATCCGGAGTGTAAAATACCAAGGTCAATTCCTTTGTGGTACCTTGACTATCTCAAAATCATATGTTGATAGTTACCAAATAAATGCAGTAGTTTGTCATGCTAAGCATTTAACAATATTTGCTGAAAGGAATTAAAAAAGTTAATAAGTGAAACAGGTAATAAATATTTATTTAAGTACAGACATTAATTATAATCCTAATTTGCTCTTATTTGTCTGTTTAAGAATTTATCTTGTGGCCTTCCTAAATCATAGATAAGGACAACTCTTAATATTCAATAGACTTTTTACAATCAGAAGAAGTCTAAATCATTAATTAGCATTAAGCGAGAATTCTTTAATAACAGCGATGGATTTTTTCTGCTAATCAAGGAGATAATATCTAACGTTTGTCTTTCTTTGTGGTCCATTCTCAGATTTACAAAATCATTGAAATAAGAGAAACCGTAAATGCATAAAAATGATCAGTTGTTAAGCATTTAATAATTTAGAGAGACAAAACAAATATTTATAAGCAAACTTGGTATTAATAATAAGTCTGAATTATTTGGGGTCAAACCCCATCCTAGGATACGAGTAAAATCACTCAGACATTAACAGTAATAAAAAGAAAGCAGAGATAGCCATTAATTTGGAGACTGCCGGCGGAGACGGGACTGCGATTCGCTTCTGCTCCAGCTCCTTTTCTTCTCTTTCTTCTATCGTGCTTCTGCTGTGGTGGTGGAATGAAGATAAAAATAAAATGGAGAAGTGGAGGATAAGAGGATGGAATGGATCGTAGTCTGATGGAGAGCTTTGGATTATGAGGAAGGATGATCTCTTTGAGAAGAAGCAGCGTGGGTTTATAGCAGATAGGAAGAGGAAGAAGACAGGGGGAACACCGCGTGAGCAATTTCAGTAATGGATTGGGGGCGGCAGAACGCGTGAGTAACTGTCGGCAGGCGCCTGATTTGCTGAAGAAGCAGTTCGACATGTCTGTAGGCGCCGCAAAGGAAGAAGGAAGAAGAAGAAAACTGTCGCGTTTGAATTTAGTCACGTCCGCCCCCTTGTCAGCCCTTCGTTACGCGGACAACACTCTATCCGCCTCCTTGTCCGCCCAGTTTTATGCGGACGTATATCACGTCCGCCCCCTGTCCGCCTAAGGTTACGTGGACAACACTCTGTCCGCCTCCTGTCCGCCTAAGGTTACGCGGACGTCTATCACGTCCGCCCCCTGTCCGCCTAAGGTTACGCGGACAACACTCTGTCCGCCTCCTGTCCGCCTATGGTTGGGCGGACACAACATACGCGAGTCTTGCGAACTTTGACTGGCTCTAGATTCTTCGTTTGGACTCCGTTTTTCGAGCCGTCTGCGCCTATGCGTTCGTATCTTCGTGTACTTTGCTCCTAGCTTGGTTTTTCCTTATGTTTTAACCATAAATTTGTGAGATAATCAATAAAACATAAACTAGAGGAAAAACATACGATAAGTGAGAAATGAGCAGAAAAGTGCTGATATAATATATGAAATACACCCATAAAACATGCTCATTTAGATACTTATCATTCGCATCCTCTGTATGCAATTACCATAATTACCATGAATGAATGCGTATGTTCATGTACCATACGCACCACATCAGAACAAAGTATTTTATGTTATACATCACATCCTAACAAATTATTTATGCTATGCACAACATAGTTCACGTACATGTACGTCAAACACACTAAGCGGTTTTGCGCTCTACCCTCCTTAAAAGGGATTATACCCACATAATCAATCATTGAACATTGATTTAAAATGTTCTGCCGCCGTGAAGTGTTTTAACTTCCATGCGGTTGTTATACAATGCGTTATGGTTAGAGGATCTTAACCATATTGGCGGTTTAGTCCCTAAACAAGAATTCTCCTTGGAGTTTATTTAACTCATAACCGGTTTCGGTTCTGGCCTGTGAGGCTTCTAGGCATTAACAATTATCCCTTCACTCATGTTCACTATGCACACTCAACACTTGAATCACTGCACAACTCTGATAACTTTAGAGCTTAGTTTGCCCCATTCGTTATTCTTATGTATAGTGCATCCCCCATTTATCACTTTTATCGGGTAAAATAGTTCCTCAACCAATGCGTGGTATCTCTTACCATGTGCAAATTCGGTGAGTATAACTTCCTATCCACTTCCATGATAATTTACGGTGTATACGTTATGTAATTCACAATGATTGACTTGATTCTTCTGACTTACTGGCGGTGTTGAGATTGAGCTACCACCTAGGTGTAGTGCTCTCTCGGTTACTTTCAACATTTGAGGTATATTGCATACCGGGTATTTGGTATTTATGTGACTGTAGTCACTTATTCTTAATCATGCCTCCACATTCGGTTTTGTTCATGAATTCTTTCCTTTGTACGACCTTGTATTTCCTATGCATCGGTCATTATAGCGTTATAAGTCTCTTTTCGTACTCCACCACAATTAACATTTCTCCAATTCCTAGCTATCCCACTCGATCATTACTACGCAAGTGCAATACCAAAACACTCAGTCATACAGAGTGGTAGCAAGGAGTAAACTCTTGACAGTAAATCTCTTATGCGATCGCAATGGAATTCAGACTGTGTTTCACTGAGATTCTCATCTCGTAATACTGGCTTACTGGCTTACTGCCTAATTTATTTGCTATCACTTACCGTTGTATCTCCACTGACTCTACCCCAACTCTGCTTATTTGCCGGATTATCCTTTAACAATTCTTATACAACGGTCGCTTACAGCGCACCATAGTTCTTACTTCTGACATCCACCGTAACTTTACAATGGCATCCACTGTCATATTAGCTTCCGTACATGAACTTCTAAATACACTATTTTCCGAGTCTTTATGCTCCCTGAGCGAACCATCACTTTGTTACCCTCACTCGAGTTATAAGCCGGCATTACTCAGCTCGGTGCTTCACATTATACACACATGCTACTAAAACTAACTTCTCTCCTGCAATAACAACGTGGTCAATCCTTAACATATTTCTTGAACTTGGTTCACATAACTACAGCTCCTACGGTCTCACACTATCGAGAGGTATCCCCACTCTTAAAGTAGTGGTTCGTTCTCCGCTCTATTCACTTGTATAACATAAACTTTCGTAATCAATAAAATTTACTTAACACATTTTACTTGTGGCTTATAAGCCTTACTGCCTCGAGCTCTGCTCATTGTAGGTTGTTCACACTCATTTACTTCTCTGTACAACATTTCATGATTTGGAGGTTGTATTGACTCCACGACAAGGTCGTTGCATCACGATTCTTTCCAAGTTGTCTCTTTGGCAACTTAGGGTCCTACTGTTAAGTGGGTTCCCTTCGGTGTTTAAACCGAGTAATTGTTTCAACTCTTGCGTTTCTGTCACATTGTTTCATCCAACAATTGTTGATCTAAGCACCCCTCCAGGATTGCTCCTGGGTGTTGCCAAGGTATGCCATTACATCTGGCTTGCACTTATGGGTACCTTTAGTAAACTACGCCTTTTGCGTTCTTAGCTGGGTTTACTATCCTCTTCTGTGAAGGTTGATATCCCTTGGTAGTCTAAGTAATCATTCCGGGAGTTTCATCCCGTTCGTTGCACATTAACGTGTCCATATTAGGCATTGGCCTTACTATGTATAGACTGGGTATGTGTTCCAGCTATCATATTTTATTCCTCGGGATTCTTGAGACATATGAGATGTCTTTACTTACTAGTCAGTGCGCTCCACGCTTCTTGACTCATAAACATTTCCTTGAAATGGATTCACTAATGCTTTTAGTCTCTTTAACTTAACTGGGTTCCTTTACTTCAACCATTCTTGGCAATTCGTTGCTCTTGTTTTACCTTTACTGTTGACCGTAGTATGGAGTCGACTACTTCCCGTGTTCCTGACTTTACTCGTATACCTATGTGGGGTACCCTACTGATATGCCCGACTAACCCATAAAAGGTCTGCCAGGCCCACAAGCTCCTATCGGAGTGCGGTCGTCCCACATTTCAGTTAGTACACTCGTAGTGTCCGTCACACGCCTAGGTGAAGTATTCTGTTGTCAACTGCCTCATATCGTCCTATGATAATATGCATTCCGTGCTTCCCGAACTATATATTAAGGGAAATTTGTCCACTGTCTGTATCTAGTATGAGCTGGATCCCTTCCGTCGGGTTAATACCCTCGGGTTGTAGGATTGTTCTAAAGTTGCTCGAAAGCAAATAGGTACAACTTACCTACTGTGTGGCGCTGAGGCCGGTGTAGGTCTTATGGTTTTGATTTTTAAAGAAAAATATGAAGTTTGAGAAAAATTTTGGGCTTAAAGAAAGTTTGAGATAATTATGAGTTGGAAGAAAATCTGGGTGTGAAAACGGTTTGAAATAAGTCTGAGTTTAGAAAAAAAAATGGGTTCATAAGAAAATTCTTCTCGGTATTTAAAATGTCTTCACGCTTTAACCAAGTCTAGCTTCCCGCTGACTGTTATATCTTCACATACAATGGTTAGACCACTAAGTCCTTCCAGGTTTCACTCTACAAATTCTTGGATTCTTGATTCTATAATCACTTCCTTCAACAATATGGTACCTTACTAGGTACTTTATAGCCATTAAAATTTTCCCGAATAGCCCCGTTATAGCAGCACTTGCAATAGCAAGTGTGCCATGCTGGCTGGCTATCGGTTCAACACATACTGGTTGCGGTATTACTTTTATCATTACCGTGTTCGGTAGCCTTGTTGACTCCTCCTTTGACCTTACAGTTTTGATAATAGAACATTTGAGCGACTCTCACTGGTCTTGACATGGTAGTCGTTAACTAGAGTGACTCTCCATTCACTTAACTCTGTGTTCTTCCTTAATGTTCCTCCTCATGCAGTTGCCGTGGTTCCCGAGACTTGGTTTTCGTGTTCAGGTACTACTTCGTAGCCCTATTGAAGTATGCTTCACTAATACTCCCACAGTTATCTAAACTGTGATAATCGGATATTACAGCCTCTTTGGCGTTGTAGGTTTGGAATCTTCCATCCCTGACTAGTTGCTTAGTCGGTTACTATACCATTGTCGGTATTATTTAACAATTATGTTCCCGTAGACATGTGTCTCGGGTTGGTTGCTCCTCCATTTTCCGCTTCTGTGCACAGTTAGTGCTTTCTTCCTTATTGGCTGGGTTTCCTCGACTGCTAGGCATGTCGACCCAGGTCGCCGGAAATTTCAGTCTCTTGTAGATAGGATTCTTAATCTTCCGCTATTAAGCGCGGGTAAAGGTGTTCAAACAGGTTCCGTCTCTGGGATTCTCAGTTCTTGGAATCTACCGCATGACAGGTTTTGGTGCCTACAAAAATAATTCATAACAACCAGATCGGGTTATTCCCGAGTATGATAGGGCTTTCCATCTCTCTGGCGTTCTTTCCCGAGTTATAAAACGGGGGTTGTGGAGGGCGGGCATGGATGTTGTAGGTATCCCGTACACACGTGGAATGCCTAACTAGCGTATCTCTCACGCTATTACTCAACCCTTAACCCAAACTCTTGAACTCCTAACTCGGTACTTCCTAAGCTCGGTATTTCCAATCATCAGAACGATACTTCGCTCTGATACCACTTTTTGTAACACCCCAACTACAAATACGACACTTAACAAACGGTTGCAGCGGAAATAAAACTCAACACATACCTTAATCCTTGGGTGCTACACGCCGTTAGCCACCCACGTGGCTAACAAGGCTAATACATACATAATGTACCGGTCTGATGGACAAGATTACCGAGCACTACACTTTACATTACCTACCATTTCTAAACTGAAACAAATACATTTACATTACAACTGTACCGAGTCTATACCTTCAGCTACCGATATCAAGCTTCGGTCTTACATCCCTTACAACTACATAAACAACTAATAACTATCCATGTATATACAGCTACCCCGTCCTACTCTCGAACGGCTGCCAGCTCCATTGTACCTGAAAAGTATGGGGGCCCCCCCAAAGGGGGTCAGCACCTTTGCTGGTATGGTAATCGAGCAGCCCGCATACTACCGGGCCATGCACAACTATTTGTCGTCTGAGCATGCGGTTAGTTATATTTAAAACATGCATGAAACTATACACACATATCATGCTGATAAATCACACATCCAATGAATAGGATACAAACATAAGATTAACACATCACATTGGTTAGATCACATTATTGGGTTCTTTGGCCCTCGAGGGTTCTACCCTACTGGAGCTATTCCTTGCTAGACGACACATACCCATTTAATCGGGTTGTACTTAATTACCCCTTATATTTGTACGGGGTTGATTTCGGAGATCAACGTACACACATAAAACATACTTCACATAGTAACATGTATACAACTCAATACCATTCTTCTTAGAGAACGCACACTTTACTTAGGATGTGCCGGAGGAAATATAGGCCCGAGCACACCGTTCACATTTACTTACTTAGATGTGCCGGCCGTAATATAGGCCCGATCACATCATACAAAATTTCCCCTAGCTCCAAATAGTAGTGAGGTAGGTAAGCCTTCGTTAAGCTTGTGGGTGGTTGTAATCCAAGGAAGGAAAGCAACCATAACATAACAGTAGTCCCCCTATCCCCGAATAATAATCAAGGTAGGTAAGCCTTGGTTAAGCTTGTGGGTGATTGTAATCCAAGAAGGAAAAACAACCATAACATAACAGAGTGAGAGTTAATTCAAATATATACATCAACTCCCAAACAACACGCGCGACAGGAACAACCGGATTCCTCACCCCCCATAATATATGCATACTAGTTAGAAGTTCCTTTATGGAACTTATCACATCCATACACCATTTGGTGTTACAAGCTTGGTTAATCACACACAAGGGAGGTAACATCTCATTCGACAAACATGGACAACAACATTCGTTAAGCAACGGTATATTAAACAAAGGCAACACGCAACAAACACAACCACCATATACAACTAACGCACAGATAGCCGTAGTTAGAACGTTCCCATAGGTTGGGACGTTTCATCCGAATACCGATCTCTTATGTGATCCTAGAGTCGATTAGCTACGGTTTAACACATAATTAAGGTTAAACGGTATGGGAATTAATTACGCCACATAAATGAATTACTGTAAACTCATTACATGCTTTATCTTGCAAGGTGGCAAACACACAGAAAAACAAGTTGGCATACAAGCCGGTGTAACCCGGTAGGACACAGGTTGCAAGAAAACCATACCTTACACCATGGGTTACTCTACCGTGTCCCCGAGGATTCACTCCAACGCGTCATCTCACGCTCTCCGGGTAGTTTCCAAACAACTGGTATTATTATTCAAATGTTTTATTAACAACAAATCTCACGGTATGTAAACTTCTATTACTCCCGTACTTAACCCCGATGACCCGTTATCCTTAACTTATTTATGTGATCTTAAGTTCACAACTTACACCTTCACTCTCACACATGTTTATACTTCCAATGGCCTTTAAAACTCACCAAACAAGGCCTAATCATCATCTAAAACCATTATCATTCACTTCCCCATCATAACAACACTTAAAAACACATTCTGGACACTTTTTAGACTGGTCCGGGTTTGTGTCCAGGGTTACAAACCCGGACCAATCCCGGAAATTACTTTCTGTGTACAAAATAGCTTGGTCCGGGTATGTGTACTTGGATACAAACCCGGACCACATGTTAAAATGGGTTTCTGGGACGTTTTTGAGGTGGTCCGGGTTTGTGTACTTGTTTACGAACTCGGACCATGTCTATAGGTGTTAAAAATGACTGTTTTTGACCAATTTTCAACCCCTAATTCACATCTAATCATTCCCTAATCTCTCCACATGTTTTCTACATGTTAAAACACACTAAAACATGCCCTAAAGCTCATCGAAACATTAGTTAAATCCTTACTCAACTTCTTGCTCAAATTCCAAAATTTTTCATCCCCACTGTTACAGTTTGCACTCTTGTATACTTCAAACTTCCTCTTGGTGGTTTTTACCTCCAACCAACCTCACCAAATCCATCAATGACCATTGCCAATCATTCCTACATAAATTCACTTCTAAAACCCACATTCCCTCCTTGTTTCACAAGTTATAAACACTAACTCTTTTCTAGCATTTCTAAGCTCCTCATATGTAAATTGCTACAGATTTTCATCCTTCTCTTTCTAGTTTCCCAAATACCACTTCAAGGCTATTAAACCACTCTACTCAACACTACAAACACCAAGGTTCTCCCATTCACCAAGCCGTCATCAAAACACTTATTTTCTACCAAAATTTCGCCATAACCTCCCCATAAACCTAACGCATCCATTCTCACCAATTCTCATCCTTTTCATTCCTAATCTAGCCACACCCACAAGGGGTCCTACCAGCATACATAATTCCACAAAATCTCCTCAAACAACATTATCAACATATATACTCAATTTACTTGGCTCTAAGGCCTTTAACTCAAACAACAATTCACAACTTCCTACAACCTCGTCAAAATACATTGCTTACTTATTTTGGGTTCATTATTTAAGTTACCCATTCCCAATATTCTAGAACAATTACATAAGCACCAAGGTAGTTTAATTACCTTAATTTCACAAGCTTTTCTTCCCATTTCTCCACTTCTCTTCCTTGGTCACAATTGGCCAAGTTGGCCAACCACTTGCCAACCTCAAACATCAATATTCAAATGAGGAATCAGGCACTAAATATTAATCCTAGACTTATTAATTGAGCTAGGTTACAAGGAGGGGTGCTTAGAGCACAAAAAGGAGAGATTACCTTGAAACCCTAGAATGACTTTTGGTCATGAATCAAAGGAGGACTCCCAACCACCATTGGAGCCTTGTAGAATAACTCAAACAAGGAAGAACAAGGAATAAGAATGGGGCAAAATCGGTCATACCAAGAAATGAAGGAAAGGTGGGTTTTCTTGGATATTTTTACCTTAAATGAAAGAGGAGCCTCCAAGCTTCAAGAATATGTAATTTTCTCTTCAAATGGGATATACCCATGGAGATGAACTTCCACCAATGGAGATTTTGAAAAGATAGAAATGAAGCCCTTGATGAGAGGAAGAAGAATATGTATTTTTTCTTGATTTGGAGCATGAAGCTAGCTTGTACAAGGGAGAGAAGTGGAGAGTTTGGAGGGGCTGCAAAATCGCCATGGAGTGGGGTGAGGAGGAAGAAGAAAATCGGCAGAGAGAGGAGGAAGAGAGGAGGTAGTACGTGAGTGGGGGTAAAATGAGAGGAGAGATAGTGTTTTTTTGCTCTTTGTACTTTTTCTCCTCTTTCCTTCTTTCTTTCTTTTCTTTCTTTCTTTCTACTTTATTAATGTGTGTGAGGGGGGGGGGGGGTTATTAACTAGACAAAACTGGCCCCACACAGTATACAAGCTGGGAGCGTTTTTCGTTTTTTTTACAGAAAACGCTCGTTACTTTACCCGGTTTAGCACTATTTAGTAACTGGGCCCGTTTTCTAGAATTTTCTCGTTTAATAAATTTTAATGGCTCTTAAGCTTCCATTAATGTTTAATTATAGTTATGTAATCAACTATAATTTTTACGGGGTCGTTTAACTGTTTAAAGTCACGTTTTCGGGTTTTTCTCGAAAAACGCGCTTTAGGACTCCGTTAGCGTTTTAACGCATTATTTGGATCCGTTTTCTTCCAGAATTTTCCCCACACATTCCTAGTGTGTAATTAGGGTATAAAAATAATTTATAACCCCAGTGAAGGTTATATACCTCCTAAAAAAATTGAATACGCGTTTTCACATTTTGTGACTTTTACGCATTTTCTTTTTCTTTTTGGCTTTTATTTCTTCACCAATGATCTTAAGGACTTAATTAGCCTTAGAAAATCTTAATTACATAATTAATTAACTTATTAAGGTTTGGGGTATTTCAATTTCATAGTTTACAACTTGAAAGCCTCAATTACTAGTTTGTGATTATAAAAGTTACTCGTGACTAGTCTAATAGCGAAGTGGTGTTGGTATTATTAATTAGTGGTATTTTGTAGTACTTTCTATCTATGAGTATGAATTAATTTATTAGTTGTTTGTGAGTAGGTATGGTGGTTGGGGTATTAGGAGTAATTAGCAACTAAATTGAAGAGTCACTTTATTATGTATTATATATAAATTAGATCATGTTATGGCTAGATTTGTAAAGTATGTTATAGATAATAGTGTGTGCGAGGATATATATAAATAAAATGGGTTTAGTATATTAATTAGGAGCAGGTGAGTCCGGTTGTTATAGAAGCGGTAGTTAACATTGTTAATTTATTAATTAAAATATTATATAGTATAATATTCAGAGTAATAATGTGTTTTGCAAAAGAGAGATGAATTTGTTTAGAATACGGGTTGCATATTATTTTAAGATCATTGATAGTATTCATACTAAATTTATATTATATTAAATATATAGATTTCGGGCACGTTGACGGCGGGTGTTAGTTGATTATTCTTGATTGACTTTGCTTATGGAATTGAGCGTGGATTCCAGGTAAACTACCGTGTTCCTATTTTGTTGCCTGTGTGCATTGTGGTGATTTACTGGTGGTTTTGAAACCTTAATTGAGGATTGAGGGTTTGGGTATTTATTCCGTCGAGCTAATGTGAATTGGAGATTTATGGATTTACAATCTTGAGGATTTGGTTATCGATTTGGGAGACTTTCACTGGAACGATTATTCTATTGGTACTTCAGTACCCCGTGTAAATTTGTTGGTACCTTTTGGTACTGCGTGTAAATTTGTTGGTACATATTGTACCCCGTGTATATTTATTTGCGCTACAAACATTGAAGCGCAGTTAAGCTCTATGATCTACTCCATTTAGTCAAAGGCTAGTGGGGGTGTGCAAACTTAAGGACTTAGAGTGAGGTGGTATAATTATTGCGGCTCCGTATTGGGTGTCCGGCCGTGTATAAAAATGATTGGTTCCTATGAAAGTTCCCTGATTGGTGACTATTGGAAAATGATTTGGAATGGTGAATTGTGTTATGTTATGCTTGTATGTATAATTGCTCAAAAGGTTTCCAAAATATATTTATCATTATGAGGAAGAGGTTTACTCAATTTTCTGATTTGCGTGGTCCCTTTGTGTGTTATTATGTTTTTTGGCCGCAGGTAACAAAGCTGATATGGATGTAAAGGCGTGAGAGTTGGGTTTGGAGAATTGACATAGACTCCACTTCGACTAATTTAGTATGGATATAATAGTTTATAGTCTCACATAGACTGATTATACTTATTAGATGCTTTTGTATTTATTTCGTTGGTGCTTTAAGTTTTTTATTTATGTGTTTATTTATTTACTTATTTGTTTATTAATTAATTATCCGGTTAAGGTTGAAGTTTCTTTTGTTTAGCCTTAGCACTCACTAGGTTGTGAGTGTGGCGGTAACACCTATTAGGTTTTTGTCTTCCATTGCTGAGTAGATGATTGGAAAAAAAAAATAAAATAAAAATTTGATTAAAATTTTCACTTCGACCTTAATAAATATCGGCTAGTTTTTGGGGTGTTACAGTCAAGGTGGATAGAGTCTATCAATGTTACAAGTCTACTTGGTGATGAAAAACAAAGTCAAGCACAACCTACATTGAAGAAAAACAAAGAAAGTGATGGACGTGAAATGTTATAGAGTCGATACTCAGATTTAGTGTAGATTGACTCTATTGAATAGAAGGAGTCCCTCTCTAACAGGTTCAAGTGCGAGATTTAAGAGTTAAGCTTCATCAGATTACTACCAGCATTCTATCAACGTTTATTAACCCCCTTTGGCCGTAAATATCAGGTTTAGTAAGCTCAGTCAGGTGAGCAACGTGTTAAATCTGAAAATATAGCAATATGGACATTAAGGTCCTAAAATTTTACAACTGACAGAGTCAGTCAGGTACATCAGACGTGAAAATCATTGTTGAACGTTGCCAATTCGTCCAATGGCTTGGTAATTGTCCAAAAATTAAGGCCAAGGCTTAGCAACGTTCACAAAAAGTTAAGACCGATTTTTAAGCAACTACAAGTAACTACAACGTTTAGAACCAGAAATTTAGGAAATAAACTCCCTCAACGGCTCCAAAGGCTTTGCTATGTAAAGATCCAAAGTTTTCAGTTGCAATGTGCTTTCCGCCCCAATACTTCCTATATTATGGAAATTCACCAGAAACAAGAGACATGTATCCTATTACAAGCTACAATTCATATATCTAGCTATTTAAAGCCTTTACACTTTTCTCCATGTTGTATTGATCTATTCATTGGAGTGAGTGCAGGAGTTAAGAAGAGTCTGTCTGCCTAACCCCAAGTGTGAGATATTTATTGTAACCCTAAAAAGTCTATCAATAAAGTTTCTCATTCTTGTAATGATATTTTGTTGATTGACTCCATCCATTCACCGAAAGAGTCAAAGTGTTTCAATGACTTACATCTTGGAACACTTTGAAGACAACCCATCAATTGACTGCTTCCTCTTCCCGACCTAGTCTGTTTGGGTCAAACAACTCAGAAAGACTATGTCAGCCCCATCTATTCCACAAGATTGACTCTGCTACATTTCGATCAAGGTAGTTAGTCTGAGTCTAACAACCTTGACAGATTACATCAGCCCCGCCGATCCTACAACTGGTATCAGAGCAAGGTTTGGCTGACACACCCTATTTGAAGATAATCTATGAGATGATAGAGTGCTCTTATGTTTTCGTGGTGTTACAATCTTTAGACAGACTCCATTTTTTTGCGCAGAGCCAAAGTTTCACATATAAATCCACTCTATCAAGCCTCTGCCCCTCGTGAGGTGCTATAGATGACCAAGACAAACACTGTTGATGAAGGAGTGTCAATGATCAACTTGAAGTTGACTATATTGGGGGTGCACTCCCAAAAGAATTTCCAAATTCAGAGGGAACATGCAATACTTCTACCAATGCATGGATTAAGGGGGAATCACAATGGGTTTCACCATCATCAGCAACAAGGGGGAAATTGTTGGAACTCTAGGTTTTACTGAAGATGGAGTGTGTCAAGGTGTATAGTGTCTGTTGATGTTACAAGTATACCTGGTGAAACAACCAAGTCAAGTACAAGCTACATTGAAGAAAAACAAAGAAAATGATGGACGTGAAATGTTATAGAGTCGATACTCAGAGTTAGTGTGGATTGACTCTATCAAGTAGAAGGAGTCCCTTAACTTCCAAAAGTGTTCAGACAGCTTATCAGTCATAATCAGGTGCAAGATTTAAATGTTAAGCTTCGTCAGATTACTACCAGCATTATCAACTTTATTACCCCCCTTTGGCTGTAAATAGTAAGCTCAGTAAGGTGAGTAACATGTTAAATCCAAAATATAGCAATATGGACATTAAGGTCCTACAATTTTGGAACTGACAAAGTCAGTCAGCTACATCATATGTGAAAATCATTGTTGACGTTGCCAAGTCGTCCAATAGCTTGGTAATTGTCCAAAAATTAAGGGCCAAGACTTAGCAACGTTCAAAGAAGTTAGGACCAAATTTTAATCAACTACAACTAACTACAATGTTCAGAACCAGAAAAATCAGAAACAAACTCCTTTAATGGCTCCAAAGACTTTGCTATATAAAGAGCCAAAGTTTTCAGTTGTAATGTGTGCTTGTCCACCCTAATACTTCCTATATTAGGGGAAGTCACCAGAAACAAGAGACATGTCTCTTATTACAAGCTACATATATCTAGCTATTTAGAACTTTTACACTTATTTCTTCATATGTTGTATTGATCTATTCGTTGAGAACTGAGTGTAGGAGTTAGGCATAGTCTGTCTGCCTAACCTCAAATTGGAGATACTTTATTGTAACCCTAAAAGTCTATCAATAAAGTTTCTCATTCGTGTATTGGTATTTTGTTGATTGACTCCATCCATTCATCGAAAGAGTCAAAGTGTTTCAATAACTTTCATCTTTGAACACTTTGAAGACAGCCCATCAATTGACTACTTCTGCTTCCTGACCTAGTCTTTATGGGTCTAACAACCCAAAAAGACTATGTTAGTCCCATCTATTCCACAAGATTGACTTTGCTAGTTACATTTCGATCAAGGTAGTATGTCAGAGTTTAAAAACCTTGACAAACTACGTCAGCTCCACCGATACATAAAGTTATTATTGTGATGTCTTGAGCAAGTGCATCTTTTGATTATTGAACATGAATCAATCTGATTATTAAAGTGAACTATTGAATACTATAAGTATTGTTAGATAGTTTCATATAGTGAATCCCCAAACAATCAGTTTCTAAGTGAAAAGTTATTATTTTAAAATCAATAAAATAAGTGATTATTCCTTTATCTGTAACAACCCTACCGCAAATCCTACAATTACTGCCTAATCATATCGGTTATCTTACTACTCGCTGCGGAAATACAAATACTACGGCGGGTGATACAACGCCGCTAACCGCCCATACGGCTAGCAAGGCTTACACTACATACAGTACCGGTACGATGTTTAGAAAATACTGAGCTACTATTAATACTTCTCAATACATAATACCATTTACATACAATGTTTGATTACCGAGTATCCAAAAATATATTCAATTACATCCCTTCTTACAAGTTACAAAAATCATGAGTTTAACAACCTACTCACTCTACCAATTCACAAGGCTTTCAATATCCGAAAGGGTGTACCCCATGGTACACCGGCTAATAAAAAAGGCATATAGCCGTGTACAACTTGGTACACCATCCACAACCTACTCACTACACAAAAAGAAACTAGTCTTGGTCTCATCATGACCTCCATCCTTCACGGGCACCTATAAAAGTAAAACAGTGCTCAAGCGCTCAGCAAAAGCTGCGCATAACTTCGCATACACCGCGTGCTAACGAGGTACGCCGACTAATTGGTCGAATACATGGAATTTGTTTTTACATGCATACGTACTATTTCATACAACAATACATTCATACAAGGCATATACTTACTAGATGCAATACATATAACCGAAAGGCAATACATAAGCCAAACAGTATAACAATACATTTTACTCATCCTTACTCGTTCTTTGTTAGCCAGTTACCCATCCGGGTTAATCGAATGTTCTTTACTCTTTTACTCGGTACCATACTACTACACAATCGTACTCATACAATACTTACTTACTTCCTTACTTGTTGCTTACTTTCTTACTTACTTACTTACTTACTTATACTCATGTTAAGTCGGTATGACCTCCGGGCAGGGACTACACCGTCCCACCACCGGGCTTTAGGGTGGCTCACTAATCCAGGATGCTACCCATTTAAGGGGTTTGGTCCATGGAAAAGATTAAGGCCAGGATTTGGATCCAACCTCTTGTGTCACCTCCTCCTCCTCACGCGTGGCCGAAGCTATATCGGACTTCTACTCATTCCAATTTACCAATTTCTTATGTTAGAAATGTTAGCTAGTTAGGAATAAGTTAGAAGTCCTATACAACATTACTTGGTCAATACAATACACAACAAGGCACACACACTTCATTCTTATCCATTCATTTCATGAATTATACAAGTGAGAGTTAAGAGAAGCATCCGACAAGGAACAATATCATATAAGCAAGTAGGTGCAATAAATTTGATTCGTGGGTTTTATATTTAGGTGATCAATTAGCACACCAACACACAAATCAGAGTAGCCAAGGTAGCATACAAGGCATGAGAAGTTCATACCGTTCACCGTGGTACTTGAATCTGACTTCCTTCAATGTTCACTATTCAAATCCTGTAACATACATGGAGTGGTATGGTTAATGATCTATCATTGACCTAACTCATTATACATTACCATTTCCTACGTACATTTGCTAATTCCTAAATTTCATGGGTGGTTATGAAAACCATTTCATTCCTTTAAGTTAATTTTCTTACTCATGTGCATGTTTTCTTACCATCCTTACTTCATCAATGGTGTACTACTATATATGTATATATACATATGATTACTATTAATATATATTATATAATTATATATATATATAATATTGTATGACTCGACCGACCTTACCCAGGGTCGGCCCCAAGGTCGGTCGAATTCAGTGTGTTACATTCATGGAAAATTCAGACCCGACCGACCTTGTCAAGTTCGGTCCCAAGGTCGGTCCAAGTCAGTGGGTTTCTGGTTCTAGAAGTTTAAGACTCGACCGACCTTGCAAGGTAGGTCCCAAGGTCGGTCGAAGTCAGTAGACTTCTGGCTTCACAATTTACGACTCGACGACCTTGCCAAGTTCGGTCCCAAGGTCGGTCGAAGTCAGTAGACTTCCGTTCTCGCAATTCTGGGCTCGACCGACCTTGCCACGGGCGGTCCCAAGGTCGGTCCATCCAGTGTTCTCATTTTAAGTTATGTTTCAGCTCCTTTCACTACCCATTACTTCCCCAATCTTCCTACAAGTAATCTAACATGTTTTGACACTAATTATACCCTCTAAATTACCTTAGTTCATCCCTAAACTCTCCACCAACTCATTTCCTATTCTCATGCTAACTTACACAATCCTCTCGTTTTCATTTCAACACTTATACTAGTTTTGTTTCTTCTATGCTACAGATTTTTACTCTAACTTCTACCATTCATGTTTTCCTTTCCTAATGCCATTTATAAAGTTCAAATGCATTAGCTAACACTCTTGTTCTACCCACCACTTAGCTTTCAAAAGCTGTTTTCAAAGTGTTTTTCCACTTGCATTAAGCTTTTAAGTCCTCTAGTTCCTAGGTAAATTTTGACATAGTCTCCCCTAAAATTTAACATTCTCACCACATTATTTTGCTCACAATTTACCACTCATACAACCTGTTTATTCAATACACCAATACACAATTCTCTAACCCATTTACAATCCAAATACTAAGCACTAATCACCCATTTAATTCCTGCACACAACAACTATTTTCTCAAGGTTTGTGCAAGCTTTTAATCATCTTTTTAAAGCTCTAAACTTGTTAAATTTTCTTCCACATTATACCATTACTCAAAACCATGTACACTACACATTCCAAACCTTTAAAATATGTTACACAAAGCTTACAAGAACTACTCAGGTGAGTGCAATTACCTTGATTTTCTAGCTTCCTTCCCTTCTTCTTCCTTCTTTCCTTCTCCCTTCTTTTCCTTTCCTCTCTTCTTGATCAACCGGTTATGGAAGTTCAAAGTCCTAATGCTACAGCACATTAATACACAACCATTTCAATTTAAAATCAACCCTTAAATCAACCTAGAGCTTAGGACATGTTTTTAGGGTTTAGAAAGTGCATTACCTTGCAAGTGTATAGAGGGAGTGTTGGACGGCAACAAAAGCAAGATTCCAACTCCAAAAATGAAGCCAAAATCGGATGGAGAACAAGGAACAAGAAGCTCAAAACTTGGAAATTCTCATTTTTGCAAATAAGAGCTAGAAATGATGGATTTTCGAATTTCTTGTTACCTCTCACCAACAAGATGAAGAAGGAGCTTCTAATGGTGGTCGCAATCTTCAATTAGAGGAATACCCATGGAGATGAAAGTGGGTATTTTTTGGATTTTGAACAGAGGGGAATGATCTCCTTGACAAGGGGAATCCAACGGTACCAATTTTGTGATTTTTGGGGAAGGATTGAGTGCTCAACAAGAGGAGAGAAGATGGGGGCTGTATGTGGTTCTTCAAATCGCCATTAGAGCTCAGTGGGGAAGAATAGAAATCAGAGAGGGAGGAAGGAAATACGGTGGGTGAGGAAGAGTGGGTAGGAGAGAGAGTGTTTATTGCTTTTTACTTTATTATGTTTGTCCTTTGTGAGTTAGGAGGAATAATGAGAAGTGAGAGAGGGGCCAAACCGGCTACACACACTCATACAGATTTTTAATTTTTATTTTCAAAAGGGGACACATTAGTTTAGCTTATTTACACTCACATCTCACAACTTCCCGGTTTTTACAGTTTATACTAACCGGAACCCGTTTTCTGGAATTTTATTGTTTAATTGATTTTGTTGGTTCTAAACCTTCATTAATGTTTATTAATGGCTATTTGGTTGACTAAATTATTACGAGTCTATTTGACCCGCTTAAACTCGCGTTTTCCCAGTTTCCTCGAAAAACGCGCTTTAAGGTTCGTTTGTGCTTTTAACCCGTTTAAGGATCCGTTTTATTCGGGATTTGTTTCCTCATGTTTATTTAGGAATAATTAAGCCTCTAAAATATTCATTAGCCTAATTAATCACTATATTTTTAATTTCGGGGTATTTCATTATCTATTGTGAATCCACTTTGTTGTGAAGTGAATCAAATTGTAGTCTATGTAATTTATGATAATTCTAATGATAAATTCAATCAGAGTGGATATTTGCATTATTAGTTATTGTACTACTGTGTTTTGAAGTGAATTATATTGTGCTATAAGTATTGTTTTAGATTCACAAAGTGAATTAACTAGAAGTTAGTTTCTAAAATAAAAGTAATTTTTTAAAATTCAATAATAATAAAAGTGAATCTTTTATTTTTTTTCTTTATGAATCCTTTATGTATTCATAATGAGTCAAATTCTGCTATATTGTGCCATTTAATACTTATACAGTGAAATCCACTAAAAAAGATTCTTAGTTTTATTGATTATGCAACTACACTGTTATGAAACTAAATCATTGTCTACTTTAAGTTTTGTTTGTAAATTATATAGTGAATATACTAAAAAGAATTTTCCACGAGAAAAGTATTTATAATGTTTCCTAAATATAAGAGTGATTCATTTGTTGATTAATTGTGAATCAATAGTGTTATTAGTTGGAAAGATTCTCACACCAACAAAAGAAAATAATAATTTGCTTCATAATCTCGGTTGAAACCAGTGCACTAGGAGTGGCAAGCAGCCCTTCCATAAAAAACATTCAAAATATTTTGCCACAATTTATGACATTCTCACTTTCAGAATCAAAGAGCGCAAGGCCAAGGGAAATCTGTTCATATATGTTCAAGCAAAATGAAATGAACATATTCTTAAGAACTCCTTCTGAAAGGAATCACTTCTTAAACACTGGCAAAATAGGGTAGCAAAGATGGAAAGCACCACAAGATCCTTAAAAGGTGATAAAACTGCAGAAGCTGTTCTGCAAGCTCAAAGTCGGTGTGTCTTTTGCTGACGAAGTGGAGCGCGAGACCTGTGAAGAGGATGGAGTAGATTTTCTACTTCGATGTAGCAGAGCAGAAGCAAGGAAGTGCAAAAGTTGTTGCATGAGCTCATAGCCAATGCACCTCTTGGCGACGAAGCACTAGATCTAAGAAGGTGCTGGTGGCAGAGCGCGAGATCGATGAAGCAGCTGGAAACTGCTACAAGAGCTCAAAGGGAGAGAAAGGACATGGTGTTCCTCCAAGGGCTGACTGTGATTGTAATAGAGACAAGGTTAGAAGGTTGGGATCTTTGTAACATGAAGCCGTAGAAGAGGCAAGTGTGAGGCGGGGTTTTAATGTTGTTTGCTGATGCATCCCGAAGCTGGTTTTTGCAGCATGACAGGGCTAGAGCTTGTGGATGATGAATTTGACGGTGGAGTAGAAGGAGACAGAAACAACATTACCCATATATCCTTCATACAAATTGACAATTGTACGGGTTAAACCTAATGGTAAGTGTACTGGTCTATCACAGCAAGTTTTCCTAGAAAGTATTCCCTAGGTTATCGAACCAACAAAGGCAGTGTCTAGTTTGAGTCTTATTCTAATTAACTAACTAATAAAATTGAATGAAAACAACAATGATATTTTGGGGTTCTGTCATAGAAAATAATTAAACTAAAATAAAACAATTAAAGGTGACCTTCTTGCAATTCTAACAAGGAATCCTGGTTTACTACTTCCCCCTAGTTCTTCAATTTCCCTTCCGGAGTGTTTTCCTAATCTAGAATGCAACCTTAGATCTAAAATAATATACTTCCGGTCTTCCACAAAATAGATACTTACTAGCAATTTCTAAATCCTAACTCTCGTTACGAATTTATTTTCTATCTACTTTATAGTCAGCTAATGCTGAGGGATTACTGTCTCAAGTTCCACTGGTAATATTTCTATGGTTTGATGAATGCCGCAATGCTCACTTATAAGCAGTCAAACCAAATAAACTCAAGCAATTATAAATCACAAGAGAATTTAACAATGAAATAATGAATATAACAACAATATGTATAGAATTAATATTTAACAACTCAGGAAAGAAAAATCAAAAACTAGGGTTCCATAATAGACCAGAATTCTACTAACTACTCAGACATAGCAGAAACAGAAACAACAATAAGAGAAAGAGAGAACGCCATCAAATTTGTGTCAAAGAGCTGATGAAGAAATCTGATCTACTCCGTTGCCTCCGATCTCTTTTCGAACTCTGTTCCTCTTTCACTCTACAATAGTCAGGGGGCTAGGGCTTGCCAAAACTGAAGATGAACTCGATCATTTGATAAAAACTAGATTATATACTCTTCTCCCTTTAATTAAACGATGCATCGCAGCCTCTCTGTTTATGTCCGAGTTTAATACCTGGACACCTCTGAGAATCGTCTGTGTGAGATGAAATTCAGCCTATTCCAAGTCTTTTTCTAGAACTCATACCCAAACCAGGTGTCAAAATAGGCAGTAGGTTACGCTTCTGTGTGGTCCGGGTTTATAAGTCCGGACACATGCCCGGACCACACCTAATTGTTGGCTGAGAGTGTATCTCGGGGATGGTCCAGGTTTATAAGACCGGACAAAGACCCGGGCCGACTATAAATGTACCAGAATCCTCGTTTTGACTCTCGTTCTGTCCGTCTTGATTGTTAAGCTCTTGGCACGTTCCAAGACCTTTTCTTCAGCGTGTTTCACCTGTTTAAGCATAAAACCACAAGTAAGGGGAGTTCTTCTCATATAACATGAATTAACACATAGATGAGGAAATTTATCACATAATCTAATAAAATATTAATCAAGTTAAACATAGGAATATGGATAACTTCCGCACTTATCAACTACCTCACACTTAGCTTTTGCTTATTCTCAAGAAAATAAAGAATATAACTACTCCAAACCGTAATACTGAACTCCAGGACCAAACATAAGATGGAGGAAAACAAACAAATTGGCAATGAGAAAAATCAATATGATTTTAGCAATCAGTTTTTGAAAATAGTGAAAAAAAATAATTTGAGCAAAAGAATAGAGAAATCAACATGCCATACCCTAACAGTTTATGTGATTTACAATGACGAGCACGCCGCGCTTTACGGTCCCTTTTTGGTGCAATAAACATACCAACAATGGTGTATCTAGGGCTGCATAGCGACTACATATGGTTTCTACTGGTTAGAAATGATTCTGTGGTTGAAACAAATGATGCAAAATGACATGAAGAATAATGACTTCATGGAACATGTTCCACTATTTGTTTTGTATGACCCTGTAGAATCTAATGACGATGAATTCCAAAATTCAAAACCATTCTATGAGATGTGAAAAAGTGTAATAGTGCAGCTGTTGTGCAAAATCTAAGCATTAAAGCGGATAGATATGTGCAATGAGCATGCAAGTGTACCTATTCATTGTAATACAATAAGTGTCGTATCCACAAGGAAATTGATCCAATAATCCTAAGCTCGGTTTTAAATGAAGTGAGTAAAAACAGTAAATGGGGTTTAGCCAGAGGCAAGCTTTGTTAATTAGCAGAGCAATAAAACAGTAAAATTGCAAGTAAAACCAAATAAGTATGGAATGGAGATAAAAGCACTCTAGGATAGTGGGAATCCACTGGGCCACTTAAGTTTACTCATAAATACACTTCAACACCTATTGTCTTTTAGAACTAATATCATAGTCTTCCACATCTTGGAAAAACTACTTCTTATCCAATTAATTCAAACCACTTAAATCCAAAGGGCAAGAACAATTAGATAGCATTAAAAAAAAGTTCTTCACCAAAGCCCTAAAATTCCAATACCTAATCAAGAGAATTGAAAGTTAGGGTTTATCCCCAATTTATCCAATTTCTAGCACCAAACCCTAGAATCACTAGAAATCTCACACAATGCAATTAGTGGCCAGCTCAAAGCATTAATAAAGCACCATTGGAGATAAAAACAATAATCATTAATTGAAGAGTGTTTACAAGCTAATTAAGTGTATCCAAGTTTCATCCCAACCTAGAGCACTATATGGGACTACTCAAGCATTACAAGGCAAACAAGAGAGGAAGGATTAGAGATAGCCATAGGAGGAGCTTGGGGGAGGTAAGGAGCTTCTTCTTTTCTCTTCCCTTCTTCTCCTCTTTCTTCTTTTCTCACTCAAAATCGCCCCTCTCAGCTCTCTAGCCCTCGTTTTTGTGTCAAAATGAGAATGCCCCCCTTTTCCCTAAATTCCCCGTTAAAAACTGCAAATCTGGGCAAATTTTGGTTCTAACCGACCCAGACTGGGTCGGTGGGCACATGAGAAACTTAAGTACGACCAACCCATGACCGACCCAGACTTTATGGGTCGGTCGATTCCAGTAGGTTGAGCTCACAAGGAAATAATCCGACCGATCCAGACTGGGTCAGTCATGTGGGTCGGTCCTGCTCCAGAGATCTGCTCCAACTTGCGTGGGGCCTAGAATCTTCGTTGTGGCTCGGAATTACTCCCCGTTTGCGGTGTTGGAAAGATTGAGAGATGAAGAATCCAAGGTTGCACTTTAACAGCTCCAAAAGAATCTAAAAGTATACTCAAATGAGCTTTTACCTATCAAGAGACCAAAATATGTAAGTTCACTATTAATCACAAAAATACTCTATTTAGTGGTGAAATAGGTCATAAATGCACTAAAATAAAGGTGAATAAAGAATCTAAATTCACATAGCTTCACCACTTATCAGCATCGGATAGAGAGGGTCACATCAGAAATGACATAATATTTCAATATCTAAGACTTTGCATGTTCACTCTTTGATGTAGTCATTTCAGTTCTTCATATTGCTAGTGTACTTTTTATTTCAATAGTTTCTTCAATGTCAGGTCGTGCAATTCATGTGGAAAAAAATATACATCCAATAATTCAAAATATTTATGAGAATACTTTTTCTCCCACAATTTATTAACGGGTAAAATTATTGTGAATTTTTTTTATCCAATGATAAATTACTAGCATAATTATTCAGGGCAAATATTGATTTAATAATTAAAATTGGATTGAAGTAAAAATTTCTCCTAAAACTAATTAATTAGTGTGGGCAATATAAATCTAATAATTTATTATATTTAGGAAGAACGTATAATTATGGGTATTTATTTCTACATGTAGTGATCATTCGAAAAATATACCTAGAATTTCTAGTTCTATAACCTCCACCACTTCCTTTTTCTGAATCCTCATTACAAGGTTGGCTATGTTCGTCGATAAGAAAGGCAAATGGGATACTGTCATCTGGAGGTTGCGTGAGATCATCATCAAAAACATCATCACCTTTAACACCATCATCATCATCACTATTGACATCATTATCATCAACATGATTTTCATCTTCTTCATTTTCATCTTGATTACATCTCATCCCCCAATATGGATGTTGTTGATCCCTTGTTTGAAAAGGAGGTTGACACTTGAAGCTCTTCTTGATTCAGGTATAGTTCCATTGGCCAAAACTGAATGTGAAGCATGATCTCGGTGCCGGGAAAATCCAGTTGATTGAATACCTACCATTGCGGCATCCCTTGTTTTTTAAACAAACATAAGACCATGAATAATCAAGATAATATTTTATAAGGACTATTTCCCAGAAGAACGAAGCTGATCTACCCCAAATTATCAGTTTCAATCGACATTATACACCAGTAAAGATAGAAGTAACAACATACTTTATATATCAATTCTTCGGTGAACACAACTGATGACGAAAAAATAAATATAGTTGTGGATCTGATTATGTTGAAGGTTTGAACGCTATAAATTACCCAAGCAATATCAACAGTAACCGTCGCGTTTTAAATTTGATAGTGGAAGCTTTTGAAATTTGACAACGACAATTTTAAATTTGGCAGGAGAGATTTAAATGAAAAGTAGAAAAATATGTGGGATTTTTTTTCTAATCTTAAGAAGTCAAAGATTTGTGGCACAAGTTATATTGTAGTTTTTTTATATAAAAATAATATAATGATCGTTGCATATCTTTTTTCCAATAGTTTCGGTGGGAAGTTTTTTGCTCCTACAAGTAAAAAAGATAATTATCACAAAATTTGTGGGAGATTTTATTCCCAATAATTACTGTTTGTGAGAATATTTAGGTGATAAATTTTGGAGGAATTGTTTTTCCAATAATAACTACATAGTTGGAAGTTTTGTTTTCTCATAAATAGAACAACGATCATGGTGAGAAAATTTGGGGAGTGTTTTTCTCCCGCTAGTAAAGATATAGTTGGAAGATTTTTTTTTGTCTTCTTATAATTATAACATAAATAAAACAATAATAGTGAGTAAATTTAAGGAGTGTTTTTTATTCCCAAAAGTTACTATGTTGGTGTAAATTTTTTAAATAGAACGATAATAGTCAATAGAGAGAAAATTTGGGGAGTGTTTGTCTCCCACTACTAACTATATAGTTCGAACATTCTTTTTCTTCTTATAATTAGAATATATATTATATAACACAATAATGGTGAGAAAATTTAGGGACAGTTTTTTATTCCCAAAAGTAACTATATTCTTGTAGATTTTTTTACTGCAAATGAAAAGGTAATTAATGGTGATAAATTGGTGATAAAAGTTTTTGTCCACCGGTATCCTCAGCTATAACAATTCTTCTGAGAAATTTATAGGAAATTGCTTCCCAATAGCAACTGTATAGTCCCAAATTTTGGGAATTTTTTTCTCCATACTCACTTTTTGTGAAAATGTTTTCCTCCAATAATAACTATACACTAGAAGATTTGCTATAAATGAAAAAGATAATGTGACAAAAATTTGAGAATATCTTTACCCAATAATAACTATCTTCTGGAATATATTCTAGCTGTTTGTGAGAATAAAATATTAAATACGTTTTCCCGCAATAATTGACAATGAGGAAAGAAAAATGGAAAAACATTTTTACCACACAAATCAATTTTAAAAATGTAAAAACTCTTCTTTTTTAAATAATTATTTAAGCGGGGAATTTATGTACTCAATATTCCTCATACTTAGTGAGGAAAATAAATTCTCCCATTTTTATGTCCCACTAAAGTAACATTTTTTTGTAGTAAATCTATTATTTCTCTAAATTTGAAGTTACTTTTCCACAACCAAATTAGCCCCGATTGAGCTGAAATTTTGATGGTCATCTCTCCTACATACATAATACACCGCCACTAAATTTTCAAAGTGTTTGATGTTCAAAAGTTGTTAAGGAAATGCTTAAACTTGGAAAAATCATAAGTAAGCTATAATTATATTTTATTATTGTAACTTTTAAGTTACTTTTGTACAACCAAATTAGCTCCAAGTGCGCTGAAATTTTGATGGTCATCCTCCTACAAACATAATACATGCCTGTAAAATTCAAAAGTTTAGAGTTCAGAGTCATCAAGGAAAATGCTTAAACTTGGAAAAAAATCATAAGTAAGCCATAATTCTATATTTTATTTCTCTAACTTTGGTGTTATTGTTGAACAACCAAATTAGCTTTGATTGAGCTGAAATTTTGATTTCAGTACACGCCTGAAAAATTTCAAAGTGTTTTGATGTTCAGATGTTGTTAAGGGAAATTCTTAAACTTGGAAACAAAATCATTAGTAAGCTATAATTCAGTATTTTATTTCTCACAAGTAAGTACAACAAAAAGTAATAAGTTCACTATAACAATGTCTTATGCAACCATAGTGATAAGCTACACAAATGAGACTCAATACTCTCAGGTTCATGTCCTTCAGCTCTTCTATGTCTACCACCCATGTTGCCCAATTGGCTCTTCTCGGCTGATCATACTCGCTTGGAGTGTACCAATGGAGGAGATTAATCGAGTTCAGTCCACTCCAAGACATGTCAAACTAGCTAAGATGAGGTGGAGCAGTAAGAGGGTTTGATTGCACAAGCACATCCAATGCCCTCCACACAGCGTCATCTTCCTTGACATCATCAAACACATTGAGGTTCGTGATGCTGGTATTCATTTCTGATGAACTTGTAGCCTGTGTGGTTGCAATATGTTTACAGCCAGATCTTGAGGACCCTTCACTTGTTGGTATGACAGTAGGTGGTGGTAAATATGTGCCCTATCCATAAGTTGTGTTTGGATCAGCATAGGGAGATGACTGTGTGTCTGTGCGTATGTGCCTGTGTGTGTGAGTGAGTATGTGAGTGTGTGTGTGTGTGCAGTGTGTGCGTGTGTGTGTGTGTGCGTAGTGTGTGAGCATGTGTGCGTGTGTGCGAGCGTGTGCGTGTGTGTGTATGTGTGTGTGTGCGTGTGTGTGCATGCCTGTATGTGCGTGTGTGCGTGTGTGTGTGCGCGTGTGTGTGCGTGTGTGCGTGTGCGTGTGTGTGTGCGTGCGTGCGTGCGCACATGTCCGTGTGTGCGCATGTATGTGTGTGTGCGTGTGTGTGCGTGCATGTATGTGTGTGTGCGTGTGTGTGTGCGTGTGTGCGTGTGCGTGTGTGCGTGCGTGCGCACATGTGCGTGTGTGCGTGTATGTGTGTGCGTGCGTGCATGTGTGTCGTGTGTGCACATGTGCGTGCGCACATGTGCGTGTGTGCGCGTGTATATGTGTGCGTGTGTGCGTGCGTGCGTGCGTGCGTGCGTGCGTGCGTGCGTGCGTGCGTGCATGCGTGTGTGTGTGTGTGTGTGTGTGTGTGTGTGTGTGTGTGTGTGTGTGTGTGTGTGTGTGGTGTGTGTGTGTGTGTTGTGTGTACGCGTGTGTGTGTGCACGCGTGTGTGTGCACGTGTGTGTGTGCGCTTGCGTGTGTGCGTGTGCGCATGTGTGCGTTGTTCGGTGGCTTGTTTGAAAACCCTACTGTGTTTGTTATGGCCACCAAATGTTGATCCCCACAAACTAGTCTCAGTAATATAAGCGTAGGGCTGGCAAAACGGGTTGACAGGTCGGGTTGAGCTTAACGCGAACACAACACAAACATGACACATATAATTAATCGGGTCATGTACATCAACCCGGAATATACTTCAACCCGACCCAACCCATTTGACACCATTGGTTCTTCATGTCAACCCGATTAGCTTACTAGAACACGACTATCTGATATTGACATGCGGTTATTTTGTCAATTCCAAATCTAAACTCCAAATATGGTTTGGATTTTGACGTGTAGGGCTATTGGTTTTTCTTGCCATAAAGATTAAAGAGCACTATTACAATTTACAATAATATAATTTAAAATTCAATGGTTGAGTAAAAAAAATCAATGGGAATTGGGATGTCATCATGTGTCGATTTGGGTGTTTGGCTGTGTGGTTGGATAAAAGAGGAGGGTAGGTGGGGCGGAAACAAGTTACGAGTAATTTTAAATGGGTATAATGAGTTTCGTATATATATAATTTCAACTTAAAATTTAAACGGGTTGGCGTACACTAGGTAAACCCAAACCCGACACGGTTATTAAACGGGTCAATCTGGACACAACCCGTTTTTATAATCATGTCAAATCATAAAATCCAAACCCGTCAATTTCGTGTCGGGTTTGTGTTGGTGAAAAGGGTCGTGTTAAAATTACCAGTCTTATGTGTTGTGCAAAACAGTGATTATGCTATCTTGCTAACTATGAGTAGTGAACCCAATCATTGTAGTACAACAAGGTCGTATCCATAGGGACTTCGTAACTATCTAGTTAATTATATGGTTAGTCAATGTGCATAGAAATATACAAAAGTGCATAAACTTAAATTGGGGGTTTTGGGTTTTAGGGTTGTAATAGGAGAAATAAAAAAAAGCAATAAACACTAAACTAACTATCTAGGATAGATGTAGCTCGGGATGGATATTTGCACCCATCCTGCCCTTACTACCGATTGTCGACCCTTGAACTTATAGCTAAACAACGGAACACTTAATTAATTAGCAACCTAATCTAGGCCTACTAATCCTAACCAATTTAACTGAAACTTTTCAATTATCTAAGCCTCGGGTCAATCGACAACACTAAGCTCAAGTTCCCCCAAAGTTGCAATGTAGGCTAATCTCAAAATCATTGAGAGTACACTGTTCTAGTCCCCAACGGTTTAGACTTCTATCTCAGAATCACATTTTGATAGAATCCCACAATAATGCTAAACTAATTGGTAGGCCAAACCAACCAATTTAACACATAGATGATAATTTAGGCAAACCCTAAACAAATCCCTAAATCATGAGTAACAAGTTTAAGAATCATATTTACCTAATAATTATCTTCATTAAGCACAAGGACTAAAATAAAGCATGAAAACAAGTTCAAGGTTCATCAATGGAGTTTTAGGGATATTGGGGTAAAATCCCTATCCCAAACTACAAGGAGACTACACAACCATTAAAGAACAAACATGAGAGAAGGGAGAAGAAATAGCCATGAGAGGTTGAAGAAGAGCTTCAATGAAGGTGAGCCTTGTCCTCCTTCTCTTCTCTTCTTCTTCCTTTCCTTTCCTTTCCTTTCTTCTTCTTCCTTCTTTTCTCTTCTTTTCCGTCGAGTTTTTATGTTGTGTAGAATGCCCCCTCTCTCTCCTTCTTTTTCTGCTTTTAAAAAATGAAATCTGGGTAAATTTCTGTTCGGACCACCTCACATGGGCGGTCCGGGCCAGAGGCAAAAATACGCGAACAAAATTGACCCGACCGCCCCACAGGGGCTGTCCCCTAGGGTGGTCTGGACCAGAAGAAAAACAAATGCTCTATCTTCTTCGTTATAGCTCCGATTTTGGATCTGTTTGCGCCCACACGTTTGTCTCTTCGTCTACTTTATTTTTAGCTATGTTATTCCTCTGTTTCAGCAATAATTGTGTAAAACACTAATAAAACATAAAACTAGAGGAACACTAGCTAGAGTGGAGAAATGAGCATGAAAAGTGTTGATAAAACATACTAAATACACCCCTAAAACATGCTCATTTAGACACTCAACACTAAGTAGCCTACATGTTCCATGCACTTACTTCGTACTCATCATCTTGTTGTGTTTGGTCAACTGGATAAGATGGTTGTGTATGGTCGGTCCAACTAGATTGATGGATAACCACATGCTTGGAATCAAGTAAGTGGCTTGTGGTGGTCGACATACTTCACTACGTGGTTGTCAACGTGCTGCCTTTCTGTTGCGGTTATCGTTGCATGAGAAAGGAGGTTGGTAGACAATGAAAGAAGAAGGTGAATAATGATTAATAGGAGCTCGAACATGTTTGTATCATTGGTGATACATCATTCCTATTTGTTGTGACGGATAACTAGCATAGTCTTCCACATCAGCATCTTGCACATAATGTCTGATCTAAGCCATCAGCCTGTCAAAGCAAGTACAAAAAAGGTAAGCTAATTACCCAATTAAGTTACACTATTATATTGTTATACACTACGAAGAAAGTATAATACGTTTAAGTGCTTACAGTAATACCCCTATCCCACATCGGGATATGAGTTGTTATGTGTGTGGTTTATAAGGATACATATGAACTGACTACAACAACAAGGCCTTCCACTTTTAAGCCCAAGTGAGGATTAAGGGCCTAAGATGGTTAGTTTTCAAGCCCGGATGGCTTGGGAGCTAGGTTGTTGGACAGTCGCCCATATGGGGTGTTACAAATGGAATTAGAGCCGACTCGGGACCGTGTCGGGATGGAAGACCCGACACTTACCGAGGAGGTCCATGGGACTTGGATGTTAGGCTTATGACGAGGACGTCGTGTTCTTGAGAAGGGGAGTATGTAATACCCCCATCCCACATCGAGATATGAGTTGAAATGTGAGTGGTTTATAAGGATACATATGAACTGACTACAACAACAAGGCCTTCCACTTTTAAGCCCAAGTCAGGATTAAGAGCCTAAAATGGGTAGTTTTCAAGCCTGGATGGCTAGAGAGCTAGGTTGTTGGACAGTCGCTCATATAGGGTGTTACACTTACCAGTATGGATATGTCGATGTGCTTCAATGGTACACCACCTTAAGTTGTGTTGTTAATACCACACCATGTAATCAGAATTGATTGTTAGAGGAACAGGGTAAGGGTACCCTTCAAAATTTATCCGTATATCTTTCCTATCATTCCACAGATTGATGTATCTTGCGTTTACAATAGACTAAATTACTTCAGCTTAGCCTATGCGCTTCTGGTTATAAAGTTTATTGCAATCCAATGGTCCTGCAAGGATTGGCTAATCACGACCAAACCGTCTCATCACCCGATCCGGTTGATGACCCGCAACGATGTTGTTCATTATTAGTGGAACAAAAATGGCGGCAGTGCCTAGTGGAGTATCACCGTATGGTTACCATACCCACTTGCAGTATATTTTTTTTTAAAAAAAATTAAGCTTGCAACATCAAAAAGAATAAATTTAATGATTGAATAACTTAAAACAAGAACTTACATGTTCTTGTGTTGGTGACATTGGAATTGAATCAAGTATGCAACGAGCGTCAAGTCATGACATAATGGGGACATTCGGATTGTCCTAACTACAAGTGCTAAACAAACTTGAATAAGTAAAACAATCTTATAAGTAAAATATGCAATAATAAGTAGAAGTGAAGATCGTTCATACTTACATGTAAACATAGACTTGTATATCAGGAAAGCTCCATCTAGGAGCTCAAAAGAATGAAGAAATTCAAGAATACGCCCACAGTGTTATGAACTTTGTGGACGCAGTAACGTGAGTAGAATCAAACTAGGTAGCATTGCACAAACCATAATACATGTGGGCCAACACTGTAGACCCCTAGCTAAACTGACTAGCTTCATGAAAATCTCTAAAAAACTTAAGATATTCATAGTCGATATTACGATTTTCATATCTCGGCAACAACACTCCATCAATGAGCCTCATGATGAATGTCCGGGTATATTGTTGGTGCACCCCAGCTAGTTGGTTATGAAACCTAGCTATCCGGTACCTCAAAATTATTGAGAAACCAAGATAAAGAAATCATGTATCCCCTAATTTATTCATCTTCTGGTTTTTCCCCCCAATAGCTCAAGATATAAATCAGCCACCGGCTAGTTCATCAGTTCAACAACAGTGTTCCCAACAACTTTCACACCAAACCGACGATTGACATGCTCTAGAGTAATAGTTGTCTCACTAAATGGCAACATGAAGGTATGCGCCTTAAGAGTAAAAAATACAGGTCCATGAAAATCTGCATCCATAACTTAATCATGTAGAGCAAGATGGGAGGGTTCAACATCCTTATTTCTAGAGCGTTAGTTCTTTTCAATATAATTTTGTTCTTCATAATCTAGATTAAACAAACAAATGATAAAATGATATTAAAAACTTGAACACAAAATAGAAAATGAAATGTAACGAAGTTTCACATGCACTTTACTGGCCGAGTTATCTGAAAATATCTCAACTGTCGACTGGTACGTGAACAGATTAGCTTCATCGTGTCCAAAATTAGTAGTTTGTCTTTAGAATGGAGTTGTCACCTTCACAACCAGTGAAATCTTCACAGACAAGTCCAAAAGTTAAATAGAGAATTAGAAATGAGGAAGTTTCATCAATTGTGAAATAAATAAATCATTAAACTACAAGTTACAAAATTCAATTAACACATTAAAAAAATTACACAAATTAATTATAAGTTTAATTTTTAATTAAATAAAATATTAAAAATTTAATTTTGGCCTATAACGACACCTCTACATAATTACAAATATAATAGTTAATTCAACAATAAACTAAATCTTGCAAAACTAACTTTGACCTATAACAACATATCTACATAATTTAAAGTTATTTATACACCACTTGGAAGATCTACACTTTACAAATTAATTACCATATTTAATTGTGAACTTATATTTAATTAAACAATAAACTAAAACTTAACAAAATAACTTTGACCTGTCTACATAATTTTTAGCTAATTCTACAAAAATTAGAATATCTACACTTTATAAATTAATTACGATAGTTAAATATGAATTTAATATACAATTAAATAATAAACTAAAAATTTCAAAATTAATTTTCACCTCTAACAACATGTGTACATCATTTTTGGAAAATTATACACCAAGTTATAAGATCTACACGTTATAAATTGTTTTGTTGTAATTAATTAGAAATTTTATATACCCTAAACAATAAACTAAAATATACAAATTAATTTTAACCTATAACAACATCTCTATCATTTTTAGCAAATTAAACACCAATTTGGAAAATCTACACCGTATGAAATAATGGCCATAATTAATTACAAATTAAAATAAACTTAAAAAATAAACTAAAATTTACAAAATTATAACATGTCTACATCATTTTTACCAAATTATACCATAATTAATTACAAATTCAATATACTCTTAAACAATAAAATAAAATTTTCAAAATTAGTTTTAACCTATTATCTTATCTACATCATTTTTAGCCAATTACACCAACATCTTATAAGATCTACACATTATAAATTTATTGTACAAATTGATTGCAAATTTAATGTTTGATAAAACAATAAACGAAACAGATCTTCTAAATTGGTGTATAATTAGCTAAAACTTATGTAGACATGTTGTTATAGATCAAAATTAATTTTGTAAATTTTAGTTTATTATTTAATTGTGCCAATTCATTTATAATGTGCAGACTTCCTAATTGGTGTATAAATAGCTAAAATTATGTAGACATGTTGTTATAGGTCAAAATTATTTTATAAGATTTAGTTTATTGTTTAATTAAATAATAAATTCATAGATAATTTGTGGAATTAATTTATAATGTTTAGATCTTCTAAATTGGTGTATAATTTGCTGAAAATGATATAGACATGTTGTTATATGTCAAAATTAATTTTGTAAATTTCAGTTTATTGAATAAGTGTATATTAAGTTCGTAATTAATTATGGCGGTCAATTTATATAGTGTAGGTCTTATAATTTGGTGTATAATTAGATAAAATTTATGTAGACATGTTGTTATAGGTCAAAATTAATTTTGTAAGATTTAGTTTAGGAGGTTGCTATTCACAGTACAAATTTACTAATCACAGCAGTACAAATTTTTTTTAAATCATATTAACGTTGTAAACATGTAATGATGTATCTGTGTATTTTTTTTTTAGAAAATGATATTTGAAAGTAATTTAGCCAAAGAAGTTTGTAGTTGCTTAGTAGCGAATTTTGCTAATTACTTCTTTGTTATAATCAATACTGAAAATTGTTTTTTATTAAATAAAGTATGGGGAGACATTTTTACATGTTTACACTGTTAATATGATTTAAAATTAATTTGTACTGCAGTGAAGTCAACTTTACTATCAATTTTTTTCTTCATCAAACGTAGTTGAATAAGTTGGAATGTTGTGGGGACCTTTTTTTAACAAATGAGAATCGATATCTGAAATGACTAAAACTACTGAGTTACAACAACTAAGTTACATAGCATACTGAATGACCAAATTTGAGTCAAAATGGTTACAACAACTAAGTTACAACAACAAAGTTACATTACAGACCATCAATCTAGCCTAGATTATAAATGATGAATCCAAGTTCCAATAGTGTTTGGATTTCTATAGTAAAACCACTGCAGATAGACAGGGGGAGTGGAGAGTCATCAACTATACAAAACCTTACGAAATGACCCTGGGGGCAAACTTCGATGTGGATCTCTCCTCTTGGTCTATCACGATTGGTATGATTTTCGATTAGAAGGTATGTGGCACTTGTCATACCTGCATATACAGTACAATAGAACATTACTGTTGAAATGTATCGTGTCGTAATCACGGTCCCCATTTTAGTGCTCATCCATTTCTCAGGAGGTGTTGGCCCATCTCCAATCCAACGAAGCTCTCTTAACATTTGGTTGTACATTGTTTTGTTGAACATGTCCCTGTATGCATGGTTCACCGACTCGTTATTCTTCATATCTTGGTACAATCCTTTACAGACTTGTTTCCACCTATCCTGGTCTGAATACAGGTAATCAGCTACCACCCTGAATCCACAATTACCATCTCCAAGAACATCAATATATCCAGTGATATATTAATATAGGTTGGGTTGGAAATGCTAGTAGTATGGGAAGTTGTTCATAGACATGAATTGAGTCGGATATGATGATCCTCTGTTCAGTGATCTTCCAGATGATGGTGCTCCTTGGGACTGGCTCGCCCATGCTCGGTTTTCTCCCAAGATGAAGGTTCCCGTCGGTTTGGTTTGGAGGTCCCAGTAGGTCTGCCAATCCCAAGCTGCTCTAAAGGATCTCCTAATTAGCATGCTAGTTCTTGATGAAGGAAGTTCTTGATGTGACTATAACATCTGGCTATCAGGGTGGGATCATCTAATTGTGCTACCTCAGCAGCAATAGCACACCATCTGTTTTGCTCTGCTTCCTTGTAGTCTAGCATATCAGCTGTTGATTCATGATTCTTCCAGCTCAGGGTGTACCAGAAACGATGTGCATCCCTCTTTGAACACAAGATACCACTATCCAACATGTAGTTTAGTCTACATGTATGGTAATCCATGAGAGGTTACCTTGTCACACCCACAAATTGAGCTATCCATGTGAACGTAGTCCCCCCTACCAAGCTCCTTTACAAACTTATCCAAGCATAGGATACTAACCTTCCCGATCAGGTTAGCAATTGGAACCCTGGTGTGCTTTTTTCTATATTTCGTCCTTGTAGACTCGAAGTCCTTTTTCAGCACCCTGATGCTAGTGTTCACGTGGTCATTGATTTTCGGAAAGATTACATCAAAAGTTTGTCTGGCACTCTTTAGTCTCGCCTTAAGAGAAGAATGAGCGCTCTCGACCCTGTCAAATGTTTAAGTAAACATTTTAGATCTATAACCATGGTTGTATTATCTTACAAGTTACAAGACTATCAATCGTACCTGTTCGTCGCTGTGTTACCGAAGTGCAACACATTCTTCACCCAAGCCTCCACAAACCTTTCCTTGTGCTTCTCCCAAACTGCTGCCACATATGTAACGAAGCATGGATAGCTTCTGTATGTATTCTTGAATATCTGGAGGGTGTTTTTGTACTCTTGCTATGTGCTTGAGTACACAATCGAATTCCACATTCGGACCGCAACTGCCGCCCTTCCTCTATTACCCATATACTTCTCAGCCTTCCCTAGATGTTCCTACTTATGTGCCACCGACATAGAAGATGATGAGATTCAGGAAATACCTCTTGTAAGGAATTCATCAGTGCCAAACATCTATTGGTGATAAATGTTGAGGTTGTAGTGCGACCATGGAGCTCCTTTAATTGTTAAAGAGCCCACACGTACGTGTCAGTAGATTCTACTACAAGAAAAGTGAAGGCGATGCTGAAGTTCTTGCCTATACTTGTCACTCTGATGAATTGAACCAAAGGTATTTTCGCGATGTTTGTTTTGTAGGTCACATCAATACCTATGAGGTATGGAAATACGTGTAGTAGTTCTCTTGAGGTAGGGTGTGTGAAGAAGATGGACCCAAGTCGTGTTTGATCCCCTAAATTGTGAAAGTATCCAAAATCATGTTATATATCAAGTTAATATTACACATAAGGAATTATATGTATTTGAAACAACATAAGTTAACTTACTTGGTCAACAAACCATCCAAACTGTAGAATCATACAAACCATCCAAGTGATTCATTAAATGAAAATGTCCTGATCATTAATTACCTCAGTAGAATTCGGCATGACTTTGGCAATAAGTTACACCCTCAAACATATCTTTCAAAACCTGCTTAATAAGTAGAAACTGAGAAATCCACACAAATTGTACAAAAATCTTTTACATCAAGGAAAAATCAAAGACAAACAAATAGTTGCAAGATGGTACTACAGTCTATTACATCTAGATCCTAGTTGAGAACGACTAAGGTGAACCATGCTGGCGCTGGTAATCATCCATATGGATAAAGAGCTGAACACATCCTCAATCCCACGAGTTGTAGCCCTTTGTTCATCCTCTGGCATTCTCTGACGATAGTATGACCAGTCCCAAGTACGGTTCTCAGGATAGTAAGGACGTGCAAGCTCACTTGCCTCAGACAGTAGCTGTAACAAACTTGGTAAGATAAGTGCACATAAAAAAAAACAAAATGACAATAATCACTAAACATGTAAAAGATGACTCACTAGGGCGGGATCCAGACGATGAACCAATGTGTTTTCATAACTCTCTGGGTTTAGAATCTTCGGATGGGTGTGTTTGGTGTTCCAATACAGGTGCTCTGGGACACAAGCATGCAACCGAGCCCTTGTACAGATGTACCCTGGACTTGGCACCAACAATTAGGTGTGCTATCCCACACACTATACAGGGGGGGTATACGCAAGTGTATGGTTGTTTTTCCCTCTTTTTTTCAGACTTTGAGTTGGGTCTAATAGAATGTAATGGGATACATTGAATGTACCCAAACTGGCGTAGACAACGCTCTGGCATGTATGGCTCATTTACCCTCATAATCTGTAGGGTACCCCTATACCACGTACGTCCTCCATGAACATTAACATTGTCTCAAACTTACGGCAACCAATCAATCTACAATGTTTGATATTAATATGTAAACAACAACAAAAGACAAAATAGGGTAATAATAATGGTTCAATGTCTTAACAACTACAAACATTTACATTAAGAGTTGTCAAAGCATCTAGATGCTCACGATAGTTTTGTAGTTCCCGATGATCAAGAATCTGAGAGTTCGACCTCACCCATCTTAGAGCCCAATGTCTGTCATCTTGATCACGCTAGTCTGGGCTAATCATTGGCCTTAAAATGGGGGAAGTATGCATAAATCCAACACTACGCAGATAAAAGCAATAGCATGAATCTCCATAAATAATTATTAATAATTAATGAGTCGTCAAGTACTAGATGCACATTAGCGCACATACCTCAAGCAATGTCATACAACCACCTATCTCGCTAGAGTCAGCACGAGAGGTTATCCCGAGCTGGTGATATAACCATGCAAGAGTACCAGCTCCCCATGCATATTTGTTAAGCTTCATAGCACGTCTCATAGAAGTTAGTAACCAAAACTACTATGGACTCAGAAGTCCATGCGATTTCTAGCTAATATGGTGTACCAATCAAATGATACAACCAACCACACGCCTACTTCATTGGATCGTCATGTCCATACCTACAGTGCTGCACCAAGCCCTCAAAGGATACAACACTGGTATTCCATAGTGTCTCTGTCATAATTTGAACATCTTCCTCAAATCCAAAACACTCAACCATTACTTCCTTCAACTCAAGGGTGAACGACTTTCCCTGCACTGCACGACCAACGATGGGGATTTGTAGTATCATCCACACATCGTGTAGGGTAATCGTCATCTCACCAAATGGAATAGGAATGAGTTTTTGTCAGTCTGCCTGCCACCTCTACACAAAAGCACTGATTAGGGACATATTGTTCTATGGCATTGTAATATCCTGTATGTGCTCTAGACCAGAATACCTAATCATGTTCCTTGCTCTTTTGCAAGAAACTTTATCCTTTGGCCAGCTACTAAGCATCACCTTACGGGATTTGAATTCAAAACCCCACAATCCTAAATAATGATCAACAACTTTACACTTACAAAATGTAATGTGATTTACGTGATCAAATACGGGAAAAGATAGATAACATACCTGAGCCAAGCACCATAAGTCAAGCGCTACATGACCCCCGAAGCTAGTGATAACACTAGTATGTAGTGGACCGCTAGGAACTGGCACCTCTGTCAACTTCCAAGCGGTAGGAATCACTGCAACCATCCCTAGCACTGCTTCCTCGTCAGTGTCCTCCTCTCGATCAATGACATCATCATCATCATCATTATCTTCCTCCTCTATGTCGGGTGATTCATCACCATCAGCAATAGCACCATCGTAATCAACAAATGGAGAACACTTGATCATCACAAAGTCCTCATCAGCACATGTGTGTGATGGGCGTGGTGGGCGTGATGAACTATCTTCGCCTGACATATGAGCTTGCAAAGGAGAAATGTGGTGGTTTCCCTCCCCCGAGATGGCGAAGCTAGTGATGTTTAGCAGTTCTGCAGACTAACCACTACTATATGATGACACACTAGCATGCGTCTCTACGGTATATGATCGTACATCGCCGAGTCATCCACTGCTTGCCCTGGTGGTGCGGGTATCTGAGACGCCGGGTCGTTGAAAGATTGACCTAGATGGAATGATGAGTGACGTGTTGCTTCCATGCGGCGGGCAGGATTACTCGGCCCTTCACCAGGAGCACATGCACGACGGTACGAGGCCGTCATAGGCTGCTCCATAACCCGGTCTTTCTTCTTCTTGGAGTATACATGTTTCACTGCTTTTTAAAGTCTGTCCGTTGCTGCATATTAATACCAAACAATTGTAGTTCAGAAAATTAAAAGTCAACAAAAAATATAAAAAACAATCAGTTCGAGCCACACACAAGCTCAAACCTAAAGAACTTGAGTAGCACAGGGACTCGAAAATGGAAGGGTCGAGCTGCCCAGCAGCTCGAAACATAAAAAAATAAATAAATAAGTTTGAGCCACACACGGCTCTAACCTGAAGAACTTGAGTAGCATAAGGGCTCGAAAATGACAGGGTCGAGCCGCAGGGGGCTTGAAACATAAAAAAAATAGTTCAAGCCACACACGTGCTCGAACCTGAAGAACAAGAGTAGCGCAGGAGCTCGAAAATGGCAAGGTCGAGCTGCCCAGCGGCTCGAAACATAAAAAAATAGTTCGAGCCACACACGGGCTCAAACCTGAAGAACAAGAGTAGCACATGGCGGTACGAAACATAAAAAAAATAGTTCGAGCCACACACGGCCTCGAACCTGAAGAACGCGAGCTGCACAGGGGCTCGTAAATGCCAGGGTCGAGTCACTAGGAGGCTCGACTGCGCCAACCTCGAGCCAGAACTGGGCTCGAAGACAAAATTTTCAACTTTGTTCTGAACTTTACATGCTAGATCTAGCTCAAGTGAAGTTTAATTAAAAAAAAATCTAACAACAGATTTATACTCAGGAGACCCAAATCTATAAGTTGGATTTTTTTTTTGAAAAACTCACTGGAAAATTTTTCCGGCGGCGGTAGGTGGTGGCTCTGGCGGTGGTCGGCGGCGGCAGGTGGCAGCGGCGGCAGGTGGCGGCTCCGGCGGTGACTCCGGCTAGGGCTGCCCATGGTAGGTTAACCGCCTTATTCGGTTAACCGCTTTCGGTTAACCGGGTCTTCGGTTTTCTAAAATCCAATTCCATTACCATTCCATTTAGATCGGTTAACCAGATTCGGTTAACCGTTTAATTCGGTTTTCTAAAATCCGATTCCATTACCATTCCGTTTAGACCGGTTAACCTTTAGTTCGGTTCGGTTTTATCGGTTAACCTTATAGCCGTGTATTTTTTTTATTATTGATAAGACCCATACCATTAATATTATAGTACAACATTGATCATTCACCTAATTCATGAGTGACAAATCAAACATATGTGACAAAAATATAATATTGTGCATATTCCCTCAATAACTAACATTAATTTTTATATAAAGTGAACATTAATATTTAAAGATATTGGTTATTTATATAATCGGTTAACCGTGGTTAACCGAGCGGTTAACCGTTTTGGAAAATTCAATACCGTTACCGAAACCGAAACCGGTCAATTTACACGGTTCGGTTAACCATACCACAAGAACCGGTACGGTTAACCTGAAAACAGGTACGGTTCACTTCGGTTTCGGTCGGATACCGCGGTTTCGGAATTTTTTGGGCAGCCCTAACTCCGGCAACCAGAAGGGAGGTCAGATGGGAGAGAGAGTGAGAAAGAGAAATGAACTTTTTAAGGGGAATTCGACTATATATAGTGTGAGTGTTTTCCACCGGAAACTGACGTTTTTAACTACTGCCTGCTTTACGTACTCCGGTTTTTGTACCGAATGTAGAAAAATGTTTATAGTTTCATCAGATGTAACGTTAAACGTAACGTTTAATAATGTGGAGTAAAAGTTTTTACGTTTAAAACCAATAATAACAGGTTTTATGTCTTTTATTATCGCTTTTCACTATTTTAATATTTATGATGACGAAAACGATATTTTTGAGAAAAATAATTTACAACACTATGTTATATCATGTTTACAATGTTAATTTGATTTTAAAAAAAATTGTATCGCAGTGATTAGTAATTTAGTACTGCAAATAACAACCAGATAATTTAATAGACATAATTAATCACTAATTTAATATATAATTAAGTGATAATCTAAAATCTACAATATTAATATGATAAAACCTAGTGGTTAGAAGTAGTTAATATCAGGGGCGGATGGAGAGGGGGCTAGGGGGCTCTAGCCCCCCTCAAAATTTTGAAAATTTGTTAAATTACTCTTATAAATTTTTAAAAAATACAATAATATAAAAATTTTAAAGAAAATTAGTGTCAACAAATTTTTTAGCCCCCTAAACAATTTTTGGGTGTCAAAAAAATTTTTTGCCCCCTAAACAAGATTTCTGGATCCGTCACTGGTTAATATATATACAAAATGAGAAAATTTAAATCTATCTACTAAGTAGTACATTTTGGTACTTATTTGATAATAACCTTATGCAATTTTGGTGGTGCGTTTCTATGCTGAACATAGTTCTTTTTTTTTTATCCAAAGGAAACTTTTATTCAATTAGCCTTGAAAAGGCTGAAGAGACAAATTGTCGTTCTCAAGACAACTTACACAAACGTCTGGTAAGGCATCGAGCCTAATAAACCCCCTAGGACATGATAATGCAAACTTGGCCAAACAGTCAGCTAAAGTATTACATGATCTGTTAATTTTAGAAAAAGAACAGCTATCAAACCATAAAGAAAGACCAATGCATTCTTTAATAAGGGACTCATTCGGAAGATCTTCATGGGACTTTCGTTGAAGATGCTCATATACCACAAGAGAGTCAAACTCAGCTACAATATTATGGAGGCCCATATCCTTAGCAAGACAAAGACCATCCAGAACACCCCAGTTCTCAGCTTCATGGATATTGGTCAGGCCCATTTGATGGGTAAAACTGCAAACCCAGTTCCCATGCTGATCACGGATGACTCCAGCAGCTGCTACAGTACCATCTGACTTCATGGCTGCATCGGAATTGAGTTTGAAGAAACCTACTGGAGGCGGTTTCCATTTACTATGAGTATCTTGATTGGCTCGAGATACATTCAGTGTATTAGACTTCTTGGGAAATGGCGTGAACTCAGAAATCTTCCTCCTGACAATATGGAAATCCAGCTTCTCTGCACCAGGGATGCCATTATGGTATTTGAAGTTTCTCCACCACCAAAGAGAATGGCATGTTACAGCAAAGGCTTGATTCCAGTCTACACTCTACACCCACTACAGCGGCGGACCACTTAGTCCTGGACAGATTCCTTGCCATCCATTCTTTAACATCAAGCCCTGGTTGATAGAAATCCGGGTAGTGATTCAGATCGAAATTCTTCCAGACGTCTCTGCTCACCAAGCAGTCCCTCATCACATGAAGAACATCCTCCTTGGAGCCGCAGGTTGAGCAAGTTTCATCCGGATGTAAGCCTCTGGAATGTAGAAGAGCTTTGGTCTTTAACTTCTGGTGAGCAAGGAACCAGAGAAAAGACTTCACCTTCTCAGGGATCTTCAACCTCCAGATAAGACTCCAAAAGTTGTCCTTAAGACCTGTAGTGAAAAACTTCTCATACACAGAAGAGACTGTAAGATTACCCGAGTGATGAAAAGCCCAGACAATATTATCATTGGTTTCCTCATTGAAGATAGCCTTACTAGCAAGAGAATTAAGAATAACAGAAGGAAGCCGGTCAGATAAAAATTCTCAATCCCACCCTCTACCTGCTTGCCAAAGACGGTCAACTGTCACAGTCATGTCAGTAGTACCTGATTGGAGAATATATGAACACAATGGTTTATCAACTAGCCATTTATCTTTCCAGAAATTGATAATCTCACCGTTACCAAGTTTCCATTTGGTTCCTTCAGCTATCAGATGACGACCACTTATAATGCTTTTCCACACAGGAGAAGCTCCCTTTCGAGTTGGATTCTTGTATTTATCCAGGAGAATTTTAGCCCAGAGCTTATCTTGATGTTTGAGAAGTCTCCAGCTGAGTTTTGCTAAGCATGCCCGATTCATGGCTGAGGATTTTCTGAGACCAAGGCCACCCTTCAGTCTGGGTTTACAGATAGTCTCCCAAGCAACTGTGTGCAATTTCTGTTCCGTCTCTTTATGGCCCCACAGGAAGCATCTGCTCATCCTGTCTAACTTGTTACAAACAGAAATAGGCAGGGATTGAGACATCATATGAAAAATTGGCACAGAATTAAGTACAGATTTAACAAGGGTCAACCTTCCAGCTAAGGATAAGGATTTCTCCTTCCAGCCACTGATCCTATTTTGAACCTTGTCAATCAAGTCCCTAAAATGCTTACCCTGGGTTCTGCCACTGTAAATGTTAATACCTAGGTACTTACCTAGGTTATCAGCAATAGGGATCCCAATACTCCCGTTGAGACTAATCCTCTGTTCAGGGCTTATATTCTTAGAAAACATAATGCGTGATTTATCAAGGCTAACTTTCCCACCTGACATCTCACAGAAACCTAGAAGGGCAGTCATCATGTTAGAAAGATTATCCTTAGAGGCAGACCCTAATAAGACTAGATCATCAGCAAAAAAGAGATTAGACAACTTAGGTCCATTCCTGCTGAGTCTAATGGCATCCCATCTACCCTCTTGGGTAAAAATATCAATCATATGAGATAGCCTTTCCATACAGAGAACAAATATATAAGGGGACAGAGGGTCTCCTTGCCTAATACCTCTAGTAAGGAAAAATTGGGCAGATTCACTACCATTCCATAAAACTTTCATTGAAACAGATTCTATACATGACATCACAAGCTCTATAAAACTGGAAGGAAGATTAAGGCAGCTTAGGGTATCACGAATAAACCTCCAAGAAATCCTATCATAGGCTTTTTCTAGGTCAATCTTAAGAACTGCCCAACCATGCTTGCACTTCACTCTATTCATTGAATGAAAGATTTCTTGCATAATGATATGATTGTCCTTAATGCTTCTGCAAGGAACAAAACTGGTTTGAGTGGGAGAAATAACCTCTGGAAGGAAAGTCTTGATTCTGTTTGCAAGGATTTTGGATACAATTTTATAGGTGACATTGCAAATAAATAAATTGTTCATTTAGGATAATGGAATTTATTCTGGATGTGCCATAATAGCCTCACAAAATTGTAAATCCATAGAATGAATTAGGGGTGGCAATATATATCCAACCCGATAACCTAACCCAAATTCTAACCGTAAATAGCGGGTACCGGTTAAGATTATTGACCCATTTAGTTATTGGGTCGGGTATAGGTTACCTATTAAATATATCGGTTGAGTATGGGTTAAGGTATCTAACCCGAATTCAACCCGACCCGTTTACTTAATTTAATTATAAATAAATAAAAGAAAATTACATCCCTCACCCATGACGTTTGGTGAAATTACACACCCCACCCACGAGATTTCCGAAATTACTTTGCCCACTCATGTGGTTTCCGCTATTTTACATCCAGCAACTTTTCTAATATTTGATAAACTTAAAATATGGTTAAATGTTATCCAAAATTGATGAAACTTCACATGGACGATTCTAAGATGTTATATTTTTGTCTATTGCCAAATCCAAAAAATTTTAAGGTCATATATTACTTGTGGGGCCCAATGAAAATACGTTCACATGTCACATGTTTCATTGGGTCTCACGGATCACATATAAGCTTAAAAAACTTTGGATTTCACGCTAGATCAAAATATAACACCTTAGAATAGTCCATGTAAAGTTTCATCAATTTTGGATAATATTTAACCATCTTTTAAGTTGATCAAATATTAGAAAAGTTGTTGGATGTAAAATAGCGGAAACCACATGGATGAGCAAAGTAATTTTTGAAACCTCGTGAGTGAGGTGTGTAATTTCACCAAACGTCATGGGTGAGGGATGTAATTTTCCCAATAAATAAATATGTATATATTTTACTTGAATATGTATTAATTCTATAACCAATAGTATAATAGCAAATAAAAATACTATCACTTCTTTAAACCCGTATAAATAATTATTTAATAAATCCAAATACATTCTCTAGACCATTTATATCCACCATTCACTCTTTGTTTGAAAACCTAAATACTATGTCAACCATTAGTCGCGCAAACTCCACCATTCACACTATTTTATCCGCACAAATAACGGTTATGGGTTGAGATTATTGGCCCATTTAACATAATGTTAACATTTGAAAAAACGTTACATAATGATTCAAAATAAATAAATGACCGTCATGTGCACGCTTTTATGGACCGACTGATTTTTCTGCAGAAAAACAAAAATATTTATAATTAAACGGGTTAAACAGGTCAGGTTTGGATTCAATGATTTTATATGGATTAAGTATGGGTTGAAAATTTATAACCCGATTATTTTTGGATCGGGTATGAGTTAATACAATTTCAATCAGATTGGATATGGGTGAACTCCAACCCGACCCATCAACCCAAATTGTCACCCATTGCTAAATACACATCAAATAGGTTACTCTAACTCATGCCATTTTCATAAATAATTGAAGCCAAATCTCTATATGATCACGGTCTCAGAACATCTTATCGAATTCAGCTTCCCTTTTGATTAGAAAGTTAACGCAAAATAAAATGCATTGCTAATAGTTGCAGAGTATTTACAAGTAAGGTTTCCCAAGACTCTAACAAAAGGGTAATAATATGCTGTATCACTAATAACCAAACTTATCATCTTCCCCGCCTAAGAGGGCTGGTCATCAATTTCCTCTTCGTTTACTGTATTTGGTAATGAGAAAAAGCTGGGCTGCAGGAATCATCCTACTCAAAAGTTGCATCATTCTACAATACAATCTACACTAACAGAACTTTGCTTCTCAAGATCTGTTCAACTATTGCAGGGCTTCCAAAGGCTAATCACTTGAAAAATATGGACACAAAAGGGGAGTTCTTTCACATCTACAAACATCAGCTTCTTCATGTTGGTTGGTGAACTTCATCCTTCCCATAAATACGCTGAAGTTCTCGTGTAGCAGCTAAGAAAGATTCTGGCAGAAAAGAAGTCATCACATCAATTTTGTCACGTGCATTAAATTCGGGAAAGCGAAAGGTGATATCCAGAAAAATGTACAAGAATATACAATATCTGTACATACCTTTCCAGAGGCGGAAGGATTTCTGATTGATATGCGATCCTGTTATTGTTTGAATAACGTCAAACAACATATTCTGCGGAGTGCTCCTGAGCTCCAGAACAATACTATAGATGGTCTTCCCGTTGTCAAAATAGATATGATTGTTTGGATGTTTGGTTTTGCAGCCAGCATGGCGCTCAAACTCGTACGCATTAATCACCTGCCAATAGAACGTCATACATGAATTAGTCACTAAGATCAGCAAGCATCCTTTAGTGCTTAAACATGTGTTAGTATACTCCAAACAATGTCATCACCTTGTTCATATTACATGATTGACATCCACAAAGATACCCAATACCTCTTATTATACCATGGAGTTCTTTCTGCAAAAACAAATGTAAGTCATGTCACAAATATGCGGCATCAGTAACACAACCAGCGGACCTGTTTTCTAAACACATTAACACAAAACTGAGGACTTTTTGCAGTAGCTGACGCATTTGCCTCCAGAATTCTCCATCAACCCAAATTCCCTTCTCTTCACTACCGGGTATAGTTATTGCTGAGCAAAACAACCCAAAAGACAAAATAATACCAGAATAAATATAGGCAAATTAAACAACATACCTCCCTAGACCAAGCCATGTACTTCACAGGGACTCCATCAAGAATGCCAGTTGACAATAAACTTCTAACATTTGAAGGGAAGTTGTTAGAAGGTGTCTTTCTAGACAATTTCTTGTCATCCTTCTTCTTTGATCCACTTTCAAGTCCAGAAGTGGAGACCAGAGAAGCAGTCACAAGATTACTAGAAACTGACACGGCCAGATCTTTTTGAGTCAATGGACCCAAGTTTTGCACTGAGGGTTGACCCATTATAATATTTCGAGAGGTACTTACATTCTCACCATTATTAAACGCACCAAAAGATATGATATTACTCTCCCCCTTCTCAAAACAGTGCCCTATTGATAAGCCACTGCCATTGCTGTTGTGGTTTGAATAGCACATCGATATGGAATTACTATCTTCTCCTTTGCTGTAACAACTATTACCATCTCCAAGCAAGAAAGAACTGGTATCATTTCCCTTGCTGTAACCATGGCTCATACATAACAAGCTTTCATCTCCCATGGTAGATAAGGCATGATCCTTCGAAGTATCATCACTGTTGCCTCCTTGATTGAACCTTGGACTAAGGGAGATAAGAGAACTATCACCTTTGCACAAAGCCTCAACCAGTGATATAGTATTACCCTCTTTATGGTTGTGACCAACCGAGATACTATGATCTCCTCTTGAGGTATATGATAAGTTCATCGATATGAAATTTTCAGCTTCATTTGTCATAATAACATTTTCTTCTCCTCTGCTATACCCAAGACCTATAGGTAATGAACATGCATCATCCAGTTTACTGAAATCATGCATTACTGTCATATTATTTCCATCACCTTGAACACCAGCAGCCACCATTGGAAGAGGCGTCACATTTTCCGAGTCTTTAACCTGGCAAACTTTGACTTTTCTGATGCCATCAAAATTAAAGCCTGAAGCAGAATCCTCCAAAGCACGAGATACTGATAAATTAAAAGAAGAAATATTCAGAAAAGGATTATCAATATACTTTTTTCCCATGCTCAAATTCCCTGGACTAAGTGATTCAATATTCCTCTCCTCAAAACTGAAGGCCCCGGCTGTTTCAGAATCAAAAAGACGTTGAGTGAATTGATCAGGGATTGAGTGAAAACTAGAAGGGACATTTTCCCAAGAACGAAGACCCAAGGAAGGAATCCCTGGAAAAGAGCTGTTGCTAGGAACTTCAACAGCTTGCTTCTTATTAGGACACAACTCTGCTTCATTGCCTTCTGAAAACCACTGAAAAACACGCTTTGGTTCCATTCTTGCGGAATCTTCAAAAGTCACCTCCCCATCACACATACACCAGCATCTTTTGATAACCAAAAGCCCTTGCTCTGTGTAGACAGTAAAAGAATACTTAGTCCGACATCCCAAAAAAAAATCCAGGAAAACTTATTTTTCCCCTTCACAATCACTTATGATCTATTTATAAAATTGACTTTTAAAACACAAATTTGATGAACAAAACTGTCGGAAACAATAGGTTAACTTCAATTCTGATACGTTTCGAGAAGTATCACTCTCCTAAGTCTCAGCGAGACCTTCTTTATCAAAATCCTGAATGATTTACACTTTAGGAATCTCTACTTAAGTAGACTCCTAATCCTAAACCTGACAATACACATTACTAAACTGCCCCTTGTAGTACAAGCTAATAACATAGCAGCCTAACAATACCACCCCCCCTAAAAGCAACCTTGTCCTCAAGGTTGAAGTTGAAAAACTGCTTTGGGAAAAAAAAAAGAGTCGGAGCCAAATAACCCAAGAAGTTGTTAAGGAGCTGGGTTGTCCAATAAGAAGCATGGTTTCCACAGCCACGACATCCCCCTCAAACTTTAGAAGATGGCCTAAATCAACTGCAGAAGGGATGTATGCCTTAAAGCTTCCAACTTCAAACCATGTTTCACCCCTACGTTGAGTAAACACAGCTTGTAAACAAGTGGATACAGTAGACAAAGTGAGGTTTGAAGACGATTGAAGCACTGCGGTACTCAGATTTCTAGATCCACAACTACTGAAGCAACCAAAAATCTCTTCCTCTTCACCTCTATTTTCTATGATGGCACCAACAGCACTTTCATGTAATAAACGATGATGTTACCAAGCATAAGAAAAGCACTTAGGTGAGCAATCCATCTCAGTAGGATGCACGCCGCAAATTGTAATTTTTCGGTCATTCCGTACTCGGTACCTGCTGCGTTGGTTCCCTTCCTCCTCCATTTGTCTTGTTTAAATCTTTCCTATTTCTCTTCCTCTTCCGAACGATCTCACGTGTCTGTCCCCTTTTCTTGTTGGGATTCTCAAATTCATTGAGTATACTTTTTTGACGGCTCGACACTTTCCCTCTTGAGGACTCACTAGGAAGTGAACCGCACCAAATTGAGGCCATCGACTTCTGTCTACAACTGATCTTCTGTAGATTGGTGCCTATCGCCACCACTTCACCACTAACAGTCACAACAGTCTGCAAGCGAGAGCCAAATTCCTTGTCACGCGAGTAAAACAAAAGTCCCTGTAAACGTCTCCGCTGCATCTCCTCTTCCGAAATGCGCCGAAATCGGTTCGCTGCAGCCAACAAAGTACTCACTGCAGAAGACGCTTGAGAGGACAAATTAGGAATTGAGATTTCCCTAATTTGGTCGACGCGAGGGACAGAAGCGATCGACCACGCTGGTTTCTTGGATGCGAGATCTGTCGTGTGTGTACTCCAGCTCGAAACCCCACGCGGAACATTTCCCCCAAATGTTTTAGGGTCACCATCGCCAAGATTCCCAAGGTTTTTCCCAACATCAGACAAGTGAGTGGAGTAAAATTCAGATTGCCTTTGATACTCCTCTACACCAGATTCTTGACGTAGACTGCAAAGTACGTCCATTCAATCTCCACTAACCGGCAGACTGAAACGATCGATGAGAATTTCTTGGAACTCCTTCCAAGAAGGCAAACCGATGTAATACTCATACCATTCGTACCAGTGAAGTGCGGCGCCCTCCATGTAAATCCCTGCAAAAAGAGCCTTCTCATCGTCCCCTATACAATAGAGTGCGAAGTAGCGCTCCGCTTTGCGTAACCACTCTCGAGGATCATTGTCGCCAGAAAATACCGACAATTCCACCTCTCTAGTCTTGAACTCCCGATGATTGTTTTTCCACACCAAATTCGTCGGAGTCTTGTGAGATTCATGCTGCCGACTCCCATCCACATCTTGCGGCGATCTCCTCAACAAGGCTTGCAATTCCTTTTGCATCTGTATAACGGCGGCAGAAAGACTTTCGACCTTGCTGTCAGTGTCTCTCTGCGATCGAATCATAGCGGCTGAAAGATTATCAATCTTCCGGTTTATATCCTCCAGTCTTCCCTTAATCACGGACTGCTCTTTCATCAACAACTCCATTGAAGATTCTTTCCCACTCATTCTTACTACCATGAAACGTAACTCTCACTCCAAGAAGGTAACGCTCTGATACCAATTTGATACGTTTCGAGAAGTATCACTCTCCTAAGTCTCAGCGAGACCTTCTTTATCAAAATCCTGAATGATTTACACTTTAGGAATCTCTACTTAAGTAGACTCCTAATCCTAAACCTGACAATACACATTACTAAACTGCCCCTTGTAGTACAAGCTAATAACATAGCAGCCTAACAATACCAATTTGATACGTTTCGAGAAGTATCACTCTCCTAAGTCTCAGCAAGACCTTCTTTATCAAAATCCTGAATGATTTACACTTTAGGAATCTCTACTTAAGTAGACTCCTAATCCTAAACCTGACAATACACATTACTAAACTGCCCCTTGTAGTACAAGCTAATAACATAGCAGCCTAACAAATTCACTGACTACTAGCATAAAGTAAGTTTTCAATCAACCTACATTATGATCATGACACCCAGTTCCTAAAGTCACACATTAAGGTCACATAGAAATTTATATGCATCTTAAGAGATAACATTAAGCAGCTGGATTGATTTCTCTTGTTTGCTAAATTTCAATTTCTTGACAAAAACAAAATTCTATATATTTATTATCTCTCTTCAATTCTCAAGCAATCTACAAAGAAAAAGAGTAAAAAAAATTGTAAAATCACAAATAACTTTGGCGCACAGGGAGAATGTACCAAAGAAAGAATCAACCCACAATCTAGAACATATCCAGTATACTACTCCACATGTTCAAGAGCAGAGCCAGGCCCCTTGAAACACAAAGGAGTGACAAATATTAATTGATATAAAAGGTAGGAGCAATAAAAGTTGTTTGGAGAAAGGACTGATAACCCTAAAAGAAAATTTCCAGGGAAACAAAGCATCAACTTTTCACCTTAGAAAGTCCATTATTTGCCAGAGACCTTTCACTGCATACTACACCACTCGTCTCAAACATCTGATTTGAATCGGTAAACATATTCATAGGTTCAAATTATATTGACCTGTTCAAAGCTCCAGCCGATGATTAAAGGTCATTCAAACCATAAAATACAGAACAGGATGCCTGAGATCTCTCTATGTAAGCAAAAACAAAGGGTAACACGTCAACTAGCCTCAATTCTCAACAATACCATTGTAGCATGAAGGCACATCAAAATGTCCGCTATTTGTGAGATAAACGAAGGAACCGTATGTTCAAAAGTTCAAACTTGATTAAATCAAATAGCAACCACATCTGTATGATAGAGCCATAAATAACCACATTCAGTATACTCTCATCCCTCTTTCACAAGTCTGGTGCTGGCATTATTTGATGAGAAGCCAGCCTCATAATCTCTTTTAAACTTTGCAGTTCAACAGGAAAGCAACTTGTTTCACATAGCAGACAAATGGTTTTACAACATGATATTTCATATCAGTATACTGAAGAGCATGACTAACCTGATGAAACACACTCATATAAAATTAATATCAATATAGTAACAGAATAGGACCATGATTTCACGTCTATGAATTGCAAGGCAGCTTCAGGATGCAGAAAACACACTTACGAAGTGAAACAGCAACAATTTGCTCTGATTATAAATCAAAGCAACTGTCAAGGCATAACAGATATCATTTCTAAAACATACTGAGGTTAGAGAGTACTAGCATCCAACAGGAGTAATGTACATCAACCTCAACGCAGTCCAAGCACACACACGCACTCAAAACCAAGCTTCCGACTGAGCAAATGGGTAGCAAATCACGACATTGTGTAGAACTAGCTTTTGCATTAATCAACTGAACACATCATTCCACGCACTCGCAAGAAACTTGTATAAGTCCCTCCTAACATTAATTCTTGGAAGAATGTTGATTTGCGAATCCGTGAGAGAGAGGTGCTAAACATACCATTTCACCCTCACCCAACGCCCTGGTTAATCTACTTCAGAGAAAGCCATAGATTTCAACAGGGCGATCAACCCATTTGAGATGAAAGTCGGAAGTTACGGTGAGTGTCACGTGAACAGAACAGTGGAATTCAGCAAGGGAAATTAAGAGCAGTAATCATATGTTTCTATAACCTAAATTCCCATTTTGAATAAGGATGACATCAGAAGTAACCATAGTCACACACACACCATCGCCAACCCAGCCAGCCCGGCGAATAAATCAAACTAGCCATGAACTTGACTTGAAAAGCACACGGAAAACATCAATCTTAGTAGGAAGAAATGCGCAATTTCAATTTTGAGGTCCCTTTTTCTACCTACTTTTCCGCCATTTGACGAATTTCAAAATTTAAATAGAAAGGTTGACGTGTTCTTGAAACGTAGAACACCATTGGAGCAAATCTATAACATAATGAAGGACACACAGAAAAAAGCCTCTCAGAAATAATTTCGTAGGAAATGGAGGTCAAAAAATACCAATAGGAAAGTTTGATCGGTGAATCGGAGAATGGTAAGTGAAGTGCAAGCACCGGAGTGAGCAGATATTACGGTCGGGGAGGGAGAAAGTGCCCCGTGAGATCTACTGGTTTAGCTGGTGTGTTTTGCAGCCCGGGGAGGTCGAAATGGTGCCCTGCACGATCGATCAGATATGCGAGGAGAAGAGATGTGCACCGCTGGATCATTAGGGAGGTTACTTTTACGGATCTGCAAAACGTGAACCTGCAGACACCTCACAGAGTCACAAACCGATCCTTTTTTTTAATACTCCCTCCGTCCGGGTTTGACTGTCCGGTCTTCACTTTTTTTTTGTCCGAAAATAGTGTCTGGTTTGCATAGTAAAAGTAAGTAAATAAGTCTGTTTTCCCGTAATACCCCTTCCCTCCGTGATTTCTTTTCTCCGCATAATGAGACAATAGCAGCCAAATTAGGGTTTATCTACTTCCTTTTTTTTCTATTGTCTACGCACGAACCATCTCGAAGATTTTCAGGCTCTATCTCGATCGAACACGCCGTCTCTCTCTCTTGACTATCTTACCTCGCATCTCTAATTAACACAAACCAGAGCTCCTACTCTTTTCTCTCTGTTCATCCTTTCAATTCGACCAAAACCGTGTAACCATCTGTGCATCTATGGTTCATCGTCGGTGGCAAAACCGTATAGGGCAAACGGCTAGATAAGCCGTGGGATTGAAGCTGATATTAGGCCATCCAGGGTCTGCTTCTTGGATTGCTCTTTGTCACCACAGGATCTTCGATTTACACCAAGGTTACTTGTTACTTGTTACTTGCTTCTTGCTTGTCGACTCTTTATTTCTGCTCTGTCTTTCTCTTTCTGAACTTACTAAATGTTTGAAGCGATCTTGAAAACTTTGTACAAGAAGATTGAATGTCTGCGATTTCAAATATACAATTATTACTTTCAAAGTTCATCTTTTCCTTTCTATGCATGCGTGCGATTTCATTCTTGATACTATCTGATCGATTCACCGGCACCGGGGTGGGAGTCTTGCCACATAAGCTTTACAAATTTTTTATTTTTATAATTCTCGTAATTGTTGGTGTGATCCTTATCATTGTCATAGCTTTTTCCACATACATGCATTACATCAGCACCAATTAGTATGATTTTTTTTTCTTGTAACCTGCCGAGCAGCCCTGACTTTGAGTCCCCAATGATTCTCAGGGTTTGGAAGGAACTTGCGATTTTATTCTTGCTTGCATGATTATTTTAGTCCCATTGAATGGCACTAACCCCGGCAGTCAACGAACCGAAAGAAGAGCGGTTGAGTTCACTGATGAAGGAGTTGCTGTTGTTGAGGTATACAACTGTTAATTGTCACCTCAATCTACACTTTTTTATTCAATATTCAGCACATAGAGCAAATTGCAAAACTAAGCTGTTACCTAATTGATGCTTGTTATTTTTCAATTGAGTGCTTAAAGCTCTTTCAGTAGATAGTGAAGAAAAGGAGTGGAAATATTTTACTTGAACTAATTCAACATTTTCATTGTTCAGAAATTGAGTTCAGACCTGAACTTTGATGCGAGGGAACCAATAGTCATACTGAGATTTGGCAAATGGGCCAGGTAACACTTTTTTTATTTTTCTTTTTGCTTCAATGAATACAATTTGTACAATGCTATTCTTGGATTTATAACTCTGAGAATTGAATCCTGAGAAGTTTTGACTCTTGGTGTGGTGATAATAACAAATAGCTTTCCTATGCATGATTATTTTTCTCAGATTGACTTGAGTTTTCTCTTTTCTCTCTATTATTTCCCCAGTGCCAAATGAGACTTTTTTAGAACAAGTAATATGTGACTGAAGTTGCTTTGTGCAATACTAGGACAAGTAGAAGTTAGGATGACGAATTGAAATTAATTGGTGTAAAACTGAAATAGAAATATGCATTAGATAATAGCTAACCAACATATTGATAGTTGTACACTAGCCAAAACATCTTGATGCCAAAAGAGTTAACTATCTGCTGATATTACACAACTGACAAAATAGTTAACTAACAAACTAATAGCTTGTGTGCTAAAGCAAAATAGTTTGTTATCAAAAATAGTTAACTATCTAACTCTACATCTGAAGTTAGAGCTGAGGAAGCCAAATCCTTAGAAAGTCTCTAGCAAAAAGGTGCAGTCGTTCTTCCTCTGACAACTCTCCTTCATCATCTGGTAGGACATTCAAGTCAATGTCTAATCTAGCCTTCTTGACTTTTGGGATGATCAGCTTCTGCTCATCATTTGGATTTCCTTCATCTTTTGTAAAACGACAAAATGAGAGAATAAAAATATAAACATACCAGATACAAAATGAAGTGTAAATCTACATAAACACAATAAATTTATCATATTAAGTTCAAAACATCATCAACAATTTCATGAGGGCAGCTTAATTGTAGAGGTAGTTCCCCTCGGTTCTCCAATTTCTGTTTTCCCATATGAGGTAGCTTGTAGCTATTGTCACCATGAGTCTTCAATGTCTCTATCATACACATTTGCCAACTTAGAAAGCAGTGATTAAGCTTTTCCTCACAAAATTCCTCAAAGGCTGTTTCAACTGCAACCACTAGCTCATCAATGGTGTTGCAAGTTTTTTGCTGCTGTAAAGACTGAATTGCTCTAAAAAACCCAAGGTCTAGCACATTCATGTCTGGGCTGTTAGGGGGTTGACAGATTAATTTGATATCAAACCCATCTTTAGATGCTGCCTCATTAAACTCTTTATCATTTGGATGAATATGTGGCTTGGCATTGTCTTGCTGGATATAGATTGTTTTTGAACCATAGCTTGGCCACTTTGAGCGGATTGTTGGCAGAACTTTTTCAATCAGCCATGTTCTAGTGACTTCTCTAGTAACAAGAATGGACTTAGTTTCCATAGATCCCGCTGCACGGTTTTTGCTGCTACGTTTGGCAGGTTCTTGACGTGTAAATGGAAAAATACCTATCTTTCCGGAAAATACTGCACCTGTTATAGGATCACATCTAGGACGAGCAACCACACCTAGGAACATTATCTTAGGAATAAATCTTTTACTTTGACAGCGTCGAACAGGATCAACCTCTTCTGGGATTAAATAGTATCTTTCGGTAGTTTTTGTCATATAGAACCACTTTTCATCAATGTGGATAATGTTGAACATGTCATGAAATAAAGGGTCTTGAGGAAATCTGTTCAAATCTGGAGTTCTATCTATATGTAACATTGACAAGCAGAACAACATTCTGCTTTTTCTATTCTGAGCATGTAGATATGGTTTGATTGCACTTGTATGAGCCCTGAGTTTTCCTTCCTTTACTCTACTATGCACTGTTGATTTTGCCATTCCTAATGCAGATGCTAATGCGCGAATAGTAGTGCGTTTTCGTAAAGGAAGTTGGGCAACTTTACCTAAATCCATATGAACTCGCTTCCGGCCAACTGTACCATGTGTCTTTGGTGAGGGATCAGTCACTTCCCCAGCAGCAATTGAAATCTTGAGATCCTTCCAGTAGCGGCTGATAGTTCTGGTGCTTATGGAGAACTCTAGAGAAATAGAGGTTAAAAGTCCTTGGTGCATTTTCCCATCATGACTACTTGCAAGAAGAGCTTTAATGACACGTTGTCTATCTTCTGTGGAAAATCTTCTTGCTGTAGAATTATCTCCTTCCATAACTCTTTTGTGCGTGAGTTCTGTGTTGTAATGAGTTTAAATCTGAGTTCTGTGTTGTAATGCGTTTAAATCAAATTCTTATTTATAGTGTACGTTCTGTGAGCAGGATTTAAGTTTTTGGTGGGAAATTTTAAGATTCATTGTAAAAGAATGGAGGGAACTAAAATTTAGCTGCTTGTCTATGCGGCTGTTTTTTTTTGTACGGTGTGTAAAGGGAAGGGTATTATAGTAAAAGAAAATCTGACAGGGAGTAAAATTTACTTTTTCTTAAAACTAGTGATTTTCATTGACCAGACAGTCAAACCCGGACAGAGGGAGTATCACAAACCGATTTTAAATAAAATAGTTTACTGGTATATACTCCCTCCGTCCTGAATTGACCGTCTTGTTTGTTTTATGCATGTTTTTCCACTTCAATATTAAGTATATAAGATAAAATAATTTGATAAAACTAAATTTTGTAACATATAATTTATCATGTAAGGATTCATATGCAAAAATTAAATTTTCAAAATTAATTTATCTTATATGTTAAAAATTGAAGTCAAACGACATGTCCAAATAGTAAACAGGACGGTCAATTCAGGACGGAGAGAGTATTACGGAGTATTATTTTAAATAAACCATTATCATTATTCTATTAATGATAAACTAGTAAAATTCACAAGAGAATATTATATTTGCAACAAGTTTTTGTGATATCTTTATACATGTCAAAATATTGGAATATTGTGCTATCTCACTTTATACATGTCAAACTACTGAAACATTGTGCTATCTCACTTCATAGGTTGTAGTAAGATTGTACTTCAAAAAAATTACTCCCTCTGTCCGGGTTTGACTGTCTGGTCAATGAAAATCACTAGTTTTAAGAAAAAGTAAATTTTACTCCCTGTCAGATTTTCTTTTACTATAATACCCTTCCCTTTACACACCGTACAAAATCGATCATAATCACTTTCACATCAAATCTGTATATATAATCTGTATGAGAAAAAAAAAAACAGCCGCATAGACATGCAGCTAAATTTTAGTTCCCTCCATTCTTTTACAATGAATCTTAAAATTTCCCACCAAAAACTTAAATCCTGCTCACAGAACGTACACTATAAATAAGAATTTGATTTAAACGCATTACAACACAGAACTCAGATTTAAACTCATTACAACACAGAACTCACGCACAAAAGAGTTATGGAAGGAGATAATTCTACAGCAAGAAGACTTTCCACAGAAGATAGACAACGTGTCATTGAAGCTCTTCTTGCAAGTAGTCATGATGGGAAAATGCACCAAGGACTTTTAACCTCTATTTCTCTAGAGTTCTCCATAAGCACCAGAACTATCAGCCGCTACAGGAAGGATCTCAAGATTTCAATTGCTGCTGGGGAAGTGACTGATCCCTCACCAAAGACACATGGTACAGTTGGCCGGAAGCGAGTTCATATGGATTTAGGTAAAGTTGCCCAACTTCCTTTACGAAAACGCACTACTATTCGCGCATTAGCATCTGCATTAGGAATGGCAAAATCAACAGTGCATAGTAGAGTAAAGGAAGGAAAACTCAGGGCTCATACAAGTGCAATCAACCATATCTACATGCTCAGAATAGAAAGCAGAATGTTTGTCTTGCTTGTCAATGTTACATATAGATAGAACTCCAGATTGCAGATTTTCCTCAAGACCCTTTATTTCATGACATGTTCAACATTATCCACATTGATGAAAAGTGGTTCTATATGACAAAAACTACCGAAAGATACTATTTAATCCCAGAAGAGGTTGATCCTGTTCGACGCTGTCAAAGTAAAAGATTTATTCCTAAGATAATGTTCCTAGGTGTGGTTGCTCGTCCTAGATGTGATCCTATAACAGGTGCAGTATTTTCCGGAAAGATAGGTATTTTTCCATTTACACGTCAAGAACCTGCCAAACGTAGCAGCAAAAACCGTGCAGCGGGATCTATGGAAACTAAGTCCATTCTTGTTACTAGAGAAGTCACTAGAACATGGCTGATTGAAAAAGTTCTGCCAACAATCCGCTCAAAGTGGCCAAGCTATGGTTCAAAAACAATCTATATCCAGCAAGACAATGCCAAGCCACATATTCATCCAAATGATAAAGAGTTTAATGAGGCAGCATCTAAAGATGGGTTTGATATCAAATTAATCTGTCAACCCCCTAACAGCCCAGACATGAATGTGCTAGACCTTGGGTTTTTTAGAGCAATTCAGTCTTTACAACAGCAAAAAACTTGCAATTCCATTGATGAGCTAGTGGTTGCAATTGAAACAGCCTTTGAGGAATTTTGTGAGGAAAAGCTTAATCACTGCTTTCTAAGTTGGCAAATGTGTATGATAGAGACATTGAAGACTCATGGTGACAATAGCTACAAGCTACCTCATATGGGAAAACAGAAATTGGAGAACCGAGGGGAACTACCTCTACAATTAAGCTGCCCTCATGAAATTGTTGATGATGTTTTGAACTTAATATGATAAATTTACTGTGTTTATGTAGATTTACACATCATTTTGTATCTGGTATGTTTATATTTTTATTCTCTCATTTTGTCGTTTTACAAAAGATGAAGGAAATCCAAATGATGAGCAGAAGCTGATCATCCCAAAAGTCAAGAAGGCTAGATTAGACATTGACTTGAATGTCCTACCAGATGATGAAGGAGAGTTGTCAGAGGAAGAACGACTGCACCTTTTTGCTAGAGACTTTCTAAGGATTTGGCTTCCTCAGCTCTAACTTCAGATGTACAGTTAGATAGTTAACTATTTTTGATAACAAACTATTTTGCTTTAGCACACAAGCTATTAGTTTGTTAGTTAACTATTTTGTCAGTTGTGTAATATCAGCAGATAGTTAACTCTTTTGGCATCAAGATGTTTTGGCTAGTGTACAACTATCAATATGTTGGTTAGCTATTATCTAATGCATATTTCTATTTCAGTTTTACACCAATTAATTTCAATTCGTCATCCTAACTTCTACTTGTCCTAGTATTGCACAAAGCAACTTCAGTCACATATTACTTGTCCTAAAAAAGTCTCATTTGGCACTGGGAAAATAATAGAGAGAAAAGAGAAAACTCAAGTCAATCTGAGAAAAATAATCATGCATAGGAAAGCTATTTGTTATTATCACCACACCAAGAGTCAAAACTTCTCAGGATTCAATTCTCAGAGTTATAAATCCAAGAATAGCATTGTACAAATTGTATTCATTGAAGCAAAAAGAAAAATAAAAAAAGTGTTACCTGGCCCATTTGCCAAATCTCAGTATGACTATTGGTTCCCTCGCATCAAAGTTCAGGTCTGAACTCAATTTCTGAACAATGAAAATGTTGAATTAGTTCAAGTAAAATATTTCCACTCCTTTTCTTCACTATCTACTGAAAGAGCTTTAAGCACTCAATTGAAAAATAACAAGCATCAATTAGGTAACAGCTTAGTTTTGCAATTTGCTCTATGTGCTGAATATAGAATAAAAAGTGTAGATTGAGGCGACAATTAACAGTTGTATACCTCAACAACAGCAACTCCTTCATCAGTGAACTCAACCGCTCTTCTTTCAGTTCGTTGACTGCCGGGGTTAGTGCCATTCAATGGGACTAAAATAATCATGCAAGCAAGAATAAAATCGCAAGTTCCTTCCAAACCCTGAGAATCATTGGGGACTCAAAGTCAGGGCTGCTCGGCAGGTTACAAGAAAAAAAAATCATACTAATTGGTGCTGATGTAATGAATGTATGTGGAAAAAGCTATGACAATGATAAGGATCACACCAACAATTACGAGAATTATAAAAATAAAAAATTTGTAAAGCTTATGTGGCAAGACTCCCACCCCGGTGCCGGTGAATCGATCAGATAGTATCAAGAATGAAATCGCACGCATGCATAGAAAGGAAAAGATGAACTTTGAAAGTAATAATTGTATATTAGAAATCGCAGACATTCAATCTTCTTGTACAAAGTTTTCAAGGTCGCTTCAAACATTTAGTAAGTTCAGAAAGAGAAAGACAGAGCAGAAATAAAGAGTCGACAAGCAAGAAGCAAGTAACAAGTAACAAGTAACCTTGGTGTAAATCGAAGATCCTGTGGTGACAAAGAGCAATCCAAGAAGCAGACCCTGGATGGCCTAATATCAGCTTCAATCCACGGCTTATCTAGCCGTTTGCCCTATACGGTTTTGCCACCGGCGATGAACCACGGAGGCACAGATGGTTACACGGTTTTGGTCGAATTGAAAGGATGAACAGAGAGAAAAGAGTAGGAGCTCTGGTTTGTGTTAATTAGAGATGCGAGGTAAGATAGTCAAGAGAGAGAGACGGCGTGTTCGATCGAGATAGAGCCTGAAAATCTTCGAGATGGTTCGTGCGTAGACAATAGAAAAACGGAACGGAGAGGGTGGCGAAGACGCCACACAGTACCGTGGCGACAACTCCACTTGTCAAGCTATGGTTGGTGGAATTAATAAGGAAAAATAAATGAAGGAAAAAAAAAATTGAGAAACGCGTGTAACTACGGGAGTTTGGGGGGTTTAAATATTAGGAGAGAGAAAATAATTCTTTTCTTTCAAAATGATATAACTTACAAACTAAAAGTGCAAAAATAAAAAAAATTATATCATTGTTCATCATTTTTCGTGCTCTTTAAAACAAGATGCATCATGGATATGTTTTGGTCAACTTAAAATTTTATGTTTTTAGAATCAGTATATATTAGGTATTTTTAAGAGTAAATTACTCGGAACCCCCTTCAGGTATGGGTATAATACAGTTAACCCCCTTGTGTTTATCATAATTATTGGTAACCACCCTGAGGTTACAGTATCTCTGACTATGAGCCCCGAACTATAATTTTTTTTATCAAAACATTAACTATATGTTGACCCATCAGCTTAATCACATTATTAATGCTAGCCTTGACAACAAAACTACTTAATCAACATTGTTTAAGTCTCCCTCATCCCAATTTGGATGCATTTTCGAGGTAGGGTTGACATTGTTTAGACAATAAGAATGCTGATTAAGCAGTGTTTTTTGTCCAGCATGTCATTAATAATGTGATTAAGTTAATGGGTCAACATATAGTTAACGTTTTGAAAAAAAATTATAGTTCGGGGCTCATAGTCAGAGATACTGTAACCTCAGGGTGGTTACCAATAATTATGAAAACACAAGGGGGTTAACTGTATTATGCCCATACCTGAAGGGGGTTCCGAGTAATTTACTCTATTTTTAAAGTGAATCTTACTCATTAGTAAAATGAATCTTCTTTAATAATAAAATGAACCATATTTATTAGTAAAATGAATTACCACAAACACCCTAAAAACCCCCTAGGATAGCTAAAAACGTCGAAGGCATTTTTAGGGTTTGTAGTACAGGGTTTAGGGTCGTTAGACCCTAAACCCTAAACCACAAACCTAAAAAACTGTCGAGTCAGTGACGACAATATAAAGCGTAGAACTAATGCCAAAAGATTACCTACCCCCAAAACCCAAAAAACCACCCTAGGATAGCTAAAAACGTCGAAGGCAGTTTTAGGGTTGTGTAGTACAGGGTTTAGGGTCTAACGAGAACCCTAAACAAAAAAAAACCCTAAAAAAACTGTCGAGTCAGTGGCGACAATATAAAGCGTAGAACTAATGCTAAAAAGATTACCCTACCCCCAAACACCCAAAAACCACCCTAGGATAGCTAAAAACGTCGAAGGCATTTTTTATGGCATTTTAATGACCTTTAATTCATTTTTTAACAACCTTTGGTTCATCTTTTAACAACCTTTCATTCACTTTTCCTAAACTTAAGATTCACAATGAATCTTAAAACATATTTTGTACATATAAAAAATAAAAAAAATTAATTTATCAAACATATTCATGTTTGGTCTTATTTTAAAGAGCTCGAATTATGATGAACAATGATATAAAATTTATGTTATTTGGACTTATATATAATAAGATACAACATTTTTAAATTTTTGTAAAATGATAAAGTAAAAAAAAAAAATTAAAACGCTCGCCACATTAGTAGGTGGCGTAAGCGCCATGTTCGAACTTGCCTAGAAAAAAAAAGGAAGTAGATAAACCCTAATTTGGCTGCTATTGTCTCATTATGCGGAGAAAAGAAATCACAGAGGGAAGGGGTATTATGGGAAAACAGACTTATTTACTTACTTTAACTATACAAACCAGACACTATTTTCGGACAAAAAAAAAGTGAAGACCGGACAGTCAAACCCGGACGGAGGGAGTAAGTTTTTGTGATATCTTTGCTCATATCAAAGTACTAGAATATTGTTCCATCTCAACTTTATACCGGACATCATCTAATGACATATTTACATTTCAATGTTTAATATATAGGATAAGTTTTTGGTTTCCTTATATTGTTTAAAAAATAGTATTACCGTTGACCATTTTGTATTTTATTACTTTTTGTTATATTTTAAACGGTTGTTGTAGCTCAACAAGGTCGTATCCACAAATACTTCGTAACTATCTAACTAATTATAAGCTTAGTAAATGTGTAAGAAGATACAAACAAAAGTGCACAAAAGTAAATTGGGGAGTCTTTGATTGATTGCAAATTCGAAGTCACGGCGGGTTGCACCTTACATCGTGCAGTCTATCTATTTGGGTAGTCCAGTCAGTTGGTGACTGGACTATTTTGTTGACTGAGTTGCTTTTTTACTATATTAATTTTAAATTATTGTAACTTTTAATATATAAGTCCAAAATAAAAAAAAATTATATCATTATTCATCTAAATTCAAACTCTTCAAAACAAGACCAGTAATTAATATGTTTTGACAACTTTGAAAAAAAATCTATTTTTACAAGTGTATGATGATACACTAAAATGATAATATGATTCATTAATATTTGATATTATGATTCATTAAAATTGATATTATCATTTATTAACTAATAAGTGGTGAATTAGACTACAAATATTGGAACCGATAAAAAGCATTATTGTTTTGTAATGTATTATTATTATTATTATATGGTGTATTTTAAACCTTATATATGGTGAATCATGTATTTTTCAAACATACCAAATATTGTTTTATGTTATATTATTGTTTAATTTTTTTATTTTTATATGTTTACATTGATACGCTCAAATGATGATATGATTCATTAAATTTGATATTATGATTCATTAAAATTAATATTATGATTCATTAATTAATAAGTGGTGAATTAGATAACAAACTTCTGAGCCAATAAAATCATAATTATTGTGTAGTGTATTATTATTGTTGTATGGTGTATTTTAAACCTTCTATGGTGAATCATGTATTTTTCATACATACCAAATATTGTTGATTTAGTGGAATTTAGTAATTTGTTTAGTGAATCAATATTAGCCGATAAGAGTGGAGATTAAAGGGTTTAGTAGATTACTTGATAAATTGGAAAGTTAAATAAGTAAGTATATAATTTTATATCATGTTATATGGGTGTATATGCATTATTTGATATTGTATCATATATATGAATATTTGGTAATAGTGCACTACTAAAGTGGATACTTGAGTAGTTAAATAAACAACTTAATAGGTGGGAAATTTAGTTAAGATATCGTTAAAAAGGATTAAAGTTATTAAGGTTGAAATGTTAACATGTGAGTAATGGACTTAGATATATTTTGGTTTGGGTTATTGTAAGTGGGTGAGCTAAAAGAATAATCTCTATTTAGCAAATATAAGTGTCCGGGGGTCTAATAGAAAAAGATAATAATGAGTTAAATTAATCTATAATCGGAGATATGAGTTGTTAGTATATAGAGAGATAGTTAGTTAAGATTTTTAAGTTCTTAATTGTCATTATAACAAAAAGGAAAATTAATTAATGAAAGAAATGCTAAAAGTGAATAATAAAATAATATTTGTCTAAAGTTAATCAGCTTTCTTCCCCCACACTATAAAATTGAAACTGATAGGAATATACATGTTTCTCCCATTTTCTTCACGATGAATATCCAACTATATATAGATATCTGTACAACATACTCTTCACAATAGTTTTGAAAATTAAGCTTAAACAAACTCCGTCAGCCTTCCTACTCCTCATGGTAATGCTACAAATTGAACAAATATAATAATATATATATATATATATATATATATATATATATAGATATATATATATATATATATATATATATACGAGTTTTACTGTTTGAAAGTGACAAATGGAACAATATCGGTTAATGTTTAATTATACATATATACATGTAATTGCATAATAAAAAAAAGATGTTATAGTATAAAGAGTTATACAAATAACGGAATTATATAATTCAAGGAATTATATTATGGATTATATGGTAGTGTTGACTCGTATATTTTGACCAAGTCAACCGAATTGACCAAGAGAGTCAAGTTGACCAACTTAAATTTTAAGTGGGAATTTAAATGCCAAAGGCTATTAATACTTAAAGGTCAATTATATTAAATATCATACAGTAACATTAACTATATGAATGTATATGTATAAATATAAATATACACCCATGCATAAAAGAAATGAAATATGTGAGAAATAAACCCTATGTTATAAGAGGATACCACATGTTAGCTACCACTGCAATTAAAGGATCAAATAGCTAATCCCAAACATGAGTTAAAAGCCGAATAAAAACATTGATTAATCAAAGGGTTAAATAGCGGGGGATTGGTGACTATACATGGTACCGATTTGGTTTGAATTATAGTGGACTGACGCTTAGCGTATATATATATTGTTCCAGAGCTATGAGACAAGAGCTAAGAGAGTAGAGGGCAAGCGTGATACTTCACGCTAGCATTTACGATGGTGAATGGTATGTGAATGTGTGGTCTGAACCCCTAAGGGTTTCCTCGTGTTCGGATATGATTTGTTTATCTGTCTAATAGCGATACGTGTGATATGCATGATGTGTGTGAATTATTTACTCGGCTGTGATCAAGCGTTTATTAACTATGCGCGTATGTAGTTCGGACATGTGGTACCGATTATATCCTAACTTGTGTATGAACAATTAGGAGAGATTCCGAGTACTAACTTATGAGAGTAACCCACTCCTGAAACACTAAGTAATGAACTTAGTTTAGAGACCCGGTATTAACCGTCTCTAGAGCGATGACTCGAACTGTAACATTACCTAGCAGACTTCTAGGTATATCTGTATATGACCCCATGTGTAACTAATGAATGTGTTTCTTTAATAACGAGCACAAGTCTCCAGGAGATTAATTAAAACATCATAACAAATGAGAGTGTGATAATTAAATGATAAAGTATTTATTAAATCCTGGTCTACATTCATTCCAGTAGGTTGCGCATAGTGATCACTAGAGTATAACACCTGGTCAGGGTCTACTCTTGTTAAGTCTAACGAGCCGGATATGATCGTTAGCCAGAGTGTGCTACTGTTGGCACCATGGCTTCAGCCAGATGGACGTCTACCACTGTAGACAAGTAAGACCATCTACCCACTAGTAGTATGGCATAATACTATTGTCCAAATTGTGAAAGTATGAGGCTAAACGGGAAATTGTCCTTAATATTGCACTCGTATAATTATGTGAGGTTTGTTGGAATCGGGGCTTCGTATGATGGAAATGGAACAAGTGAGATTAATTCAATTCCAACTAACTTGTGATCCTTACTGACTACATTGGTTGATATCTTGCTAATGATGTGAATATTGTGAATTGTTGTGTGGATGATTAAGTGCCTATTGTATGTTTAATTCCGCATTTGCATTATTTTATAAGCATGTAAACGGAACAGCATGAAACGAATCTTATGTTAAGCAAATGACTAATCACTAGTAGAAAAATGGCCATTTTCGGCCCCCCATTTTCGGCGGTTTTTAAATTTTCGCCGAAAATGAGTGTCGGGACAAGCAATTTTCGGCGGTTGTATATAGGAACCGCCGAAAATAGCCAACTAAACACAGCATTTTCGGCGGTTCCTATATACAACCGCCGAAAATTGCCAAATCGAAGCATGATTTTCGGCGGTTGTATATAGGAACCGCCGAAAATGCTGTGTTTAGTTGGCTATTTTCGGCGGTTCCTATATACAACCGCCGAAAATGCTTCTTATTTCTACTACCCTAGCGCCCGACTCGACATTTTCACGCTCTGCTGCCTCTCTTCTTCCTCGACGTCGCTCTCTACTCCAGCTCGCCCTCAATTCGCCGTCTCTTCTTCTCGGTCGCCGCCCCACCTACAGCCGCCGTCACCGTCGCCGCCTTCCTGCCGCCCCAGTCGCGCCGCTACCCCCGCGGTCTGCTGCTGCCCAAATCGACCGGTTTACCGAGAATCGGTAATGGTTTTCTCCGATTCGAAAGTTTCAAAAATTTGTTGAATTGGGTCCTAATTTATTGTTTATATGTAATTGTTGATTGATATATGTATTCTGGAGTGTAATTAATTGATTGGTTTGATTGGAAATACAATATGTGGGCAATTTTAGAAAATAAACTATACGCTCGCAAGGTGTTCGATGAAATGATTTAACCAATTTCAATGAGTTTTTTTGCTATCTTACCATTGTTTATGTGAATTTTTGAGAAGTAAACGACCTTGGTGAATTGACATATCAATTGTACTGTGTTTTCTTCATTTAGTTACTACACAAGATTGGCGCAGTAGTAGTCGCGTTAGCTAGCTCCTCGTGTCTTCACTCGCCACCCGCTTCCGTTTGATCCTCGTCCATCCAAATACCGGTTAGTTGTTTTTTTCAACCTAAATCAATTTCAATTTGTCATGCATAATTGATTGATTGATATATGTATTCTGGAGTGTAATTGCTTGATAGGTTTGATTGGAAATACAATATGTGGGCAATTTTAGAAAATATACTATATGCTCGCAAGGTGTTCGATGAATTGCTCTGTCCATTTTCTGTTTATATGTTGTTAAAAATATTATTGTTAAGGAATTTAGTTAGTTTTTCTGTTTTAGTAGTATTCATATTGTGGAATGGATAATTATGATTGCACTGAATTAGTTGGATGGGTAATTTATGAAAGTATCTAGATGATTTAATTAGTTAATTAAATTTCTAGTTAGTAAGGTGTTCTGTAAATTGTTTGTGTAGTTAGTTTATTTATATTTAGTAGCTAGTCAGTTGAGTAGGTACATATATAAATATAACAAAATAAAATAACCAACTATATATATATATATATATATATATATATATATATATATATATAGTATATATAAGTAGATATATATAGATGTGTATACACATATATATAATATGCATATAACACAACCAAGTAGTTATATAAATAGCGTATTATATATATGACTCGCCGTGTACGAACAATATCGATATATATCCTTTTCCGAAGATAGGTTAGTTATTGTTATTTTTATATTTAATATTTTAAATGTTAGTTAAGTTATTATACATTATAACACTTTTTTCTAAATATTTTTTAAATTTTGACTGGTTGTTTGTAGAATGGACCGTGAATGGATGTACGGTCTGCGAGGGAATTATTTTGAATCGAAAGTGGAAAATGAATTTTGCAAAGCAGCTCTCTATCATCAGAAAAGGATGAACGACACTCACATTCCCTGTCCATGTGCACAATGCGAACTTCGCAACAAATTCCCTAACCTACATGCTATCAGATTTCATCTATCACGACGTGGATTTATGCCAAACTATAAGATATGGTTTTTGCATGGCGAGTCTTTAGAAGCTAGTAGCAGGGTGCATACTTCCACCCAGCAGAACAGTGAAACAAGAAAGGTTACCGATGATACCACATTTCCTAATAATGATTGTGATCAGAGTGACACTGAAATCAACGATGATAGTGAAAAGATTGAACAACTGAACTCTATGCTGCAAGATGTTGAGGATAATTTCACAGACAAGCCCGATGAATATCAAAGATTAGTTGACGCATCACGGTCCCCTTTGTTCCCCGGATGCACCAAATTTTCAAAATTGACATCCGTGCTACACTTGTTCAATATGAAAGCAAGATTCGGCTGGAGTGATAAGAGTTTTACGGCAATACTAGAACTATTCCACGACATGCTTCCAGATGATAACAATCTTCCTACATCCACTTATGATGCAAAAAAGTTGATGTGTCCTATGGGTGTGGAGTACGAAAAGATACACGCATGTCCAAACAGTTGTGTATTATACAGAGGAGAGAATAAACATTTGAATCAGTGTCCAAAATGTCATTTGTCACGCTATAAACATAAGGACGGCCAATCATCCAATTCTAAGAAAAAAAGTCCTCCAGCAAAAGTCATTTGGTATTTACCCATAATACCAAGGTTCAAACGTCTGTTTGCAAATGTCAGAGATGCCCAAAATTTAAGATGGCACGCAGAAGGAAGGAAAAATGATGATAAGCTGAGACATCCAGCTGATTCACCACAGTGGAGGACTATCGATAGAAGATTTGAAGATTTTGCCAGTGATAATCGAAATTTGAGACTCGGGCTATGTACAGATGGGATGAATCCCTACGGCACTCTAAGTAGTCAACACAGCACTTGGCCTGTTGTATTGGTGATTTACAATCTTCCTTCGTGGTTGTGTATGAAGCGAAAATACATTATGTTATCATTGTTGATTTCTGGTCCTAAACAACCCGGACATAATATCGATGTATATCTTGCACCGCTGATTGACGATTTGAAATTGCTATGGAATCAGGGGACAATGGTTTATGACAGTTACGCCAGACAAAACTTCACACTTCGTGCCATGTTGTTTTGCACAGTGAATGACTTTCCAGCGTACGGGAATTTATCTGGATACACGGTGAAAGGCACATTTGCTTGCCCAATATGTGAGGACGACACTTGTTCTGATCGTCTAAAGTTTTCTGGCAAAAACGTGTACATGTGTCATCGTAGATTGTTGCCAGCAGCACACCCGTACCGTAAAAAAAGGAAGTTATTCAACGGAAAGACTGAAACACGTGTTGCTCGTATACCTTTGAGTTCTCAAGAGATCTATGAAAAGGTGAAAGACATTGAGAATGTTTTCGGTGTTCCGTCCAAATCTACCCAAAAAAACATCTGGAAAAAATGTTCAATATTTTGGGAACTTCCATATTGGAGACATTTATCTGTTAGGCATTGTCTTGATTTTATGCATATTGTCAAAAATGTTGGTGAGGCTGTTGTTGGGACTTTGCTTAACATACCTGGGAAAACAAAAGACGGAATAAAGGTTCGAAGAGACATGCAAGCTATGGGCATACGTGAGGAGTTGCATCCTCAAGAAAGAGGCAAACGAACATATTTACCTCCAGCATGTTACACTTTGTCTAAGAATGAGAAGATCAGCTTCTGCAAATGTCTTCATTCCCTTAAGGTTCCTACGGGTTATTCATCTAACTGGAAAAGTCTTGTGTCAATGAAGGACTTGAAATTGGTCGGGTTGAAATCTCATGATTATCACGTTCTGATGTTGCATCTCCTTCCTGTTGTCATTCGGGGTATATTGCCGAAGGATGTCCGAAATGCAATTACAAGACTATGTTTCTTTTTGAATGCAGTGTGCAATAAAGTCGTGGATGCTGATACACTTGACAGTCTGCAACGTGATGTTGTTGTTACGATCTGTCAACTTGAAATGTATTTTCCACCCTCTTTTTTTGACATCATGGTTCACTTAGTTGTTCACATTGTTAGGGAAATCAAATTATGTGGTCCAATATATTTGAGGTACATGTACCGTTTGAGAGATACATGGGAATTTTGAAGGGAAGGATGAAGAATAGATATCGACCTGAAGGAAGTATTATAGAAGGGACAATAACCGAAGAAGTGACAGAATTTTGTACTGAATACTTAAAGGGTGCAGTTGCTATTGGAGTACCACAACCTAGACACACGGGAGGGACAGAAGGTCAAGGTGTTACTGGGAAAAAAATTGTGGCAATTGATTCATCCTCAATGGAGTTAGCACATTTGTTCGTTTTACATCACCTTGAGATTATTGAGCCATTTTTTGAGAAACACATGACTACACTAAGAGGTCAATATCCTGGGAGGAATATTGTTTGGCTGACAAAAGAGCAAAACAAGACCTTTTGTTCATGGTTTAGAGACCATGTTATGAAACTTGCATCACTAGCGCCTGATAATGTAGGTGAAGAGCTCCGTTGGTTAGCTTTGGGACCTGGTTCCACTGCTGTATCTTACGAGGGGTATGACATCAATGGGTTCACCTATTGGACAAAACGACAAGATGATAGATGTTTAAACCAGAATAGCGGGGTGAAAGTAGAAGCAGCAACAACTCTGTACACCCGAGCTTCAGCGATTTCAACCTCGAGGTTGTATTATGGATGTATTGAAGATATTTGGGAACTTGATTATCAGTTTCAAAAGTTTGTTATTTTCAAATGCAAGTGGGTGGATTACAGACACGGTTATCGGGTTCAGGATGGGTTTAATTTGGTTGATTTATCAAGTCTTGGTCCTACACACGATCCGTTCATATTTCCCAAGGACTGTGAACAAGTATTTTACATAGAAGATCCCATCGATTCTAGATGGTCAGTAGTTTTACCAGGGAAAAGATTTGTGATCACAAATGTTGATCAAGATGTTGATGACGATGAATTATTATTTGATGAGACACCACCCTTTTCTAACAGTGTTCCTGCAACCAACATTGTCGATATTCCAGACGATGTAGTGTATACTAGGTCTGATCATGATGAGGGTCTATGGGTCGAAAAACCATAAATGATGTGTTTGTTTGTTAGGTAATTAAATATTAATTTTTTATGATATCTGATTATGTATTTTTTATATTTTGTTTTGTTGTTATTAATATCATATTGTTTATTTGCAGACAGTCAAATGGATGATATGGACGACCGGTCGGTGAGATTCTGTGTGACGCAGCCCGACCGAGGAAGAGGCAAACACGTGGAGGGAAGGGCCGCAACTCAAGGGCCCGACTGATGAGGGGGGTAGTGGCACCGCCGAGATATAGTGTCTGATGTGCCAGCTGCAGACACACAAGCTGGACCTTCTGGTCGCAGATCCCAGAGAGCAGGACCGTAAAACCTCGAGGTCCTACAAAAGCTCTGAAGTCCAAAAAGATTGAGTCGAAGCCGCTGCAGTTTAATGAGTATCTACAACCGACTGGGGAATGGGCTGGAGACTTCACTACTGAGCTGGGCATCATAGTGCGAGAGTATTGTGATATCACTCTCTCCTGGCCTCAGGTTGACGAAGGATTGAAGAAGCAGATGTTTGAGATCGTACAGGTAAATAAACAATAGTTGCAGTATTTATGATACGATTTATAAGTATGCATAACTAACATCCTTTTCATTTATGATGATATGCAGAAACGATATCGAATACCTGAAGAAACCGAGTACTACACCATGGTAAAATCGATGATGCGCAAAAAATTTTCAGATCATAAGCATGATCTGGTCAAATGGTTCATCACCAAGAAGCTTAAGCGGCCTGACGGCGACACACGCCAGCCTTGGGAGATCTACACAGCAATAACCCAAGAGAAGTGGCAGCAGTTTTATGACAAGAAGATGGAGACGAAGGTACATACTAACTATTAAATAATTAAGTATTGTATATACATACAAATAGGTTTACATATGTATATGTTTTTAATCATCATCGTGTACTTTTGTTTACTTGATAATAGGAGTATCGTGAGGCCCAGTCAGCGAATGCGAAGAAGAATGAATATCGTCACTTGCTGGGTGCTAAAGGGGTTAACAGAAGAGTTCCTGAGTGGGTGGCAGAAGGGGAGTTGCCATCGGATGTGAGCACTCTAGATGAGCACCAGAAACGGGGTACATTTTGGAAGCTTTCACGCACTAAGAAAGACCCAAAAACTGGAGAGCGTCTGTATCCCTTCGAGAAAACGAAGGAAATTGTTGATAAGATGGTAAGTACTTTTGTTTAATCCTTATTATTTTTTCAAATTCAATATTTCAATCCTATAATTTATTATAAATCCTATATGCATTTACTTCTAAAGGCTGAAATGAACGAGCAAGTAACCCAAGGGACTTGGGCTCCTGATCGACATGATGACCAGCTGTCTCGGGCGCTAGGAAAGAAAGATCATCCAGGCCGAGCAGTGGGGTTAGGGGGGGTTAATAGGGATAAGAAAAGTATTTGGAAACCCCGGGTCGAGAAAGGAAGTAGTAGTCAGGAGAGGATGATCCCGTATGATGAGCATTTACGTGTCCTCACTAACTTCAAAGATCAGTTGAGGGATGAGATCCTTGCTGAAGTGCGTCAGGGGACTGGTGCACCCCAGCCATATGCTCCTGCTTCTGATCCTTCTTATGGATATGCTCCTGCTGCTGATCCAGCTACTGATCCTGCTGGACTGCACACAAGCACAGAGTCTAATGATCCGTATCCTTACGCATATGTACAGGTAAATTTTTATATCTTTAACTGTTTTATTACTTGTCATATCGTTTATTACTTATTTATCAGTTCAATCATCTACTAATCTGATTAAATTGTAGGATCCAATAAACTGCAACCTCTTGCTCCCGTACAACAATCAAAATATACCAGTTGCAGAGGAAGAGTGTACACATCACGCTCGAATGACGTGGTCCATGGCATGCCATTACAGCCGTATCACGGGAGAGTGTCTGTGGACGAACCGATTTACACGTGTCCTGATTTAGAACTCCCTGTACCTACGGAGGAGTACAGCACGGTTCGGTCCGCAAAGGGTGCATTTCTTCAATGGCCTGTTCGCCTGATTCAGAAGTGTATGAAGGTACGCCCAATACAACCTTTAATATAGTTATTGTAGTAAATTATAAGTGTGTGGATGTTCAGTTCATGATTAGTAATGTATGTCGATTGCAAATAGGCATTAAAGGAGAAATCAAAGTCTCCTGAAAAAAAGAAGTCAAAGATTACATCTTCTGGATACAGAGCATCCACCAATGTCGTTACCAAAGAAAACTTGGTGGATGATTCAATATATGCACGCTTGGGGCCAAACATGAAAGTGTTGCATGATGTGATCCGTGACTTCCCAGCTGATAAAGATTCTATCCTTCTTAGCTTTGAACCTGACATTCTTCACTATGAAGAAGTTTTAGAAGTCGACTTGTGGACAAACGACGTGCAGGACATCCTGAAATCTGACTGGGTGCCTATCACTGTTGTCCACTCATTCATTCTGTAAGTATTAGTCTTTTTTGGTAATTAAGTTATAAAGTGATGCCCTGAAACAATGTTAATTACTATATCGATCTTTTAATTAATGAATAGGTTTTTGCATGAGAAAATGCAAACTTTTTCACTTACCAAGTATGGATTTCTATGTCCTGAGAGAACGTCATACACTGCTGTGACGTCTGATGTACAAGGTAGTAAGCTCTACTTACAGCGTGCGATTGCAACAGCATCAATGCGAGAAAGAAATATCTCCTGCTGCCCTACCATCAAAGGTAATAACTTGTGTTTATCATTTTAATTCCATTAAGCATGATCTACTTATTGATTTTGACATTATACTGACATGTTAGTGTTTTGGTATTACATAGTGGTCATTGGGTCCTACTGGTGTTGTGTTTGGATCGTGCACGTATACTATATCTTGATCCGCTTCGGCATACAGTGCCGAATAATATCAAGATAAAGCCACACCTTAACACGTAAGTACATTATAAACCACTTCTTTATGCATTTCAATTCTTTTAATTTAATTTTGTTGTGCATGGATATCCTAATTTTATTAATATACATTTATGACATTTAATGTGGTATATATCAAAGTGTTATGATTTCACATCTTGGTATAAGGATAAAAGGTGCTGTCCCCTGGACTGCAGTGAAGGTACATGCATCACTTGTTTTTCATTGATAGAACAAATGTCTTATGTAATTAATCCTTTTTCTTTTCTCTGTTTAAGTGTCCACGTCAACCCGGGGGTTCGGAGTGTGGGTATTATGTCATGAGATATATGCATGACATAATCACCCTTTTTGGTGATATGCAGGATCAATTAGAAAATGTATGTTGAAGTCATATATATATATATATTTTAATTTTAATGTATTTGTTTAATGATTAACTCATTTTGTATTGTTTTGTTTTTCAAAAGGTTTTCCCTAATGTTGGCGAATACGACAGACAAACGATCAACGCTATGTTGGAGGATTGGGCGGAGTTTGTCTATATGAATTTAGTTTGATTTTCACTTTGTTTTTTCGATCGAATTGTTATTTAGAACGTTAATGTTTAGAAATTTATGGCTAGGTAGATTGTGAAAGATGACCGGTTTGAGTAGAATGAATATCTTGGTAGTTGTATATCTATATGGTCATTTGTGACCATTTGAAATGGTTTGTATATGGTCATTTGTGACCATTTGAAATGTGTTGTTGGTCATTTGTGACCATTTCATCATTATTTTGATTTTTTGACAATTCTCTTACAAAGAGTGATTGACATCCTCTACAATATGACGTAGAGAGATGTTTGGATATATCTGGATGTTGTATCTGTATATTTTACAGGTTTGTTGACATATGTGGGATTGTAAACTAAAACGAAAAAAACCAAAAAAAAATATAGACATTTTCGGCGGTTCCTAGTAAGAACCGCCGAAAATAAGTAAAAAACTGGCAATTTTCGGCGGTTCTTAGCTAAGAACCGCCGAAAATTGCCAGTTTTTTACTTATTTTCGGCGGTTCTTACTAGGAACCGCCGAAAATGCTGTTTTTTACCTCATTTTGAGCTGGGACAGCCGTTATTTTCGGCGGTTTTGGCGTTTGGAACCGCCGAAAAAGGTTGTTATTTTCGGCGGTTATAAAACCGCCGAAACTTTGGAAGGGCCTTTTTCGGCGGTGTAATATTCGGCGGTTTAAAACCGCCGAAAAAGGCCCAAAAGAACCGCCGAAAATGACCCTTTTTCTACTAGTGAATCATCCTAAGTGGCCTAAAGGGATCTAGGATCACATTTAGCATACCAGCAGTTGGATGGGCCTTATAGCCCACATTACAGGTCTTGATCGAGTTATTGGGTAGTCTACGTCATCTTTTAATTTCTGCACTCATTAAATTTTAGTTTTTATATATACACCGACGTAAATATTGGGAATGATTAGATGTTCACTGTTCTACATTTCGGTTCATGGATTTAGAATGTGTAATATAGTAGTAAAATATCTCGATTCATCATAGCGGTTATCGATTCTAGTATTGTGATAAATATTTACCTCTTTAACTCACATGGGTGAGTAGTGGCACGCGACACCCGTATTAAAAGTTAGATTTATTTTCCGCTACAAGCCGTCTTTAATTAAGTTACGCGATTCCGATTAGTATGTGATTAGGAATATGGGGTGTTACAAAAGTGGTATCAGAGAGGGAATCGCTGATGAGACGAGATATTAGGATTAAGATAGTGAGCTTTAGGATTTTGGAATACGGGAAACGTAGGTGAGGTACGAGACATTGGTCTTAAACAAACCAATGTCTTAGTAACACTAAATGTGTGAAACAATATTAGCCTTAATAGCATTCCATTGGTATTGTTTGCAATACGGTAAATGACCGAGTGACGGTACGACATACTGCATCACGGACGTCGAGTAGAGGTAGAGCCCACGATAGGCAAGGCATATTGGGGATAATGAAGGTCCTACAATCCTGAATTGTGTCGAGACGGTAACAACCGCTCAAGCTTGTTGAGAGCATATCCCGGAAAACAACAGTAGTACCCCACCCATCGCTGCCCACACCTCGAATGTCGCCCGTAGAGGCAATGTAATCATTGATGCCAAGGAGACGGGAGAATCCCTCCTATTTGGAAGACCGATGTGGTCACTATAATTGTTGAGACAATAAGATAAAGAAAGGAACTGATGATTGAGTAAATCAATAAGGAGCGGGGGTCCCAAAAGTTACGTACTATCGAGAAGCATTGCTAATATGCAGTGAAACATAAGCATTAGACCATGCTGAAAGAAGGATAGAAATTCATAGGAAAAATTGGGTCGGCTCGTATTTAAACACCACCACCCTATCCAATTAACCAAAGGAAAGCACGAACAAGTGCACCTGAAAATTGAAGGGTGGAGAACAAGTCTAAGACAAATGTTAAAAATGCATGTCATGTGGAAACAATAATCGCTTAGAAATCTTTCCCAAAAAGGGATAAATCCTAGTCAGTACAACATTGAAGGTTCAGCAAGGTCTGGCCTGTAATTGTGATGACCCTATAAGCTTACGAAGCGAAATTAACCTAGATTGCTACAACGCAACACCCAAGAAAGGAATGTCATGCCAAAGACAACCAGAGTACTCCATCTGCTGGACCCGAAGCACCACGAGGTAGCTATGCAGGGCAGGCCCCAACTGGTGCTACTAGGAGGGGAAAGGAGTTAACCAGGGGCAAAGTACCCCACCTTACGGGAACCTTAGGCGCTGGTACAAGTACTAAGCGCGATCTAGGTAACCGCCAATCCTTAACTTTACTACTTGACTGTGTGAACGTATGCGTCAAACCTCATCCTACCACGATAAAGTTTAGACTAACTTTGGAAAGAACCCAACTCAGAGAACCTAGAAATAGAATCACCCTAGAGAATTTACCATACCTTAAGGAACTGTAACAACTTCACTACTACCCTTCCCAGACAAATCATCTAGACCATACTCAAACAACCGCAGCGTCAACGACCAATAACTATAATACCGATGACTCAACCTGTATGGCGCACTTGCTACAGTAAGCGCTATGACAATCAATATGTTACTAATTCCGTCTACCTTGCGCACGGCAAGTGCTGCAAATATAACCAAATCATAAAAGATCGAGTAGACCAGAGGGTATAAACCATGGCTACCGGTAAACAGCAAATTATTGTACGAATTTTTGTACAAACCCCGTGACTACAACTTGACATAAATATCACAAAGCCCTTAAAACATGAGGCCTACGAAACCTTAGAAAGACCCAATTGGTCCGACCATTACAACTGAAGGGAATACACAGCCCATAGCGAACAAAACCAATTTAAAATGTTAGTGAATCCTTGACTACGGCTTATGAGCCAAGTACCATAAACATGTACTAGTATTAAATGGCAATCATTATCAGTGATGAGTGTTTAGTCCTTAGGTCAAACACGACCTTATGTGAAATTTCATAACACCTTTTAGATGCACCACCATCCTTGATGATGGTAGAGAATTAAAGAATCGTGATACACCAACTATTAAACAGCTAGAATACATCCAAATTAACGGATGGGGTACCAGATACGACATACGAGTACCCAACATAACAGCTCATTCCTAACTTCATAGAAAATCGTAGATGAGATGTGATCAGGTAACTGAAACGAAGTATCCAGTCTTGCTTACTTCAATCCTCCATAACTATCCTATACGTTACCTGGTTACTATCGTGAATAGAATGAGAGAGAAACTTTGCAAGAGTCTAGCTTAAGTCTGGTTGCTATGCATACTGATCTTATTTCATGGGGGTACCCCCCTATTTATAGTATTTTTACATTTGTCCTCAGGCTGCCAGCCTGTCTTTTCGCATATATAAATACAATTTCTACCTTTATTTACCGGGCCAAAACGACCGGACAATTCTACCCTTTCCTAGTGGATCTTGACCGGTCACAAGCGATCGGTCGCTTTACATTCTACCTAGCCTAGTCCGTCCGGTCACAGACATCCGGACAAACACTTTATACCCCTCCTTTAGCCCTATTCTGTCCGGTCACAGATGACCGGACGTTTCCTTATGCCTTTCACAGCCGGTTCCATTTCTGCCCTTCTCATTAGTCCCACAAGTTCTACCTTTTTTAATCTTTGATGAAGAAAGTAGAACTTCTTGTGTTTCAAAAGTTTTCAGTAAAATTTTGTAGTCGTGATTATTTCTTGGGGTTTTACGTCTTTGCTCACTTTTCCTTTGTATTTTCCCATCTCTCTCAGTCCCACAAGTTCTTTTTCTTCAAGTTGAAGAGAAAGGGCTTTGACAGTCCGTGCAGAACTTATGGCTCATGCCGCCCTTTTGAATCTGCTCGCCTGTTTTCAAAGTGGAATACTTAGGGTTCCCCTTTTTCGGCCAGTGTCAGAGTTACCTAAGGAAGCGTACACCCCCCTTCGTCTCTACAAAAAAGTAGCTTTTTGTTGCACATATATATATTTTATTAAATTTTCGAGCAGGAATAATCCTCTCTTTAAACCGTGAATTTTAGATCCTTTCTCTTTTTTATCTTCCACTTCTTCGCCTTCGCTGCCCTTACTCTCGTCACTCTGTTCTTCGTTCTCTGTCTTTTTCTTCACTACTCTTGTTTTACTCGCCCACTCCCTCCAATGTCTTCCTCTGGTGTAAAGAAAAGTAAGGCTGCCACAAGTTTCTTGCTGGCCATTGAGGTAATCCAAGGTACTTCTTCTTCTAGAGGTTTTCGACCTACTTATTTACAGACTTCAAAACCTTTTCTGGCCGATCGCGAGCCTTTTCCTTCTTCTTTGGATTTTTCTTCGCTTTCTAATTACCTCGGAAATGTCGAAGTCCCCCCGGGCTCCCGCATTTATCTTCCTTCTTCCAATTCCCACCCCTATGATGACTTTGGGCTTGGGTATGTAGTACGCTGATTTCTTTTCTCGGGGCTTGACTATTCCCCCACATCCCTTTGTTCTGGGGTTCCTGATTTGCCGTTGTTGTTTGCTTGCACACTTGCACCCTAAAGAAATTTCGTATCTTCATGCCTACGTCATTCTTTGTGAAGAGAACAAAATCCGGCCAGAAGCCATCGAATTTGCCCGATTTTTATCTATTAGGGTTGATCCTGATAGCCTAACTATTATGGTGAAGGCTGAGTTCTCGCTTTTCGATTACAAAAAGGTGTCTGGGTGGAATTCTCGGTGGTTCGTCATTGTCCCGCCATCCGGTTGATATCTGGGAGTTCCCTGTTGTTCTGAGATAAAAAAAAGGTCAGCTTGGCTGCCCGTCCACTCCCCTTGCTGAATTGGCCATCTCGAAAGTTTTGAAGGCGCAGAGTCGTAAGCAGTTGACGGTCGAGGAATTCTTCACCAATGTGCATTTTTCCTCACTGAAAAATTACTATAGTAAGTGCTAGTGATGCTAATGTTTTTTTATTGCGGCTGTAGTTTTTTCTTACTGTTCACGCGTGTTTTGGCAGATTTCTTTCGGAAGGGGGACAAGATTGGCCCTTTTAACAGCTGGAATTTTATAAACTTCAAGATTGGAGATGAAAAGGTTGACTACTATACTTCAGTGGATGCGGCTACTGGTGCAGCCGAGAAGCTTTTGGGAGATATGTCCTCTTCCAAAAAGCGGCATAGACATAGCGAGGAGGACGATTGGTCTAGGCGACAAAAGAAAAAGAAGAGCGTCGAGTCCCCCGATCGACTAAACACCGGATTGTCAGGTACTTGGCACATGAGTCCAGAGTCTGGGCGTTGTGTCTTTCTTCCTCTCACCCCTAGTTTAGGTCTGGACCTTAGTTCTCGTCCAGAGCGGGAGTCCGGTCACCCGACCCCGATTTGTGATCTGTTTCTTGATTTGTCGGGCTACTTTTCCTCAGATCCTGCCCAGGGCAACACTTTAGAGGACGCAGGCCTTTGTGCCAATTCCCCAGCTAAAAAAGGTTTTTCGCTGACGATCTTCCCTTCTTCGTGTTCCTTGTTTTCTCTATTTTTTTTTAAATAATGTTCCCTTGTGTCAGGCTCTGTAGGTGCTCCAATAGATATACTTGATAATGAAGCTGCATCTGGCTTTTTTCCTGTTGCTGCCGTAGCTCAAGCTTCTAGTGTACACAAAGTAAAAAAAAACAGTATTAAAACCAAAGGTTACCTTTCCAGTAACGTCAGAAGAGGAGCAGACCTCTGAAGACCTTGGGGCTTCGACTTCATATGACATCGTCGGAGCCAGAGACGCAGTTCGGCAAAGAGCAAAGGAATACCGATCAGTACCTGAGAATCCTGAACTCCGCAACAAACAACGAGAGGACATCATTGCCACTCCTTCCTCTCCTCCTCCTCCTGCTCAGGAGTCCTTTACTGGCCCCTCTCAAAAGGAAGGATGGTTTTATCACCGTGGCCAGCCTTTGCCCACAATTTCTTGTGAGTCTGCGAAGTACTCTGACTCTTGGAAGGAAGCGATAAGGAGATCCGGTCATCCGGACGGAATCTTCGTTCCTCCAACAATTACTACCGCAATCAAGGATAAGCTGCGGGTAGAAGATGGCGTGCTGACGCCATCATGCGACACTCTCTTCTCATTAAGGAAGTGTTTGATTTCATGTGGCAGGGCATCTTTCGGGTTGATACACCATTCTTTCTTCTGATAAGTTTTATCCATGCTCCAAATTTTTGCTTTCCAATACTTAACTTCTGGTGGGATGCGTTTTTTCTTTAGGTGATGTCTAGGGCTTAGAGTGCCGAGGTCCATACAAGTAACCTCCAGTCTAGGCTTCGGTATGAGGAGAGCCATGCCAATAATGCCCAAGAGGAGCTAAGACAGACCCGCTCTACTCACGATGCCTATATTGATCATGTTCACTACGATATTGATCTCAAAGTGAAGGATAAGACGGAAGCACTAAACAAAGAATTGAGGCTATCTCGGCAAGAATGTGTCCGTCAATGTGATGAGTATGAACTATAATTAAAAAATCTGCTAGAGGAGAACTTCTCCCTTAAGAGCCGGATCCTTCAGACTGATTTCGCTTTGAAAGAGATGCGAAATTTCCTTGTTACTGAAAAAGATGAGCGGATGCGGGCTTTTCTGACTTAGAATTTTTGCTAAAGCAGGTGCAAGTGCTCACCAAAAAGGGGACTTCTCTTCTTACCGATAAATCTTTCCTTTCTGAGACAAAAAGTGCTTTCGAGAAGGAGGTCGGAGTCCTTGAGCTGGAGAAGCAGGCTCTTGCTCGTGAAAACAATGCCTTGGTAGAAGATAAAGCTAGGCTTATCCAAGAGCTCAACGGTCTGTCTGAAGAAAAGGCCGCCTTGGAGGAACAAACAAGAGCCTCTTTTGAACAAGAGAAACAATCTTTACTTCAGGACTGTTCTGCACTAGAAGAGGAGAAAAAGGTTCTCCTTCGAGAGAAGGCCATTTTTGCAAGTGAGAAGGCCGGATTGGAAGAGAGGGTGAAAATTCTGGAGGCTGCCATATCTCGTCTTCAATCTGAGAATGCTGAACTGTCAAATAAGGGTGTGTTTTAAATTTGGTGCTTTTGATATTTCTTTTTCCCTCTTCTGTTCCTAATTTTGGCTGGTACTCTGGTCAGAACCGAGCTCTGATAATCTTTTGAAGCATATCCGGAAACTAAGTGACTGGGTTGACAATCTTAATGAGGAGCTTTCTTCAGCTAATACGCATTGTGACCGGTACCGGGCTCAAGTCTTGACTCTCGAAACCCAAGTGGCCAAGCTTATGTCGTTTTCACGACAAAGTCAAGAGGAACTGCAAAAGCAAGGCACTGTTATTGCTCACTTTAAGGAGTCTTTTGCCTCCCAATGCCGCAGGATAACTAATGTCGGTTGCCATGCCATCTCAAGGTACTTCATAGAGAAGGGGGAGGTTCTGGACGATGATTTGTACGGTGAATTAGAGTTCAACGTAGTTGCTCAGAAGTCTAATTTTTTTGAAGAACTCGAGAGGTTCGGCCGTCTTCCATGCGAGACATGTTTTGGTCCCGGACAAGCCTCCTTTCTTCCTCCCGGAAGCAATGCTCAGCAATCCGTTGGGGGAGTCCAGCATGCAGTGAAGAAATCTAAATCCACAGAAAGTGTCTCCAACAATGCTAATAAGTTAGCCACAAGAAAATAGAATGTTGTATAGGATTTTGGTTATGATTTTGACAAGTAATTTTGTGAATTCCAAACTTTGTAAAGGTTACCCCTCCGTAAACGAATTTATCCTGTTTTGGGAAGTGTCTAACCTTAATTACTTATCTCTCTCATTAGCTTTTGCCGGAGCGACCGGTCTTTTATTGTGCCTTTGTTTTTAATCTTTTTTTATATTTCCCGATACTTACCGCGAGACGCTCAGGGAAACCAGTTGGTTGCTTTTTACTGGCGCACCTTTCCCTGAGTGTCATTTTTTGGGTGCAATGTTTCGTTGCTCATTGACCGGTTGTTATGATTTTAGTTTGTTAGCTTATAACCTGCGGCGTGTTGGCCGGATGTTACTTTTCAAGGCGTGATAGTCTGTGGCTCGCTGGCCGGGTTTTCTTTCAAGGCATGATAGCCTACGGCTCGCTGGCCAGGTCTTACTTTCAAGGCATGATAGCCTGCGGCTCGTTGGGGGTCTTACTTTCAAGGCATGATAGCCTGCGGCTCTGGCCGGTCTTACTTTCAAGGAATGATAGCCTGCGGCTCGCTGGTGCAGACGTGTATATCTGAGTGGTTAAACTGGTGTAAAATTAAAAGAAAAGAAATTAAAAACTCAAAATAAACGTCGGGCTGCAAACAAATCCCGGTCGTGGTAGTATAGTGAAATGTAAGCGACCGGATATCGAACCGTGGGACTAATGTGCATATTATAGTACCTAAGCGTGTCACAAAAGGGGGAATTAATTGACTTGTTTTTATAAATAAAAATGAAAGGTTAAAATAAACTAAGTTAACAGATAAACTAAACGGGACTCTGGTTCAGGTTATTATAATCTGCTTAATTATGCTATCTCTACTGGTTTAAAATAATAATTTGGCAAGATTCCTTTAATTATCTTAAGGACTAAGTCATAGACTCATAAGAACTCGTTCCAGTTGTGCAGGGTCCGATGAAAACTCAAGCACCCACTGGTGGACGGCAGAGGAGTATGAGGAATTTTATTCTTGCAACTGAATACTAACTTATTAAATCATAACAAGTTTCCTCCAGTTTTACGGCTTAATTAACCTATCTATTTATCACCGGTCTGATCAAAATAGACTTAGCAAGCAATTTAATAAACTCATGACATTTATTAAAAAGGCGAGAGATAAGCTTTAATCGTAACAAACTGTATTTAAATTAAAACTAGTAAAAATATTGCATAATTAATACAAACACATAATAACCATTCCCAGAGTATAAATATTCTAGCCTAACATATTAAATAGATAAACAGAAACAAGAGTAGTAGAAATCATCTGTAGTCACTCCTGCATTCGTTCTGCTATTTTGTATACGTAGGACTAGAGGTGAATATGGTGGAATGTAAAATAAATAAAATGGAGAAGATGGGAGAAGAGAAATGGGATGAACGTGTGATGTGTGGTGAAGTGGTATGTTGGGTGGTGGATGTATCTTTGGAAGCAGAAGGCTCGTGGGTTTATAGAGGAAATGAAGATTGAAGATAGAGCTGGATCAAAGAGATTTGCTCATTGATTGCTCAGGGGACAGAACGCGTGAAGAGTAGATGGATAAGTTGCAGACAGGTCGACGGGCGAAGTCGACGAGCGAAGTCGACAAGCGAAGTCGACGAGCCAAGAAGATAACCCGTTAATTTGCAGATATTTACACGTGTCCGCATGACAACCGCTTTATTTCATGCGGTTCCCTCTATCACGTCCTTGTCTCACGTTCGCATGCGGTCTCCTCTCTTTCCTCTCCTCTCACGTCCGCCTAAGGAGACGCGGTTGCAGTCTCTCACGTCCGCCTAAGGAGACGCGGACAAGGGGCGGACACGGCAGAAAAATAAGGCCACTGCGTGCTTCTCGCGTGGCTCAGTTTAATCCCTATAATATATGTCTTTATTTGGCATTTTTCCTACAATTTAACACATATAATACATCAGTTAATATAACAACATAATTATAGGAAAAACCAAAGATAAGTGAGAAACATTACTAAAAATGCTACAAATTATAAAGTGATTAAACCCTAATAAGTCTATATGTTTTGCACTTATCAGCTGGCCGGGTCTTTCTTTCAAGGCATGATAGTCTATGGCTCGCTGGCTGGGTCTTACTTTCAAGGCATGATAGCCTGCGGCTCGCTGGCCGGGTCTTACTTTCAAGGCATGATAGCCTGCGGCTCGCTGGCCGGGTCTTACTTTCAAGGCATGATAGCCTGCGGCTCGCTGGCCGGGTCTTACTTTCAAGGCATCATAGACTGCGGCTCGTTGGCCGGATATTACTTTCAAGGCATCATAGCCTGCAACTCGTTGGTCGGATGTTACTTTCAAGGCATCATAGTTTGTGGCTCGTTGGCCGGATGTTACTTTCAAGGCATCATAGCATGCGGCTCGTTGGCTGGATGTTACTTTCAAGGCATCATAGCCTGCGGCTCGCTGGCCGGGTCTTACTTTCAAGGCATGATAGTCTGCGGCTCGCTGGCCGGGTCTTACTTTCAAGGCATGATAGCCTGCGGCTCGTTGGCCGGATGTTACCTTTTAATTCAAAAAATAATACCTCTTTTTATTGAAGTACCTGAGACTTTTATACATAGAATTGTTTTAGACATTCAGCATGCCAAGAATGCGGCAACTCGCATCTTTCACTATTTTTAAGCGATATGAGGCTCGTCCAGTTCTTTGGTGTATGATGTATGGTCCTTCCCATTGAGGCTCCAGTTTCTTAGGTTGTTTGACTTCGCGAAGGACCAACTCTCCTGGGTAAAACTTCGTTATCTTATTCTTTGGTTGAAATACCGCTCCACTTTGGATTTATCTTTTGTCATTCTTATTTCTGCGGCGGTTCTAGTTTCTTCAAGGAGATCCAGATGCTCCTGTATCCCTTGACTATTGAATTTTTCATCATATGATTCCCACCGGATTGATGGTATTGCAATCTCTGCCGGAATGACAGCTTCCAGTCCATATGTTAGCCTGTAGGGTGTTTTCTCCCGTTGGTCCTCTTTCTGTTGTCTAGTACGACCAAAGGACTGGGGTAGTAACTCTGCCCACTTTCCTTTTTTTTTCCATTAAGCTTTTCTTTATTGTCTTAACTATTTGGCCATTCACGTTTTCAACTTGCCCGTTTGCCTGGGGGTGCGCTACCGACGCGAATCTTAAGTCGATCTTCCACTCTTCACAGAACGTTTGAAGGCTATCGCAATTGAATTGTGCCCCATTGTCTATTATTATTATCTTTGGTATGCCAAACCTGCAAACCACGTATTTCCAAATGAATTCCTGCGATCTCCTGGCTGTGATAGACACTGTAGGCATCGCTTCCACCCATTTTGTAAAATAGTCAATGGCAACATACATAATCTGAACCTTCCAGGTGTTCTTCCGGAATGGTCCTACAATGTCTAATCCCCACATGGCAAAAGGGATCAGGGAAAGAATGGCTTTCTGCTTAGCCGGAGGGTTATGTATTTTGTTTCCATGTTCCTGGCATTTGACACACTTTTGTATGTACTCCTTGCAATGTTCCTTCACTTTTGGCCAAAAATACCCCAGCCTCAAGATTTTGGACTGTGGTTCTTTGTCCTTGATGGTTTCCACAGAGTCCATCATGTACTTCGTTTAAGAGTTCAGCCCCCTTCGGCTGTGGTAACACATTTCAGCGCTGGTCTAGCAAAACACCGTCTATATAGCTGATTATCTTCGATGAAAAAAGATGCGGCTCTTCTTTTCGTTATTCTGGCCTCTTTCTCCTCTACTGGCAACTTTCCTTGACGTATGTACTCTATGATTGGGGTCATCCAATTCTGTCGATGTACTCGGTTCCACAGCAAACATTTGGGCTTCATCTAGGCTTGATGTAGTTTTTCTTTCCAGACATATTTTACTGGGTACTCTTTCAGCCATGCTTGCTAATTTTGCCAGAGCATCTGCTTTGACATTCTCCTTCCGAGGAACGTGTTTAAGCTCGCATCTTAGAAAGTTTGCTTTTAGCTCTTGGACCCTGAGTAAATACCTCCAAACTTTTTCCTCTTAGACTTCATAGATATTGTCATTTTGCCTTGCCACCAACATGGAATCCGAGTATACTTCTAATTCTGCGAGAGATACGGATTAGTAAGCTTTCATTATAATGAATTCCGGTGAACTTTTATAAGAGGGAAAAAAGGAAAGGATATCTTCTTAGGGAACCTGTTGCCCCCAAGGCAGCAGCAACCTCCAATCCCTAAATGAGAGCTTCGTACTCGGCCTCGTTATTGGTAACTTCAAAGTCCAGCCGGAAAGCATAATTTAAATTTTGCCCATCCGGCGCTTGTACTACAATTCTGGCACCTGCCCCATTTATACATCGGGCACCATCAACTAAAATGATGTGGGGATTCTGGGACTTCCTATCTCCTGCGCAAAGCTCGTTTCTGTTATGAAGTCCACCAAAGCTTGAGCCTTTATCGTCGTCCTAGGTAAGAAGTGGATTTCATACTACGTCAATCGACTTCCGCTCACCATCCGGCCGGATGCATTTGGGTTGCTTGCTATTTGCTTGAGCGGCCAATTGGTTCTAACAAGATCCGATGTGACTGGAAATAAGGCCACAATTTTCTTGAAGCTACCAGCAAGGCATACATAATTTTTTCTATGTTTGTATACCGTCCCTCCGTTGGATTTAAAATTTTGCCATTATAATAGACCAGAATCTCCCTTTTTTTCTCCTCCATGATTAAAACAGCAGCAACTGCCCAATCCGTCGCAGATAAGTAAAGATAGATCTCCTATATCCATATAGATAGTACAATCAATAATTACAGGGTGGATGGATCACTTGTACCCATATCAAGTTCGGGACTTGATTCCCTAGATTGTATTGGTTAAGGGTACCTAGTGGGAACTTGATTCCCTAGGACTATTTGAACCGAGGAATATGACTTCGGGACGAAGTCCTTTTAATGAGGGTAGATTGAAATATCCCAAATATTATTACCCTGATTAATAATAATTAATTAGATGAAGGTGATTAATGAAAGGTTAAATATCTTAATATGTAAAAAAAGAACAACAGAATATAAATGATCTTGAGGTTAGAAAAAATAAGAGTTTATTTAACCATAACTATACATTTTTGTATAAAAGTATGTACGAGTTAAAAGGGAATCATTAAACACCTTAAATAGAGAAATTAAATATCAACAATGATACTATGTAATGTACATATAATGTATATGCACAAGGAAGTACATAAAATAACAAGGACATTATTAAAAAGGTATGAAAATAGTGATCACTTATTTAAAAAGATTTATTAAGTAAGTTTTATAATGGATCATTTAATAAATATATGATCATTTTATATGGTTTACTAAACCCCATTATAGAAATAAATATCCTTATAATTTGAAATGGTATGCTAGAATTCTTTATATAAAAACAAATTCCCTTATGATTAAAGGAGTTTATTTAAATTGTAATGGAGTATTTGTATAATACTTATAAGGTTTTAAAGAGGGGTGTATTAAACCCTAAACCAGTCTAAATAATCCTAAAATAAAATAGGAAATAATATAAGGATTAATTGATTGAAGTATACTATATGGATATAGTATATTAAAGAATATACTAAAAATAAAACAATAGCTAATTGATTTGATTATATTTATAAAATATATCCTTAGATTTAAGAGTATATCTAAAGAATAAATAAAATAATAAAAGAAAATGGAGCACTTAAATAAAGAATTAAATAAAGATAAGAGCACTTAAATAAATCAAATAAAGTGGAAATAAATTAAGAAATACTCATATTATTTTCTTAATTAGTAAATGAGTAAAATAATAATAAAAATAATAATAATAATAATAATAATAATAAAATAAATAAATAAATAAAAAGAACATGGTGGCAAGTGTGCCAGCCTCTCTTTTCATTCTCTTCACTCTCGTCAATGTTGTAACCTGTACTGGCTAACAATAGGCCATACATGCTCTACGCCTTCTCTTCGGTCCTTGCTGTTCCAACCCTAAATAGCACACAAGGAATACGTACTCCTAGTCTTCCTTCTCTTCTCTTCACTATCAGTAATTTGCAACCCAGGAAACTGAAACATACGTGCACTGCAACTCTCTTTACTCCTTTTTGGACTCTGCTCTTCACTTCCTCTCTGTGTTCACTGGTAAACAAGGAGCATACATTCTCTTTTCTGGAACCGCAAACAAGGAAGATTCAGGCGCGTTGCATCTGCGCCTTGAAAGCCATTGGAACACCTGTAACTTACTCAATCTTATCTTCATCTCCTCTGTAAATTTTAATGATAGCAACTTCTTCCTTCTGTCACTGGAGTGAAACAAATCGTAAGTGAATGCAGTACCATAATCTCTTCTGTAACTATGAAAACAAAAGTTTGAGTCTTCTGCTGCTACTTGAGAAAAAAATGGTAAATATTTACACACCAGACAAGCCATTGAAACCAGTAATATATTTGAACTCTGGCTCTCCTCTTCTGGTGATCATATCAATATGAATTGTGTTCTTTCTGTCGCACCAGTCAAGTAAAGATAAGCAATTGAACAGCTGTACAATTCTGCCACAATAAACATATAGTGGTAACATAGGTGTTGCTGTCATTTATAATTTACATCTCCATTTTGTTCACTTACGGCAAATGTTGCAACCTCGCTGGAGAACAAGAGCACACATGCTCTGGGTCTCATTCTCTTCTTGTTCCAGCACCTTTGTAATGATAAATCCTTATGAACAAACTGCATCTCATTATCTGCACTTGCTTTCTCCTCTTCTTGTGCGTAAATTTCATACAACGAGCATATATGCTCAGTCCTCTCGTCATTCACTTCTACTGAAACAAACCACTGGTATTGCAACTTGTATTGAGTTGAAACGAGGTAGAAAACAGTTCATTTCAGAATCTGTAACATACTCAACCTACCTCTTTTTTTTTCTTCTAACAACCTTGTTGTCTCAGAATTGAAAAAAAAAAAAAGAGGGAACAATAAAAGCTTGTTGTTATGTCGCACTAGTGAAGCAAGGATAACACTATAAAAAGTTTTTTTTTCCAATTCAAAATCTAGGAGCAGTATTATAAGTTCTGCACAGACTATTTTTTTCTTCTTAAGCAGTGATAATTTTCTATCCTTTCAAGCTGTTGCTAGGTTGGTTTTTTGTCTTAATAATCCGATATTACTGCACATAGTATTTGATAATTTAGTGCTTAAGCATGTAAATTGGGTTAATAAGTTGATTTAGTGGAATTTAGCAATTTGTTTAGTGAATCAATATTAGCGGATAAGAGTGGAGATTAAATGGTTTAGTAGATTAATTGATAAATTGGAAAGTTAAATAAGTAATATAATTGTATATCATGTTATATGGGTGCATACGCATTATTTGATATTGGGTCATATATATGAATATTTGGTTATAGTGCAATACTTGAGTAGTTAAATAAGCAAGTGAGATATTTAGTTAAGATATCGTTACAAAGGATTAAAGTTATTTAGGTTGAAATGTTAACATGTGAGTAATGGACTTAGATATATTTTGGTCTATTGTAAGTGGGTGAGCAAAAAGAATAATCTCTAATTTGCAAATATAAGTGTCTTGGAGTCGAATAGAAAAAGATAATAATTAGTTAAATTAATCTATGTTCGGAGATATGAGTTGTTAGTATAGAGAGATATAGTTAGTTAAGATTATTAAGTTCTTAATCTTCATTTTAACAAAAAGGAAAATTAATAAATGAAATAAATTGTAAAAGTGAATAATGAAATAATATTTGTCTAAAGTTAATTAGTTTTCTTCCCCAACACTATAAAATTGAAACTGATAGGAACATATATGTTTCTTCTATTTTCTTCACGGTGAATATCCAACTATATATAGATATTTGTACATCATACTCTTCACGGTAGTTTTAAAAATTAAGCTGAAACAAACTCCGTCAGCCTTCCTACCCCTCACGTTAATGCTACAAATTGAACAAATACATATATATACAAGTTTTACTGTTTGAAGATGACAAATAGAATAAATCTCGGTTAATGTTTAATTATACATATATATATATATGTAATTGCACTATAAAAAAAAAGATGTTGCAGTATAAAGAGTTATACAAAAAAAAATATAATTCAAGGAATTATATTATAGATTATATGGTAGTGTTGACTCGTATATATTGACCAAGTCAACCGAATTGACCAAGAGGGTCAAGTTGACCAACTTAAATTTTAAGTGGGAATTTAAATGCCAAAGGCTATTAATACTTAAAGGTCAATTATTAAATATCATACAGTAATAATAACTATATGAATGTGTATGTATAAATATAAATATACACCCATGGATAAAAGAAATGAAATATGTGACAAATAAACCCTATGTTATAAGAGGATACTACATGTTAGCTACCACTGCAATTAAAGGATCAAATAGTTAATCCCGAACATGAGTTAAAACCTGAATAAAAACAATGATTAATCAAAGGGTTAAATATCGGGGGCTTGGTGACTATGCGAGGTACCGATTTGGTTTGAATTATAGTGGACTGACGCTTAGCGTATATATATATGTTCCCGAGCTATGATACAAGAGCTAAGAGAGTAGAGGGCGAGTATGATACTTCACGCTTGCATTTATGACAGTGAACGGTATGTAAATGTGTGGTCTGAACCCTAGAGGATTTTCTTGGGTTCAGATATTATTTGTTTATCTGTCTAAGAGTGATATGTGTGAATTATTTACTCGACTGTCAAGCATTTATTAGCTGTGCGCGTACGTCGTTCGGACATGTGGTACTGATTATCACCTAACTTGTGTATGAACAATTAGGAGAGATTCTGAGTACTTACTTATGAGAGTAAACCACTCCTAAAACACTAAGTAAGGAACTTAGTGTGACAGCCCAGCCTAATCAGGCCACATGTGTGATATTGTCCGCTTTGGCACGCAGGCCGCACGGTTTTGTTCCTGGGGTTTCCTAGCCCCAAAAGGCCTCACACAAGGAAGAGGTATCCATGCACCTATAAGGCACACTTCGTTCTCCTCTCCAACCGATGTGGGAGGTAAACCTCAAGGGTATTACACTTAGTTTAGATACCCGGTATTAACAGTCTCTAAAGCGATGACTCCAACTGTAACATTACCTAGCAGACTTCTAGGTATATCTGTATATGACCCAATGGGTAACTAATGAATGTGTTTCTTCAATAACGAGTGCAAGTCTTCAGGAGATTAATTAAAACATCATAACAAATGAGAGTGTGATAATTAAATGATAAAGTGTTTATTAAATCCTGGTCTGTATTCATTCTAGCAGTGATCACTAGAGTATAACACCCGGTTTGGGTCTACTCTTAGCTAGAGTGTGCTACTGTTGGCACCATGGCTTCAGCCAGATGGACGTCTGCCACTGTAGACAAGTAAGACCATCTACCCACTAGTAGTATGGCATAATACTATTGTCCAAATTGTGAAAGTATGAGGCTAAACGGGAAATTGTCCTTAATATTGCACCCGTAAAATTATGTGAGGTTTGTTGGAAGCGGGGCTTCGTATGATGGAAATGGAACAAGTGAGATTAATTCAGTTCCAACTAACTTGTGATCCTTACTGGCTACATTGGTTGATATCTTGCTAATGATGTGAATATTGTGAATTGTTGTGTGGATAATTAAGTGCCTACTATATGTTTAGTTCCTCATTTACATTATTTTATAAGCATGTAAACGGAACAGCATGAAACGAATCTCATGTTAAGCAAATGACTAATCATCCTAAGTGACCTAAAGGGATCTAGGATCACATTTAGCATACCAGCAGTTGGATGAGCCTTTATGGCACCACATTATAGGTCTTGATCGAGTTACGAAGCCGGAGTGCAGGACTATTGGGTAGTCTACGTCGTCTTTAATTTCTGCACTCGTTAAATTTTAGTTTTATTATATACACCGACGTAAATATTGGGAATGATTAGATGCTCATTGTTCTACATTTTCGTTTCATTGATTTAGAATGTGTAAGATAGTAGTAAAATATCTCAGTTTATCATAGCGGTTATTGATTCTGGTATTGTGATAAATATTTGCCTCTTTACTCACGTGAGTGAGTAGTGGCACGCGACACCCATATTAAAAGTTAGATTTATTTTTCACTGTAAGCCGTCTTTAATTAAGTTACGTGATTCTGATTAGTATGTGATTTGGAGTAGGGGTGTTACATTACATGTTCGGACAGCATGCGAGGACGAGTCTGGGTTGAAGTATCGGACTCTATCTGAACTTTCAAGCTCGGACACAAGTCCGGACCATGTTTAAATATTTCTACGGACCTTGTATGAACTTCCAAGTTCAGATACAAGTTCGGAAGTCTCTCAAAATTTGGTTTTTAAGGCTCGTTTGGCTTCCGTTCTTCTCCCTGTTTGCGGTTTTTTCTCTGAACCTTTATATATTATATTTTGGTGGAAACTTTGGTGTTACAAAATGAAATCCCTTATAATTTAGTATACCATTTTTTTAACAATATATGATATTTTAACTACTACTTACATTGGTATAATAGAATTATTATGGTGGACTTATTGTTTAACTAAATACATTGTTAATACTATTCTAGTTTTATGTTTTATTTAGTGGATATTGAGAATAGTAATCATGAAAAATTTATGTCAATTACGGGAGATATATTTGTAATTGAAGGATATGGAATAAAACAGAAACTAGTAAAACTTAACCTAATTTATTCTCTCTTCTTTCTTATTTTCTTATTCTCTTATTCTTTCTTTCACTTCTATTCACTACAGTTTTCATTCTCTTCCCGACGGGCGCTCTCTTCAAACTTCTTCTTCTTCCTTCACTCCACATCAAATCTCTCTTCACGCCGATGAAATCCTCTTCAACCAATTGCTATTAGCAACGAGGAACACTCTTCTGGCTTTCACTTCTTGCTCTATCTCAAGTTAAATCTCTAGGGTTAGTATGTTTATAATGGTTGAGATTGACAGAACAATTAGTCTGGTGTATATTAATTGTCGTTAGAATTTTGGATCACGGGTGATGAATTTGGGTTAAGGTTTCGATAGATTATTAATAGTATTGTGATTATTATTATTTGATTCTAGATTCTGAGTGCATTGACGGTGGGTGCTATTGATTGGGCGTGATTATCTTTGCTTGTTGGTTTAAACGTGGATTCCAGGTAAACTACTGTGTTCATACAATTGCTTCTTCCTAAATTGTTGATATCTGGTGGTTCTATTTGAACTTCGATGGTGGTTTTGGTTGAGACTGGTTGGAGATTGATGATTAAGATTTTGGGAAATACTACCCGTGACTATTTGGAATTGGAGCATCCTACAAACCTTGTTAATTGGAAATATGGATTTGTGATTAATATTGGTGGATTTAATTCTTGGTTGAGATTGATTGAGGATTGATGTTGGATTTGTTATGAATTTTGGTGGATTTCTTGGATGAAATTGATTGAGGATTGATGATGGATTTGTTGTAAATTATGGAGGATTGATGATGGATTTATTGTAAATTATGGAGGATTGAGATGTTATCAAGAGAATCGATTATTGAGATGAGTTATATTTTGGAATGTGTGATATTGGTCTGGGTGACTTTCACTGGGATATTGATATGATTGTACACATTGCTATGGAATAAAACGTATTGCACTACGACCAATTAAGCTCTATAGATATACTTCTTCGTGGTCAAAAGTACCCTTAGAAGGGTGTGCACACTTAAGAACTTAGAGTGACGTGGAATTATACTTTGCGACCCCACTAGTTAGGTGTTTGTTGGTGGAATTATATTTTGCGGTCTCACTTGTTTGGGTGTCCGTTGGTTGCCTGCTGAAAGCTCCCTCATCATTGTGTGTGTTGGTGGATTGTGTCATGGATATAAATTGTAATCTTCTTCCTAATATGGATTGATGTGGTCGTTTGACTTGTCGTTATTGTGTTATATATATAATGTGGATTGATATTGTAGATTGATTTGATGTTATTGTATGATATATATATAATATGGATTGATATTATCGATTGATTTGTTGATATAAATATATATATATATATAATATGGATTGATATTGTCGATTTATTTGTTGTTATTGTATTATATATAATATGGATTGATATTGTCGATTGATTTATTGTTATTGTATTATATATATATATATATATATATATATATAATATGGATTGATGTTGTTGATTTACTTGTTGTTGTGGTGTGATATATATATCACACGTTTACAAACAAAATGAATTTTACATGGTGAAGCAGTGGTTTACTCAGTTCTTCTTATTTGTGCGGTCCCTTTGTGTGTTATTATGGTTTTTGGCCGCAGATAATGAAGCTGGGTTGGATGTAAAAGCGTGAGACTTGGGTTTGAGAAATTGACATAGACTCCACTTCAATTAATTTAAAATGAATATAGATGGTATTAAATTTCAAATAGACTAATTATATTTCTTAGATTTTTTCATATTTATTTAGTTAGTGTATTCAGTTTTATTTATTTATTTAGTTGTTTGTTTATTTATTTATTTATTATATTTATTTAGGTTGAAGGTTTTTTGTATTTAGCCTTAGCATTCACTAGGTTGTGAGTGTGGCGGTAACACTCGTTAGGTTTAGACTTCCGCTACTAAGTAGATGATATGTTAAAACTGGTTTTGATTTATACTTCGACCTTAATTAAAACCGGCTAGTTTTGGGGTGTTACATCTGTCTTCAAACGCTGGTCCGGGATCAAAGGGGAAAGTGGCGTCCACACTTAGCAGGTGAACCTTGAGTTTCCATCATATTTCATTGGTGCACGGGTAGGGAACGGTCTTGATCCTCCAGGTGAAGATCAAAGATAGATGGCTCCTCCTCCTCCTCAGTTTCGAGGATGTAGATATCCTCGTCTTTGGGGTAAGGCTCATGGGAATAGCTTTGATGGACATCAACTTCAGAGGGAGATGGCTCCTTGAAGTCGATGGAAGCACTCTCCTTTGATGACTCGAAGGGAGGCGGCATCTCCTCCTTTTCAGGGTTAAGGATGTACCCATCCTCATATTCTGGGTAGAACACAGAGAAGAAGAGGAAATAACAGTAGTTGACTTCAGAGGAATGAGACTCCATGAAGTCAAGGTGGAAGCTGTCCTCTGATGGCTTGTCTTCAAGCTCCGACAGATGGTTAAATGGTGTTTGCTCAGGTTTAAACGTGGGAGGAGATAGAGGGCAACTCAAGTCCTCAGCTGGGTGATCCACTTTATGAACCGTTTCATTCTCTGGTTGTTGCTCCCTTCGAGCTGGTGTTGTGAGCTGGTCCAGGTCGATGGTATTCATTCTAGCAATAAGGTCCTCCAGACTGGGTGAATCTACTCTTGCCGTGATCACAGAACAATGAGCACTCTCGTTGTCTCCACCACTCTTTTGACACCCGATCCATCTGTTGATGCCTTGTTGAGTGGGGTTTGGATTGATAGATAAGAACCGGTCATCCCTGAGAGTCTCAGATCTTGAGATTAGATCCTTACAAGGGGGGTACTATGGAAGGATCCACATCCTTGACAATCAATGTATTGATCGTAGGTTGCTCCAGAGGTGTAGCCGTAACAACCTTCTGCTTGATCATCATGACCATCCATCAGAGATAGGTTCCTAAAAAAATACAAATTTATACACAAAAGGGCAAATACAGGAAATGAAAATATGCACAGAAACTAAACAAATAATAAACCAGAGAGTTGGACCGAAGTTCCCGGCAACGGCGCCAAAAACTTATTGGGCAAAATAGTAGTGAAACTATCTTGCTAACTAATGGGCAGTGAACCCAGACGTTGTAGCTCAACAATTCCATAGGGAATTCGTAACTAACTAGCTAATTATAAGCTTATTAAATGTGCAAGAAGATATAAACAAAAGTCAATTAGAGGTTTTTTGAGGTTTTTGATTGATATTGAAATAAGAACTAAACTAAATATCTAGGATTGGTGTACTCTAGGATTAGTAGGTATCACCTAAAATGCCTAATTACACTCATAAACACACCATCATTTAGTTGTATATTAAAGCTAAAGTAAAGATTCCTCAAATCATGGAACAATCAATTCTAATCTAATTAATTAAACCCTTTTAATCAATGAAGGTCAAAGTTACTAGGTAGCATTAAATTCAAGCTTTTCAACAATATCCCTAAGGTTTTACCTTCTAATCAAGAGTGCAAAAGCTACGGTTTATCCCTCATTGGTCAAATCCCAATCTCAAAATCATATATTGAAAAGAAACACCATAAATGCAATAACTAATCAAATTAGAGCATTAATTAGGCCTTGAAGAAGATAAAACAACTATTATAAAAAAGGTAGTGTTTACAAGCTACGTTGGAGCATTCAAAGTTCAAAACCCATCCTAGAGCACAAATGGATTCTACACAACCATAGAGAAAAGAAAAGCATAAAAAGGAGAAGAATAAACCATTAATGGAGCTTGGAAGCTTTGGAGAAGGTGAGCTCTTTATTCTCTTATTTCTTCTCTTTTTTATCCTCTTATTTCCCTTCTTTTTTGCCCTCTTTCTCTGTGTTTTCGACTGGTAGAGTCGTGGTTGAAGAATGGGGAGAAGTGTCCCCAAAATTCCCTTTTTAAAACTCAATTTTGGGCAAAAATATGCATCGACCTCCCCTATGGGCGGTCGGCTGGGGAGCTCCGTGACAGAGAAGAAATCCAACTTCGACCGACCTACAGGGAAGGTCTCCTGGGTACGTCAGAATTCAAAATGCTCTATCTTCTTCGTTATAGCCTCAATTTCAGATTTGTTTTGGCCCACGTTTTCGTCTTTTTGTCTACTTTATTCCTAGGTATGGTATTCATCATGTTTTATAAATAATTGTTTAAAACACCAATAAAATATAAAACTAAAGGAAAACTAGCTAGAGTGGAGAAATGAGCATGAAAAGTGTTGATAAAACCTACTAAATACACCCCTAAAACATGCTCATTTGAACACTCATCAGTAACCATCTTGCATATCCAACATAAGATATCTAACTAACACGAAAAAACAATACAGTGGAAACCAGCCTATTGCAAAGAAAGAGAAGCAACATCACCTTGGGCCAACCCAAACCCCGTTTCGCAAGACCATGTAACTTTGTGGGCAATATTAGTGACCTACTTCTTACCTAACTGTTATGTGAACACTCGAATAACAAGGAACTCTTAGATGTAAACATCACAATATAGATCGTGTTTAATTGACCTATTATTCCCATTACTTTTGGGCAGTATTTATCACTTATCATATGTTTTTCCTTATATTTATGCTTTGATGTGAAATGATAAATTTATGTGACAAATGTAGGAAAATATATAGGAAATGCATAGATTACTTCACAAGCTTCGCAACACAACAAATGGCAAACAAAACGGAGTTCGAATGAAGAATCTAGGCCCAAAACAAGTTGGCGTATGTATCAACTTGTCCAGACATGAGTCCGGACATGCAAGTCTGGAAAGAGGTTGAAACTTCTCTAAACGCGTCCATACATGTGTCCGCACATACAAGTCTGGACGCTGCTGTCAGAAATCCAAAATACACATTTTAAGAGATAAAAATCTATATTTCTCAATATAAAAAGGCCTATAGGGTTGGAAGAACATCACCTACTCATGTTGTATGCCTCTTGGGGGTTGCGGCTCTGCTGCTCCAATCACCAACACCACAATTCCACTATTGTTAACAACACACCAGAGCTCTGAGGAGGAAGACTACACAAAGGCATGTGAAGGAGAAAGGCGGAGCAGGGATCTTCAAACCAAAGTGTATTCTTCCCTTTTATCTTATATGTTTAATGTGTTCTTCTTTTTCCTGGTTTTTATAGTCATGCTAGCGTAATTAGTCAAGCTCCCAGATTGGGGTAGCAAATTGGATCTTTAGATTTATTTGTAATCTTTTCTCTGATTATCAATGCAGTAGTTTAATTCCTGTTCTTCATGTACTTTAATTATTTGATCAATCATTAAAGTAATATTTGTAGTTTTATAATCGAAATGTGGCACTGAGATTAGTTAACAAGATATAGGAAGTCAAACCGGATTAACGACTAGAAGCATGGTTCGTCTGTAGATTAATCTGTCTCCAATAGGAAATTGGTTAAATTGTGATTGGATATAATTGACTTGGGCATAGTTTGCGGCTTGTTATTTCAACCAGTTAGGATTTGTCAGCAAATTAATTAACATTTTTGAGTTTATTACAGAATTATAGAAAGATTTATCAATAGATTAGAAAGAAAAAGTTGTAAAATAATTCGGGGTGCTTCTTAGATTTCAAAGTTTAAACCTTTCATCTGTAATTTAGTTTATTTTCATTATTTTATTATTTTGTGTTTGTTTATTGACTCGGTCATTCAACTAGATTAATTGAACATTAAAAAGTGACATTTCCTGTTTTTCTAAGTTTAGTTTAGATTTCTTAGTTAATTAAAAAATCGTCAGTTAATTGAACGAGGTCCCTAAGATCGACAATAGACGTGTCAAATGGGTTACCCGTTCGGGTTTTGGGTCATATTTTTTCAGGTCAATATCCATTTGGGTCATTTAACTTTCGGCTCATTTCGGGTTCGGGTCATTTGGGTTCATGCCAAATCGGGTTCGGGTTGTAATAGTGTCAGATAGAATCGAGTTTTGGTTATTCGGGTCATGGTTAATATTTTTTACAAAACTTTAAATAAATATATACCTAATTTCTATAAGAATATACTACATATAAATTACAAAAAAAAATCAATACAATGTAAAAATACCTCGAAGCTTTGATAAACGAATCGAAGAGTTGAGTTTGAGAAGAAGATCAGACGTGGAAGGCTTGAGAAAGGAAAGACAAGAGGAAGGTAGCCACGCAGGGCTTGCGGGAGAAAAACCGAGGAAGAAGAAAACTAAAACCTAGATCAGGAGCTACAACCAGAAGGACTATTAGTAACCCTATAAAAACAAAACAACCTACTAAATAAAACGCAGAGTTTTAACTCTCTCAACACCCCCTCTCAAAACAAACAACCTCCTTGTTCTGTTTTGCTAAGGAGAGTTAAAACGCCCACAAAAGAAGAACAAATAATTAAACCAGTCTCAAAGGCCACAAACAGAAGTCTAGCCTTCAACCCCTTTAATCCCAAGCCGCTGTAGAATCACCGGATAAGAGTGCCCAGGCAACACTTTGGTTAAAACGTCTGCCAACTGTTGTGCAGAGGGCACAAACTCCACTCTCACCAGCCCATCTAGGATCTTCTGCCTGACAAAGTGACAATCGACCTCTATGTGCTTGGTCCTCTCGTGGAAGACCGGATTCCTTGCGATGTGCACTGCTGCCTGGCTATCCGACTTGAGAGGTATCGGTTGTATGCCCTGCACTCCCAACTCGTACAGCAGCCTTGTTAACCAGCTAACCTCTGCCACTGCTTGCCTTAATGCCCTGTATTCTGCTTCAGCAGAAGAAAGAGCAACGTTAGACTGTTTCTTGGATTTCCAAGACAAAGCACAACCTCCTAACTCTATATAAAAACCACTAATAGATTTCCTTGTATTCGGGCATCCAGCCCAATCAGCATCGCAATAGGCATTCAGTTCAAGATTTCCAGAGATATTAAACATCAAACCATAATTCAAGGTTCCCTTTATATATCTGAGAGTGTGCAAAGCAGATTTCATATGAACATTTGTGGGTTTTTGCAAGAACTGGCTTAACAACTGAACAGCAAAAGACAAATCAGGCCTAGTATGTGTTAAGAAATTCATTTTGCCAATCAATTTTCTATAAACCATAGGGTCCTCTAAAGGATTACCATCTTCCTGCAACAACTTAGTATTCAATTCCAGTGGGCCTGCTGTACTTCTCAAGTTTTCACAACCAAATTCCCTTATCAACTGTTCAGAGTAATTCTTTTGCATCAAGATCATTCCTTTTTCTGTTCTATGAAATTCCAGTCCAAGAAATCTACCCAGACAGCCTATATCCTTGATCTTAAATTTCTTATGCAAGCAATCCCTCACATGTTTAATCATAACAGCATCATTACCAGTCAATAATATGTCATCAACATAAACAGCCAAGATGGTAATTTTCTGATTGCCTCTTTTAGTGAATAAAGAATAATCATTCATAGATTGTTTGAAACCTAGAGAGATGAGAAAATTGCTTAATTTTTCATGCCATTGCCTTGAGGCCTGTTTTAAACCATAAAGAGATTTCTGCAGTTTGCATACTTTCCCTTTATTCTCTGATTTGTATCCCAGGGGCAATTCCATGTAAACATCCTCATGTAAGTCCCCATGCAAAAAGGCATTATTAATGTCTAATTGTTTTATATCCCATTTCCTCTTTACAGCAAGAATGATTATTGCTCTGATTGTGGTGAATTTCACCACGGGGGAGAAAGTCTCTAAATAATCTATCCCATGTCTTTGATTGTAACCCTTAGCTACCAGCCTAGCTTTATATCTCTCAAGAGTCCCGTCAGCCTTATATTTAATTTTGTATACCCACTTGGAACCTATTGGTTTCTTCCCCTTTGGTTGATCAACAATACCCATGTATTATTTCTTTCTAGTGCAGAAATTTCCTCCTCCATGGCTCTAATCCAGTTCTGTTTTTCTACAGCCTCAAAGTAATCCCTAGGTTCTATCTCAGTTTCTTTCCTAACTAAGCAAGAACTGTATTCAGATTCTGGGCAAATAGCAGTTTCAGACAGAACTAAGTATACATGTTCAGGATTAAAAGAAACAGTATTGCAAACATGGCCATGCAGTTGTGATTGCTGTAAAGTGAGTCTACTGCAAAGTAAATCAGTAAAAGGGTCACGGGACTTCCCTTGAGCTTGTGTGACACTTCCCAACTGATAGTCTTCTAGGTGCTTTGGCATTTGTCTTACTCTTGTGGATCTTCGAGGTTCTATTCTTGTCTGCTCAGCATCACTCTGCTCAGCATCAATATGTTCAACCTCTGGCTCCAGGACTTGCTCTGTCTGCTCAATTACTTCTTCTGTGCTTTCTTCCACACTTTCCTCATTGTTAAGTTCTACTGGTCTGAGAAACTCGTCAGAATCATTAGTATAATTCATCACATCATTATCAGCAGGTAAAAACAGAGGGTGTTCCTCATTGCAGTTTTCTGGCTGTAAAGGGTCATTATGTTTAGAGACAATTTTATCACTTGTTCTATATGGAAAGATATTTTCATAGAACTGCACATCTCTACTAATGATAACTCTTTTGTTATCCAAATCATATAACTTGTACCCCTTTTTATTTGCTGGATAACCGATGAATATACACTTTACTGCTTTAGGTGAGAACTTATCATGTAATGGAGTATTAATGTGAGCAAAAGCAAGACAACCAAAGCATTTTAAAACATCATAATCAGGGGCTTCACCATACAAAATGCTATAGGGACTCTTTCCTTCTAATATATCTAATGGCATCCTATTAATCAAGTAGACAGCTGTCAAAACACTTTCCCCCCAAAATTTTATGGGCAATTGTGAGTGAAACATCAGGCTTCTTGCTGTTTCAAGAATATGCCTGTGCTTCCTTTCCACCACCCCATTCTGTTGGGGTGTGTGAGCACAAGACATTTGGTGCTGAATTCCCTTGCTTTTAAGATATTCTATTCCCAGCTTTGAACTCCCTAATTCATATGCATTATCTGTTCTTATGCATTTTATCTTCCTTTTAAACTGCAGATCAACCATCTCAATGAAGTTCTTAATTACACTGAAGCAATCAGATTTATGCAGAATGAGATGTATCCAAGTAGCACGGGATATGTCATCAACAAAGGTAAGAAAATAGGTAAAGTCATCGTGGGTTTTGTTCCCATAGGGTCCCCATAAATCTATGTGAACAATTTCAAAAATATCCTTTGTTTTGATTGAACTAATGGGGAAGGGCAATCTGTGGCTTTTAGCCTTACAGCATGACTCACACAAAAATTGTTTGTTGGCTAAACTTCTGTCAAACAACTGTAGTTTCTTTAATTTTGCTATGGGTAAATGCCCTAGCCGATGGTGCCAAAGACTCACACTATCTTTACAGTCAAAAGAATCTATCAATCTCCTAGGATTACAGACAGCAGAAGAAATTGAAACTTGAGCATGGTTCTCTTCACAAGCAAACTTTTCATCTAACCAGTAAAGACCTCCTGACATTCTTCCAATCTCATGTTCAAGAAGAGACTTACATTCCTGGAAAATGCAACAAGCATCATCAAAACAAAACTTTCCTTTCAGTTGTTTGGACAGTTTGCTAATAGAAATTAGGTTAAACTTAAAACTGGGCACAAATAAGACATTTCTGAGTATTAACCATTGGTTTATTCTAACAGAACCTATAATATTCACTGCTTGGGGGTGACCATCAGGCATCCCTACATTTTGTGTTCTGTCAAGGGGTTTATACTCAAAGAATTTCTCAAGTTCACAGCACATATGCTCAGTTGCACCACTATCTAATATCCATTGCTTTGTTTGCTCTATTTTGTTAGATGTCATGCTCATAGCTAACTTCTGTGTGTCTAAACCATGCAAAGAACAGTAATCTTTTTCACTAAATCTACCATGTAAACTCAAGTTATCATGGGGAAGTTTATCATTCCGGTTTAAGACAGGTGGTTTCCTTGTCCTTGTGGAACTATTGAAGACTGAATCATCATGATAAATATCCTGTTTAGATTTAACATGTTTGCACTCACAAGAACTGGACTGAGCATTATCATCAATCGCATTAATCATAAATTTATCATGACAGAACCCTCCGCCCGAGTCAACAAATCCACAATGTAAACAGGTATGGGGGCACATTTAGATCTTGCATACACACATTTCGATCTGGGATCACACAAACAGTTAGATAGGGCAGTTTCACCTTGACATATATTATGCGATTCACACTTCCAACAATTTAGCACAGATTTAGGTATGATATTTTTTGTATTCATAGAATCAAATGCAGAGAGAGGTAAGTTAGGACTAGAGTTGAGAGTGGTACCGACAAACCCACAAGTTGTACTTCCCTGTTCCCTTTCTGTGCTTGGTTTCTTGCAACGTGGGCCAATAGTTGATTCACCTGATCAAGAGTAAACATGGGGTTTCCTCCTCCATTCCCAGAAGGTGGGTGATTGGTTTCAACAGTCGCTGCTGTTCCAGCACTCGAGCCCTTCTTTCCTTTTCTCCAAGACGGTGGAAATCCGTGAATCTGGTAACATCTATCCACCGTGTGACCATCCTTGTCGCAATGTGTGCAATGTAGATTGCCACGTCTACCTTCTCTAGCTTGCGGACTTCTTGCTGGTTTTGTTTGATTCCACTGCAAACGAAAGCGTCGTCTCATCCTTTGCAGTAGGGGTTGAGCTACAGACGTTTCTCTGTCGCTCTTCATGGGTAAGGAGGGAATAAACTTGTGCTATCTTGGGGAGCGGTGACATCAGGAGGATATTTCCTCGAACAATTGCGAATTTCTCTGAGAGCCCCATCAGGAATTGAACGACGCGTTGTCGCCTGAAGATCTCTTTATACCCGGCATCTGCTTCGCAACTGCAAACTGGGACTTCCTCTGAAGAGTCCAATTCATCCCAGATCTTCTTAATTCTGGTGTAGTAAGACCTAATTGTCATCTCCTTGCTTCGTCTCTATCAGCTTCTGATGCAAGGAGTATATCTGGGCTGCATTCGACTCTTCGAACCTTCCCGATAGCTCTTCCCAAATTAAGGCCGCAGTCTTACAGTACAGGACTGTGTCTGCAATATCCTTGTCCAGCGCGGTTAGGAGCCAGGAGATTACCATGGAGTTTGAACGATCCCACGCCTTCGCCTTCTCTTGTGAGTCCGTGGGTCTGGGGAAGGTTCCTTCAACATAGCAGAGCTTATTCTTTGCTCTCAAGGCTATGGTCATCCCTTGTTTCCACGCTCTAAAACCTCCTTTGTCTTGGAATTTCGGAACCAATAACATCCCGGGATTTTCAGAATTCACCAAGAAGAGAGGGTCCGAATTGTTGCCAGGGAGAACTTCTTGCAACAAGCTCTTCATGTCGGATCCCGACATCTCATTTCCAGTTCCCGACACTCCCTTTTCCTTCAAGCTCTCGTCGCCCGACATCGTCGAAAAAAGAACTCAGCTTCTTGAGTTTCCTCTTACCCGAGAAAAGAAATGAAATCCAGAGATGGAATTAAACTCTTTCCTTCGACAAAGCCCTTGCTCTGATACCATGTAAAAATACCTCGAAGCTTTGATAAACGAATCGAAGAGTTGAGTTTGAGAAGAAGATCAGACGTGGAAGGCTTGAGAAAGGAAAGACAAGAGGAAGGTAGCCACGCAGGGCTTGCGGGAGAAAAACCGAGGAAGAAGAAAACTAAAACCTAGATCAGGAGCTACAACCAGAAGGACTATTAGTAACCCTAGAAAAACAAAACAACCTACTAAATAAAACGCAGAGTTTTAACTCTCTCAACATACAATGCCTATTTTGAATTTCATTCGGATATAATAAGTTTGAATCAAGTTTTTTGTCATATTTATTTGGGTCATTCAGATTTGGGACAATTTATGATCACTATTATTTCATGTTATTTGAGTTTGGCTAATTTTAATTACTATTGTTTTGGGTCATTTCAGGTTCGGGTCGGTTTTGGGTTATAAATTTTTCGGGTTTGGGTCATTTAGGTATTACCCATTCGGGTTTTGGGTTTATTATATTTAAATATTGTTGGGTTTCTATCGGGTTTCAGGTTCAGATAAAACGGGCAGGTTTTCGGGTTGGGTCAAATTGTGATAACTCTAATCGACAACCACACTTAATTCATATTCTGTAAAACGATAGGTATACCGCCTAGCTAGAGATAGTAACATATTTCTACTACAGCAATATAAATGTGGGGATCTGCTTTGGACAGATGAAGCAATATGAAATCAAGAAATGAAAGGAAATTAAATAAAAAAGAATCTCTTATGATTCTCATGACTATATGTCTGTGCAGGAGAAAAAGAGATGAATCGCTCGTTGACAGTCGTCGGACAACAGTCACCAAATGTTAGTCAACTTCCATCAATCACTAGTCAATGGTTGTTCGTTTGCCAATGGACACCGTTTACCATTTAAAGAGTATTAAAGTAAAGGGAATCTAATTTCCTAATGAGAGGTGATGATCAAGTAAAAGGAATTTAGGATAATCCTATTTCGTTTTCCTTTTCCAAAAACAAGAAATGTTATACATGCAAACAATAGAAAACAAATCTTTCCGATTATCTCTTGAACTCCCAAAACAAACACTCCTAGACTATTTTCCTAAAATAACTCATCCCCACATAACTATTGAGATAAATGAATTTCCCATAACTTGCATTTTTATTAAGAGTCTTTATGATTAGATCACCTGCAGCTAGCATACTATTGACTTGACAAACTCCACCACCAAAGATAAGTTTTATAAATCTAGGTAAGACAAGCACCTAAACATATCTCCTAAAGGCACATTCAGACTTCTTCAAATAAAACTTAGTTTACAAGCTTTTTGTTTAATCTCCCTATGATTAACCTACCAGTTAAGGCCAAATGTATTTTTGTGGGTCTAATGACTAAAATATTCCAATAAAATGACCCATCAACTTAATATGCTACTTTAACAAATCATGATAAGTAAACGTAGCCTAAATCTTATCTTTCTTAAACCTAGATATTTAATATTTATCTCAATTGCTCCCAATGATGTGCTTGTAACATAATTTAGGCTTACCCTGCAAAAAAATAGATGAAAAAGATAATCTAACTTGAAAGACACGTGAAGACGAAATCCACAGCAAGAAGGACAAAAAAAGATGAGCACAAATGGCTTCTGATTGATTGTAAATAGCATACTATTGCTAGTCATAAATTAATTATCAACCATCAAATATTTACACAATTTATAGTTTTGTAAGGAAAACTGGAAACAAAGAGCATGTCATGATAATTTGTAAGAACTATACTGAAATGCCTAGTATTGACTAATAATCATACCGAGTATGTCTAAATAGCAAAGTACAATTGTAGCTCATAATTGATCTTTAGACATTCTCGATGTCACTCTCACAATGATATCTCCATATGGTTCATCCTGATGCAAGTCAATGAGCCCTCGGTCCTTCAAAGTCTACACATGGCAAGGGAACAAAGAAAGACAATTTATCAGCTTCTAAACTTTGAGAACAGGTCAATAGTTCAAAAAAACCAAAACAAGTGGCAAAACAATCACTTAAGCATATAACAAAGTTTAAAAATACTTAAGCACAACTCAAGTTTAGGGTCACTAGCACACACAACCTTAGTTCCAAACTAATTCACATTCACCTTCACCTTCCAATCACCAAGTCAGATTCAACTTGGTAGATAAAAAGATGAGGTTAGGTCATACTTCGTGTGAGGAAAAGAGTGTTGCTGTTCACTAAACTACTTTTTGTGTATGCTTTTCAGAATCCAACAGTTCAAAACTTTTACTACAATGAGCAATTGTAACAGTTGATTAGGGAATTCTGGCCATACCAGAGTCTCAAAAATCATCCTAGAGCATAACTTCCTGCTTCTACCCTCTAAGACAACATTCAAGCTGATGGATCCGGTTGAAAAAGATTCTGCTGAGGATGAGGATGTAGGAGAACAATTCTCCAAATAATCTGTGCCACTCTCCTGCAATCAATATTAGTATAGTGTGTCAAGAAACACTGAGGGTTTGAAATATGGCCAACAGGGTGATTCCTTCAAGGGTCAATTCTCCTGACCTTGTTCTAGCTGACATTGTTTCATTGCCTTGGACACTTGGAGAACCTGATTTAATATAAATCAATTACCCCATGAATCTGTCAAAAACATATGACGTCCTATCTTTGGACAATAAAAAACATCACATGAAATAGTGTACAAATAGTTATTTCTATGAAGTTACCAGCTGGACTAGAGCTGTCTGCTTCCAGGAAAGATAGGTCCTACAATGAAAATTGACCACATTAACTTAGAGCAGTACAGTTAATGCATTTCCCCGCATATGATGATGTATGTATCATATATCTTGCAGGAAAAGGCAATAATTTGCTAGATATTTTCAAAGACTAAACCAAACACTATAAAAAGCAATGATATCAACCTCAAAAACCATAACGATAACCATTGGCAAGGAAACATCAAAAGATGTGGGACTATGACGAAAGTTTGAAGGTGTTTTATACATGCTCACCGTGTAATTTTCTGTTTCACGAGTTGGCATGTTCCACGTCCCAGTACTAGCAACAGGACTTGTCAATCTATCAGTCCGAGGAGATTCAGGCACAGGGGGCAATGTGAATTCAGGCATTGACCAGATTGGATCTTCTTGGGCATCGTCACAAATTATTCCAGGTGTTGGCTGGCTTGTAGAAGGGACATCGCTGCTAAAGATTTCAGGCATGAAATCGGTCAGATTCTCATGGGGCACATGACGAAGGATTTCTGGTGTTTGGTCACTTGTGGAAGGGACATCGCTGTTAATGATTTCAGGGATGAGATGGGTCTGATTCTCATGGGCCTTATCACTACAGATTTCAGGTGATTGCTCACTTGTGGAAGGTACATCACGAGATACTTCTTCCGGCAAATTCAGGCTTGGGTGTGATCGGATAAATCCCTCTTCATGGTCTACTCGTAGAACTGAGCACAACCCTGCAAAAGGCAAGACAAGTGGAAATAAACAAGGCAAAGAATTCACAAAGTTTTCAGCGGTGGGTATTAATCATTTACCAGTAACTGATGGCTCTTTCAAACTCTGTTCCATCTTCTTCATCTTGTTCAACCTCCATGTGTCAAGAGCAACACTAGGAAGCCTCCTTTTCTTCCGCACAATATCTTTAGAGTCTTGCAGATTCCGCTTCAAAGTCCTTAAAGATAGGGAAAAGTGGTCAGCTTGACTGTCATAGTTTCTGAAAAAGGACAAGGACACGGATGACCGTAAGGGAAACTAGAATTTTACTTATTACTGAGTACAAGCGTCTCGTCTATCAACTTTCGTCTCAGATTTCTTCTCCTTGGCTGAGGTTGGGGTTGAGGTTGAGGTTGAGGTTGAGGTTGTGGAAAAGGGGGTGGTTGGCTCGGAAGTTGAGGTAAATTTTCTAGTACAAGAAAACAAAGATGAACAGCATATTATTCAAATAGACACATTTCCTAGTGGATGGGAAGTAATCACATAATTAATCAGATGTACCCACCCAACACAAAACGCGTATGTGAAGGAGGTTGTGGAGTTCCAGTTATGTTAGAATAGGGTTGTCTCGAAGCAGGAGACCTCTCTTGAGAGATAATTAAAGGGCTGTTATCCACATCCGAGTAACGAATTTGTGGTTGAGAATCATCAATATGCGCCCCACTGCTCGATCCTCGTGGTTTATCTTGATGAACTTGAAACTCAGGAAACGGTACAAATTGATGTTCAGAATTAGTCTCAGCAGCACGCATTATTTCAGGTGAATCTTCATTGTACGAGTTGTTATCACCCTGAGGGTTTCCCAAGCCAGCATTATCATGTTCTTCATTCCATCTTGGAATAGTGCTGAAATTTAGACGTGAGATGTTAGTTTAAGGTAATATTAGCACAGAAGAAGACAGAGCATGAAAGACCTTACTCTTCCTCCATTGGAGCAGTTACGTCTTGATAAGCTTCAGGCTGAGTGTCCTACACAAATTATACAAATCGGATAGTTATGCTGTGTTTACTAATGCACAATTTAGGCATAACATGAGTACAAAAACTGATGGGGTATCATGAATTTCATGAGCAGCAGAACTTACGTCGTCAAATCTAGATCCTGTTTCAACAACGGAAGGTGGTGCTTCTTCCTCTGGAAGAGTTATCAGCTCGTAACTCACGGTATTATTGTCTCGACTCCTGAAAAATCAATCAGACACACCCAATTCACCATCAACCATAATAAATTCAAAGATGAAAATCAAAATTGTCAGACACACACCCTATTCATCATCAAACATAATTAAACTCAAAGATGACAAAAAAATTGTCGGACAGACACCCAAATCAATTACCCGTCCAATAACAGCCAATCGTAATCAATGTTTACAGCATCGAGTTCGTAAGTTGTGGGAACGATGATGGCGCTTGGTTGAGCATGATTCACATTTGGTAGACGAGTGACATCTTCGCCGGTCACAAAAGCATTCTTGATAGTGATGAGAGAAACATTGCAATCTTGAAAAAGGTAGTCTACTTTCTTCGAATATATACGAACAAGGCCGAGCAAAAGATGTCCTGACAGCCGTAGAGCAATTGGGACGTCTGGGAACATGATGTGTTCTAACAAAAAGATTCACAAATCAATTAGATGATAAATTGTAACCAATAAGAATTTGAAACTCAGTTCATAAGAAAATGGGGAAGATCAAGATTGGGACATGAAGGAGAGTGAAAGACAAACCTGCAGTAGATTTGATATCGGTGGACATGTAGTGTGTCTTGCGAAGTTTGTGCTGTAAATGGGCAGCAATCCACACGGTTCCCAGTGGCCCTTTTCGACCCAGAAAAGTATGAGAGTAAAACATCTTCAAACGACAATGGCAGTAGTGTTGGTTTCCCCACAGTAAATGTGGTCTGGTGGTGAGAAAGCAGATGGGGCAGACTTACTGCGTGGCGGACGAGTCTGCAGAAGATCTAGAGACCGACGATGTGAGGGGAATCATCAATTCCATACCATTTTTATATTTTATTGCCTCCTGTATCTTTAACAGCAACAAGTGGAAACTAGAACTTTTTGAAGCTATTATGCAGAAAAAAAACTTTTAAAAGCTATTATACTCGGTTGGATTTGGAAACGTCCCCGTCCCCAAATCTTCTATATTTTAAAAATTGCTGCTACGCTATTGCTGTAATGCTTATCAGTTGCTTCACAAGGTTAACAGAAGAAATCAAAAGTTTCGATTGTTATAATTGCCAGAGAAGAAATAAGTTCGAGCACATTACCAGTTTTCAACCCCGTCTTCCGTCTGGTGTGTGAGCAGCAGTCCAGTGATTAATCTCTGGAGGGCGCAGACACAAGAAAAGAATGACGAGAGGCGTAGAGCAAGTATGTCCCTTGTTCGCCCGTTAGGGTTGCAAAATTACCGTGAGTAAAGAGAATGAAGACGACATGAAATTTTTTCCTAAATGCTTATTCCTTATTGGTTGCTTCACAAGGTGCGACAGAAGAGTTCAAAAGCTTCTATTGTTATAATCGCCAGAGAGAAGAAAAGAAGATAAGTTGGAGCATATTACCAGTTTTAAGCCCCGTCTTCCGTCTGGTGTGCGAGCAGCGATTCCAGTGATTAATCTATGCAAAGTCTAGACACAAGAAGAGAATGAAGAGAGGCGTAGAGCATGTTCTGTTCGCCAGTTAGGGTAAAATTACCGGGAGTGAAGAGAATGAATTCCAAAACACTGACCAAATATTTAGGCGCCAAAATTATCGTGTATGAAGAGAATGAATTTTTGAGCGCGCGAGATCAGCATGTATGTTCCTTAATTTTTCAATTCCTTAATTGCCCTTATTTTGTTCTATGGAACACTAATTTATCATCAGGTTATTGATGGTATTTTCACCATTCGAATTTTTCAGCACTTGACAGCCAAATATCTACGTGTCAGTTTCACGGCCAGTTCACAACATTCTTGTTTTTTAATTACTTATTTATATATTATATACTAATTAATAAGCTCTGTGTTAATAAGATTGAAGTGTATATTAACATATTCTTCACAATAATATGTGTCATAAAATTCTTATTATATTTTAAAGTTACATACTATTTTTTCTAGGTTTTTTCTTCAAATTACGAAAATTAAAAACTTCATAATTTGCCCCTAATTTGAAGATAGACAGTCAAATTTACAATTACAACGAATATTCACCAAGAAACAACTTTTCAATTAAAATATTTTACAAATCTGTTAAAATTAGATACGTAAAGATATTTTGTTCAATATTAGAATCCCAACTAGTAATATGTTTTTAACATTACAAGAGATTATAATTAATTCTTAATTTTTGAAAAAAGTACAAAATGAGATAATGTTTTAAAGATAGAGAAATTTCATGAAATGTCACTATATTTTTGGCTAATTTATGAAATGTCACTAAAAAAAGAAAGTCACAAAATGTCACTATATTTTTGTAAAACTCATAAAATGTCACTATAGTCATTGACCAGATGAAAAAAGTTAAAAATATCCCTACTAGTTATCAAAGAATTTTTAAAGTTCACAATATGCCCCTAAGTGTTAAAAAACTTACAAAAATTCACAAAAATTTCCAAATAAATAAAATTATAAAAAAATTAAAAATTATAAAAATTAAAAAATTATAAAAATCAAAATATCATAAAATATTAAAACAAATAAATATTTTACTTTTTAAAAATTTATTCAGTACCATAAAAATAATATTATGTTCTAAATAAATAATTTATACCAATTTTTATTTATACCAATTGAGTACCATCATTTATACCAAATAAGTACCATACATTTTTTCAATTAGTAGTTTCAATCAATTTAAATTATTTCTTCAAAGTAAATACTTTTATTTTTTTTTTTAAAAAAATTAAATTAAAAATTTGCAAATATAATAATTTATTTAAAGAATAAATTTAAATTGATAGAAAATAATAATGAAAAAAATGTATGGTAAAAATTGTGGTACTTATTTAGTAAAAATTATGGTACTTAATTAGTATAAATTGATTGGAAAATTGGATAAATTATTTGTTTAGAACACAATATTTTTCATGGTACTGAATAAATTTTAAAAAATGAAAGATTATTTGTTTTAATATTTTATGATTTTTTCATTTTTTTCAATCTTTATAAATTTTTATTGTATTTTGAATTTTTGTGATTTTTGTGAATTTGTAACACTTAGGGGCATATTGTGAACTTTAAAAGTACATTGTTAACTACAAGGGGTATTTTTGTCTTTTTGTCATCTGGTCAATGACTATAGTGGCATTTCATGGACTTTTACAAAAATATAGTAGCATTTTGTAACTTTTTTAGTGGTATTTCATGAATTAGCCAAAATATAGTGGCATTTCATGAAATTTCCCTTTAAAAATGATAGTGTCAAAAAAAATTTCCCCCAAACAAAACTCCTGGGTCCATCAATGAGTTATGCAATTAAAAAATCTATTGCGTATCATTACTGTTTTACATTAATCTATTCATTTTGATTTTAATAAACTTTTTTCCACTACAACCTATTAGATGTGACTTCTATTGTTTTTATAGAGTAAAGAGCTTGCCCTCTTAAGCTATAAGGGCGACAAAACATTGCCCTCAAGTAGGGCCCTGTTAATCAATGAGCTATGTGTTGGTTTAAATACATGAGCATTGTACATAAAAATATTAAATGACTTATAAAAAATTATACATTAATTTAAGTGTCTATTACTTTTAGTTTTTCAATTGTCTAATAAAAATTAATTTATCAAGATTGATAAGTGCGAAACATATAGACTTTTAGGGTTTAAATACCTTATGAATTGCAATATCTGAAGCACATGTGTTCCCACTTATTATGCGTTTTTCCTAAGATTTATGTTTTGATATGAACTAATGCATTTTATATGTTCAATGTAGGAAAAATCCGTATAATTAAGTAGATTTACTCATGAGGATTCCAACGCAACAAGCGGGGATCAAATCGGAGCTAAAACGAATATTTTAGAGGCAATTGAATTTTGGTCCGGACCAGTGTCTAGATGAGCTGGTCCAGACGCATACATGCCAGCGCACCCGTACAGAAAATCGACATGTCCGGACCAGTATGGTCCAGACAGTGGTCCGGACGCGTGTAATTTGCCAGCGTACAGAGGCTTGTCGATGGGTGTGAATTGGTAAAATAATATTTACCAATTCACACCGACACCCCCTCTTTTTTCCCCCATTTTCACTATAAATAAACCTATAACCCCCATTAATCCATATCTCATTCCACCCCCAAACTAATGCCATTTTTCCTCCACAAAATCACCATTTTCTCTCCAAAAATCATACATCTCATCTACATAATGTCCACATAAATCCTCACATCATCTCATCCCATAAAAACATTCCATTTTCATACCGTTGTTCTGTCCAACCTCTGTCCAAATATTAGCAGTTATAAAGGAGCTGTTAATTATCTTTCCCAGATGATTTCTTTTACTTCTTATTCTGTCTTTTTAATTATGTTGGGCTAAGAGGATTTACTCTGGGTGAAGGTGTAATTATAGTTTGTATAATTATGTAATCTATATTTTTACCGGTTTAATTAAATACAGTTTGTTACGATTAAAGCTTATCTCTCGCCTTTTTATAAATCTCATGAATTTATTAAAATGTTTTACAAAGTCTATTTTGATCAGAGCAGTGATAAATAGACAGGTTAATTAATCGATAAATCTGTGGAAAACTTAATTTGATAAAATAAGTTAGTAATTTCAGATGCAAAATATAATTCCTCGCACTTAATCTGTTTACATGTGTTTTGCTCAAATCTAGATTAGATTGAGCATTTTCTGGTAAACGAGTCTTTCAAGTCTAGGATTTAGTCTTTAAAGATAATAACAGAAATTTTTGCCAAACTATTATAATTAACCGGTAGAGATAGCATAATTAATCAGATTATATAAACCTGAACCAGGAGTCCCGTTTAATTTATCTTCCACTCAGTTAATTTAATCTATTGTTTTACTTTACAAAATCAGGTCAATTATCCCCCCTTTTTGTGACAAGCTTAGGTACTATATTATTTTGCTATAAGTCCCACGGTTTGACCCTGGCCGCTTCTGTCTTCTATACTACTGTGACCGGGTATTGTTTGCAGCCCGAAGGATATTTGAGTTATTAATTTCTTTCTCAATTGTTTAAAATACACCAGTTTCAACCTCTCTCATTTTCCTGTTTGCAAAATGGCGCCGTTGCTGGGGACTTGATTTATTCTAGTCCCTAAGCCCTGGATAATTCACCAGTTATATTATAATATTTTGTTTCTATAATATTCTGTTTGTTCTTTCCGATATATACTATATAAATATATTTATAAAAAAATAGAATAATTATAAATATTTGTATTTAAGTACAAATAACGAATTTCATGTGCACAACGTGACTAGATCACACTTTGGTATGACACATAGTAGCTTTTATGACTAGATGGTGACACTTCGACTATAAGTCAAGCATGGAGAGGGTTTGGAAAAAGTGGATGAGAATTCGGGTAGCTGCATCAGGACGGGAAAGTAGCTCATCACTGTGCGGTCGGGTAGCCTGTAGGGGTATACAATTTGATACGTTTTGGCCGAATAACGGACCTGCTGCGTGAAACGTGACTATATCATACTGTTTTCTGACCTTATAGTGTATTTTAATCACTAGATGTCAACAAACTGGAAACAAGTCAGGTATCGTGAGGGATGGTCAAAAATCTTGCCCTGGTGGATTCAAGTAGTTGCATCACTTCAGGGCAGGTGTCACTGTTGTGCGGTTGGGTAGCCCTGTGTGGGCATACTATTTGATATCTGTGGCCAAATACCCAGATGTGCAACGTAACAAGATCATATAGTTTTTCATCACCATCAACTATATTTTTGTCACTAGATGGTTGTACACCTCAGCTATAAGTCAGGTTTCGAGAGGGTCTACTCATCAAAACTTTGCACTGATATGATTCAGCTAGCTGCATCAAAGGAAGGGAGGAGCTCATTGTTGTGCGGTCGGGTAGCCCTGTCTGTGAACTTGATACAATTTCATACGTTTTGGCCAATTAACTACCTGCTGCGCGAAACGTGACTTGATCGTACTTTGGTATGACCACAGAGTATTTTTTATGACTAGATGGAGGCAAAACTTGGCTGTTAGACAGGTATCGAAATGTTCTGGTCAAAAAAAGGTTGCTTTAAGAGGATTAAGGTAGCAGCAACACGGGAAAGGCAGGTAGCTAATTCTTCTGCGGTTGGGTAGCCCTGCACAGTATACAATACTATATGTTGGCCAAAGAACAAGACCTAATATATGCAACTACATGGGCATTCACATTTTTTACTACTATCAACAAAAGAAACTGAGCAATGTAACATATCATTCATCCTCCTCTCAAAACTACACAAAATAACCCCACCATCTACATCTACTTCGCCATTCCCATATACAACATTCACCGCTGCGAGACAGTCGCTATACATACAAAAACCAACATTTTCCATATCATCAACGGCCGGCAGAGCAAAATTAAGAGCCATTGCCTCCGCCATTTGTGGAGAACATTGGCGACATGACCCATTCATATCAGAAGGACCAACTTTTTAACACTGTCGTAACAAACAAACAACCACCCACCCCCCAAACCATACCCATCGAATAAGATACAACCATAGTAGTATTCACATCATTGGGAAATCCACACGCCATTTAATAAGATACACACGGTCAAAATTAAGTGGTGCCCTCGCAACCCAGTCCCTACCTGCCACCTCGATTCCGTACAGACCTTCTCGTTTGTTTGGCACCCTCCACAACAATAGTGTCCATAACATCAGCTGACGACGATGCTTCAACGATTTGTTCCTTCAGACTGTTCTCAGGCTGTAAGAGTAGTATGACAGATATTCTTGCTCGATGGTATGAGATATAATCTTTGTTGGTCCAATCAGACCACACAGATTTATCATGACGGGCCTACGCGATTTGATTACTGCTAAATAGTTCTCCATCATCCGCATACAATGTAGGCCACAGCTTACCGCATCCCCCTGATCAAACAACGTGCAGATGTCCCACTTCCATTCGAACACCGCTTTGTCCACTATTCCATGATGGATGAGCCAGCATAATACATATTTCAACTGCAGTGGTTGACAACAAAGACGACAAAATTTAAATGGACGACAAAAATCAACGGGTACGCAAATCCACAAAATCATGGTTATGCCATCGCACAGAATTACCAGTATGGAGACATGCACTTTAGCTCTCTTGAAGTTCAAATTCGACTGAGGTAAAGTGTCTATCCAGTGAAATTGTTTGTTCACCATGTTGATACTACGACGTAGTGTGATCATACAACTGGGAAAACAAACTGAAGGAAAGAGACAATTACAATGTCAGTAACAGTGATTAAACATTTCAAACAATAAGCATACCCACCAAATTGGAATTAAGGTGCCATGTACGGTATTTACATTTTTTGACAGTGTCCGCTTCAATGCAAAGATTTTTGAGAAGACTATCAAATCGCTTGATAAAGAACTGGTCATCACACGATACATCCTTCAGTACTGAAGCTGGGACTGTCATGCGCAAGATAATAACATCATGTTGCAGATGAGATACAGAAACGAATATTTGAAATCATTAATTGTAGGATTATACGGACATTACCATCAAAACAGGCATGAATATGGCATTGATGACCCTCTTAGTTTGTTGATGACGGTTTAAATAGTTAACAAACTGTTAACAACATTGGTGCTTATCCACTGGTCATCACTCATTGTTAACATGTCATGCTGAGTCAGTGTATTGAAATCATCACAGAAGACCTGCATACTCCTGCAAAACAAGATTGTTTAATAACACCAAACAATATGTCAACGTAATTTCATCATTATTATGGAAGTTAACAGCAAAGTGTGTATAAGCTTACACCGGGTCATCGCACACGGCTCCCCTAACATACTCCAAGATTTGAATTTCAGTCCCACTAAGCTTGGCTGCACGCTTTGCCCCGGTATAGACGTAAGGCGAACACTGACAACGTCCTTTCTTCACTTGCCTGGGCATGTTGGGACTGGTATGAATAGACTTAACATCCTTTTTGGGAGAACTATCCGTCAAAATCATAGTCTCCACCACCGTATCAACTGAGGCGGAGTTTCAGATTGACCACCCGCGGATCCGGCATGTGTGTTCACACCCCCTCTGTTGGAGTTTGATCTACTTCTGCAGCAACAACATCGGTAGCGAGCGTTCTATCACCCCCCTCAGCTTCAATACACTGTTCAGATAAATCCTTTGATCCATCCTCTCTCTCAGCACCTAACGCACCCCCGTCCTCCCTCTCAGCACTTAACGCACCCCCATCCTCTCCATCCATACCAGTCTACAATGAAACCACACAGAGACACTCATTATATTAGAAATGATCAATGCTTAAAACTTGAGGCATGAATACCTGATAATCACCACATATGTTTACCTTTTCAACATCATACTTGACAGGTGGTTGGCTAGAACCTCCATCGCGCAGGGTGATTAAAGACTGTAGCAACAAATTGGTTCCAAACGACAAAAGTATCACCAATAAATATTACAAGATTGCACGGCAAACAAAAATGAATAACATAGAGCCTGATTGGGACAGAATACAACTTCAGCGTGTGCTGCAGTGGCCTGTAGATGGACAAAATTTTAAATCACATATATACATAATAGAGTTCGGCAAATAACAGTGGTCAACTGCAATACTCGTTTACCTCCGATAGAGTCATGTCAATTTCCCCATCATCCAAACCCTCACCACCAACAGACTCACGATCTGCACGGTAATTGGATTTTGGCATAGTGGTCCCCATGTTACAGCTGGATATACCAGGATACTTAACCCGACCTCTGCATATCGCTTTAACCGACTTCACATCCCGTAACTTCTTTCTTAGGGATTCTGTTGACCAGAGTCCACATGTTGGGACAACGTCAGACGGTATTTCGTCATCAAACAGTACGCTGTCAAGAAAATGTACCTGCGTTGTGTGTACTACTGTTACGGCATCATGGATCTCACATAAACAACATAGAATGAATTTACAAATGTGTTAAGGAGTAACTTACAAACAGAAAATGGAAATCCCCTTTGAGCAGAGGGCTTGCATCCTTGGAATCAGCATATTTGTCTAGACCACCGATCAGGGTGTCTAAAATGTGCTGACACCAGTTATATTTTGGAATCAATTCCAGATCATGTAAAAAGTCAGCGTAGTTGATATTGACTCTGTTGTTGGGGGACGGGTTGAGTACACATCCTAATGAGTACAAGATAAACAGCTTCGTACGTTTTTCAGGATCTTTTTCACAAAGGATCCTACTGTACACAGATTGCAATGGAGCCAACGAGGTGGACCGCAGTCCCGTATCAGCACCAAGTTGTTTAGCCCTACTCGTACGATTGGGACTTAATTTGATTGGTAAGTTGCCCGATGGAAGATTGTAGACCCTTACGTCATCAGGGCCCACCCTGAGCAAATTTCCTTCACCGAGACGGAATGACTTTGACTCCTTGTCATACAATTGTAATAGATTGTGTATGATACCTCGATCCATGCGATCGACTGATATCTTGGTCAGACCGATAAACCTAGTATTACGTAGAACCTTCCTAAAGTCTGATAATATACCACCGTTGACAAGATTATTTACCATCTCAATCATCTTCTTGGGCGCGCACTTGTTCTGGTAGCTGTCGGGATGCCGGTCCTCAGCGCCCTGCTGCTTCCCATCTTGGGGTTCAGCATCATCATGAACCGATTGATGATGCGCAACCTTCCTCCTTTTAAGTTTACGTTCGGCAGCTGCCCTATGTGATCGTTTAGGACCCATTTGACCAAGTAAACCTGAGTGGACTAATAATCGTTCATACTAAGGAAAACACAGGGAACGACAAACATTTCATACATAATCAGAAATTTCATGCCTTGGAAAAAAGAATGGAATGATGTAAAAGACAACAACCTTGGGTCCAGAGTAGCTCAGTGGACTTATAACAGTTCATATTAAGGACGACACAGGTAAACGACAAACATTTCATACATAGTCTGAAATTTCAAGAGTTGAAAAAAGAAAGGATTGAGAAAGACAACAACCATGGGTCTGAAGTAGCTCAGTGGACTAATAATCGTTCATATTAAGAACAACACAGGAAAACGACAAACATTTCATACATAATCGGAAATTTCAGCACTTGGAAAAAAGAATGGATTGATGTAAAAGACTACAACCATGGGTCCAAAGTAGCTCAGTAGTCAATATTGGTTCATATTAAGGACAACACAGGTAAATGACAGACATTTCATAAATAATCAGAAATTTTAAGACTTGGAAAAAAGAATGGATCGATGAAAAAGACAACAACCATGGGTCCAGAGTAGCTCATGTAACCCCTTTTACTAATTGTTCCCGAATCTAAGGGGTGCATACCATAACTGTAATTTTCCATCGAAATCAAAGGTCATAATTAAACAGACTACAGCCTACAACACTAATAATAAGGGGGCGCGTTGTTGTCGGATACCAAGATAATGGAGGATGAATACACTACATACATAATTCATCGTATTTAAAAAATCTATGATGAACAACATTAGCGAATAAGCACAAAAATTAAACATCAGGTAGCTGTATCACAAGACAAGCAAGTACCACGATGTTGTGAGGTGGGTGGCCCTTTAAGGGTTTAGAATTCTATAGATTGGTCAAAAATAGGACCTGATGTGTGCAAATTTCGTGACTGGATCATACTTTTGATGACAACCTAGTACATTTTTATGACAAGATGGGGGTAAAACTCGGCTGTTGAGTCAGATACCGAGATGGTCTGGTAAAATCAGTTTGGGGGGAGATTTTTCCGCTAGATGTATCAGATGACGAGCAAGTAGCTCGATGTTGTGAGGTGGGTAGCCCTATAGATTGGCCAAAAATAGGATCTGATGTGTGCAATTTTCGTGACTGGATCATACTTTTTCATGACCACGTAGTACATTTTTTTGACAAGATGATGGTAAAACTCGGCTGATAAACAGGTGTCGAGAGGGTCTGGTCAAAAAATGTTGGGGGACATCTTTCAGGTAGCTGTATCACAGGAATAGCAGGGAGCTCAATGTTGTGAGGTGGGGTAGCCTTGTAGGGGTATAAAATTCTATAGGATGGCGTAAAATAGGACAGGTTAGCAGATAATAGTCTAAACGAAGATACATGCAAAATTTGCATGGAACTGGATACATGAGAGCAGTGGCATCGCCGCAGAGGGGGTGCTGGGGCTTAGGTGTTTAACTAACGTAGCAATTCCAACCGTATTAGGGTTTCATACCTCGATTTCGGTAACGCTGACCCTAATTCAAGAAACCAAACTTACTAATTTATCATAACAAGTGGCCACAGACCAATCAGTTATCCAAATAACTTCTGCGTGTTGTAAATTTAAGATTAACGGACACAGAGGATTTCAATTTTATTCAGCAGAAAAAAGGTTAAAGCCAAACAAGGGGAGAGTGATGAAAAACACTAGAAACCATTCGTGGAGAAGAAAATTTACGATCTTACAAATTTAAACTCAGCTTACTCCGGACACCTACCTGTGATACCAACCAACAGATGCAGATGGATGGGCGATAGTTGTAAGACGGTCGAAAGGAACAGCAAAATCCCAGATTACTGGAAACGACCGAGGCTTAGGAAGAAGAATGGGGTGAAACGAAAAAGAGCAGATTGGAGAACTTGCTTGGATTACGATCAGCAACTCAGCAAAGGGGGAGATTGAAATTGGGGGGAATTTAATTCGGCCGATTTAAATACATTTAAAAAAAAACCAAAATGTGATAACTGTGGGTGATCTCACGTGAGTTATGCAACGCGAGTTTACGAAAATACCCCGCTAGACCCCTGTCAGGCATGCGATTTTACAAACATACCCCTGATTTTCCCATACTGGGTATACACCGTAAGATGAAGCGAAATGTCAATCCAGTGGCTGGGATGAGCGAAGGCACGCGAAGTCACGAGAGCCGGTCCCCTCTATATGTTGATAGGACCGGATCCCAAAAAAAAAGGAACAGAGACATCCCCACATTTTTTCCAAACTCTCGTACCGACAGTAAAAAAAAGAAGAATAGGAGGCTCTATTTCATCTTCATTCCCTTGACGTCGTCGAAGCAAGGAACATCATGCTCTTGCCCAATTCATTCCCTTCACATGTGGAATCAGGAGCACATACGCTCTATACCATCTTCATTCTCTTCTCAATGGCAAACAAACAACATCCATGCTTTGTACGTCCTTCACACTCTTCACTCACGGTTTCTGCAGTCCACTGGTGAACAATGGAACATCCATGCCCTTATGTTACTTCGCTTCTGCCTTGCAATTCAAATTGTGGAACAAAAGCATCCCTTCTTCTATTTTTGTTTTCTTTTTTCTCTGAATGCCATACATTTTTCCAGACGGGATTCTTGTTTTTCCCGAGTTGTGTGCCTATTCCTAGTGAATACCGAGATGAATATAGTCATTAGGTTCACAGAAGGCTCGTAAGGCATAGCTTTCATTTTTTTCTTCTCTGTATTGATGTGTTGTTTGAATACCAAACCCACGGTGGGTTCGAGGGTTCAAAACGTTTGTATTATGTTAAGGTGTGGATTTCAGTCTCAGACTTTATGTGAAATCACTGCTTCTATCTTCCCCTTCTCTAATTCTTTTTTAGATACGTCTTAATGCTAGTTTCCAATCGATGTTATTTCTGAACTAAAGGACTCGACATCTTTCAGACTTTGCCAAGCTTCTGCTATTTGTTTTCTTGTCTATTATGTACTATGTGATTGGTTTCAAATCTAGAAACTGATCCCAGGTGCTATCAGAAAGAGCTAAATCTTGGTTTTGTTTTGAATACACTCAATCATCATCTTATTTTTCGCTTGGCTGTTGTAACAAGAGGAACTGTTGTCCTTGTTCTGAATTTGTCTTGAGAACGAATTCACCCTCTGGTGATATTATATGTTGGTCTCGTACCCTTGTTCTGTTCAAAAATATTTTGTTACCCATTTTGGTCTGTTGAAGCATTCAATATACTTCGACTCTTCGGTACGTTGTGGATGTCATCCGGCACTCCTTCTATGAGTGGAATGAAGGTGAATTTTGCTCTGATATATTTGGTTACCTCATTCGGTCTCTTTTCATTTTTTCTCTTCCTGTTTTGCTTCTCTGAGTCAACTCTAAATCCCTTCGAATATCACTGTTAGTAGGCTTGTTTTCATGTTCTAGTATGTATGTCGGGTGGTTGCATCCTTCTTTATTGACATAATTTATTATTTCTTCTTTTTATTGTTGTGTGCGTGTAGTTTCTGGTTTCTTTATGAAATTCGACTATAAAATGGTCGCTAGTACAGTATCGATAAGTCAGTCTCGATAGTTAGGCCCATTATACTATTTGTTTGTTATCAGTAAAGGTCGAAGGCCCACTAGCTCTTTATTTACCTTATCCAGTATATCCCTTGTAAACCAGTATATAAATACTTCTTACTATCAATAGAAACTTGCCGTTTACAGTGCCAATCATTTACCCTATTTACAAATCTTCTATGGTATCAGAGCCATAGGCGGCGCTCTTTTTCCTATGGCTAACAATAATAGTTCCTCGTCAAATTCTTCATCCGTTCTTTCGTCTTCTTCAAGTTCAGGACCTCAAAATGTGCTCTCTGCAGCAGGTAATCTCATCAAACTTTCACAAACCAATTTCAATCTCTGGCAGACCACAATAGTTCCCTTTTTGAAGGGAAACAACCTCTACAAATTTGTTGACGGTTCATACACAGCTCCTGCACAAAACACAAATGCCACTGTCAATCCAGAATATTCCAAATGGGTGAATCAGGATCAGTTAATCATGTCTGTAATTTACATGACTCTTACCGAAACTATTATAGTCTCTCTTATTGGCTGCAAAACCTCCAAAGAGTTGTGGGATAGAATTCATAGCATTTATGCAGCTCAAAGTGCAGCTCAAATTGGTCAGTATCATCTTCAGATTGCTAGTATAACTAAAAAGGGTGATGAGAACATTACTGAGTATTTTAATCGCACCAGAAGTTTGGTTCATTCCCTAAAAAGTGCCGGTCGATCTGTTACTGATGGTGAGTTTCAAACCTACTTGCTCAAAGGCCTACCTCCTGAGTTTAATCTCGTGTCTTCTATCATATATTCCTCAAAAAGTCAGATGACTCCTTTTGAGATTCTTGGCTCTCTCTTATAGTTTGAGGCAACCTTAAGCCAGCAAAATCAACAAGTTCTGGGCAGTGTTAGTGCCAATGCTACCTTTACCTCTTCTACTGGTAATTCCTACCAGTCTAACAAAGGTAAAAATCAGAGAGGAGGCTATCAAGGTAGAGGAAACAGAGGAAGAGGCCGGAATTCCTACACCTCTTCTAGAAGTACAGGAGATAACAAGCAGAACACCTATTTCTCAGGACAGCCAGACAACAGGGTTGCTTGTCAGATTTGTGGAAAGAAAAACCATCAGGCTGTTTCTTGCTATTTTTGCTATGATTACTCTCATCAAGCTCCTGGACTAGGAAATTTCACTGCTAACACTGCTGTCTATAACCCTATCTCTCATGGTTCTGAATGGCTACCGGATTCTGCTGCTTCTCATCATTTTACCGGAGACTTATCAAGATTAAACATCTCTGGTTCTGACTATGGTGGTTCTGAAACCATCAATTTGGGAGATGGCTCTACCTTGCCCATTAATCATCAGGGTATGGGGACTCTATCTATTCCTAACAGAACTTTCTCCCTAAAACAAATTTTTCACAGTCCTAATCTGACCAATAATCTATTGTCTGTTAATAGATTCTGTGTTGATAATCATGTGTAGTTGTGTACTTTGAGTTTCACCCAAACCACTTTGTTTTGAAGGATTGTCACACACATCAGGAGCTGTTCCGCGGACCAGCTGAGCAGGGAATCTATGTTCTACCTTCCTCAACTACACCAGTCCCTCATCAACTAAACTTGACAGTCAAAGCTTCTCCCACCATTTGGCACTGGCGTCTTGGCCATCCCTCAGCCTCTACTACTAAAAGAACTATCAACACATTTAAACTTCCCATTGTTAATACCCCTTTACAGTTTTGTTCATCATGTTGTTTGGGAAAACTTCATGCCCTTCCCCATTCTACTTCTTATTCTACCTCTAAGCAACCCTTTGAATTGTTATTTATGGATGTGTGGGGTCCTGCTTTTATGCAGTCAGTGGATGGCTTCAAATACTTTTTGCTTGTGGTTGATGACTTTACTAAATATATGTGGTTGTTTCCTCTTCGACTAAAATCTGATGTTCACAATGTCTTTGTTACCTTCTCAAAGTTGGTTGTCAATTATTATTCCTCAACCATCAAGTCTGTTCAGACTGATGGTGGGGGTGAATTTAAGGGACTGGAGTCTGTTTTTCAGGAAGCAGGAATTCTTCATCGAATTACATGTCCTCACTCTCATCCACATAACGGATCTGTTGAGAGTAGGCATCGATTTGTTGTGGATAAAGGAATTACTCTCCTAGCTTAGGCATCTATGCCTCTTTCTTACTGGTCCTATGCATTCAGAGCTGCAGTTTACCTAATGAACAGAACCCCCACTTCTGTTCTGCAATTTTCCTCCCCATTTCTGGTACTTTTTGCTAAGAATCCTAATTATGGTTTTTTAAAAGTCTTTGGGTGTGCCTGTTTTCCTAACCTTAGGCTTTATCAGTCTCATAAGCTTGCCTTAAGGTCTTTACAATGCATTTTTCTTGGATACTCACCAAATCACACTGGATATCTCTGTTATCATTTACCTACCCAACGCATGTACATCTCTCGAGATGTAGTTTTTGATGAACAAACCTTTCCTATGGCCTACATCAAACACCTCATCCCACTGTTGCCTCTGCTCCTCCTAACTACTCTCTTTTAATTCCTGATCTAACCCCCTCTGTTCAACCAACCTGTACCCAACCAAATCCACCCCCATCTCCAACTACTCAATTACCTCCCACCTCATCAAATACATATCCCACCACCACATCCCCCATCATCCCAGTCTACCTCTCCTGTTGCCAGAATCTCTACAGTCCTAGAAAACCAAAACACTCAGTCAGATGACTCTCCTACTACCTCTTCTATTCCTGACCACAACACAGACCCTCATATTCCTCCCAACCCTCATCCTCCTCATCCCATGGTTACCCGCTCTAAAACCAACTCCTTAAAACCTCTTGTTCGAACTGATGGAACAATTCCTTATCATACACATGCCACCCATCTTTCTTCCTCTCCTGACCAACCTACCCTAAAACAAGCCCTATTTGATCCAGAGTGGATCCAAGCTATGGAAAAGGAACTGCAAGCTCTGCATAAAAATCAGACCTGGACTCTTGTTCCTAAAATAAAGGATATGAATGTCATTGGAGTTCGGTGGGTTTTCATAACAAAACGGAAAAGTGATGGCTCTATTGACAGAAAGAAAGCCCGCCTTGTGGCTCAAGGCTTTTCTCAAACCCCAGGTTTGGATTACAGTGAAACCTTTAGTCCTGTTGTGAAGCAAACTACCATCAGACTTATCCTATCTATTGCTGTCACTAAGGCCTGGCCAATTCAACAGTTAGACGTTCAAAATGCTTTCCTTCATGGTGTTTTACAGGAGACTGTTTTTATTAACCAACCTCCAGGTTTCACTGATTCTAAGCATCCTAATCATGTTTGTCTCCTACGCAAATCCCTATATGGACTTAAGCAGTCCCCTAGGGCTTGGTATGCTAAGCTCAGTGATTATCTTTTGGAACTGGGTTTCAAAATATCTCAGGCAGATAATTCATTGTTCATTTTTCATCAAGGATCTGAAGTGGTCTATCTACTTATTTATGTCGGTGACATACTTCTTACAGGTTCATCTACCATTTTACTAAAGCAGTTCATCACAGCCTTCTCTCGCCAATTCCCTATCACAGATATTGGTAACCTTCAGTATTTTCTAGGGGTTTCTGCTACTCGCAACTCTAATGGCCTTCTTCTTACCCAGACACAATACATTAATGACATTCTAGTCAAAGCAGACATGCACGGTTGTAAAACTGCCGCTACTCCTATCACACCCTCTCACAATCTCGATGCCTTAGACTCACCACTTTTCTCAAACCCTAGTCTATACAGAAGCATCGTAGGCAGTATGCAATATTTATCTTTCACACGCCCAGACATAGCATATGCAGTTAGCAGAGTTTCTCAGTTCATGCATTTACCCTTTGAAATTCACTGGCAAGCAGTGAAGCGTCTCTTGCGCTATCTCAATGCTACAAAGCATCTCGGTCTCTATTTTGCCGCTGCACCTCTTGGTGATCCTTACTCCTTCACTGATGCGGATTGGGCCGGTTCCGTTCTTGACCGCCGCTCCACTGGTGGTTTTCTCATTTTTCTCGGGCCGCATCTCCTCTCTTGGAGCTCGAAGAAGCAAGCTACGGTAGCACGCTCAACCACCGAGGCGGAGTACAAAGTCCTTGCCATCGCCGCCGCTGAGATGCTCTATCTCCAGCAACTCATGGCAGAATTAGGGCTTCGTCTTCTTTCGCCCCCAAATCTCCTTTGCGACAACCTCAGCTCCACTTTCTTAGCCTCAAATCCGATTCTTCACAGTAGAATGAAACACGTTGCGCTCGATTATCATTTCATTCGTGAGAGAATCAAAAACGGTAGTCTCACCATCGCTCACCTCCCGTCTTCCTCTCAACTCGCTAACTACCTCACCAAACCCTTGACCGCATCTCAGTTTCAAACTCATCGGTCAAAGCTGCCTCTTGCAAGCCCCCTTTGACTCGCGGGAGCATAGTACAGTATCGATAAGTCAGTCTCGATAGTTAGGACCATTATATTATTTGTTTGTTATCTGTAAAGGCCCAAGGCCCACTAGCTCTTTATTTACCTTATCCAGTATATCCCTTGTAAACCAGTATATAAACACTTCTTACTATCAATAGAAACTTGCCGTTTACAGTGCCAATCATTTACCCTATTTACAAATCTTCTAGTCTCTGCCCTTTTACCGGAGAAATCTTTTGGTTTTTCCCTGTTATACTCATAGATATTGTATTTCGGAGTTCTCAATTTTCTGTTAGAGAAGCTGACTGTAAATGGATTTTTTTCTTGTCACTGGTTGGAGTTCTGTTCAGTTCATGGATAAAATTCCTGAAGCCATATCCTGATAGAAGACCCCGAATGTACACACAGTTGAACAAACATTGGTGGTCTACCTTGCTTACTTTCTTTCTTCTCCATTCTATTATGTCTGTAACTGACATGTTTGTTCATTTTGTATACTTGCTTTTGATTTATGCTTTTGTATACTTCCTGACTTTGAATCTGTCCAATGCTTGATATGTTGCCGATTTTCAGCCTTGTAAACCTTGATCATACTGTGCGTTCTATTTGATTTCTCAAGTTTAATGCCGTGAATTCATTTCACCTGTTTAATCACTAGAGAAAAGCAGATTATGAGATGATAGGGAACATAAGTGAACTAAAGTGGTTTAACAGTTAAGCTTAGGCCAGATTGATGCTCGAGATTGGTACTATTAGGCTTTAGACTCTCCGTCTAGCTTAAAGTTTTTGTCTGGTCTTTATAACATTGAAACAGAAACGAGCCTTTTATTTTTAGTTAACAAGTTACACCAACTATAATCTATTATTTGTCATGTGGGTTTGCTTTCTGAATTTATTCCAGCAATATACATGTACAAGCTTTGTATCTAACCTTGTTACATTTCAATTCATTTCCTTGTATTATTATTATCTTTATACCCTAGTTACTATCCTTTAGGACCAAGCCCTTAGGATAGTGGGTATCCCTTCACAAGTGGGTCATGTGTCCTTCTTGGTGGAGGTGACACCTTAAACTTAAAAACACACATCTAAAATCATATATATATATATATATATATATATATATATATATCTAATAAAATGAAGAGAATTCATTTCAAAGTCTCAAGTCCAAATCAACCATCTTCTGCCCAAAACAAACCTGGGCCATTTTCATCTCCGCCCAAAACAAATCTTGGCCTATTTTCAACTTCAGCCCAAATCAATAAGGCCCAATTCAGCCCAAATCAATAAGGCTCATTTCAGCCCAAATCTCAAACAAGGCCTAACTTCAGCCCAATCTTAAACAAGATCCATTTAAGCCTAAATCTCACCCAAAACCCAAAAATCAAAATCCAAATTCAACCCATTCTAAAACAACCCAAAATCAATTCACACTCAAAACCCAAAATCAGTCCAATTTCTAAAACACAAGAGGCCCACACATCCAAGCTCATCCCAAACCCACATGATCCGGTCCATGTTCTGACCCGGCCCACAATTTGACTTGCCCCCACCCGTTTTCCAACCTTGGCCCACTTTTCAAGCCCTACCCAAATTCATTTACTCTAATTCAATTCAATTCAATCCAAATTCAATTCAATTCAAATCCAAATTTAATTCAATTCAAGTCCAAATTTGATTCAATTCAAGTCCAAATTTGATTCACTAACCTCCATTTAGTTCCAATTCCTAATTCAATTTCAATTCAATCCCAACTTTAATTCCAAATTCAATTTCAGTCTAGTCTCAACTTCAATTCCAATTCAATTCAATTTCAATCCAAAATTAATTCCAATTTCAATTCAAAATTCATTCAATTCCAATTCAATTTCCAATCCAGTTTCAATCTAATTTCAATCCAAATTCCAACAGACTCAATCATCGTCCAAATTTTAATTGTCTCATAAACTCAATTCATCTCTGAAGTTCCAATTTCTCTCAAACTTTGAACGTCGTATAGGCCAGAGTGCCTCATAGACTCAAACATATAAATTTCTTCATCATTCCAAATGTCTCATAGACCCGAGCGTCTCAGAAACTTTGTCATCTCAATGATTCGAGTGTCTCACATACCTGAGTGTCTCATAGACTTTGACATCTCAAGGGTTCAAACGTCTCATAGACCTGAGCATCTCACAGACGAGAACATCCCACACATCAAACATCTTTGGAGGACTCGAGCATCTCCTGAGAACTCTCAAATCTCAAACAACACTCAAACTTCACAAATTTCCTTGCTCCATGAAATCTCAAACTCCTTAAAACCCTAATTTTCTCAAAAAACATCCAAACTTCCAAAACCCCAAAAAACACGTGAACTACGTAAGGTCTGATCTCAACAGGAAGTTGAGTACGTAGGCAGCCCATCTAGGGTGCGACTCCATTCCAAACAAAAAACCATTTTCCCCTCTCTAAGGTGGCTCTATATCTCTCAAACACTCAAACTTTCTTCAGCTCCCACGAAATTCAAACCATTCGACTCTAAGTCTTGTCTATTCACTCAACCTCATACTTTTCTCAAATCTTCATTCTATGTTCATCCGAATTCAGCAATTCCCCTCCTTGGCGCTAGCTTGGCAGAAATGCTCGCTGAGGAGTAAGAAACTGAATGGTTTTAGTGGTCTTTTATGCTTATTTTTCATACTTCGCATGGATAATATTCCACACTGGTCATACGTTTTCCTTTGGTCTGTTGTTTGTTAAGGCTTGATACCTTTTTCTATTTCAAATACAGAGAAAAGCCAAGGAAACAGTAGATTAACTCACAAGGGAGATGATGCAACAAACGGGGGTCGAATTGGAGTCAGAACGATGAATTTAGAGGACTTTGAAGGTATGTCCGAGCTTGTGTCCGAACTTCCAAGCTCGGACGCAAGTCGAGAGTTCCTGTGTTGTGCCTGAAGAAATGTCCAAACTTCCGTCCGGACATCGAGTTCGGACATGGTTCGAGAATCACAATGAGAAAAGTCGGAAGTCTGACCTACGGAGCATGTCCGAACTTGTGTCCGAACATCCAAGTTCGGACACAAGTCGAGACTTTTGGAATTGAAGCGCTCAAAGCAATGTGTCCGAACATTGAAGGTCGGACCAATGTTTGGGACGCGACTAAAAATTCAGCAGAAGTTCTGCGTTTTGAAGGGAGAAATAGAAGAAAAAACTCTATTTAATGACCTAATCAGAGATGAGGAGGATCATTCATTACCTATCACTACATCACAACATTCTTCACGCTGGAAAACAACGCTCCTTCCACTCATCCACACCATCAGCATCAGCTTCATCTTCATCCCCTTTCATCAAGCACGCACTTTATCATCAACGAGGAGGAGCATCGACAGAAGAGAGTCGGACCATCATCTTCAACCTTGCAGCCAGCAACCACTGATTCTGGATAATCATTCAACTCGAGGGTTTTTCTTCCTTTAGATGAATTCTATTTTGATTGTATTTATCTGCTTCTTTGTAATGTCTGGCTAGTAGGGATTAACTCTGGGGTAGGGTTGTTCACGATGGATACAATTTAGTTAAGATTTCTGCAATTATGATTATGAGATTGTAATGGATTGTTCCTAGGTTAATGATTATCATTCACCTTCTCTATTAATTTGCGCATTTATAGAGTTGTTTTACGAATCCTATTAGGATCAGATAAGGTGATTAATAGGAAGTTCGAATTAACCTGGAGATTTTGGGAAAATTAGTCGGATAGATAATTTTTCCTACAAACGCTAATAATCTTCGCACGTAACCCGCCTATATGTGTTTTGTCAACTGCTAGATTAGAGTTGACATGTTCTGATAGGTGAGCTCTTCAATGAACTAGGATTTAGCATTGAAGAGAGTAGAAAGAATTGGCCTTTCCGTTTCTCATAGTCGAATTGTAGATTTTACTAGATTTACCCAGAAAAGAACGACCCAAACCCGGAGTTCCACTCACTTTATCAAACTCATCATTTACTCTCATTAATTGTTCATTTAACTTTGATTTGCCTTTATTCAATTCAGTCACAAAAACAATTCACAACCTCCTGAATTTCCAGTTTTCTTAGAACTTAGGCTTATTTATTCAAGTCCCGTGGTTCGATATCTGGTTGCTTAACTATCTATACTGTAGTGACCGGGATTTCTTTTGCAACCCGACAAGGCTTTTCGTTTTATTAATTTCTAGGTATTTCAATTTAGTTTTAGTAGAACAATTTTCCTGTTTGCAAAATGGCGCGTTGCCGGGGACTTGACTTTGTCAAGTCCTTTGCCTTGGTTGTCAATTGTTTTTACTTTATTTATTTTTCTTTGTTTTACTATTGTGTTTTATTTTTACATTCAACATTTTTCGTAGCTGTTTATACGCATTTTTTTAAATTGCTGTGTTCGGTTCTGTTGATACAGCCACTAACTTAAAACTTCGTGTTTTATTTGAGTAACTGTGCAGGTGTTTGGTGAATGCACGGTACCCGATCTCGAGGCCCACCAAGATTCAATCTAGACCCAGAGATCAACCGTACAACTCGTAGGGCAAAGAGAGCACTTACCTTCACCATGGCTGCTAACGGACCAGTAAATAATGAGCAAGCTACATTGGGGAGAATAAATCGCCCGCCAGCTGCCCCTAGAAGAGGACCTGTAACTCTACCAAATCTCACACCAGAGTTAACAGCAGAATGGCAAAAGTTAAAACCAAGCCATCAAACAAATGCTGTCAGGAATCATCCAGCAGGGACCTTCTCAGGCGCAGACCCGGCTGATGCGCTCGACCATGTCCATCGTTTCTTAGTTCATCTGGATTCGTTGGGGATGTCTCAGGGGCTAGAGGAGTATGCTCGGCTGTGCTTATTTCAGCACAGTCTATCAGGGGAAGCATCGAAGTGGTTCCACCGTCTACCACCAGGTATCATCACTACCTGGGAGCTGATGACGGAGAGGTTTTATGAGAAGTATATCCCCATCTCCCGGACCAGACAAATGATCGCTGACCTGACCGCCTTCAGACAGTCCTGGCAGTGAGACAGTCTGCGAAGCGTAGGATAGATTCAAGGAGCTGCTCCGCCAGTGTCCTCATCACGGTCAGACCACGACATCTTTGGCTCAGGGGTTCTTCCAAGGGCTGAGAGAAGAGCATAGAGGCGAGGTCAGAGCCACTGGGTGGAAATCTGCTGGCTAAAAGTGGAGAAGAATTTATGTCGGCCATGGAGTCCTACTGCGAGGAGCTCCGCCAGTGGAGCAACAGTGGTGGAAGAGTTTTCACAGTTGGGCAAACTTCCTCTCGGACTCCAGATCCTATGATGGAGCAGATTGCCGCTGAGCAGGCCCATCTAAGTACTACGGTGGGTAACATGGCGAAGATGCTTGAGCAGCTCACTATGGGACAGACATCTGTGCAATCTGTCAAAAGGTGTCTACTGGTCCAAATGAGGTCTGCTGTTCTCAGTGCGGAGACAACCATGATTATGAGGATGGCCCGATGGTTGCTGAGATGAGGCAGATTGAAGAGGCACATGCAATCGGCGAGTACAACAGGCAGCCTTGGATGCAGAACCAGCATCCAAACCTGAGGTACGGAAATCCAAATAACGCCCTCAACTCACAGCAGATGCAGCCTCAGAGGGCAAGTCAGGGAGGACCACCCGGTTTCGTTAGGCCCCATACAACCAGTTTAGGCCACAACAATCTCAAGCTCAGCAATCATCACTGAGCTCAAATAATGCTAATCTTAAGGAGATGATGGATAAACTGATGGCTTCTCAAGAGCAACAAACAATAATAAATCAGAATCTGGCAGCTGGTCAGCAAAAACTCGAGAACGCCATGGTGGAAATGCAGGGAACGATGAGTCAGTTGACTCAGTTCCTCCTACATCAGAGGCCTTCTGGATCACTGCCTTCCCAACCAGACCCCAATCCAAAGCACAGTTGAAGGCAGTGTCGTCTCAGAAACCGTGGTAGTTGAGGATTGTTCAGATTCTGAAGAGGTGGCAATAGTTACCTTAAGAAGTGGGAAGCAATTGATGAATAGAGATCAAGTGGCTGAGGATCCAGCTGACGAGGAGACCGGTCGTCCTTCTTCTAGCACTGGTGCACCGTCAGGGCCCTCAGCCCCTCCTGAGGTAGTTGTTGAGGAGACCCAGGCTCCTATTTCTTCCCCTTCTCATATTCTGATTGCTAAAAACTCCAAGGGTAAGGTGGTTCCTAAGGAACTTCCTTTCCCTAATAGATTGAAAGAAAAAGAACTTGATGATCAATTTGGGAAATTTTTGAGTGTGTTTGCGAAGCTTACTATTAATATTCCCTTGATTGATGCTATCAAGCAGATGCCTAACTATGCTCGCTTTGTGAAGGATTTGATTTCTAACAAGCGAAAGTTCAAGGAAAGTGAGATTGTTCAGCTGACAGAGACGTGCTCTGCAGCCATCCACAGAAGCTTCCTCCAAAGTGTGGAGATCCAGGGCAGCCCATCATCCCTTGCACCATTGGAGACATGGACTGTGGGTTATGGACTCTGTGACCTTGGAGCAAGTATAAATTTGATGTCATATTCAATGTTTAGGAAGCTTCATGCTGGTGAGCTTGTCCCAATCAATTTTAATTTGCAATTAGCTGATCGTTCCTCAATCAAACCTCATGGTATGGTTGAGAATGTTGTGGTAGGTGTTGGTAACTTCTTCTTCCCTGCTGATTTTGTTATTCTTGATATGGATGAGGATGTTGAAGTGCCATTAATTTTGGGTAGACCGTTCCTACGATTGCTAAAACTGTCATTGATGTTGACAAAGGAAAGATCACCCTTAAATTTAATAATGAGGAGCTTAGTTTTGATATCACTAAGATGATGAGAACAAATGCTTCTTCTCATGCTGTGCTTTCTATTGATGTCGACTATACTGATGATTATGATGCGTTTGTCGCTGAAACTACTGATGACTCTTCTTTCCTGCTTGAGAATTCTGATGTGCTAGAGCAGGTGTTATGCCACTCGGTTGAGGATGACAAGGAGAGCACTGAGGTAGCTACTGTTGTCCAGCAGCTTAATCAGGGACGAACCTATTTTCGCCCTTACGCTCCTCCTGTGGAGCCACTGGACAGGCCTACTCAGAGGCTCGTTCCTTCAGTAGAGAAACCCCCTACTCTTGAATTAAAAACTCTCCCTTCAAATCTTAAATATGCTTTCTTGGCAGAGGGTAGCGCCCTGCCTGTTATTATTTCTTCGTCTTTGTCTGTTTTGCAGGAGAGCAGACTTTTGGAGGTGTTAAGAAGGCATAAGGGAGCTTTGGGGTGGTCAGTGGCAGATATTAAAGGGATTAGCCCAGGGTTCTGCACTCATAGAATTTACATGGAAGACAGTATCAAGCCAATGAGGCAGCCCCAGAGGAGATTAAACCCAAACTTGAAAGAAGTAGTGAAAGCTGAGGTGTTGAAGCTCTTGGATGCAGGCATCATTTACCCTATCTCTGATAGCCGCTGGGTTTCTCCTGTGCAAGTCGTTCCAAGAAAGGAGGAATAGTGGTGGTACCCAATGATAAAGGAGAATTGGTGCCTCAAAGACAGACCACTGGCTGGAGGATGTGCATCGACTACCGGCGTTTGAACGAAGCCACAAGGAAGGACCACTTCCCGCTGCCGTTTATCGATCAAATGCTGGAGCGGCTAGCTGGGCAAGAGTACTACTAGCTTCCTTGATGGATACCGCGGTTACTTCCAGATTCCCATCGCGCCAGAGGATCAGGAGAAGACCACTTTCACCTGCCCTTATGGCACTTTTGCTTATAGAGGATGCCATTTGGTCTTTGCAACACTCCAGCCACATTTCAGCGATGTATGATGGCGATTTTTAACGAGTTTATTGAGAAAAGCATAGAAGTCTTCATGGACACTTCTCGGTCTATGGCCAGAGTTTTGATGTGTGTCTTGAGCAGCTGGATCAGATACTAGGCAGATGTGAGGAGACCCACTTGTTTTAAATTGGGAGAAGTGCCATTTCATGGTACATGAGGGTATAGTGCTCGGTCACAGGGTCTCAAAAGACGGTATTCAGGTGGACAAGGCGAAGGTGGAAGTCATTGAGGGGTTACCTCCTCCCACTTCAGTCAGAGGAGTTAGATCTTTTCTGGGTCACGCAGGGTTCTACCGAAGGTTCATCCAGGACTTTTCAAAAATTGCGAAGCCCTTGTCTGATCTTCTGCAGAAAGATGTAAAATTTCACTTCTCAGAAGTGTTTGAAGGCCTTTCAAACTATCAAGAGTAAACTCATCTCCGCCCCTATTGTGGTTCCCCCGACTGGTCTCTTCCTTTTGAGGTCATGACAGATGCTAGTGACTTTGCAGTTGGTGCTGCACTCTGTCAAAGGAAGGATAAAATTTTAAGAGTTATCACGTATGCAAGTAAGACTCTGTCGGAGGCTCAAAATAATTACACCACCACTGAAAAGGAGCTTCTTGCTATGGTGTTCGCTCTTGACAAGTTCAGGCCTTATTTGCTGGGAAGTAAGGTAATTGCTCACACCGACCACTCTACCTTTTGAAGTACCTATTCCAAAAGAATGATTCTAAGCCCAGACTATTGAGATGGATCTTGCTTCTCCAAGAGTTCGACTTGGAAGTTGTTGATAAGCAAGGGAAGCAGAATGGGGTTGCAGATCATTTATCTAGGCTGGAGACTCCAGATGACGGGGTTCCCATAAATGAATTCTTTCCTGACGAAACAGTTTTTGTAATTGGGAAAGTTAAAGAGCCGTGGTATGCTGACCTGGCTAACTATCTTGCCTCTCGTTTGATTCCCCATGATCTAAGCTACAACCAGAGGAAGAAGTTTCTGTCTGAAGCCCGTCATTACGTTTGGGAGGACCCCTACCTCTTCAGAGTGTGTGTTGATGGTTTAATCAGAAGATGTCTCCCTGACGAAGAGGTTAACAGTGTGATTGAGTTTTGCCATTCCCGAGAGGCAGGTGGTCACCACGGTCCTACTAGGACAGATGCTAAGGTGTTAGAGTGTGGTTTTTACTGGCCCACTCTACACAAAGATGTCCACCGCTTCTGTGCTCACTGTGATAACTGCCAGAGGATGGGGAACACTTCAAGGAGGCATGAGATGCCTCAGAAGGGAATCCTTGAAGTTGAACTGTTTGATGTCTGGGGTATTGACTTTACTGGCCCATTTCCTTCTTCTCACGGAAACCACTACATCCTCGTTGCTGTAGATTATGTTTCCAAATGGGTCGAAGCAATCCCCTGCTCTTCTGCTGATGCTAGAACTGTGGTGAAATTCTTGAAGAAGAACATCTTTACCAGATTTGGTGTGCCAAGAGCTATCATCAGTGATGGAGGTTCTCACTTTTGCAACAAGGCTTTTGATTCTCTGATGACTAAGTACGGGGTGACTCATAAGGTTGCCTTACCTTATCATCCCCAACTAATGGGCAAGCAGAAGTGAGTAACCGAGAGCTAAAATGGATTCTCCAGAAGACAGTCAACTCCTCCAGGAAGGATTGGTCTACAAGCTTGACGATGCTCTGTGGGCTTATAGAACTGTATTCAAGACTCCCATTGGGATGTCTCCTTTTAAGCTAGTATACGGGAAGGCTTGTCATCTCCCAGTTGAGCTAGAGCACAGAGCCTATTGGGCTTTAAAGGCTCTCAACTTTGATTTACGGGATGCTGGAGAGAAGCGGCGGTTTCAGCTTTCTGAGTTGGAGGAACTAAGAGACCAGGCGTACGATAGCTCAAGGATCTATAAAGAGCGCACCAAAAGGATCCACGACCGGATGATACAAAAGAGAGACTTCAAAGTGGGGGATCTGGTGCTGCTCTTTAACTCTAGGCTACGTCTCTTTCCTGGGAAGCTAAAATCACATTGGTCAGGCCCCTTCAGAGTGTGAGAGTTACATCATATGGTGCATACGAGCTGGAGAACAAGGCTGGTGAAACCTTTAAGGTAAATGGTGCTCGTTTGAAAGGCTATCTTGGTACTGATCATAAGTTTTTTCCCTTGCAGGCAATATTCTTTGTGGAAAGTGGATCCAATCCTACAACAAAGATGATTTCTCAAGAGATGAGCTCGAACGTGAAAAAGAAGTTCTCTTGGCAATGGAAAAAATTGAGAAAGTTGAGGGAATTCGCTGTAGGCTGTTGTAGAGCTGCCCACCACACTTGCTCTGATTAATCAAGCAGGAATTGTCTAGCTAAAGACATTAAAGAAGAGCAGCTGACTGGGAGGCAACCCAGTGTTTTTCGGTACTTTAATTCTGTGTTATTATGTTGTTTACAGTTTTGTTTAGAATAATACTTTTGTTTACATGGTTTGAGAGCAGAAAGAAACAATTTGGTGCATTTTGGGTGTTGTCCGAACTTCAGTCCGGACATTAAGTTAAGACCTGATTCGAGAGTTGGAGGGCTGTGCAAAACGATATGTCCGAACTTCGGTCCGGACATCGAAGTTCGGACCCGCCACGAGAGTTTGGCGAAACAAGAACCCGAGATGTCTGAACTTCGGTCCGAGCTTCGAAGTTCGGACACGATACGAAACGCCACCCAGGTATGTATGTCCGAACTTCTGTCCGAACTATGAAGTTCGGACACCCCGAAAATTCTGAATTAAAGGGGGCGCGGACAGACTAAAACTTTCCAAACCCTTCTTCAACCTTGCGACGAACGCGGCGCCCCCAACCCCCCCTCTTCTTCAATCTCTCATAACTCCCTCCTTCTTCCACCAAATCCTACAATCTTGGTATCAATCTCTTCGTTTTTGAATCCTCTACAATCCTAGCACTCGAAATCAACCAGAAAATTCTCGAATCAGTCCGATTTTTGAGCAAAACCAGTTTGACCCTTAGCTGTCGCATTGGGAATTTTGAGTTGAAATCTTGCAGATCTTGCTGTTCTTTCTACTTCTAAGCATTCATTCAACTCAAGCAAGGTATTTCTCTCCACTTTTCTACCTCGTTTAATGTGTTTTTTGACAAGTTTTGGAATCTGAGGTATAACTAGTCGAGAATATGCTGTTTATTATTATTGAGATTTCTAAGATTCATTTGCGTATATGGGGTTTATTTTCTGCTATGCTGTAAGTTGCTGGATAGAGATGTTTAAAACTGCACTACTGTGATTTCATTGTAGATATTTGAGTATGTGGTTTTATTTTGCATGGCTAAACTAGTAACAAGTGAATGAGACTGAACTGAATGTGTTGGAATACTGTGCCTTTTTGTCAGTTAAGTCTCTACTAGTCACTGTTTGTTGAGGATTTCCATTGCAATTGAAAGATTGATTGACCTCTGTTGTGGAGAATGATGAATTTTTAGGGGAGACTCTGTCGAATTTTGGTTAAATTCAGTGCATACTTAGAACTATTTCATTGTCCTCTTTTATTTGACATTGGTTGCCCTTCTATGAGCAGATGTTGAGCCGAATTACAGGCCGTGGTAAGAGGGCTACGAGGTCCGGTGCAAGCTCCAGCCGTCGAGCTCAGGAAGACAAATTTTGAAACGACGCAGCACGAGAGTGGTTCGCCAAAGAGATGGATATAATTGATGAGCGGTGTGTGGTGCCGGAACTGGAGCGGCAGCTAGGACTGAGGGGATTACTGGACCCGTTTGGTTGGGGCAAAATTTTGGATATGGGGGGCCAGTATTCTGAACGAGTGGTGCGCATGTTTTATGCGAATGCAATCTACCAGGACGCCAGATCAAATCCATGGTAGACGGTGATAGAGTGTCGGTTTCCACGATGGAGATTGCTCGCTATCTGGACCTTCCTTATCGCGCCCCCCGACCCTCCTCAGCACCTCAACCCACATGACTTCAAGGCCGCAGCTATCAACCACTATACCCCCCTCATGGTTCAGGGATGACGACGACGCAGAGGGGATGACCCATCAAAACAGGTCGTCCCTGTTGATCTGCTTCAGAGCCCTCAGGAGAGAGTCCTCTTCGCACTACTGGCTGCGAACATTGTACCACGTCAGAGCTCAGACCTGAACCATACTGACTTCCTACTTCTTCAAGGCAGTGCTGAATCCGTCGTTTGCTGGGGCTGCAGAGGTTACTTATTTGCCGTGGGTGATCTTCTTGCATATGCAGTATATTATGGAGCACAAGGACCGCCACAAGCTTGGCTATCCGGTCATGATCTGCCATATCCTTAGGAGGCAGATGGTTACCATTCCTTCGGCGGGGTTGCATGCTGCGCCGTCTTCTATCGATGTGGGCGCTCTGAAGAAGATGTGGTTCGAGTTAGACGGGAGGGAATGGCAGAAGAAGGCTGCCCCGCAACCACAGAAGCGCCATCGAGAGGCGGGTGAGGGTCCGTCAGAGCCCGCTCCTACTGCTACAGCTACAGAGGAGGAGGAGACACATTTCTTGCACTGCCAGCCCCTGGGAGCGAGTATGTCACTCGCTATGAGTTTCATCAGCTAGAGTCTCGCTTTGAGGAGATGGATCGTCGCTATCAGGCGGAGATCGCGACTCTATAGCAGCAGGCGCGCCGCTCTCAGGATGACTATGAGGCCCTGGTCGCTCAGTTTCAGCAGTGGCAGGCGTACTACCCCCCGCCCCCATAGTGATGATTCTGTGGATTTAGCTGCTTTTGTTTAGAAGCCATTTTTGGACTTCTTTGTGATTTCGTTTTCAGTTTTTTGGATTCAGTTCCTTTCAGTTTATTGGCATTGTATTTTTCTTTATTTCATTTTTCGTCTGTTCTTCTTCTGAACTACAAACACTGGTTGTTACTAATGCGATGATTCTATCATACTTCTCTGTTTGTTTGTTGAATGTGTGCAAGTATGCTTTCTCGTGCTGACTCCATGCCGGCCACTTGCTTGGAAGCAAGTGTGAGGAAACATTCTCCCCTACCGAGACACTAAGTGTGAGGAAGACCTTCTTCCTCAATCTATGACAAGCGAAATCAGGGGAGTTTCAGTTTCTTTTTGGTTTAATTTCGGCCTGTGCTTTACCGTGTATAACTCTGTAACTCTTCACTTGCCCCCTTGTGAGTCTGACACATTTCGTACGATCTCTTTTTGTGGTAATTTTCTGAACAATGTGGACATTGCTCCTCATAAGTGTGAGGAAGGGGGAGATCTTTCTGAATGTGTCAGCCATCTATTTACATCCTGCACTAATTTTTGTTTGGTTTTGAGCTATATGGGGGTAATTTCTTTAGAGTGCTTCTTGGTGTTGAATACTTAGGTTGATCTTTAGTTGTGGAGTCGAGTCCGGTGATGACCTTAAGGGTTGGTTTGCTCAAACCTGTGTGTTTTCGTATTTTGGTAATATCTGAATTTTGTAAAATGTCTGTGGGCAAGTTAGTTGTGGAGTCAGAACTAGTTTAACCTGGAACCTTGGGAATGATGAGAATGTCTGGAATGAAGGATAAAGGCAAGGTACTCCTCTGATCTAAGTTATTTTCTGAACCAAAACAGGCCTCTTCCATCCGGTTATTAAGTCCTTGGGGTGCTTCATCACCCGTTTACCTAAGGTCGTCTGATCTGGGATAAAAGACCCAATACCGTTAAAAGGATGGAGAGAAAAGTCTGGGGGATGAATCATTTGTGCGAAATATTAATATATATGCAAAAGGAAAAAAAGAGGGAGTTTTTTGTCTTATGTCTATGGCAAATTCTTTAATTAGATCATGAGTACGTGGGGTTGAAAGGTTCTGCGGAATATGGCAGAACTTCACACCCCTTGTCATCCACGGGTTTGAGGAGAGAAAAGGTTGGAAGGTTTTGAGTTACTCTACGTTTTGACTTCATGATCTGACTTCTTCATAATCTTTTGTTTTAAAGCGTGCTTCATTGTTTAAGAGACATGCAGTTAAGAGCAGTTCGATTCTTGAGTGGTTATTGTGGCTTGACTCCTTATTTTGTGCAATCCCGAGGTTTGGTCCTAAGGCATTCTGAGGTATCTTACTCCTGCTTTTCTTGAGGACAAGCAAAGGTTAAGTGTGAGGAGGTTTGATGAGTGGAAAATATGAATGGTTTTAGTGGTCTTTAATGCTTATTTTTCATACGCGCATGGATAATATTCCACACTTGTCATACGTTTTCCTTTGGTTTGTTGTTTGTTAAGGTTTGATACCTTTTTCTATTTCAAATACAGAGAAAAGCCAAGGAAACAGTAGATTAACTCACAAGGGAGATGATGCAACAAACGGGGGTCGAATTGGAGTCAGAACGATGAATTTAGAGGACTTTGAAGGTATGTCCGAGCTTGTGTCCGAACTTCCAAGCTCGGACGCAAGTTAAGAGTTCCTGTGTTGTGCCTGATGAAATGTCCGAACTTCGGTCCGGACATCGAAGTTCGGACATGGTTCGAGAATCACAATGAGAAAAGTCGGAAGTCTGACCTACGGAGCATGTTTGAACTTGTGTCTGAACATCCAAGTTCGGACACAAGTCGAGACTTTTGGAATTGAAGCGCTCAAAGCAATGTGTCCGAACATTGAAGGTCGGACCAATGTTCGGACGCGACTAAAATTCAGCAGAAGTTCGGCGTTTTGAAGGGAGATAGAGGAAGAAAACTCTATTTAATGACCTAATCAGAGATGAGGAGGATCATTCATTACCTATCACTACATCACAACACTCTCACTCTCACGCTGGAAACAACGCTCCTTCCACTCATCCACACATCAGCATCAGCTTCATCTTCATCCCCTTTCATCAAGCACGTTATCATCAACGAGGAGGAGCATCGACAGAAGAGAGACAGACCATCATCTTCAACCTTGCGCCGGCAACCACTGATTCTGGATAATCGTTCAACTCGAGGGTTTTCTTCCTTTAGATGAATTCTATTTTGATTGTATTTATCTGCTTCTTTGTAATGTCTGGCTAGTAGGGATTAACTCTGGGGTAGGGTTGTTCACGATGGATACAATTTAGTTAAGATTTCTGCAATTTGATTATGAGATTGTAATGGATTGTTCCTAGGTTAATGATTATCATTCACCTTCTCTATTAAATTTGCGCATTTATAGAGTTGTTTTACGAATCCTATTAGGATCAGATAAGGTGATTAATAGGAAGTTCGAATTAACCTGGAGATTTTGGGAAAAATTAGTCGGATAGATAATTTTTCCTGCAAACGCTAATAATTCTTCGCACGTAACCCGCCTATATGTGTTTTGTCAACTGCTAGATTAGAGTTGACATGGTTCTGATAGGTGAGCTCTTCAATGAACTAGGATTTAGCATTGAAGAGAGTAGAAAGAATTGGCCTTTCCGTTTCTCATAGTCGAATTGTAGATTTTACTAGATTTACCCAGAAAAGAACGACCCAAACCCGGAGTTCCACTCACTTTATCAAACTCATCATTTACTCTCATTAATTGTTCATTTTAACTTTGATTTGCCTTTATTCAATTCAGTCACAAAAACAATTCACAACCTCCTGAATTTCCAGTTTTCTTAGGACTTAGGCTTATTTATTCAAGTCCCGTGGTTCGATATCTGGTTGCTTAACTATCTATACTGTAGTGACCGGGATTTCTTTTGCAACCCGACAGACTTTTCGTTTTATTAATTTCTAGGTTTTTCAATTTAGTTTTAGTTGAACAATTTTCCTGTTTGCACTCGCCTCAGCCACTCTCTTTCTCTCTTCCTGTTCTAATCCTATCCCTGGCTTTTAATTGAATCTCTCTAAAAGGTTTTGAAAGAAGACAATCCTGACAATTGAAGACTGAGGTTTTCGTGGTCATTGCCACTTCTAAGGGGTGTAACCTAGTGCGAACCCACAATTGAATCTCTGGTATGGTCAGATAAGTCCTATCCATAGGCAATAAATCATCAGAGTCAAATAACGGTTCTTAGAACCCTTCTCCTCCCTTCCTAGTTCCTTAGGTCAAACTAGGTGGCGACTCTAGTCATTTCCTCCCTTAGGGCATAAGTCCACGTGGAGCCCATTGAGAGCGGATGCAGTGTTCACTAACATTCCCCATATGCTTCCTGGAAAAGATGGACAATAAAGTAGGTATTTGAGGAATGACAAATAATGGGTTTTCACCCTCCACGGAATGGTATTTTCTAGAATCTAGGCTTTTTAGTCAGAACCATTTAGATAGACTCTTCCCTCATACCGAAAAATCACCCTCCACATTGTGCTCATCATCAATCTCGCCATTTCTACCAAGGCTACTCCCTTTTGAATGCACCTAGCCCCCTCTTCTTGTAGCCACTTCTTCCAACACATATTTCTTAACCGACCACCACAACATCTTGCTGGTCTCATCTTTGAGTTGTTGTTGAAGAAAAAGGTCGAGACTTCGAAGAAGAAAACACAATGAAGAAGGAAGAACACAATGTATCAAGGTCGTACCTTTATGTGGTTGTTGGCAGCACTAGTTGGTTAGTGTCTTCCAAGACTCGAACTTGGCACAAATAGGCGCACTTGGGTAGAATGCAACTCTGATACCACACTTGTCACATGATAAAATACTCGCTATGACGGGCTAGGACCACACCCTGATCCCTTCAACCTACAGACTTTACGATCTTTCTAGCCAAGGAACCAAGTTTGTGAACACCTTCACTAGCCAACTTGCAATTTACGCCTATAACTAAGGAGATGGTCTTAAATGCATAACCGCCCATGGTTTGACTCGTTAACCTTCTTGCCGTGTACCTCTTCAACCACCAAATCCCATTGGTAGGTTTGGAGTTGGACAACACAATGAATTTAGCGTGGTTAACTTCTTTGGCACTCCTACCTCTCGCCAATCCAAGAACAAAGAGGGTAATGGAACTCTTCTTGCTTTGTTCTTCAGAATCTAGCTAAGGTTGAGCCTTCAGACTTGAGTGAACAAACACTCTTGTGGGTTTCAGATTAAGAACTCCAAGTTCTCTCTCTTACTTTCTTGCGTTTTGATTAGAGAAGAAGGTCCAACCTTCTCTCTTTAATCTCTCCTCGTGTTGCGTGAGTATTTGGATTCTCTCTAGCTTTTTAATCTCGGTTTTCCATCCATTTTGAGAGCCTCCACGCCTATGTATTCGTAGGGGAGAGAGAAAAACTCAAATCTTAATACAAACTCCCAAGATAACCGGCATATTCATCTTTAATAGATAAATTGCTTTTATCAACTTATTTAGCTAGAAAGGTGGCGCCTCCATCCAAGGAGAATCTCAACCGAATCCAAAACTCCCTTCCTATAGTTGTGCCGCCCATCTCTTATTTTCTTAAGGATAATTCAACCACAATATCTCCAACTTAAAGATAAATATAATTACCGCAAAGATAAATAAATAAGTTGTTAGGAATCACCCTTAACAAACTTGCGCAAGGAGGGAGAGAATATCTCAACCTTTTCCTTTTATTCATTTTTTCCCACTTGGATAAATTCAACTTGCTTTTATCTTAAGGGGCCGATTTTGTTAGGAGTTAAAAGTGTCTAGATTCACTTTAACAACCTCCTAAATTTATGGAAAGGCCTCTAACCTCATTGCACAAAAATCTCACCCACTTTACAAGATAACCAGTGGCCTAAATTCTATCCACAAAGTTCGATTCCACACTGATAACCACTTAGGTAAGAGTCTCAAGGCACTTCCAAAATTTACTGCAGTAAATTTCCACATGCGATAACAACCCTAGTAAAAATCCATTTTTACTGTAGGCTTTAACCAACCTTGCAACCACCAATATAACTAGCAAATAACATTCATAAAGCCATGGAGATATTCATGAAGAAGATAGTAACCGAATTGCATTTCCGGGACTTTCGGGCAAACCCAAGAAATTAGCGTTTCTCGGGTGACACAGCGCCTAGCGCCCAGCGCTCGCCCGTGCTCCGTGTGCCTCGTTGCTGCCTTAGCTCCTAACACTGGCAGCAAGTCCTCGCGCGCCCAAGCACACCCTAGCGCACAACACGTGTCTTGGCATCACTCGCTCGTGCCTCGTCTCAATGCCACGACGCCCTTTCCCAGCGTGCCCCTAGCGCCTAGCGCTTGCACCTTGGCATTGCCCGTGTATCTTGACACAGCCGTAAAGAAGCTCTTGGTCCATGAGACAAACCCGTAAACAAGCTCTTGGCCTATGTCTAGACTTGGTCTGGCATCACCCAACGCTCCTAGGACATGTCCTTAGCCTTGCCACCGAGTCATGGCCCTTGTCACTCGACGTTGCCCCGAACACCTAGCCACAGCCAACGCCCATGCCTAACATTGCTAGCGCCCGTGTCTTAGGATGTCGTGCTTGTCATAGTTAACTTGGCCCCGTTTGTAAGCTTGTCTTAACCGAGTCAAGACTAAGCCACAATAACACATTGGGTTGGATGGCAACTCATGCTTGTGCATCTCCTTCTCTTGTTCTTTTCCTATGACATTAGTGTCAACCTTGGCTTTGCATGCGATTTGCATGATCCCCATGGATCAACCGTCACTAGTCAAACCCCAGTCACAAAGACCGGTCACACCCACTTGCATTCAGGGTGAGCCTAGCTCACTACCAAGTACCTAGGCCTCAAACCCATTACGTGCATAACCTCGTCAAGTTACCTCTGCGTTTTGACCAAGTGTCAGGGCCTCGAACCTATCACTTGTCTCCCACGTGTCACGGCCAGCTCTTAGTGACACGACCCGCACCTTAATATACGTAGCCCCAAGACACCCACCTGCCTACTGGCGAGCACCCTCCCAAGCCCTTGGCTTTGAGTTACACTTAGTGACGTCCACAACATGAGTTTTTTGGTCAGTTGCGTTAAGGCTCAGGCCATCACCCCTAGCATTAAGAACTGTGACACCAGCCCCTTAAAGAGGTTAATGTACCTTTCAGGCCATACTGGTCCCATACATGCTCCTTTGTAGCCAAAACCCGTCATAGTCTTAGAACACTTCAGAAATTCACTAAAATCAGATGCAAGCTCCAATTGCCATGGAACTTTGCCAACATCCCTTATTAATCAAGGGTAACATTTGACCTTTTTATGTGCCGAACAAAGTTATCAAAGCGCCTCACGTTTTGAGCCAACTCCACATTGGCTACAACAAAGTGCCTGAGGACAGTGTCCAGATGGGCACTAGGTGCCCGCGGCAGAGCCTAGGCACCTTCACCCTGCAGCATAAGGCACAGGGTGCCCTAGACAAGGTCTGGGCGCCTGCGACACTACACAGTTGTGGCCACAAGACACATAACAAGGCTTGTGCGACATCGGCTGCGCATAACAAGGGTCGTGTGCTCTCGGCATCACGCCCCTAGGCCCGACCCTTGGGCGGACCCCAAAGAGCTAGGCCATGTCCATGGCGCTTTCACAAGGCATTATATTTCCATCACATGCAACCAGACAAGTCCAACGACAAGGCATGCCATAGCTGCCAAGCTGATTGCCCAAAAATGTGTGTGACAACTACCATCTATTCTCAAATGAACTGGTTCATAATTTTTAACTGATTAGTGAAATTTCTTTTGAACGGTTGATCACAGGCATATTTATATTGAATTTGACTTTATGCTTTGGTCACATCAAAATCATAGCTTTAAAATCAAAATTGTGTAGGTCATGGTAACCCTTGTTTATCGGTTTTTCTATTTCATGTTGATATGGTTGATTTTTGTTGTGGCCGATTGATCTATTTGTTCATTGGTCCTATATTAATTGTTGGACTAGGCCCAACCAATCTAATCATCTAAGCCCAAGGCAAGTTTTTAGGTATGAAAACTCCCCTCACAAAAAAAAACCTTAACGGGATTCTAAAAAAATATCCTTTGTAAATTCTCAAAAATTATTTCCAAAATCATTTCAAAACCTTTTGAAATTCCCAAAAATCATTTCAAAAGTTTGGAAATCATTTCAAATATCATTTTGAAATTGTAAAAAATCATTTCAAACTTCCTAAAGCAACTATCTCATATTCAAAAAATTCTTGAAAATTCTTTTCAAACATTACTGAAGGTTCTTCTTTACATTGCAAGAACTTCTTTTGAATATTTGAAAACTTCTTCTCAAAACTACAAAGATTTATTTCCAAAAGTTCTAAGTAATTCTTTGCAAAATTTGCAACAACTTTCAAAACCCAGGTCGATTAGTTCCTAAAGGCAAACATCATACTGTGATTATGATCCCTTTGTCCTTGTAACTCGTATCCAAACAAAACTTCATTATAATCCCAAAACTAACAATGGCAGATTGCTAGATCCCCATAGATTTCCGAGAAGGGATCAAGCTCTTCAGCGGTCGCTTGTGTTAGGCCACCCGTAAATACCAATGCACCTCCTCCCCGATCCCAATTCTCGATCAATCCAGCAGTCTATGTGGTGTGAGGTAAAAGACCGTATGTGAAGTTCGAACGTGTCTTGCCAGAAGAAGATGATCCCACCGCTCCTTCCTGTAGTGCCGACCATGAAACTTTTGAATCCTTGCCGGTGTCGACAAAATTGTGTCATTTCCGTCCAAGATCTTTTTGTTTCGGTAAACAGAAAGATATGAGAAGATTGTGAACGTATTCCGAGACTCATCCAGAATTCGATGGAAGCCCTAGTCCTCGATAATTAATGGCGAGGATGCACAATACCCAACAAGAGAGACCACAGGAGATGAGATTTTAACCGGTAAGAAGAGTGGATTGAGGAGAATAACCTAGAGAAAATTCAGCCATGGAATTGAATCCTAACTTTCGAGGGGGGATTCTGCAAAAGACCCGCTGAGAGGATGAAGGATCCTCGTGTCTACTCGATATCTTAATCAATACAAAACAGAAAATATTCTTTCACATTGTTATCGTGTCTCACTACACACGAGAGCTACATGGAATGTGCTTACTATTAGGGTCTATATCAATGACAACTAAGGTATTGATAGGAATCAATAGTTGACAACCTAGTTATCGCTTATATATTTTGTTGTTTTCTTTTTCGAGGGAAAAAAGAAGAAGATTACAGCAGACCTAGTGATACAAAATCAGAATCGAGTTTCGTTTCTCTACATCCTATATATCCTGCAATATGTCAAGATGTAGCTACTTCCATGGAGTACCAAAAAATCCCCCATGTGTTCGCTGCCCTCATTTGTGATTTGGGCCGTCCATGAATTATTCCCAGAAGTTCCCTCCACATGTACAAGCCGATGTTTAGATAATTAAGGTCCATATTACTTAGGGCCTCTCAATGGTAAATCCACTCTGGAGGCCCAATTCAGTGTATAGGGCTAAAATTTCCAACCAATTTTCCTGGACCAAAGAGGCTAGTCATGCAGCCAGCTTGGTAGTGGTACCAGAACGAAAGAGTTCCTCCGCAGCTTGAAGTTCCTGATGAACTCTAGCATTACACGCTGCCGCAGCTGAAACTGCCGCTGATAACGTCTTTAGAGCAGGGATATTTGCTGACGATGAGTTTGCAAATGCGGACAGCGGCGGCTTGTGGTTTATGAGGGGACTGATCAAACCGTAGTGTGAAGTTGGCGTAGACAGGTCTGTGGTCTGAGAATCTGGACTCTACTCTTGAATACTGTAACTGCTTCAATCCTTCTCCTCTCCATAATATCCTGTCGCACCAGGCAGGGGTTCGTCGCTTCTCTTTCGAATTATTGGAAGTCGTCTGGAGGACATGAGCGTAGTCATCAGAGTTAGGGATGTACTTGTAAGTTGGGGCGAAACTTATTCTCCCTTCTTCCCATCCTTCAAACACTCTCCCTGCTCTTTGCTCTATCCCCAACTGCAGGTAAGCGGATTAAATTAGATCTCACCGATCGAGAATAAATTGAGTTGGTTAAAGTCACACACAGAACATTCGGTAGACGAGATCGATCTGTGTCAATAATTAAATTACCTGATCTTTCTCTAACATTGTCCCAATCACGCTTCTCTAGCAGCTGGAACGTGTCCGTGGAGCTAGTACTACTCGCGAGCCGATAGTTGAGGTCGCCTAGCCAGATTATGTTATCATGCTCCATTATAGTTTCTGGAGATAAAGTAATTCGTCGACCACCCACAACAGACCCACGTGAAAACTTGGTCCTCTTCAATATCTCTACCACATCGGAGTTCCTCCTCATCTCGTCCCCTTCTTTCTCCCCTGATGTTCAAATGTGTGCAGACGAAGCATAACGTCTTGCGATGCAACCTCATACTAATTGAAACCGAACCCTGAACGTGCATAACAACACATGATGTCAAATAATTATATTAATTATATCATTATCTGACGAACTGCCCGAGCTGAGTATTGTATGATTGATGTATCAATTCAATTAAATTACCTTGTTTCCTAGGTAACCCATGATCCCAGTCCCGACGAAGAGACCCTCAAATCGTTAACGTGTCTGTATAGATCCGACCTGACCCATACGCAGAGGAAAATCCCCACCATCTGTTTGCTTGCGGCCAAACAGTACTGATTCTTTCTTCTTCGACCTCCGTTGATTCCGCTCTGACTCTGATGATGATCAGGCCCGATCTTACAGTTACATCTACTACTACGGCCAAACGACATGCAACGACGTTGACCGCTTGTTGTAGTAGTCGACGGTTGATCATCTGCCTCACTTGATATGTCAAAAACCTGATCTCCGTTAATCCCGGGATGACCACATTGGTCAAAATTCTCATCATCGTCAAAGTGATCGTTGTTGTTGTCTTCTCCGTTACCGTTAAGAGTTTGACGAATCAGAGAGAGCCACTTCGCGGCTGGGCCTTTGGCCTCAGCACCTAATACATTGCCGGCGTTTAATGGTACGATCTCCTGGAATCTGCACCATAATCAATTTCAGATATTCAGAATAAAAAATAAGAACTAAGTTCTACGCGTCATGAACTAACAGTACTGATATCAAACTGTTAGCATTATTGGTAAAAGACATTATACATATGTACAACAAAACTCAACTAGCTAGTGTCAAGAATTAGGTAGTTGTACGAGCTAGCCAGACGGAGGGTGCCATGTAGTACTTTTAGGTAAGGTAGGTAGGACATTCAGATTCTTACCCAAGGACGTAAATGTCAGCAGCGGGGACATCAGACGAAGGTGGTTTTAGCCACTCCTCCAAACTCAATCCATCGTGCGGTGGTTTTCCTCCCACGTTCCATGTACCTACGAACATCCTGCCCAATTCCACAAACAATGATGGGGAGTTAGAAAAAAAACCAACAACTTTTCAATAAAAATAATGGGGGGAGTGATCAATATGAACAAACATTGATTTGAATGTTACTTATATAGTATTATCTTAATTAATTAGCAGAATCTTTATTCTTTCAATAATTTAGCTAAATAGCTAATCCGATAAACTAGCTATTAATTTAATTCTAGAGCTAGCTAGCAGCTTAACCCACGACGAAACATGGATTAGTTTTCTGGTTGATGATTAAGGGAAATGATAATGAACTTGGACACATGTTTATCCTAACCCATTCGATTACAAAATAGAAGATTCTCTAGTAGTTAAGAAATGAAAATAGACAGCTGAAATTAGTATTATACAAGTACGTACTACCAACTGCAACTTGGAGGAAAGGGAAGGGGACCGCTTATTCTACTAGTGGCACATAACATAACATAATATCCCTTCCAATCCGTATTGTAAGGTAGTTACCCTGTCACTAAATACACGTTTGACTTCCTTGACATTCCCCCTAGTTTATTGTCCATCTATAAGTTCCTTAAGTTACAGTATAATGATAGTATATGATCAACCGCTAAGATATTTATAAGATCCGTTTAACCTTTGACTTCATTTCATTGTCTGTCTGTGTTACTTGTAATAAATTGTATACTATAACGCTATGCACTTCAATGACAAACACAATAGTAATAATCTATTTACCTAAGATTGAGATTGCTTCCATTCACTTCAGAAGGATGATGAGGTTCCACTTTCACCCTTTTGTGCCCATCTCCTCCGTTACCAACTTCGTAAAACCATCCTGAAAAAATTAACATATGATTGACAGATTAGATATTTCCACTTTTAATTTAATTTTCCTCAACGTCAACTTTACAACAATCTAATTGATTTTTTTCAAACCAACGGTACAGAGAAACCCCTACTTCATTCAATTCTTTCATTTCATGTCGTCTGTTTTACCCCAATCACACAACATTAGTACGAAATGAAACGACCTCAAACGACCCTTGAGTTGAATCGACCACTTCCCCCACGTTGCTGCTCATATCTTCGTCCATGTGGCGAGTGGTGGATGAGAGTTACCTTACAATCCACCCAACTCTTCCTTTACTACCCAAAATTGACCCCAACATGAATAACACCCTGACCAGTATTCATTTTTCACTTCTTTTCACTCTTATGTCTAATCAATCTCTTTTTCAGTCCCATTGCCCAATCATTCACTAGACCGCTGACACCTGTGATCCTATTCCTACGATAGAGTACTCCTCCAAATTTTTTGTCAGAATATTAACTTCTCACTTTTCGTACTGACTGAATGATCCATGGAAGAGAAAAAGAAAAAACTAGTGGCGGAATCAAGAAACGCAATTAATATATATGGTCACAAGTTAGAGAGATGGAAGGTACACTACAAGAAAGGACGAGATGAGACGACGATAGGTAAAATGGATGAAGGGAAGATAAGAGAGTTAATAATAGTAATGGATTTTTTACCTGACAGATCATGGGTATGTACATGTAGCCCTCTCTGTCGTCCGAGCAGCTTTTTCTTCTCTCTGTTTTTCCCACTGCCCCTGTTTTTTCTAATTAAATTCTGTATTAAAGCTGATAATCATCTCAAACGAAAGAACACATAAACCTTCCAGAAGCATCGAATATGTATATACTCCTATCGTTTAACATCGAAAGCGATTATGATCGATGTGAATGAATGATACCTCTCTGCACATGGCAATCGGAGTGAAATTCTTCGGTGCCACCACCACCGCTTTTGATATTAAGCCATTTCTTTACAACTGACCTCGGCCAGCTGGGTTTCAAACTACCGAGCGTCTCTATCTTCATTTCTCAACGGATGGGAGATCGATTTGCAAAAGCGGAAATTTGTGGCTGGAGACAGAAAAGGCACGGAATACAAGAGGTTATATATAAATGCATATCAATCAATAAGACAAACAAGTGGGAATTTAAAAAAACGAGAAAGATAGTAGTATTTGGTTATAGAGATGGGCAATAGCATAGTAGACGCACTACTACGAGCTAGCCTACTACTATCTTGGTTGTATCCCAATTATTTAGAATGGAAACTGAAAGGAAGCTACAAAAGTAGGAGGTGTTAGTGATATTTGATTTATATGCCACTTATAAGAATCACATGGCCGCAATTAATTTTTGATTTTAGGATTAGGATATATTAAATGATTAGACAACATCATCTGATTGACATATTAACAGTAATTAACAAGTTGATCATATTCTATGTTAAATAGTGAAGATTCATTTCATTACCCCTCTTGCTCCAAATCAAGTTGTCCGAATTTCAGTGAACATAACCAAGCAATTAAAAGCATTTTGACGACAAAATCATTAATTAGAGAAGGTGATGGTGGTACTTATATCATTTATTTACTTATTATAGTAGTTGTTTAAAAGTAAGAAAAGAAAAACGTTACGATTTGGAAAAATGTTCTGACTTTACAGAAACGATACGAGTAGTAGTACTCCGTTGCCTTTTTGTTTGATCATGAAAAAATAGAAACGAAGTTTCCTCGTATAATGAAATACATAAAAAGTAAGGATTCTTTCTTTTTAATCAGTACATTAATGGACGATTTTAACATTCTTTCCAACAATACAATTAAAACGGAATAAAGTGAAGAACATTTAAGAGATTTTCGTTCGACAGATTCAGCTGTTGTTGATTCGCCGATTCTTATATCACAATTATTCGGAAAATGATGTGAAAACAACAGATGGTTTTCAAATCCATATATTTCTATTTGAAAACTCATCAAAAAGGTAGTAACATGCTACAAAGATCATACACAGTGGAAACAAAAGCATGATAGACAACTCATTGTTACGAAAGGTGACGATGGTCGATGAAGGTATATGTAATTAAGATTATCAAAACCACACCAGTAACTGGTTTACTTAAAGTCCAGGGAGAGTTTGGATGAAAAAAACACTGTTTCATTAGAATAGGGAGGTTTAAGGATCAGGACTGAAAAGGACAGCAAATGGCAAAGGATGAACTACTGTTGCTGTCACTTAGTTAATTAATGACACAGTAAATGAAAAATCCGCCTCGGTGAGCAGATGAAGCTAGGACGGTTGGTTTTGTTACCAATATTATCAAAACTACCAGTGATATTGATTCAAATTCCAGTGAGAGAGTTGATTCAACTGTTTCATTAGAAAAGAGTAGGACTAGAGAGATCAGGACTGAAGGAGAATCAGTGACTAAGAGAAGACGCACTACTGTATTATTTTTCGTAAGCAAATTAACGAGACGGCAAATGAAAAGTCGGACTCCGAGCAAATTCCAGCAGCGGACGATGGAGGAAGAGCTAGCACGCGGGATATAGAAAACTGTAGATCTGAATCAAGTGATCATCTGTCAGCGGTGAACTTACAGTGGAAATTCCGAACGAATTGGCGGACGAGTCTCGGTCGACCTCCACAGTTACTCAGACTTCACATGCGCGCGCCCTTACCACTCAGAAGATGTGTCGGATCAATGTTGCTGGGAGGAGGAGATATCTATTTGCTGAAGAGTTTCGATTTCAATTGGAGTTTTAGTGCCGAGTGTTCGCAAAGCGGAGAGAGACGGGAAGAGGAAATTTTGTTGACGGATTCGGGGCAGAAGTTTTGAAAGTGGGAAGTGGAGGCGGGCCTCCTACAGGCAATCAGTAGGGAGTGAGTTGCAGCAAGCAATCGGGAGCAAGGCATACTCTCCCTCGCTCCTCTGATTTATAAAAGGCTTCGGGACGAGGACGTGGAGGTCTGCAGTTAGGATGGTCGTGGGCTAATGGGACCCTCCTCTTTCCCTCGCCCATTATTTGTGTTATAAAGTATAAAACCGACCGAAGAACCCTCTACAAATTGCTATCTCTGTCATATGTTTTACTTTTTTTTTTTTCCGAAAATCATGTTTTTACTTGTTATATATAGAAACAAATCTATCCGGGGCATTGTTCATTCAGGACTAATCGTTAGGTTTTCATCTATCGTGCGGTAAGAGTGGCAATGTGACCCGAACCAGAAAATCGACCCGATCCAATCCGATTCGAACCCGAATTTAAATCGAATGATGTGACTCAAAATGTGGCCCGAATATCCGAACCGAACCAGACCATAAACCGAATCAAACCGAAGTTTGATATACCCGAATCCACCCGAACCGAATTCACCCGAACGAATTCACCCGAACCGAATCGACCCGAACCGAATTGACCCGAACTGAATTCATCCAAACCAAATTCACCCAAACTACACATGAAACTAGACAAACTTCCATTATCCTTCCGTATATAATTAATATTAAAAATATTGTCATCCAATTTGAATATGTATAACCAATAAAGCACATAACTTTTCAGTTAATAAATATACTAACCACCATTGATGTGTAGATGTTGAAGAATAAAGATTACAAAACTTACACCTTACTTAAATAAAGATTACAATATCAAGCTTGGGAATGGTTTAAATGTGTATGTGTATCATCACATCAATCACTACTTAGGTTTCTTATTAATACCACAAAAGAATAAAGATTACAAAACTTACATCTCATATAAATATATCTATAATAATTAAATTAAATTAGGGGTAAATATTGACAAATAAGAAGATAAAGGGACAGCCCAGGGGTGAGCATTTGGATTGGATAATTTGGATTTATCGAAAATCCAAATTAACCGAATTTTTTTTTTAATTTTAACCGAATTTAAAATTTCGGTTATTCGAATATCCGAATTATAATTCGGTTTGGATTTCAATTTTAACCCTGTAAAATTTGGTTAACCGAATTATCCAAACTTTTTTAAAAAGAAATCCCTAAATCTTTCCTTAATAGTTAATACTCTTTAAACATGACAAAGTGAATGTCAAAATTCATAACCCTATCTCGCATTGCTCCAATGCTTCAATTATATAATGTCATATTATTCTTTTTTCATCAAATTAATTATATATAACTGGTTTTTTTGGAACATCGTTCATCGCTGCTCACCCAAGTTTGATGTAACTAGTCTAACGTTTGTGTGAGTTCTTTCTGTTTCTGTTGTGATGAATTGACAACTAGGGAATTCACAATTTTCTAGCAGCTTATGGTTATTAATGCTGCTGATGATGAACATGAAACAAAAAAATGTGTTTGGTTTTTTTTAAAAAAAATCGGTTAACTAAAATCCGATTTTAAAAACCGGTTTTGTTTTTTTTTTTAATTTTGGTTAGTTGAAATTCGAACTAAAGCAAATTTTGGATTTCAGTTCGATTTTCGGTTTTCAACTTTAAAAAAAATTCGGATTTTGGATAATTTGGATTTCGGTTAATTCGGTTTTGATCAAAATTTGGATAATTCAGTTAAAAACCGAATTAACGAAATCCATTTTTTTTTACAATTTGGATTTCGGTTAACCGAATTATCCAAATGCTCACCCCTAGACTGCCCCTGCATGAGAGCAATAAGCTACTAGAGGACGCCTGCACGAGGCGCGCACACGAGACGGTGATCGGTGGCGCACACACAACATGAAGTCACTAGACAAAAAGGGCCTATTTCGGCGGTTCTAGAACCGCCGAAATGGAGACCGCCGAAATAGGTATGAGACCCTATCTCGGCGGTTGTACAACCGCCGAGATAGAACTCCTATGGTGGCGGTTCCCAGCTACAACCGCCGCCATAGGTGGTTTTTTTTTAAAAAAAAAAACAACCTATGGCGGCGGTTGTTAGCTAGAACACCGCCATAGGTGGTTTTCAAAAAAAAAAAACACACCTATGGTGGCGGTTCTACTAATACACCGCCGCCATAGGTATTTTTTAAAAAAATAAAAAAAATTAGCTGCATCGTCTTTTTTCTCGGGAGCGAGATGCAACGTTTTGCATCTCTGAGAGGCGCAAAGCAAGAGAATGAACAGTGCACAGAGCATGTAAGCTTCTTGTTCGCCTTGCAAAATCACCGTGAGTGTGAAGAGATTGTAGTGGGCAGACACTAGAAGAGAATAAAGAGACACAAACACAAAGAAGAGATAAATAGGCGCAAAGCATGTGTTTTGTTCTCAAAAAAGAAAAATATAAGTTTGAGTAATTACCGGATCCAGAATGAACTACTTCAGCCCCGTCTTCAATCTATGAGTGAGATGCAGCGGTTTCAGTGATTTTGTCACTACATAGGCATAGACACAAGAAGAGAATGAAGAGATGCGTAGACAAAACAAAGAGAATGAAAGGCGCAGAGCATGTATGTAGCTTGTTCTCCAATGAGAAAAAAGATAAGTTCGAGTATATTACCGGTTCTAGAATGAACTACTTCAACCCCGTTTTCAATCTGGTGAGCGAGATGCAGAGAGGAGCGTTTAGCAAGTACATTCGCCAGTTAGAGTTGCAAAATTATCGTGAGAGGAGAGAGATGAAGAGCAGGTTGCGATATATAATGAAATAAAGTCTATTTGGCGGTTGTAGCTAGGAACCGCCGAAATAGACTGAATTTTCCCGCGGTCCGAATTTTTGAAAAAAAAAAACCGTGAAAACAGGCTTCCGAAAATTTTATGTCTAACAAAAGGCACCTATTTCGGCGGTTCCTAGCTAGGAACCGCCGAAATAGGCTGAAATTTTCCCGCGGTCCGAATTTTTGAAAAAAAAAAACGGGAAAACAGGCTCTGAAAATTTTTTGTCTAAAAAAAGGCACCTATTTCGCGGTTTCCTAGCTAGGAAACCGCCGAAATAGGCTGAAATTTCCCGCGGTCCGAATTTTTTGAAAAAAAAACCCGGGAAAATAGGCTTCCAAAAAATTAGTTTAAAAAAGGCACTATATTCGGCGGTTCCTGGATAGGAACCGCCGAAATAGGCTGAAATTTTCCCGCCGACCCAATTTTTTTTAAAAAAAACGGGAAAAATAGGCTTCCCAAAATTTTATGTCTAAAAAAAGGCACCTATTTCGGCGGTTCCTAGCTAGGAACCGCCGAAATAGGTGGCCCCGAAAATTTTATTCAAAAAAAGGCACCTATTTCGGCGGTTCCTAGCTAGGAACCGCCGAAATAGGTGCCTTTTTTAGACATAGAATTTTCGGGGCACCTATTTCAACGGTTGTTGTTACAACCGCGAAATAGGGCGCCGAAATAGGCGTTTTTTGTACTAGTGAGTCATGGACGTGAGGTGATGACAGGCGCATAAGGACACAAGCACAAGGTGGTGATGGATTGGCATAGGCGCGTGACGCCGCTCGAGATGGCGGGGTGCTAACACAGGACGCACACGGGGTATGACAGGCGTGGGATGGCGGGAGGCACAGGCACAGCGTCGAGCGTGGGGGGCTAAACTCGGCGTCGAGTGCCAAATACTGACCATTGATTCACCAAATTTTAAATTTATACTTGATCGATACAATAAAAATTTATAGTTAAAATTAATATTGAAAATATTGTCATCCAATTTGTTATGTATAACCAACCAATACACTAGCAATCTTCATCAAGAGTAACACTATATAAAGAGAATTTTGATCCAAATATGAAAATAAATACAAGTTACAAAGTTGCTTAAATTTGTACTTCAAAATTTTGTCAATTAAGCATAACGTGGTAAGTCACCCGAATTGGACCCATAACCCGAAAAAACAAAAAAAAATGCAGAGGCTAGCCCCAAACCGAAAGCACGCGAACCCGAAATCAACCAAACCGAAGTAACTCGAATTAATTTTAAACCAGATTAACCCGACCCAATCCGAACCAAATTGAATAGTGAATATCTGCAATTGACCCGAACCGAACCGAACCCGAACCGAGTGGACCCGAATTGCCAGGTCTAGGTGCCTTTTTTGTACATGTTGTCATGATTTTGTAGTCAACGTCAAAATGTAAATATAAGTATGAGAATAAAATAGGGGATAGATAGTGGGAGAGACTAAAATTTAATTCAACTATTAAATGATGTATGTTTTAAAATAAAATAGTATAAAATAAAATAGAAATAGTAAGGCTAACACTAAAATAGATAGAAAACACTAGAAACTTAGTGACACTAATATAGAGTAGCAAATACTAGAAAATAACACTAAAATGGATAGCAAACACTAGAAACTTAGTGACACTAATATAGAATAGCAAATACTAGAAACAACACTAAAATGGATAACAAACACTAAAAACAAAAACAACGTTTGCTTTCAAAGACACCGATGATATTGTTACTATTCTTTTGGTTGTTTTAATGTTTCACGTTGTTTCTAATTTTTACTCGTCAACTTGCCATATATTTTTCCTTCGAAAATGTCAACTTGCCATATTTTTTTTTCGAAAATGTCTAACTTGCCATAATAGATTTACAACTATTGGCAATGTTGGACGAAACGTGTCTCTCCAAAGTATAAAATCGTCGGCTACACTCTAGATTCCATAAGATAAGCTGATTGAGCCATATATTGGCAGCTGTAGCGCACAGATGTGAAATTACTTCTAATTTTGAGTTCACTGAGAACAAAATTATAATCTTGAAGTGAAGATGAAACTAGTTGAATCCCACAAGTTCCTGTCAGGTTGTGAACATAGCTTTAAAAATCCAAATATATTATTAGGAATTGTATAAAACCGTAGTGACCAGTCACACGAGATTCTAAAAAACCAAACTTAGAAAAAAAAAACTTGTTGATAAATGATAAGGAATATTACTTGATCTTCATACGATTTGTCTCTATAATCCTATGGAATTCAGCTATATACGGAAAATTATCTAGTTGGAATTAGTGGATTGAGCTGGTAGATAAAAAATCAGCAAGAAGTTCTTTGTTATTTTTATAACTTATTGGTGTCTTGTTAAAAATTTAACATAGATGTAAAAAATTGTCTAGTTTAATTAAGCCAATTCACGAACCATTCCAAAATTTGTAGCCAGTAACTATAAGCTAATATTCATCAACAATCAATCACTAGTCATCAACTATCTACCGCTAACTATCAACTAATGTTCTTGGCTAGGAGAAGACTGAAACGATGATAAACTTTAAGCTCCAGGAAAAACTTTATGTGCGGCCAAGAAGAATACTACTTAGGTCCCGTTCCTTTAGAAGCTACAGCTCCCATTTTGAGATGAATGGGAGATTAATGTCCTCCTTCTTTCATCTGCAGAGGGGGCTAATTTTGAGATTAATCTTACGTTTGGCGCTGAATGAGAAACGTCCATTTTGTTACGTTTCCAATTCATCCTGCCACAAATCATTGCACAATGTCCAATATACCCCATTCCAACTGGCATATCCACCGATAATACTGTATACATTCAATGAAGACAACAACACAGAGGTCGAACCATTTTTTTCAAAAGGAAGAGGAAAGTTTAGAGAGAGAGAGAGATGCAATGTTGATGTTGAACCAGCAACGGAAATGTGCAGAAAAAATGAAAGCTCCTCCTTAAGTAAACAACAAAGGTCGAACCGTTTTCTTTTTTTTTTTTGGGAAAATTCACGAGATACCCCTGTTTTCTTTCGTAATTCACAATATACCCCTGTGATTTTAGTAATTTAACTTTAAACATGCTTAAATGTTGTCCAAAATTGATGAAACTTTACATGGACGATGCTAAAGTGTTATATTTTGGTCCAATATCAATTTTGAAGCTTTTTAAGCTCACATGTGACCTGCGGGACCCAATGAATATGTGACTGTTCATTGGGTCCCATAGGTCACATGTGAGCTTAAAAAACTTCAAATTTGATATTGAACCAAAATATAATACTTTAGCATCGTTCATGTAAAGTTTCATCAATTTTAGACAACATTTAAGCATGTTTAAAGTTAAATTACGAAAATCACAGGGGTATATTGTGAATTACGAAAGAAAACAGGGGTATCTCGTGAATTTTCCCTTTTTTTTGAAAAGAAGAGGAAAGTTCAGAGAGGAAGATGCATGTTACCAAAGGAAGAAGATGGTGGTGTTGAGTGATGACCGCGAACGAGACGGGAAATGTTGGAGATCAAGTGTGAGTCCCACATTGAAAAATTATGTAGCTAACAAGTAGCTTATATAGCCTAGAGCTACTCCACCTAATGCCAATTGGTTTTAGGATGGAACCTCATAGTTATTGGGCCTTGCTAGTCTATATGGGTATTTTCCCCCAACAAAATTTCTAACATGGTATCAGAGTGCGGGTTCTGCCTTGGGTAATGCACCATTGCCTCCAAACAGGGTGTTGCCTTGGGTAATGCACCACTGCCTAATGGATACCCAAGTGGGGTCCAAACAGGGTACAATGTGAGGGATGATGTTGGAGATCAAGTGTGAGTCCCACATTGAAAAATTATGTAGCTAGCAAGTAGCTTATATAAGCCTAGAGCTATTCCACCTAATGCCAATTGGTTTTAGGGTGGAACCTCATGGGTTATTGGGCCTTGCTAGTCTATATGGGTATTTTATATAATTTCCTCTGTTGGGTCTATTCCTCCCCCCACAAAATTTCTAACAAGAAAACATAGAGTGAAAAATGAAGGGGTTATTGGTCTTTTGCCCTCACTCCCGGATGAATTACCGTATCTCCAAAATGAACGGACCTTTTGTTATCTATGAGATAAATTGCACCCTGTTTTTTCCATCCATTATCAAACGGGACCTTACTAAAGAAAGAATATTAATTATTTTGTAAGCTTGGAGTTTGAAGGTGGATGAAAACATGGTGGAAAGTCATCCATTGTCATGTGAATGCTTCATTGGTGCGGTTTCTCTTAAAGATTATGTCTGAATGTCACAAAGTAACTACTGTTCTTTTCTTTATTAATAAGTAGTAAGTTAGAGATAAGACTGTAATTGGATGAGAGATAGTTTTTTTCTTTCATAAATTTTTAGTCCAATAGACTATAATTAGGGAGATTTTAATGAGGTCCACCTATAACTCATCCGCTGGTCTTACCAGGAACGTTTCATTTATAATAAAATGACTAGAGGATATTTTGTATTTGACTAGATTTCTTCTCGAATAAATGAACCACATCGTATTTACTATTTATCACTAGAGACCAAATATCAAAACTGTTAAGAATACATAAGTCAGCGTTCAATGCAATAGTTGTCTTGTTTCCCGTCCATCAGGGGCGGACCCAGAGCTTTAATGCTATGGAGTCCATTATTTTAGAGTACATATACATATAAATATATAAATATTTATTATTAATTTTTATACTAATATTTAAAATATTTTACAATTGACCTCTACAATTCTGTCTTATTGGTTTTAAAATAAAAGCTACTTCTATTTGTAATTTTTTTAAATAATGCTATCTGCTTACATATCTATTCTATCCAAAAATCTTAAACCACCCTACAAAACATAGTGCAGAAACCAAAATGCTAAAACAAACAAAGGAAAAAAATGCTAAGTTTGAAGTGTGGTGAAGTATCCGTGAATTCAATAAAGAAAATTATTTAGACTGGACTACTTCAGGGGCTGGAATATTTCTAAAAAAATAGAACAAAGTGACAATTATGAGGATTTGAACTCTAAACCATAAGTACTACTAGTTCTTAACCACTAAGCCACATTCACCACTTGATAATTATGTCATTTATTATACTTATACTAGGTTCTAATATTTCATTTTTTTAAAAAAAGCTATGGGGTCCCAGACCCCATGGGACCCCATGTGGGTACGCCCCTGCCGTCCATATAATGAAAAAACTACAAAATAAAAATACTACAACTGATGAAGAAGTATGGAATTCTTCTTGTTTCACATTCTGGAACGTTCGGTACCATTTGTGCTGATGAGGCGCGCATTTGGGAAAAAGGGGACCATGCCCATGGGTATAAAGTTTGAGCATATGCTCAAATAATATCTAGTCATTAGATTACAATTTATCTTTTAAAACATTAATCTCAACCGTATATGTATTTTTTATTTAATAATTAGTTTTATAAAAAAAACAATCAAATAATAATAATAAGGGTATAAGAGACTTTTTCAATTATAACTAACCACTCCCCCTTATTGATAGGAGATGAAATTTACGGAAGTTTTCTCACCCAATTGTAAAAGTAATTACTAGCATTTTAATAATTATTCCACCAGTAACTTCCCTAAATACGACATTGACATTGTGAAAATTTCTTTCAAACATCTATTAATGCTACAAGGTTTATGTCAAAAGATTTTTTTAATTTGTTATTTTAAATAAAGTAAGTTGCTTAAAATGTGGAATTTTTATTAGAATGGATGGTTTATAGTTTCTTTTCAAATTAGATATTTAACTAAAATTATACAATTTTCAAAATGCAAATGTAGATTTGTTTGCTCATTTAAGAAAAAGTGTAGATATTAGGTAAATGATATATTTTTGAAACGAAGGTGTAGATTTGTATGAGAGAAGTGTAGATTTTTAGTATTTTATAAAAATGAAAGTAAAAGTGTAGATATTAGATTTTTCAAAATGAAGGTGTAGATTTATTTGATAGAATTGTAGATTTTTAGTAATTACTCATTTAAGTAAAAGTGTAATTATTTAAGTAAAAGGATAGATTTGTAAAATGTAGGTGTAGATTTGTTTAAAAAAGTGTAGATTTTTTATTTGAACAATATAATTTAAAACGAATGAGTGAAATTATTTTAATGAGTAATAAATAAGACAACCTAGGAATTTCACTTATGATCTTATATTTATTTTAAAGGGTTCATGTCAAAGTATTTTCAAATTGTTTCTTTCAAAATAATTTGTTTAAAATGTACATCTTTCTTCTCTTTTTCTAACTAGATCGGCTGCATTCCCAATTTAAAAAATATTAATGGTTTATCATTTTTTTCAAATTGGATCGTTGCAATATACAAATTCATCTAAAATTACATTCTTATTTAGATATTTTAGTAAAATGTCATATTTTTAAATGTAAGTGCAGATTTTTTTAGAATTGTGAATTTTAATTAATTCCTAATTCAAGTAAAAGTGTAGATATTAGGTAAAGTAATAGTTGTTTCAAAATATAATTCTTTGATTATTTTTGTTTGATTGTAATGTTTAATTAATTAATAAATAAATTCAACGTTGTTCTTATACATTTCTACGAGGAGTCTTGTCAATTAAATTTCTAATTTGTTATTTTTAAATAATATTTTTTTTTGCATACAACGTGGGACTTTTGATTTTTCAAATAACTACTCCACTTCTATTACAGTTAACAAATTGTAACTGCCAATTATGGGAATATTTATTAGAATTATTGATTTATTTCTTTCGGTGTAAACTAGATCATGTAATCTTATATTTTTCCTTTATTTCAAAAACTAAAATTAAATTTGACATCTATACCCCTATAATAAACAATAAAATCTAAACATTCAATTTATTTATTATAAATCCAACGGACATGGTTTAATTGAGCACCATGCTCAAAATTTGTTTTGAGCACCTTCCCCGCGTTGCACATTTGGGCAGCCATGTTGCTATGAGATCCTTTGTCGCTATTTGCCCTGTAAACATACAAGTTGCATCGATTGCATAGTAGAAGCTAGAGGATATATTGAAGTAACACGTACTGTTCATCACAGTTCCAACATTGTGTGATAGATCTCCACTGGCGGGGTTATAACTTATGGCTTCTGCCAGTCGACAGGTCCTATTAATTTCTGCCAAAGATGATGGAGGAGTTTGAGGTTATGACAAGCTTACATGTCATAATAGCTTACAGAGCTCCCACCATTATCATCCACATCCACCTGAGATCTAAATAGTTTCATCCATATAGCTTAGGAAATACAGTCAATAAGCAAGATTAATGATTTGGTTGTGGTTCCCACGATAAGTCCTGCCAATTTCTAGTTCTACGCACATGCGAATGTAATATCTTATTACATTACCTTATAATTTTGTATACCTGATTTTAACTGAGAAATAAAAATTTTAAAACAAACTTTTTTATTTATTATTTCACTTTAATGTAATTTGTATGTCTAACTATATATCTAATATCAATTTTTAAAATATAATTGATATTAAATTGAAATTATAATTTAATTTAAAAATCAAAAATAATTTTAAAATATTAATTAATATTATTAAAAAAAATTCTCGCTCCCTATAAAAATTTTTAGGCTCCTCCAAACGAACATACTATATGAAATTTTATAATGTGAAACCTTCTATATATATATAAATGCAAAACCAAATTGTTCATGTTGAGACAGAGAAGAATAATGGAATAAAATACAACCCAAAATAGCAAAAGATTAGTTGTCCATGTACATATGTCATCTTTATTTGGAAGTTGGTGAAAAGGCTCGGAGCAATGTTACTCATACAAAATAAAAAAAAATTAAAAAAAATCCTTACGTGCTGACATAAAATATGATGTATTCTGTCATAAGAATTGGAATCGGGTAAAATTGAAGCAACAAAAATGACCAAACCGGTTTAGATTGCAAGATAGTTTTTTATATGTATATATATATATATATGCGTACAATGTGGTTGCATAAAGCGACATATATATAGTATATGCACCGGAGTCGCAATGAAATAACCAATGTCCTCGTTAGGTTGCAAAAAATTAGCTATCATAAGAAATATTGATATATAATACATGCAATGCAACCACGGTGTTGCAATTATATTATCAGCTATTAGCAATATTGTTAATTTGCTAAGCTGTGAAGTGACATGACATGACATTTATCTAAAATATGGACAAACAAATTAAGGAATAGTTGTCCTTTAATTCTTTTGTAAATGACTCTCGTGAATAGTTATTTTAGTTGTTGATCATAAACGATATGCTCGAATTGTCTGTTGTTGTTGTTGCTTGATAAAAGATAACACAAAACACAACACATGGGGAATGGATTAGTTAGGTATGTTGGAGGGCAGCTACGTGCGTGCATGTACTTAAGGTGTGGGGCAACCGGTCTATGTTATTGTAGTTGATTAAGGCCCATTCTTTTGTATGGCTGATAATCTAGTTGATGTCAGTTGTCAGCTGAAAGTTAGAAAAAGTAGAGGAGAAAAATAGTTGATATGACAATTGATGTATGTGACATACAGAGACAATCAAATAAAGTATGACTCTACTACACCAATCAATGAATCAAAGGAAAAGATAAACCCAATTAAAAGAAATAACAATTTTTATTTTAGAACTAGAAAAGATAACAAAATAATCTAAATACCCGGCCGGCCAACTAAATTCTTATTTATAATTAGAATGTGTATCTGAATTCTACTGCAGCACCTATATATCCTTATTTTACCGGAGTTTGACAACTGTTGACTGATACCCGTGAATTGTACAGTTAAAGTGTGTTGTAAGATTGGGTAATTTAGGCCGGTTTAGGATAAGGTTGGTTGATATATTAATGAGATGGACACCACACCCACACCGCCCCGCCCGCGTGATTATTTGAGACAAAGTACGTTAATTTTTTCCTTTAAAGAATAACGTTATTACTTTTAATTAATGATTAGACAAGGTCCTAAAACATGAGGAGGGACGGACGTGCCTGTACTATGTACGTACGTTCGTTGGTACTTGGTACATACTACGTGATCCATATAAAAAGTGGGTGGAGTCAAGAAGTGTTAATGATTTTAGAAACCTGAACCGGTAGACCGGCCGGTCAATTTTCTAATTCCGAGTTAATCAATGCAAAAAAAAAAAAAAAAACTGTCGATCCGATAGCGTAATATGATTATTTGAGGAGATCTCACACGGAGATAGTATTATAGGTTAAAAGCTAAATTGATTATGAATACCAATTATATTTGCATCATATTTTTATTTAATTATGTCACTTTTTACTTTAGAAGTGAATCGATACAAAGTCTTGATTTCAGATTAAGGCGAGTGATGAGCACTCATACATTTGGAGACAACATAGATTAGCTGTGGAAGCATACTATATGATTGGAGACACCTGCCGGTAAGAGCATAAATCAATGATTTTTATGGGTTTTTAGGTAAAAAAAATAAACAAAAAAACATGAGGCGGAAGAGAGGTAAGAACTCTAATCTTGGGATCAAAGAACCTTTAAAGAATCCATAAATAGAACCTATCATTTTTTTAATTATAATATGTCAAATATAAATAGTTAAATTTTATATATTTTAAAATCTTAATATTTTAAAAACTAATAATGATATAAATAAACCAAATATATCAAAATTCTTGAAATCTCATTCTCAATGAGATCGATAGTGACTATGTTTTTATATTATTAATATATTTATTTTAGATAATTTAATACTTATTATTTGTATTTTAGTCATTTCAAAATTCATTATATTATTTTAATCCTAAATATCGAGTGAAAAATAATAAAAAAATATATTAATAATATATATGAATATATTTTTGATATAATTTTTGCTTCACAAATATAATAAATTTTAATCATACATAAAATATTAAGCTAAGATTATTTGTGTATTATTAAAAATAGTAGTAATAATAATTAAATACTAATTTTTGTATTCTTATAATAATTAATAAGTAAAAATGATATGACAAATGGAGAGAGTTTAAAATCAAATGATGGGTTCTCTAATGTTGGTAAAAATTAGATATGATTCTTAAAATGATGTGACAGTGAGAGAAATAGGTAAGAGAGAGTTAAAAAATCCAAATTTAAGTTCTTTGATAATCATGATCTGATTGATGTGTATGTGCTAATTAATTAATCAATTGGTGTAATTTTGTTAAGAAGATATATGACCATGTAGTAGCTAGCTAGTATAACACGATTGATCGATTAACCCTGATTATAAAATAAACTGGTATCTACATTCCACTACTACCTGAATTGATAATCTGGATTGATGTCATCAAGCATGGAGGTTTAGTGATTACTGATTAGTCGCATTAATAAGATCTTCCCTGCATTATCTATATCTATATAATAATAGAACAAACTTAAAAAGTGAGGATTAATTCAGATTCAGATCATCTCCAAATCGCACCCTGTCGGGCCTTAATGCGGTAGATCAGATCTACCAAGCATTATAATTAGTTTAATTACCTTTTTGGTCGATTTAGCTGTTGATGCATGGTTACGTCGATAAATTATGTATCGTTTGGGGTACCACCTGTCCTAAATAATTAGTTTTCGACGAGTAATTTCACTTTCACCTATCATTGTTGAAAATAGTAAAACCGAAAGTGACGATGACATGGCAGGCATGCCTAGTGAGTATAGCTGGGTCCGTACGCGTGTATTATTACCATCTACAATCTAATTAGTGGTTAGTTACGTCTTAATCCGCAAGAATCAAACATAAAGATAATAAAATTGATAATAACCTAATGTAACTGCGCTATTCTAGAAGACCGCATGTGATGGATATCTAACTAACCTAGCTACCTCGTAATTCAAGAGTGTGAACCTGCCCACCAGTATCATTAATTAACTTATATATGATAATAATATAATCTGCTTATCCAATTTATTATTTGGACGTGTGGTTTGACTTCAATATTTAATCTGATAATATTTTTATAAATCTATGTTTTATAATGGAATTTTATGTGAAAAACTATATATTATATAATTTAATTATAAAAAATTATTTTATCTTATATGTTTAATATTGAAATGAAAAAATATCAAAAATCAAATATGACACTTATGACGAGACATAGTAGTATTAGATTTTGTAAACAAAAATTAAGAAACTAGATATTACTCCCGCGGTCCGCTTTGACCTTCCGTCAATCAAAAGCACAGATATTAAGAGATTTTGTTTTTTTTTAACTGTACAATCAACCAGACCTTTGGTCAGAGTGTGTACAAAATGCATCACATCCTGGTTTAACATAGCATTTGTATAATTAGATTTATATAAATCAAAAATCAAACGCATAGAGGGGAGACTATTAGTTCCCTCCTCATATTTTAACACGGTGCCTTCGATGAAGGCTTTCAAATTCAATGGAATATTAATCGTACCATTTATGCCACATGTCAATATTGTATTAGTAGGTATATTACTTTTTTATGGGTATGCCCTACTATTACACTCACAGAGAGTCTCTATCTAAACTCATAAATAAGAATCAAACTGATACAACACGTCATTTCCTCAAAACAGCTCACGTACAGAAAACTAAGCCATGAAAGGATAAAATTATCAGCACACCTTTTCCTCGAACAACTCATGTACAAAGAGCTAAACCATGGAGGGAGAAAATTTAGCAACAAGAAGGTTTTCTAAAGAAGACCGACAATGTCTTCTTCGCAAGTAGTCAAGATGGAAAAATGCACACAAACTTCTAACCCCCATCTCTGTAGAATTCCTCATAAGTGTAAGACCATTTTTTTTTTTTGGTTAAAATAAGTGTAAGACCATTAGTCGCTACTGGAATGTTAGAAATTATTGTGGGGGAGGAATAGGCCCAACAGAGGGAATTATATAAAATACCCAAATAGGCTAGTAAGGCCCAATAACCCATGAGGTTCCATCCTAAAACCAATTGGCATTAGGTGGAGTAGCTCTAGGCTATATGAGCTACTTGCTAGCTATATAATTTTTCAATGTGGGACTCACACTTGATCTCCAACATCCCCCCTCAAGTGTGAGTCTCTTACTTCCGCGGCCTCCCACATTGCACCCTGTTTGGACTCCACTTGGTACTGGCCCGGTCTCTTCTCCGTGACACAGTCCGTTTTTTTTACTTGGGTATCCATTAGACAGTGGTGCATTACCCAAGGCAGAACCCGGGCTCTGATACCATGTTAGAAATTATTGTGGGGGGGGGGGGGGGGAAGGCCCAACAGAGGGAATTATATAAAATACCCAAATAGACTAGTAAAACCCAATAACCCATGAGGTTCCATCCTAAAACCAATTGGCATTAGGTGGAGTAGCTCTAGGCTATATGAGCCACTTGCTAGCTATATAATTTTTCAATGTGGGACTCACACTTGATCTCCAACATGGAAGGATGTCAAGACTTCGATGGATGCTGGCACGGTCATAGATCCCGCACTAAAGACACATGGTGCTGTTGGTTGGAAGCGAGTTCATATGGATTTTTCCTCTACGAAAATGCACCATTATTCATTCACTAGCAACTACATTAGGAATGGCAAAAACAACAGTACATCGTAGAGTTAAGGAACGGGAGCTTAGGGCACATACAAGTGCAATAAAGCCATATCTACATGCTTCGGATAAAAAAAACAAGGGTGCAGTTCTGTTTGTCAATGCTACATATTGACAGAACACCATACCTGAACAGAATTCCTTAAGACCATATATTTCATCTCATTTTTGACATTATTCACATAGATGAAAAGTGGTTTTATTTGACAAAAACTATCGAAAGATACTATTTACTCCCGTAAGAGACTGATCATGTTTGACGTTGCAAAAGTAAAAGATTTATTCATAAGATTATGTTCCTAGGTGTGATCCTATGACATGTGAATATTTTTCCAGAAAGATTGGTATTTTTCCTTGTACACAAGAAGAACCTGCTAAACGTAGCAGCAAAAAATTGTGCAGCGGAAGATTTATGGAAATGAAATCCATTCTTGTTACTAGACATCTCACTAGAAATGGCTGATAGAAAAAGTTTTGACAGTAATTCACTCAAAGTGGCCAACCTATGATTCAAAAACAGTTTATGTCCAGCAAGACAATGCCAAGCCACACATTCAACCCTATGACCAAGAGTTTATTGAGGACGCATCGAAAGATGGGTTTGACATTAGATTAATATGTCGACCCCTAATAACCCAGATATGAATGTGCTATACCTTAGTGTTTTAGAGCAATTCAGTCTTTACAGTGGCAAAAAACTTGTAACACTATTGATGAGCTTATAGTTGCAATTGAAACAACCTTTGATGAATTATGTGATGAAAAGCTTAATCATTTCTTTTTGAGTGGGAAAATGTGTAAGGTAGAAACATTGAGGTCTCATGGTGATAATAGCTACAAGCTTCCTCATGTGAGCAAACAGAGATTGGTGAACTAGGGGGAACTACCTCTACAATTAAGCTGCCCTCAAGAAACTGTTGATGATGTGTTGAACTCAACATGGTAAATTTACTTCTTTCATGTATATTTACTCTCTCCATTTTGTATCAAATATGCTTGTATTTTTATTTCTATCCTTTTGACTCTTTACAAAAGATGAACAAAGAAATCCTAGTGATGAGATGAAGCCAATCATCCCAAAAGTCAAGATGACTAGATTAGACATTGACTTAAATGTTCTACCAAATTATGAATGAGAGTTTGTCAGAATGAGAGTTGTCAGAAGAAGAATGAATGGAACTTTTTCTAGTGACTTTCTAAGGATCTAGATTCCTTGTATCTAACTTTAGACGAAGAGTTAGATAGTTAACCGCTTTTGTTAACAAACTATTTTACTTCAGCGGACGGAGGGAGTAGATTGTTTGATCATAACAGTTTGTTGAACTGTATATGTTACAACCTAAATATAGGCCCCATTATATTGCAAAGCCGAAACTGAGAGCTGATGTCAGTTGTGAGCTAAAGTAATAAAAGTAAAGAGAAAAAGTAAGTAATAGGAAAAGTAAAAAGCTGATATGAAAATTGATGTATGTTATGTATATAGAGAAAGTGAGTTGGTCAAATAAAATCATTTTGATAATACCACAAAATAATGGGTGTGGTTACGGTAAAGGCACCTAAATTGTCTTTACATAAAGGCATTAATATCAGCCATACAGAGAAAAAATGTTAGCCATTTTTATAGGATAATATTAGCCATATATATGAAAATTGATAGCCACCAGATAACTAATAATAATATTTTAAGGAAGTTATTTGCAGTTACAAAATTACTAAATAGCTCAGTAGCCAGCCTCAAAAATTATTTTTTTAAAATTACTCTACACCAACATTACCCTATACCACAAACCATAAAAACCACTATATGACCAGTTAAAAAATGCCTAAAATATTTTTAGGATTTGTAATACAAGTATTGTAAGACCCTACACCATAAACCCTTTATATAAGCAATGAAATATTAACGATATACAACCGTGGCCAATATTTTATTTAGCTATGGCATACATATTTATGTATACATGGCTTACATATCTTAATGTCTATGGCAACAATTTTTCGTATATAACTGCTTAAACTAATAAATAAAATATTGTTAGTCGTACATATACCCGAACATGTTAGTCAGTATAGATCTTAAATACCACCATAGGAAAGCTAAAACAATGAAAACCTATTTCGGGGTTTGTAGTAAAGGGTTTAAGGTCGTTACCACAAACCTTTAAAATGTGTCGAGTCAATGACGACATTATAAAATATAAAACGAGTTAAAAAAAAGGATTACCCTACATCACACACGCTAAAAACCACCATAGGAAAGTTTTTGTTCATAAACATTAAGATTCACTTAAATTTATTACTAACAATTATTTATATATTAAAATAGTTTTTTATATGATGGTTGTTATTTATAATCATGGTTAATATTATGTATACCTATGACATGTATACTTTATATTGATGGCATATATTATTGTGTTTATGATAAAGGAAATCAGGTGTCTTTATCTAATTTTATATAACGGATTTCTTTTTATCTTTAAAGTTATTTCTTAAATTATTTTGTTCTAAAAAATAAAATGAAACATATAAATTGATTTCTTTTTGTTTTTGTTGAGGTTTGATTTTTTTTTATCGGCGCTCAACTTCTTTTTTTTTTTTTGTCTCGCGCGAACATAACATTAAGTCATTAACAAACTTGCAAAACGAAACCGTTCTACGAATTCATAAACTGCGTCACCACTCTACAAGCAAAGTTCTGTACACAAAATCAACCACATACAACACTCAGGATTTATCGGCGCTCCTTTGGTGAAAGGAGCAGCGTACACGAACAGAGGGAGGGATGTATGCACATTTGTAGGTGAAAATCAATGGTCAAGATTATTTCAAAGTAAATCCAATGATGATTAACTATGCCTTTACATAAAGGCATTTAAGCAGCCTTTATACAATCTGCTTACCAATATAATGGGGTCTGTCATCTTCTTCATACTTGATTTGTACGTTGACTGGCCATCCCAATAAATAGAGTGCTCTTTTCAATTGTTTCAACCTTGAATTCTCGATCATTTTTTATTGATCATTTTTGTTGGAATTAATGCTAAATCTGATGAGTTACTCTTTTGGATTTAATTGGTGCCGCTTCCAACTAATGCCAATTCACAAAAAGTTTCATAGAAGTGAAGATGCATTGATGGGAGAATTTATGCGGTTCAAATTAATGGCCTTTGAAGCTTTTGGTTTTTTAACACTTTGAGGAGAGTTACGAAGAAACTGAAGCCCTTGGAAGATGAAGTTAAAACTTCTGGCTTTCTAGATACTAGAGTGTTAGTTTTTCTTAAGGTTATAATTTGGTGTTAATGAGATTACAACCGTTGTAAATTGTAAGCCATTATGTGGTAGTTGTTACTGGGTTAGTATGGGAATAAATGAAGGGTTGAGATCTATTGCTATAAACAGATATAGTAACTCGTAGCTTAGGGTCATACCAACCTGAGGGGATCATATATAAGAGATGCAATTATGGTTCTATAGGAACTCAAACGTACTCGGGTAAAGACACTAAGGGAAACACGAAGCACTAGTTGATGGGTTGGTTGGGTAATCATCATGTAAACTTGTAATCCTCGTCCTTTTAACGAAAGTTGTTTTCTCCCTGTGGGTGTAGGTCATGTTTGGACCGAAACCACGTATATACTTGTGTCACTAATTTTTATAGTTACATTTATCTTGTAATTCTTCTTCGGTAACCATGACGATTCACACCACGATCCTGGGGAAATGGGCCATAAATCCTAACAAGTGGTATCAAAGCTCATGGTTTTTTGAGATGTCCATGTTGGTGAAGATGTCATCGGGACGAGAGAATCGAGATTCAAGATGACGTACTTTTTTAATTAAAAAAGTGAAGAACAAAGGAAGGTGCTGGAGAGGGTAATTGTGTTGTACCTCGAAGCTCATGTATTTCCTTGTCTAGATTGGAACACCGTGTTGGTGATATTTTTAAAGTCTTAGCACTCCATTATTGCTAATGGAGATGAAAAACCACTAAAGAGTAAAGGTGATTTTATTCTTCATCAAGCAATGACCAAAGCTTGGTGACTCATGTTGTATCAAGTATGAAGATATATATTAAGGTGTTTGCATAAGGGAGGTGACATGTTCTTAAGATGATGTAAGGATTGGAGACAAGTTCAATAAAGAGGAAGAGCTCGTAAAAAAATTCATCATCCACGATAGTGTTTTTGGTGTGTGAATGTACTTGGAGATGATGATGTGTTATTGTAAGGACATCAAGTTGGAGATCTTATATCTTAAAAAAAATTGGGTGCATCGTTCATGTTTTGATGTAAGATCTGGTTCTTTATTTTACAAACCCTTTTATGGGGGAGTATGGACAATAAATAATTGTAAGATCTCGTGAATCTTAGATGGTGGTGCAAAAAATGAAAAAAAATTATCTGGTCACATGATGGATCATGGACTTCCATGGAACACTAGCTATCATCTATCAAGCAGGTGGACCTAGGGTGATGGTAGAGTGCTAATAACAAAAAAACAAAGCTTCTCGTGGTGATCAATTGTAAAGCTGTAGACCTGTAGTTAGGCCCTTTGTTTGAAGACTTTGCGAGAACCGGTTAAAGACAGGAATGGTCACTATTGTCTTTGGTTGTATAGTTATTTTCTGAGTTGCTACTTCTTGTTTGTGGAGGGTCCATGGCACTTTAGACCAGGTGAGTCTTTGGGGGATCGAGGAAGAGTGATCAATTTATCAAAGTTGATCAATGCGGACAGACTTGATTCCTTATGTGGGTGTTTTGGGTCTATTCATCAAGAGAAAGTTTGACATCATTCATGGTATGTGATTGGGCAGATTGAGCATTAAGAAAAAAAATTGTTAGAATTAATGCGGAATCTATTACGTTGATCTTGTGAAGTTATTTGATTCTGTCTTTTAATTAATGTTTTATTCACGAAGAGTTCACGGAAGTTGAAGATACATTAATGAGAACATTCATGCAGTTCAAACTAATAGGGTATGAAACATTTGGTTTCTAGCATAATGAGGAGAGCTACGACGTTGAAACCCTTGGAAGACAAGGTTAGGACTTCGGCCTTTTTATTTCTATCTGGAAAACTTTAACTTTATAAGTTATTTTATTTTATATATTAAATATTGAAGTTGAAAACTTGTCAAAAGCAAGACAATCCTAGACGGAAGTATTAGTATTACATTAGGATTTGGTCTCATTCTTTTGTCAGTTGTCAGTTGAAATTAAAAAAAGTGGCGAGAAAAAATAGTTGATATGATAATTGATATATGTGACATACAGAGAGAAAAAACTAACTGATCAAATAAACTCGTTTGATAATGTGACAAAAGAATTAAGCTTAAATAGATTATTAATTGGTCTCCTTCGTACTGCCGTTGAGAATCAGTCTGATGTTTCAAAAAGGACGACCAATCTGTTTTTTCTCATTGGCAAACAAATCTGTTTTACAATCAAGCAAGAATAATAGTAATGATTACCGATCTTTTGTTACATGAAACTTTTGAGAGTTTGAAAAGTAATCTTTATAGTACATTAAAAGAATTTTTATATAACGAATTTATACTACTTATGATATGTAGAGCTTTTTTATAACATTTCAAAAAGACAAGGAGCATCACTTACAGCATACTTTCTCTTTCTTTTTTTTATTGAAAAAGCTTAGTGTTATGACAATCCTAATTAAGGTGGGGATATTTGTTACTGTGCCCTTAACCTTATTAGAGAGATCCTTCTAGTTTCATTGAAATAGATTGTGACATAAATATCTAATTTCTATTGGTATTGCTTCATATATTGTTTTCTCCATTTGCTAGCTATTTTGTTTATGTTCTAAAGTAATTGAAAAAGTTGCTATGTTTGGTATACAACAGATAATGACATGACCAAGTCACAGGATGTTATAAATTTGTGAATATGATCTTCTGACTGATTAGTGACCTCTCAATCCGCTTCACTTAGGATGAAAATAATGATGCCAACTACCTCAAACCCCCGTAAGACAGGACGTTGTGGTGCCAGACCGATCGTCGACCAAAAACTTTTGATTTCTAAATTAAAAATCCATCTGTTGTTGGCTGAGGTACCTCTTTCGTGATAGTTAAGGGAATTTTGATTTTTGAGTGCACTTTCCAAGTACATGGTTTTGCCGGAAGACGTGGATCCCCATGTTCTTTTGACAGTACGAAGGGACCAGCCACTTTAGATGGTCACATACATATATACACAAATGATCAACGCATGTGTGATAATCATTATGCATACACATGCGAAGAAGCGAGTTTGTACCTGTACTGTAGCATGAGCTGATTATGTATGGAATGAAGATCAGTCCATGGGACAACATGGTGGATTCCACACTGACCCTTAAAATTAATTTTATTCGGTTATAATTTTAAATTAAATGAATTTTTTAATATTATTATTTATACTTTAAAATTTGATCAATCATTTTAATAAATTCAATAATGATCTGTTATCAATTTTAAAATTGGTTGGAAAATATATAATTCACCGTACAGAACTTATAATATATCAGCATCATAATATCATTTTATTTATTATTATAAATATATAAAAATAAACAAATTTAAAATTGTATAAGTATATACTTCATCAAATACCAATCAGTGTTAAAATGGAACTTTATTGGGCTGTACTAACTAGGTGTTTACAGAATTTTCCTTCACAATCATATGAACTTAAAAACTAGTAATTTTAATTTGTTTATCTTTTGTGAATTATGTATTTTAATAATCCGTTCGTCATTGACATTATATATTATTATATGAGCTTTATATTAACGTACTACTACAATATATGGTAAATAGTATAGAAACACCAAATGGCATATATTAATAATCAAGAGTTGTAAAAAAGCAATTGACGCGAGGTTAATTTCAGATTATGAAGATTCAACGGAGACATGGCAAACTTTCTCTGTGAAAAGAAAGTGAAAGTTACTCCGGTCACTATCGAAAAAATAGATCTATCATATTGCTGAAAGTTTTGTTAAAACATATTGTGATTGGGTGTGTGTACATTATCGCCTAGAGAATGTATTTGGTTTATTTAACGGTTTTTATACCCGCTTTTTAAAATTTTGGTTCAATTAACCTAATTTTATTTTGTTTTGATTTCGGTTATGAACCAAAAATATTTCGGTAAACGAATAACCAAAATATTTTTTAATTAATTTTTAAATAAGAATATATAGGTATTTTAAAAATATTACTCTCTCTTTTAAGAGTTTCAGTTCAGTGAATTAATTTGGTTTTCAGTTATTAAGTGTAAAAAATGTTGGTTTTCGGTTAATTCGGGGTGCCTCCCGAGAAGCTGCCCATGTTTAAGGTCTACGGCTACACCATACAACCTCAAAGTCATCCCGAATGGAATATAAACGTTGAAATCGCCTTCAACAGGTGGGTTAGACGGGCATCATGAATCTTTAAAGAGTGGCCCGGGTCGAATGAAAATGTTACTTCAACACTTAAGATGAAAAAGTGTAAACTCCACCGATCTTGCTTCAGGTGGATGTGCTAAGGGTGTTGATCCTTGGGGCAAGGATCATATTGTGGTGGAGCCTCCTCTTCAAAGTCATGGAAGTATGAATCATTATCCTCATTGAGCGGTGCAGGGAAACTCCTGGGTGGACTTTGTCTTCAAACTCTGGTCCTAGATCAAATAAAAATGTGGCCTCCCACACTTAGCGTGTGGAAGATGAGCTTCCACCTTACATCATTGGAGCGTTGGTGGTGATGACCTTGATCCTCCAGGTAAAGATCAAAGGGTGATGGCTCCTCCTCTTTAGTTGCGAGAATGTAAACATCCTCATTGTCTTGGTAAAGAACAAAGGGAAGCCGCGGTGATAATCAACTTCAGAGTGAGAAAAGGGTTGTACGAAGTCGATGGGGGGTGATTTCCTCTGAAGTCTCATCTTCATACTCAAGCAGGGGGTGAAGTGGCGGTGGACTTTCTAGCTCAAACAAGGGAATACAAGGAGGGTAGCTCAAGTCCTCGGTAGGTTGCTCCCTCTCATGAACTGTTTCACTCTCAAGTTGCTTCTCCATTCGAGGTATATGCGCTTGCATTCTTGCATTGAGCTTCTGTTGGTTCATGTTAAAGGTGTCTTTTTCTCAACTGGTTCAGGTTTGCAAGATGAGATAAAATTTGACATGAGACCCTCCACTCTGGTGAAGTCAACCTTTATTGTGATTTTAGGACAATGAGAGCTCTCGTGGTCTCCTCCCCGCTCTTGGCACATAATTCATTGGTTGGTGTCTAGTGAATTCTCATGATAGTCCTCAACTTCAGTTGGCCTCCTCCAATCTGGTTGGTTTCTTGAGATAAATCTTCCATGAGATCCTCCAACCTAAGGATTCCAACCAGATATTGAGAAATCTCATGGTTTCCTTCGCATCTATGACATGCAACCACTGATTGTAGTTCTCTGTATCATAAGATATCCATCCCAACCTCCTACTTTATTACAGAGGCCAGCCATCAGATTAAAGTACCTAACAACAAAAGAAAAAAAAATATACACAAAAGGGAAAATAAGAAAATGAAAGATAAATACAATAAAATCGATCATGATGAGCTAAACAGTTGGACCGAAGTCCCCGGCAATGCCGCCAAAAACTTATTGTGCAAATATATAAATATAGTTGTAAACTATGACCAGTGTACCCAGTCGAAGTAGTACAACAAGGTTCGTATCCACAAGGGCTTTACAATTATTCAGTTGATTACAAGTTTAGAAAATGTACAAAAATATATGCATAAGGTGCGATAATGTAAATTTGAGGTTTTGGGGTTTTTGGTTGATAAACATATAATAAAGAAAAACAATAAAACTAAACTAATCTAAAATAGTTGTACCCCGGGATGGATATTGCACCCTTTACCCTTTACTATTGATTGTCGACTCATGAACTCATAGCTAAATAACGAGAACAATCATGTGATTTATAGCCTAATCAAGGTCTATTAATTCCTAGCTAGCTAATCCATTAGGAACAAATGGATAGTCAAGCACCTAATCAATTGATAGCTTTAAGCACAAGTTCCCCTAAATTGTAATGAAAATCTGTGCCAGTATCCTTCAATAAATATCACTGATTTAGTCCCCACGGTTTAGGTTTCCACTTCCATACAAACTTCTATATAAAACTCACATAGATAACATATTGAGCAAGCCCTAAGCAAATAACCACACAATAAAATGTAGACAAGCTTAAGAACATAAATACTCAATAATCATCTTTCATTAAGCACAAGAATTAAAATAAAACATTAAAAGAGTTCAGGATTCAACAATGAAGTTTTAGAGATTTTGGGGCTAAATCTCTATTCCTAGGTACAAGGAGGCTATTCCTCTAATCACTACTAAAATTAAGGTTTTTGGTAACAATAAAATATCTTTACCTAAAATTAAATCCATTACTAAACTAATTTTTCATAACGATTAAAGTCGTTACATGTCTTTGCAAGCGATGGCATAACGAAAGATCAAATTATTTATCGTAACGACTTTTATTCATTATGAAAAGTTATGTCGTTACTAAAAGTATTATTTTATAACAATTATATTGTTACGGCAGTCTCAAATTTATTCAAAGTCTTTAGTTTTATCTTTGGTAACAATATACTTGTAACTAATAAAATATATTATAACGATTACAAGTCATTAAAAAAAAAACAGATTTTTACTAGTGATTAGAGCCTAAATAAAAGTGAAAAAAGAAGAAATAACCATGGAAGAGATTGAAGAAGAACTTCAATGGTGGGCTGAATTCTCCTCTCACTCCCCCTCCTTCTTATTCTTTTCTTCTTCTTTTCCTTTTTTTTTCTCTTCTGTTGTGCGGCTATGTATGGCCTAGACTCCCCAATTTTTTCACCTCTTTGTGTATGTGCTTCCCTCTCTCTCTCCAGTCGATTCCCATTTAAGCCAACCACGCCTCGATTCAAATATTCCCCAGCCACATTGAAGATAATGACTTCGTTCGGTCTTGGCATAACTGTGGCATAAATGAGTCCGGCATAAATACCATAATCTGACATATTTCTTTTTGTCTGTTGATTCATAGTATATTTGCTATTTATGTCACGTTTATGCTGCTCATTTTTATCCGCACTTATAAAAAAATATATGTTTTAAGTCAATTAGTAGTTTTAAGATTACCAATACCATATTCTAATGGTAACAATTTATATTATAAACATATAGTATAAAGTCTTAATATTTAATTTTATGTACATACAATAATATTTAGGCCAAATATTTTCACTATTAATTTATTATTTTGTATGTTATATACAGTTATAAAGTTTGCTAATTAATTATCATATTTTTATTTTAAAATTTCTTACTTATATTTTTTATAAAAATATTAACTAATTGATTTTAGCTACAAAATAACAGGTCTAAAATGTAACACCCCTATCCTAATCACATAATAATCGGAATCGCGTAACTTAATTAAAGACGGCTCGCAGCGGAAATAAATCTATTTTCCAATCCGGGTGTCACATGCCATTACTCACCCATGCGAGTAAAGAAGGAAATACTTATCATGATACTAGAATCGACAACCGCTATGATGAACCGGGATATTCTACAACTATCCTACACACACTAAATCCATGAACTAAAAATGTAGATTAGTGAGCATCTAAAACATTCCCAATACTGACATCAAAGTCTATAATACAAACTAAAATCTAATGAGTGCAGGAATTAAAAGACGACGTAGACTACCCAATAGTCCCGCACTCCGGCTTCATAGCTCAATCAAGTCCTGGAATGTAATGCCATAAAGGCTCAACCAACTGTTGGTATGCTAAATGTGATCCTAGACCCTTTAGGTCACTTAGGTTGATTAGTCATCTTGCTTAACATGAGTTTCGTTTCATGTTGTTCCGTTTACATGCTTATAAAATACTGTAAATGCGGAATTAAACACACAACATGCACTTAATTATCCACATAACAATTCACTATAGTCACATCATTAGCAAGATATCAACCAATGTAGTTAGTAAGGATCCCAAGTTAGTTGAAACTGAATTAGTCTCACTTGTTCCATTTTCATCATACGAAGCTCCGCTTCCAACAGACCTCACATAATCATGCGGGTTTCATATTAAGGACAATTTCCCGTTTAGCCTCACCCTTTCACAATTTGTACAATAGTCCTATGTCATACTACTAATGGGTAGATGGTCTTACTTGTCTACAGTGGTAGACGTCCATCTGGCCGAAGCCATGGTGCCAACGGTAGCCCACTCCGACTAACGATCGTATCCAGCTTGTTAGATTAACAATAATAGACCCTATCCGGGTGTTATACTCTAGTGTTCACTATGTGCAACCTGCTGGAACGTATGCAGCCCAGGATTTACTAAACATATTTATCATTTAGTTATCACACTCTCATTTGTTAGAGTATTATAATTAGTCTCCTGGAGATTTAATCTCGTTATTGGAGATACACATTCATTGGATGCCCATCGGGTCATACACATAAATACCTAGAAGTCTGCTAGGTGATGTTACAGTTCGAGTCAACGCTCTAGAGACGGTTAATACCGGGTCTCTAAACTAAGTTCCTCACTTAGTGTTTTAGGAGTAGTTTACTCTCAAAAGTTAGTACTTGGAGTTTCTCCTAATGGTTCACACACAAGTTAGGTGATAATCGGTATCACATGTTCAAACAACGTACGCGCACAATTAATAAACGCTTTGACGGTCGATTACATAAACACATACAATACATGTATAACACAGATATTGCTCTTAAACAGATATATCACACAATTTTTAGACCCAAGGAAACCCTCAGGACGTTCAGACCACACATTCACACACCGTACACCGATGTACAATGCTAGTGTGACGAGTTCACGCTTATCCTCTACCCTTTATGTAGCTCGAATCCCGCAACCCGTATTGCTGGAATATATTATCTACCATTAGTATCCATGTTTCGAGTCTTTTTAACTATCCCAGAATACATTCTAATATTTATCCCGTAGTTAATCCCTTAGTCGGTTGTTCGTTTAACTCGAGTTTTTTCTTTAATCCTCGAGATTTATTTTTAGTTGTACGGTTAGCTTACGAGTATGTAATATTCGATACCGTAATAATATTCACTACATAAGGATTAGACTCTTGATTACCCATGTTATCTAACGTGGTTATTCGTCCTTGCATGGTTACGTACACACACGTTTACGTGCATGCATTAATACTTATATATATATATATTCACACGTACATATAATATGGTTTGTTATTGTACTTCATTTGACCACGTTACATTTCATCTTTTAATTACATAGTACTTCATATATTGGTCAACTTGGTTTGACTCGATTAATGTTCTAAGTCAACGTTCCATTACAGTCGATATTTATTTATCGATTCTTACTACATCATGTTTACTTGTAATTATATTTCTAACCCATAGTTCTTTCTACATTAGTCTAATATGATTAGTTAATCATTCTACATTCTCACATTATATTACAATTTCTCATTATGTGAATTATAAGGTTTCCCCATAATGAATTAATTCATTATTCTAAGTGAAACACACATTTTATTATTTGTGTCATTTATTCATAAATCTTTTATTGAGAATTCATCTTAATACTATACAAGGTGTTTTATACATTATCACATTCCTTATATCATAAGGTTTCTTACCATGTATTATACTCCCCAAATTTCCAACTTATACCCATTATTTCATGTGCTTGTTTATAAGGTATACTTATACCACATTAATCCCTTTATAATATACTCTCTTATACTTTAATATAAAGTCACATTATATCATCTTAAACTTTATAATATGTCATCCATAGTTTCATAAAATTCTAAACCAATCCATAATACTTTCAGTAATTTCAATTCCTTCCCATCCAATTTTGATTATTTACAAAATCACCCCAAACATTATTTTTGTTACATTTCTATCATTATTTAATTTATAACCTAAGATTCCAAAACATTATAATATACTAACATATATATACATAATTCGAACAACAACACTCTTTTTTTTCAGATTTATCCTATTTGCCCACAACTTTCTAATTATTACATATTCTCCCTCTTTATTTTATAAACTTACAATTTATTACTAAAACTTTATATTATACACATTAATTATTTAAATCACAATTTCACCCCAGATTTTTTCCAATTTCATACAGACCCCTTAACTTCATTGAATCCTAGTTTTCAATCTAAACTTTCGGTAATTACAAAATAACCTCATAAGTTTTATAAATGTTACATTTTAATACTTAAAATATATTATAATCCTTAATATATTAAATCACTAAAATCAACCCACAATTCACCAAATTTATGAACACACCTCTATTGGTCATATTAATCTCATTCCAGCCCCTAACTTTCAGAAATTACACAAACACCCCAAATAGTTTTATAAATTTCATTTTTAACTTAATACTTTATTTAAACTACCAAATCAATTAATTATTTTTTCTAACTTGGTCAAACATCACATGTGGTCAAGGTTGACCACCCAAATACTCCTTTGACCAGCATTTATCATTAATTAAGAAAATGCCCCATTTGTTTCTCTAGTTTTACATTTAGCACTTTAATTTCATAAAATTAGTATTTTATGTTTCTAAAATTCTAAAACAGCCCCCTTACTATTCTAATATGTATTTGGCACCCTATATTTCACTTAATTACATTTTGACCCCATTAATAAGTCTTTTGTTCATTTAAGTACTATAAAGTTTATAATTCATTTAAATCACTTTATATATTATTTATGTAGCACTTAAATTCACCAATATTCATCTAAAATGTTCCTAAGTTATTATGTTCACTAAAATTACATTTTTGCACCAAAATATATATAATTCTTTTAATCACCTAAAAACTTAATAATTAATATTTAAAGCTTTAAATTACCATAATAGAAATGGCCTAACACATGGCCTTAAACATAATGTAATTTTAACCATAAAATGACATTAAAATGTCCCAAATATACTTATAACTCACGGCTTCTCTACAGATTTTCCTTAACCTTTTTGAAATCATTTTTCTTTCTCTTTTAACTTATAAATTTGACCTTAATAAGTCATTAACACTAAAGTTTACTAACCAATCACTTATCCATAATTTAACCCACATTTCTAGGGTTGAATTAACCCATACATACCCACATAATCTCGGCACTTATTTCCATTTACAACATAATTAATATTAATGCATTAAAAAGGGTTTTAGGTATATTTACCTTGTTATAATCACAAGGAAATCCACATCAGGCTTCACTCTTCATGACACTAATATAAACAGAATCTTAATTTAGTTTTTAAGCATTAATTTAATCTTAAACCACAAATAAGTCCTTAAGACTTTAATTAAGTAATTTACCTCTTAAACTTGATTTTCCCCTTGGAAAAATATTCCAACAAACTCGGCACTCCATGGGTGGAATAAATCCCTTGGGCCATCATTTAAACAAGGAGAAGATTAAAAGTAACAACTTACCTAGGTAATTAATTTAAGGAGAATTTTAAGGCATGAAATTCGCACTTAAAAGAGAGTATTTTTACCTTGGAGTTTTGGTGAGATTTTAGGCCCTATATTCGGACATCTATAGGAGGAAAATAAGAGTTTATTTTCATGGAAAAACAAAGAAAATAAGAGGGTTTAAACAACCATGAGAACTCACGGTATTTACCTTCTTTTGAAGGTCTTAGAGGAGTGCTTTGGAGTAGCTCTTTGGCTCAAGGAAAGGAGCTGAAAACTTCTTCATTATGCATACAATAAGATGTAGAAAAGGTTTAAGGAAGGTCACAATTTTTGGACATGTACAAAGGTGGGAGAAAAAAATGTGTTTTAAGGACATTTTTCTTACCTTAAGAATCAATGGAGTATTCCTAGCTCCTTGGTTGATATTACCTTGAGTGAGGCTCCTCAAGAGAATGTTTTACACCTTGGAAAAAGAACAAACACGGATGGGGAGAACAGCCATGGAAAAAGATGCAAGAAAATGGAAGAAAAATGGAGTTTTATACCTTAACTTGTACTAGCTTCTTCCTCCGTGTTTCTTCAGATTTTAATGGCCCATGCTCTCTTTAATTTTTGGACATAATGAGAGGAGAATATTAGTGGTGATTTTTGTCCAAGAAATGAAGCTTTGAGGTGGAAGAACCTTAGAACACCATTAATGAGTTTAAGCTTGAAAAGAGAAATGAAGATAGTGAACTGAGGATGAAGGAGGCTGCTGTTTCGACTGGGAGAGTGGGGATGTGTTGCTGGAAAACTCGAGCATGGGCAAGGGAGGAATAGGTGAGAGAGTGGGTATTAGTAAAAGAGTGATTTTTGTCTTAGGTAGTAGACATGTAAGGCTACATGTACTTGGTTACTTACTTTATCCCTATATTGCTTTTAGTTCCCTTTTCTATATGTACAGCCGAGCAATGGGAAGGATGGGAGGAGTTGTGCCAGCCGATGGATGTAAGGAAGGAAAGGAATGGGTAAAAGTAACATTATTTTATGTAGGTGAATTACCCTGAACTTAATTAGGGTGATTAAATTACTCTAGTACGATATTTGAGGGCCTAATAGTGCCTAATTAATTTTGGTAAAGAGAATAAATCCAAAAGAAACAAGAAAACGCTTAAAAAGTGAGAAACGCTAAATTGAGCGTTAAGTGACCCTAGGAGGAATACAACCTTGAAAAGGGTATTGGATGGATTATAAAGGCTTAATAAGGCCTAAATAATATATGGGAACAATTCCCGAAGAAAACGGATCCAAATAATGAATTAAAAACGCTAATAAAGCTTTAGCGCACGTTTTTTGAGAAAACCCGAAAATGTGACTTTAAGCGGTCAAAGGAACCCGTAAAAGTTATAGTTAATTAAATAACTATAAATAAACATTAGTGAGAGCTTAATATCCATTAAAATTAAAGAAACGAGGAAATTCTGGAAAACGGGCCCAGTTATTGAATAGTGCTAAACACGAAAAACGCTCCAGCTGGTACATATATAGTGGACCGGTTTTTAATATGTGGGGCAGCCCCTCACACACACACTAAAGCTAGAAAGGAAGAAAGAAAAGAAAAGAAAGAAAGAAAAAGTATAAAAAGTGACATCTCTCTCCTCCCTCATTTCTCTCTTCTCTCTCTCCCATTTCTTTTTCTCTCACCGTCTTCCTCCTCCACTCTCTGGTTGGGGCGATTTTTGAGCTCTCCACAAGCTCCCATGGCAGCCTCTCTTCATCCTCTTGCCCAAGCCACAAAAATGCTCTAAATGAAAAACAAAACACATATTTCTGTTCCTCTTACCAAGCTCTGCACTTCCCTCTTTTTAAAATTCCAAAATGAAGAAGTTCATATCCATGGGTTTCCCCATTTGAAGAGAAAATAGCATCAACGTGTAGCTTGGAGTCTCTCTTTCAAACAAGGTAAACATCTCCAAGAAAAATCTCATTTTTCTCCACCCATTTGTGTTGGCCGATTTTTCCCTCTCTTATACCTTGTTTTCTTCTTGGTTGTGAGCTTCATTTCAACCCTCCAATGGTGGTGGAACCATCTTCTTGATTCAAGGGTGAAAACCCCTCCTAGAACTCCAAAGGTAAACCCTAGAATTTTGTGCTTTAAGCTCCTTCATTGGATTAGAGAATTTCCAAAGGGTTAGAATTTTAATTGTGTGTATTTTTATGTTTCTTGAATGTTGGGATGGAGTTTGGCAACTCCATTCCCACTTGACCGAATTTGAGAAGAGGAGGAGCAAGAGGAGAATTAAGGAGAGACTTGTGAATTAAGGTAAGAAATCTACCTTAAGACTTATTTTAATTGTTTTAGAATTTGGGATGGGTAAACAAATAAATGAAACCCAAAAACTTGTACTAGTAATGTGTTTGGTTGGTATTTGAGAGAATTGTGAACTATTTTGGATTTAAGGGCCTAAGTGCCATTGCCTTTGAGGTTTGGAGTATATTGTTGATGTGGTGAATTTTGTTTGAGCTTATATGCTGGTAGGACCCTAGTAAGGGTGTGGCTAGATTAGGAATGAAAAATGGTGAAAAGATAAGTTTGGACATGTAAGGTTTATGGGGAGGTTATGGCAAAATTTTGGTAGAAAAACAAGTGTTTTAGGTGACTTTGACAATGGGAGAACTTAGGTGTTCACTTGGGATGAGTTGAGTGGATTAATAGACTTGAAATGGAAGTTTGAGAATGGACTAGGAGATGCAAAAATCTGTAGCATCATTGATGGTAGTAGCTTAGAATTTCAAGAAAAAGGGTTAATGTGCTTAAGCTTGGTAATGGAGGATGGACTTGGGTGTAGATAGTGCATTTGTCTAGGAATGAATTTGAATGGTCAATTGAAGTTAGAACAAGAGGTAAACCACCAAAAGGAAGTTAGAAATGTATAAGAGTGCAAAATGTAACAGTGAGGATGGAAAATCTGTAGAAAATGAGCAAGGTAGTGGGTAAGAACTAAACCAATGTTTTGAAGAGGCTTAGAGCATGTTTTAAAGTGTTTAAACATGTAGGAAATGTGTGGAAAGATTAGGAAATGATTAGAGGTGAATTAGGGGTTGAAAACTGATCAAAAACTATACATTTTGACAGTTTCAGGGGTTGTCCGGGTTTACAAATTGGTACGCAAACCCGGACCGCATCAAAAATTAGGCAGAAGGTCATCCTAGGGGGTGGTCCGGGTTTGTAAACCCGGACAAAAACCCGGACCACATGGAAAAATTGGCAGAAACGTATTTCAGTGATTGGTCCGGGTTTGTAGACCCGGACACAAACCCGGACCACTATAAAAATCCATCAGAAAGTGTTTTTAAGGGTTTTAAACATGAGGGATTGAATGGTATTGGTTTTAGGAGTTGTTTGGTGACCTTTAAAGGTCTTAAGAAGTGTAAACAAGTTTGAGGAGTGGTTGAAAAAGTTGTAAGTTTAAGTACACTAAGTTAAACCGAAATAACGGGATAACGGGGTAAGTACGGGGGTAGCAATTATGTACCTACTGTAAGCCTTACTATTAACTGAACCATTTGACATCTAATTAGTGGTTCAAGAGTAAGACATGAGGAACTAGTGTAAACCGAGGAACGTGAGAACACCCGGTAAAGTTAACCCCGGTGAAAGGTATGATTTTCTCATGCTTTGTATCCTAACTTGGTTACCCGATTTGTGTGCTTGTTTGATTGTGTGATCACCTAACAAGATAAATGCACGAATCAGATTATTTGCACTTATTGGTGCTTGTATTGTATCATTGTTTGGATTGGAATCTGAACTAAAGTTTGTATAATTCATGAAATGGGTGAATTGTGAATGTGGTGCTTGAATGTTGAATGTGCATTGTAGATCGACTCATTGATGAGTCTTGTTTGATTAGAGACTCGAAGAAAGAGTCAAGTTGTGAATTAACGAAAACGGGGAAACCCACTAAAACTATCGAACCAAGAAACGACAACACAACCTACTTACTCACTAACACGTGAGAGAATTGTACGGGATTAGTAAACTCCCGATAACGGTGAGAGAACCAAATTGACTTAAGCCACACAACAAATAATGTTGGAAGTACTAATTAACCTCTATTAGAGGATTGATGAGTGTTCAAACCTGAACCTTGAGAGAAATAAAGTATGGTAGGGGATCACCAAACCCCTTAGAAAGATAGTTGAACCCCAATGAGAAACCGACTAACATGAGCAATGTTCCGAACATGAGAGCACCCTGTCCCATGTGTGAACGGTGAGGGATGTCGACTAACTCACTGGCTAGAAATTGTTACTAATCCGGGAGTTGGGTTAGGGGGATTGTGAGTCACGCATGCAAGGATAAGGAAACAACAGAGCGTTTGTTTCCAAATCCATGGTCGAACTCCCTTGTTACCGGGCCGTGTGCCACATAGTGGTGCCCTGCGGGGTCGTGTGCCACATAGTGGTGCCCGACTGGAGTGAGACTGGCAGAGCTTATCCGTCTAAAGAGATAAAACTGGGAAATTGTTGGGTTATAAGAGAATTAACCCGGATGAGTAACTAACCAAGTGGTTGAGGCGAGAACTTAAGTGTTGGAGTATCGATTTGAGTATGCGAGTATTGAGAATTGAGTTGTGACTTGAGAGACTTGAGAACTTGAGTTTGAGTAGAGAATTGAGTTGAGTATTGTAGAACTTGTTGAGATTGTGAGTAAGAGAACCCAAGTGAGTGGGTAAGAAAATGAGTAATTGAGTAGGGCATAGTGAGGTAGAAACCTTCAAGCCTAAGTAAAGAACATGTTAAGCTAACCCTTGTTGTGTGCGTTAGTGTTTGTGTTCAAAGCTGAACTTGATTGTGCCAATATACATATGTAATGTATTGTTGCCTTGCATGCTGTTTGAATTAAAATGAACCGCATGCTCTCGACCAAATAGTTGGCGTACCCTCGCTAATACGCGGGGTATGCGAATTTCATATGCAGTAATTTTGCTGAGCCCCTAGGGGCATCGTTTTTATTTTCCAGGTACAACGAAGCCTCCAACCGTTCGAGAGTAGAACGGGGTTGTTATTGATATGGGTAGTTGTTTAAGAAACTGTATTTGTGTATTGTGGATTTGTAAGACCGAAAGGTCATGGATAGACTTGGGAATTGTAGATACTCGGTATAGTATTGAACAGATGTTGTATTTTGTATATTAAGGAATTGAAGTTGTATTTGCTTTGAGAATTGATCAAGGAATGGATTGTATAGTTTGGTTTGTAGTACTCGGTATATAAGACCCATCAGACCGATATTGTAATTGTCGTGGTATTCGAGTTGGATTGGCCTTGTTAGTCACGTGGGTGACTAACGACATTGTATCACCCCCGGTTGTAGTTTGAATTCCGCTGCTTGTGTACTGGTAATGGAGATGGGTTAGGAGTTAATGATGTGGTTACCGGTAGGGGTGTTACAGTAGGTGTTGTACTTGCTTACTTACTTTTGTCTAACTTTGCTTTTTGATTCCCTTCTTTCCTAGATGTGCAGCTGGCCAGCTATAATCTGGAGGGAGATGTTTAACTTTTCAAGACTTAATGTTATAACATTAGTGATGTATAATAAACTTGTTTTTATGTGTTAGGTGGTATCATGTGTTATTTCTTGTTTTAATGTGTGTATATAAGTGGTTGTAGTATATATAATTTGGTTTGACTATATAAAATATTTCATACAATTTTATCACTTTATTTGTGACATTAGCACATATATTAATATGTTACATCTAGTATTAATTTTAGGAGTTGATTTCTCCTTAAATAATGTTCTCTCCTTGTTTAGAGATTTTGTGTATAGCTTGGCGTCCATTTTTTACTACACTTTTATATAATAATATTCACAATGAATATTCCTCCTTAGGCGACTGATCATTGATTGTTTTCTTTTATTTAAATTAATTCCTTATTAATTAAGGTAATAAATGTTTGGGGTATTTCATGAAAACATATTAATATTCATTACACGAGTGCATATTTAACTTAAAATCTGAAGTAATCATAGATGGTTATAAGGAAACCAGCATGATAATTAAATTTTTGTCAAGGTCTATTAAATGTGTTTTCCTAGGATATGGACAGAACAAGAAAGGGTATAAACTTTACAGTTTAGATGGTGATAGAGTTATATATAGTAGAGATGTCGTTTTCCATGAGGATGTATAGCTTTTAACCCAACTCTACCTGTACAGTTGAGATTATCTCTGCTGACACTGAATATGATTTATCCACCTGAACAAACTTTTGTACCCTATGATGATACTAACGTGAATGAGATGAGTGTAAATGATAATGGAGAAGAAAGATGCAAAGAAATTTGCAGAACTCACAATGACGGAGGCAGTGCTTCAATAGAGGAAGGAAACAAAGGCACTGACGAAGATGTTGTAATAGAAACTCGCAAGCGCTCCTGATGCGTCCCCGACGTGTCGTGGACGTATCGTGGACTCTTAATAAAACTTGATATTAGAGAGATAACTTTAAACTGGAAAACTATTTCGATTGAGAATTTACACAAACGAAATTCACTCAACCTCCCTTGCCCCACACACGGACTCCCGGGACAGTTTGGCTTTACCCCTAAAGTCGTCAACCCTCTCCTGACTATCGGCCTATGGTTCACCGACCGTTCCCCGACCTGTCATCCTATCAAATACTCAATGTATTGATACTCTAACCCAGTCCTCCCTAGCTTACCAACTCTCTAGCACTTACACACACTCCTTAGTCTGATCCACACTTGCCTAGATTATCTCTATCTTTTCTCTCGTATAGGGCTTATGTTACAAGGAACATTAAAGCACGTATTTATACAAGTTAGTTGAGATGCCAACTAACAACCTAGGAGTTGTAGACTCTAAGAGTAGAATACCCATTCTTCTACGAATATAATATCCGCACCCTACTACAGATTTTCATCCAACTTGATCTGGAGCCACCAGCACACGCGTTGCCTTGTGAATGGGTAAGTTGGTGGCACGTCTCCCAAGTGGTCGGTCACCACTTACACACTTCAACTTGTCTGAACTTGTCTGGCTCATAAATGCTCTCTTCTGAAGTATTACGGCTATGTAATGATGTTCATCAACAGCCTTTGTTTATCTTGTTATCTTGCACATTAATGAGATACACCTTTTGTCGTGAGTTTGTCATGAGAAAGTTACTTGTGTGGTTGTGAATCATCTGAGTGAGTTTGTCAATGTTGCTAACTCCGTTTGGTCCTTGTTCAATGTCTGATGAAAGAGATATGTGATGGTGTGGTTCTTGACTGCTTATGTCTTGCTAGAAATTCTTCGGAGCTCTCGTCGACAGGTGCCCGACTGGTAGAGCACATGTCGTGGATTGAGCGCGCTTGCAACCTTGCGTGCTAAGCCACTCATGACTTAAGTGCGCTTGCAACCTTGCTGAAATACCCCAAACCTTAGTATGTAGTTTAAACATTTAAATATGGTATATTAAGACTAAAAAGAGTCTTGGAAACATTAGTAAACAAATTAAACCATAGAAACACAAAATGTGCTTTAAGGTCAATAAGAGCCAAATGTGCTCTAAGCTTGGGATAAGCTTGGTTAAGACCTAATGAACTTACCAAGACCTTAGTTATATACTAATTAACATATTAAACCAATTAGCAAAGAAAACCAAGCTTGAAAACAAGTTAAAACACAAAATGTGCTTTAAGGAGTCTTAAAGCACATTTTTGAAAAATTGTCTTGTAAATGAGTTTTGAATGGCTAAATGTCCATAATTACTCTTTAATTAACATGTGTACTATATAGTATCACATTTGGAAGTCTATATCAATGGGAAATCAAAAATTTCACATCTATGTGCCTTGTTTTTATGAATAGTAACTTTAATAAGCTAGTTTGTAACATATGTTATTATAAGTAATTAAATTGACAAATAAAGACTAAATACCCCTTATGTAATAAAGGGGGCCGGTTTTCTTATGGGATGACTCATCCCCTTGTTAATTTGATAAGATAGAAAAATAGATAAAGTAAATCACTATTTACTTTACTTAAATATCTAAACAAACTCACTTTATCTTCATTCTCTCATTCTCTTCATTTCCCACCGTCTCCAACTTCATCTTCTTGCTCTCTCACGGTTTTGCTACAGCACCACCATCAACACCAACTTCCATTGTCATTATCTCCTAGCTCACTTAACCAAATCAAAAACAAACACCACCATTCTCTTCTCTCATCAAGCTCTTCATTCCTATCTTCTCAAACTTCAAGACCACCATTTCGGTGCCATGGAGTTCCACCATTGAAGGAGCTTGAGCTTATATTTCTACATATTATTGATCTCCTTTGCTTCTAGGTAAGGAATCTCAAAGAAAAATAATGTTTCCTCCATGTTTTTATCATGACCGAAAATCACCATTGATGGCTCATTATATTGCTTTGCTCTAGCTTCATTCCAACCTTTCAAGGACTAGGTGGAGTCCTCTCTGATAGATATTCAAACTCTCTTCAAATACCAAGGTAAACAACTACCTTAATGCTTTAAATAATATATGTAACTAGGGTTTACAATGAGATGAAGCATAAAGCTTGTATACTCATTTTATCATTTGTATAATGTTTAGAAGTTGACAAGCAACTAAAAGCCTTGTCAATTTAGTCAAGGAAACAAGAAAGAAGTTTGTGAGGAAAAAGAGGTAAATATGCTAACCTAATGTGGTCTAAAGTCCTAGGAGAAATGAGATCATATTTCTTGTTAAAAATGATCTAAGGAGCCAATGGTGAATGACTTAGAAGAATGCTCTTAAGGGCTTAGTAAAAGGCATATGTATTGTTGAGTGTATTTGCAGGTCAAAGGCAAATATATTGTGGAAATTCAGTGTTTAAGATTTATGCATCTTAAGGGCCTAAGAGCCATGTTATTTAAGGGCCTAAGTGCCATGCAATTTAAATTATGCACTATATTGTAATGTAGTGTAACTTGGGTGAAACTTTGTGTGTGAGAGTGTTCTTGGTGAATTTAGGTGTTCTTGTGTGTTTAATGGATAAAACAATGTGTTTTGGTTTAGTAATGTTCTAGGAGAACCTATGTCAAAATTTAGGTAAGAAGCAAGAAGTTCTAAGGGTTTAGAGTGAGTTTGGTAAGCTAGGAAATGTTTAGTATGGAAGGTGATCAACTAGTGGAAGAAACATGCATTGAGTTGTTTAAAGATGTCAAAAGGGCTTAGGCAATGTTTTAGAGGATTTAGAATGCAAAAGATTGTATTTAGGACTTGTGCATTGTTGGTGAAAAAGGGATGAAGTGATTTGTTGCATGAGAGTTATAAAACTTGTAAGATGTTCAAGGAGTTGCTTAGAAAGAAAAAATGCTTGGGAGATGATGTTGTAGTGGTGAGGAAATATTATTGGCATAGTGGTTATCATAGGTATGAAACACCACTTGGAAAACTAAGGAGGAAATAACATAAGTGTTAGGAATTTCGGTATGAAATGAGTAAGTGTTTAAGGTGATAGATAATGAGTTTCATGAATGTTGTATGAGGATATAAGTGTACCAAATGATGTTAGAAAACATTAGGAGGCCTTAGGAGAAGTTTGGAGTCAAATGGGCAATGGAAAATAAGGGTCTGGAGCAGACCGACCTTGCGACCGAACTTGCCAAGGTCGGTCGAGCCCAGTTTACCCTGCGAGAATTGGTTTCTGGAATGGACCGACCTTGGGGACCGGACTTGCAAGGTCATTCGGGCATGGATTTTAGTACGGATTGAGTCTCTGGAATAGACCGAACTTGGGACCGGACTTACAAGTTCGGTCGGGCCTGAATTTTCAAAGGGAAGAAACTCTCGGGAATGGACCGAACATGGGACCGAACTTACATGGTCGGTCGGAGTAGAATTTTCTGGCGGTAATATGTTCTGGAATGGACCGACCATGGGACCGAGTTTGTATGGTCGGTCATAGTGTAAATTTTCAAACCCGGAAGTCACTGGAATGGACCGACCTTGTGTAAGGTCGGTCGGTAAGGTCGGTCGGACCTAAATTTGCAAAAAAAAAACAAACAAACAAGAATGGCTTAAGTAATAAACCCTAGGGGGTATAATGTAGGTAATCAAGTATAAGTTAAGACATTAAAACATGTCATATAATCATGTTAACCATTTAGTAAATTTGAGGTTAAATAAATTAATTAACCGACGTTATTAATCATGTATAGGAGTGACCTACGGTGGAAACAAATCGAAGCAAGGACCAAGGTATGGTTTTCTTGCAGTCTGTTGCCTACCGGTTTACACCGGCTTGTGTGTTGTTTGTTTTTCTGTGTGTTAATGACTTTGTAAGATTAAACCATGTAAAGATTAAACCATGTCTAACAGACTTGACCTACTATTGTGAATTGTGTATTGAGTTCAATAATGAACTGCTAACAAGTGCTAACGGGGGAAGTGAGGAGTCCGGTCTGTTTCGGCCACACGTGTGAGTATGGGAGTCGATGTCATAACCGGTTCGATTCTCTTTGTATGTTATGGTTGTTTTCCAATTTGGTTTCCAACCTTCCCTTTAGCTTAACCAAGGCTATTTTACTGACTCACGTCGGGCCACAGGGGCATACTATGTGTTGTTCGGTGTGCTTGGATCACTATATCCAGGCACCTTGTGTTAAGTTATCCGTTCAACCTAATAGGACGTGACGAGTTATGTAACGAGCTTGGCATGAGCATGGCAACATTCTCTAGGCTCTCCATGGGAAACTAATTGTGTTGGTTCTCTTCCTTAAGGAATTGTTTCTTGTGTGTTATGTGTGATGTTGTGAACAATACCTATATTATGATAATTGTATATGTTTGTGTTTTAAAAAGAATGCCATGTCACCATGACAAATAGTTGCGCGTATCCCGGTAGCCGATGGGCTGCGCGTTAACCATACCAGCCAAGGGTTGCTGACCCCCTCGGGGGCTCCATATTTCTTATACTGTAGGATGAGGATCAAAGAAGCGGAATGGCTCTAGATTCTAGGATGCAGGATACTTTTGATTACTTTTGGATGTTGGGCCCGGGATGCGCCTGTGCTCCCGTGGCGTTATATATTTTGGTTGTGAACAGTTTACAGTGACAGTATACAGTGAAGGATGTAAGTAAATACTCGGTATTATGTTAATGTATATGTGGTTATTAGTTCTATGCTCGGGAGTCTGTTCATCAGACCGATACACTTGTATTTATTCAGCCTTGTTAACCACGTGGGTGGTTGACGGCGTTGTAGCACCAATCGTTTAGTTATTGTTTAGTTTGTTTAAATTCCGCTGTGATTTCAAGTAATGTTATGTGCGTAGTAGGGGTGTTACACTTGCGTACTAAACCACTTATTCACCTGTGTAACGCCCCTAAAACCGGCCTAAGAGTTAAGGGCATTACACGCCGCGTATTACTACCTAATAACGCAAGGCTCCAAAGCTAACATTCGCAATCAAGGCCCGAAATAACACTTCCATTAATATTTGCAAAACAATTGTACTGATTACATTAACTAACAAGTAAACCTCAAAACCAAGTCAAATGTCAGAAAGAGTAAGGCCCGGAGGCTACAATCATAGGTCAAAGTCTAACAAAGAAAGCAACTATATGAGTAAAGCTCCAGAATATGAGGATGATCCTCGCTGATCAATCTGCAAAAACAGTAAGAGTAGGGGATGAGCACACAAATATGCCCAGTAAGCAGTGACCGTCATCAGTAAGGTCGCTCAAACAATTGAAAACAGAAGAGAAGCAGAGGTTAGCACAAATCAATAGTTCTCAAAACAGTCAGAGCATTGCTGAAGCGATTACAGAATGGAACACCAGAGTTCCCAGTTTAGAAATAACCAGAGTTCTCAAACAGATAGGGGACACAGTACAATGCACACACTTAGAAGGGTCGAAGACCCATAGATCATAACAGATCTCTCGCAACACAGAATTGACTCCAAAAGATCCAAAGGGTTCGTCAACCCCACAGAACAGAAAGGGAATGACCCACACTCAGAACGACGTCTACATGGTATACCACGGAATAGCTCGACCCAGCCATTCACGGCCCAGAAAGAGTAAAGTGTCCCAAAACAGAAGGTTTACAGGAACATGAGAAAATTCGCATCTAAACATGCCAAAACACTCAAATTACAGTAGTACAGATTAATAGGAATCCAACGCCGCAAACGGCACTCTAATCGGAGTTCAGACGAAGAAGTTATGTTGAAAACAGTACGATGTCCGAACTTGTGTCCGGACATCAATGTTCAGACACAAGTCGATTTGAAATCAGACAGAGAGTTTCAGAAGTCCGAACATCAAAGCTCGGACCGATGTTTGGATGGGTTTACGAGAAAAGTTACGCGGTGGTGTCCGACCTTGTGTCCGGACTTCAATGTTCGGACATAGGTCGAACTTAAATCAGAGGAACGCCACAGAGGTGTCCGAACTTATGTCCGGACATATATGTTCAGACACAGCTCGAGACTTAAAACCAGAGAGGAAACTCGGGGATGTCCGAACATCGAAGCTCGGACAGATGTTCGGACACACCCCGAACTTTGAAAATCAGATGCGCACAACGCACTGTTCGGACTTCAAAACTCAGACAGAAGTTTGGACAGTGCGAAAACAATGGTTTCCAGAATGTCGAACAGAGCAGAAAAGTTGTATCAAATCACCACACAATTTGCCAGAACAATACACACACCAAATCAGATTAAAATACAGAATACCATAGGGGTTTATCCTGTTAGAAAATGCCAACACACACTCGGATCACACCATAATTCAGACGTAAACCAATGAACCTCCCTATGGCTGAACTTCCCAACCGAATCGGGTAATCACCTACCTCAATGATTAGCAGAAAACGACAATGATCCGAGGCAGCGGCGCAATCCACACACAGCAGCAAACCGGCACAAACCAACAGTCACTGAATTCCCACAATTGACAATCCCAAAATCAGAAAACGAAGGAAGAAACCTAGAAGCATCAACGTCCCAAAATCAGCAACACCAACCTGATTTCAGGAGTCCGACAGTCCGCAATTCAAGGCCGTCTACAGCCCACGCAGTTCACCAAACCAGTCACAACCAACAACCACTGATTCAATTACATTCGAAGACTTAAAATCAGAAGACTGAGAGGAGAGAAATCTGCCAATGAAGTCCAGAGCTCTTATAGCACAAACCTGATTTCAGAGGAAAAGTGACACAACAGCGGAGATGCACAATTCGAAGTTGAAATCCGTAGACAACAACACATAACCTTCGGTAGAGAGAGACGATTAGAGGAAGAGAGAGAAGGGAGGAACTACTGTTCAAAGTGACGCTCCACAACGCAAATAAAACTGGCGACTGAAACTGATCGGGGAGTAGTGAAAGGAATTATATTAATTCTTAATATAATTCCACTTACCTTAATTACTTAGAGGAGAAAAGACAGGTCTGCCCTCACCTTTTAAAAGAATCCCACAAGGGTCCCCAGCTGGCATGGTTAAATGTAATCCGACTTAGAATAACGTTATAACGGATATAATATAAGGTTACGAATTATAGGGTATAACAACCTGTCTATCTAAAATCATGAATCTTGACAAATACATTATATAGACAATACAAGGTTTGCTATCATCAAAACTAAAGGATCTTGTCTTAACAATTTCCCCCTTTTTGATGATGGCAACCTATACACTCATATGTACTTTGGCAATTCAAAAATTGAGAGATTCCCCCTAAGAAGGATTCCCCCTAAGTTTATTAAGGTTTTTTAAGAATGAAAAATTTGAACGAATGATAGCATAAGTGACAGCTTTTATGTTATATCATAGTCATAGATAAAGTTTCATTCAGATGATACATAATATAAGGACGATAGACATAGTCACAGGTACTCTCACAAAGTACATATACTTTTCTTTCCCCCATTGCCATACAGCAAAATAGGGAGCAACTACTCGACGTAAGATGTTGTAAAGGCCATGACATTCCATAGATTACAAACTACAAAATATGATCAAGATAATCAAGATGGAGTGACGTAGTTAGGGATCTCATTCATAATCCTCTGAGCAAGTAGGCTCTTCCTCCGAAAAACCGACTTTGATCCAAGAAGGTTTGGCTTTGGTTGGGTTGATCAAAGGTGATTCAGCTGTGGTAGAAAGGTCAGACTCATCAAAATCTATGAAGAACTCCATGCAGTGTGGAGAACGTGATTGTGATAGAGTGATACTTGAGGTGATAGACCAAGCTGTAAGGAGTTAGAGTCTGGTTGAACATATCTTTGGGCGACGTATTTCTTTGGTTGTTTGGTGGTCATAACCTTGCGAATGGTGGAGTGAATGGTTTGCTCATTCGAGCTGGATGAGCTTTGTGGGTATTGAGCCATTTCGTGAGATGATTGTGAGTGGTAAAAGGAGTAAGCAAGTTTTATAGACACTTTGGATATGCTCAACAACTGATCGGTGAGTGACATTTAATGAGGTGCTACATCTTGTGGGCTATGTTTGTAGGCTTTTTAGGTGTCAAGGCTAGAGATTGGATTAGTGGAACGGATGAGACTAATATCTCAAATCATTTTGTAATTTTAAATCAAGGAAGAAGCAGCCAAGACAATAAATTATTTCGTACCCATCATAAGCATTCAAGTAACAAAAATCATTTACATTTTCATTGATATCCAAAAGGTACTATGAAACAGATAGTCAAAGGCAAATAAAACATTTTGATGGAAAAGAAGAAAATCTAGTCCTACTCAAACTCTCACGGTCTCACTCGAGTCTCTAGGAGACAAAGAACGCTCAGGCTATGTGAGAATCTATAAAATCTATTGCTCCTTGAACCATGTGATGAACACTTGGTTCAGTGGAGACAGCCTGCACAGCTGTAAGAGTGACTCTTACACGCTGAAGAACGTCCCGAGTTGAAGTATCCAGACTGGTCCCTGACCTGTCGTGGACCGGTGAGAGACTTCTCCTCTTTTTGATTCCTGAAGCTCTTGTCGTCGGTCTAGGCTCTAACCTTGCATCTTCACTCTTCGTGGGCTTCTGGACAGCCACGAGCTTATCTCCCTTAGTCTTTATCCCCATTTTGGATAGCATCTCGGAGCAGATGCAGTCTTGAGCGGTGCGCACGCACTCGTGGAACCTGTCGGTGTCCACTCCACTCTTTACAAGAGCCGCGGTGACCACTCCCCCGTGCACCAGACCTTGGTTTACTTGACGACTCTCATCTAGAGTGAGGAGAATCATGGTTGGCAAATCAATTTTCTCCTTGGTCTTGAGTGCGAACAGCAGCCTTACATCCCAGGCATTGACAATGTGGGTGCGCTGGTTTCTTGGGGTGATGTTGTGGGTGACTAAGTTGAAGAGGACTATGTCGGTGATGGACATGTCCATGACATTGAAGTTTTTCATCGTTGATCCTTTGTTGAGCAGGTTGACATCTTTCCTCCTTGGTGTCCTAAGTCATGCCAAATTGTATCCTTGGGGATGATCAGACCTTCTGGCTTTAGGTTGAAGGTCTTGCAAATCCAAGACTTTGAGACAGTAACTTGAGTCGTTTGGACCGTTGAGTGGAGGTAGTTGTCATCTTCATCACTCTAGAGTGGTCCAAGATATCTCATATGCTCCTTGAGCAATTCGGTGTAGACAGGGATAGGCTCCTGAAGAAGTCTACCCATCCTTGGAACTCCAACAGCTCGATGATCTCTCCTAGACCCATCTTCTTCATCCACTCTATATCCAACGTCTTTGGTAAGACAGGACAGGAGCGGTAGTTGACGTTCTCAGCCTTGATCAATGGAGGCTCTAGTTCTTCGAGCATTCTCGGACGCTTCAAGGACTGGGGAGGTTGGGACTGGGCAGCTGATTTTTCGGCATGAGCAAGCTCCTCGACCTCCTTGGTGCTAGAGGATGCACCCATCTTTCTTTTACCCTTTGCTTTCTCCAAATGAGCACGCTCCTCGAGCGTGTAAATAATAGGTGATGATGATTCTGTGTCGCTATCACCATTTTTATGTTGTCACTGAGGTGTTGAAGACCTGTCGACGACTGGTTCTCCGAAAGCGGGTATGAGGTTTGCCTCCTCTTCGGAGTCAGGTGTAGTTACACCTTCATTCTGGCCTTTCTCTTCTACTGAGGCTTCCTTCTGAGATGGTTTGTCACTTTGAACCTCCTCTTCCTCCAATGTTTGAACTACTTCTTTGACGATAGCTGAAGGAGAGGCTTCTTCTTCCGCGGCGAAGTGTAACCGACGTGTTGTTTCCTCTGGTGTTGAGTGGGATCATTGTGGAGCTGTCTGTTTTTGGGTGCGCCTAGATGCGCGAGTTACACGACTGGTGGCGGCGGTTGAATGGCCTTTGGACTTTGACTGTTTAACTTTGGATTTCTTTGTGGTGTTTTGGAACTCACAAGCGCTCCTGATGCGTCCCCGGCGTGTCGTGGACGTATTGTGGACTCTTAATAAAACTTGATAGTTGAGAGATAACTTTAAACTAGAAAACAAATTTCAATTGAGACTTTACACACACGAAATTCACTCAAACTCCCTTGCCCCACACACGGACTCCCGGGACAATTTCGACTTTACCCCTAAAGTCGTCAACCCTCTCCTGACTATCGGCCTACGGTTCACCGACCGTTCCCCGACCTGTCGTCCTATCAAATACCCAATGTATTGATACTCTAACTCAGTCCTCCCTAGCTCACCAACTCTCTAGCACTTACACACACTCCTTAGTCTGATCCACACTTGCCTAGATTATCTCTATCTTTTCTCTCGTACAGGGCTTATGTTACAAGGAACATTAAAGCACATATTTATACAAGTTAGTTAAGATGCCAACTAACAACCTAGGAGTTGTAGACTTTAAGAGTAGAATACTCATTCTTCTACGAATATAATATCCACACCCTACTGCAGATTTTCGTCCAACTTGATGGAGCCACCAGCACACGCGTTGCCTTGTGAATGGGCAAGTTTGCGGCGCGTCTCCCAAGTGGTCGGTCACCACTTGCACACTTCAACTTGTTTGAACTTGTCTGGCTCATTAATGCTAATAAATGCTCTCTTCTGAAGTATTACGGCTATGTAATGATGTTCATCAATAGCCTTTGTTTATCTTGTTATCTTGCACATTAATGAGATACACCTTTTGTCGTGAGTTTGTCATGAGCAAGTTGCTTGTGGGTTTGAATCTATGAGTTTGATGATGTTGCTAACTCTGTTTGGTCCTTGTTCAATGTCTAATGAAAGAGATATGTGATGGTGTGGTTCTTGACTGCTTGTGTCTTGCTAGAAGTTCTTCGGAGCTCTCGCCGACAGGTGCCCGACTGGTAGAGCACATGTCGTGGATTGAGCGTGCTTGCAACCTTGCGTGCTAAGCCACTCATGACTTTAAGTGCGCTTGCAACCTTGTGTGATAAGCCACTTATTCACCTGTCTATCTAAAATCATGAATCTTGACAAACGCATTAGATAGACAAGGTTTGCTATCATCAAAACTAAAGGATCTTGTCTTAACAGTAGTGGAGCAGGCACCAGAACCCAACCAAGAGGAAAGCACCAATCTTAGGAGGTCAGAAAGGGTCAGAAATTTGCCCAAATACTTAGATGATTATGAGATTGACCTTGGGTCATTAGCCACCAGAAAAGATAAGTCTTTCTCTAACTATATTCCTGATTATTTTTCAAAAAATTTAAGTGTAAGAATCCTTACTGCTAGCTCTACTAATACTTCAATATCTGATGATGATTCGGTAATTTTGTCCTTGATGAAAGTAATATTATTCTTAGGGCTGATGGTCTTTTGCATACTATAGGAATACTTTTGCATGATGAGAATCATCATTGTTTAAATTCTAATATGAGCAGTGATACAGAACCTTATTGTTATGAAAAAGCATTAGAGGATATAAGGTGAAGGAAATCCATGATTGAGGAGTTTCATGCCTTAGAGAAAAATTACACATGGGATTTAGTTGAGCTGCCTGAGGGGATTAAACCAATTAATGTAGGTGGGTTTACAAAATTAAATTAAAGGCTGATGGGAATATTAAAAGGTTTAAGGCTAGGCTTGTAGTGAAAGGATACACTCAAAGATATGGAATTGATTACTTAGAAACCTTTTCGCCCGTAGTAAATTTTACTACCATTAAAGCTTTGGTTATAGTTTCAGCAAAGAATGGTTGGGTTAGAGCTGTCAAAATTTGACCCAACCCGAAAACCCGTCCGTTTTATCCGAACCTAAAACCTAACTGAAACCTGAGTATATTTAAATATAATAAACCTGAAACCCGATTGGGTAAAATCCAAATTGACCTGAACCCGAAATGACCCAAAAATTTTGTAACCCGAAACTGACCAGAACCCGAAATGACCCAAAATAATAGTAGTTAAAAATTATACAAACTCAAATAACATGAATAATAGTGACCATAAATTGTCCCAAACCTGAATAACCCAATTAAATATGATAAAACACTTGAATAAAACTTAGTATAGCTAAATGAAATTCAGAATAGGCATTGTATTGACTTTTTTGTAATCTATATGTAGTATATTCCTCTCTCATGGACGTCAAAGAAATAGACTACTACTGCCTTGTCGTCATCTGAAGTGGAGTACCGTGCCATGAGATGTGTCACAGCAGAGCTTAGCTGGATTACAAGAATTCTATACGAGGTGGGGGTCATGAGTATTCTGCCCGTTCCAGTCATATCACATAGTCAAGTGGCCATTTATATTGCCAGAAACCCCGTGCTTCATGAAATGGACGAAGCACATAGAGTTGGATGTGCACTTTGTTCGACAAAAACTGCAAGAGGGTATGATAAATGTTGAGTTTGTGGGTTCAAAAGAACAGCTGGCTGATGTCCTTACGAAGCCATTGTCTGGGAAGGCCTATCCCTCACAAATCAAGAGGATAGGTCTAAAGTTGAATGTACAGTAGTTGTTGGTGTTTGTTGTATTGCCTTCTGTTTGAAATCTGCAAAGTTTGTTGTTGTGCAAACGTTTGTTTTCTTTCCAAACCTTACAAGGACATCTCTCATAACGTTTGAGGGGTCGGGCTGTTAGAAAGAAGAACTTGTGTGTTTTATTTAGTTTTAGCTTAGTGCGGTGTCGTTTTGGTTAGTGGGTTTAGCTAGTTTATTTTTATTTTGTTTTGGTGGTCAGTTTGACTCTGTGCGTGTTAGCGGCGAGCTTCTTCTACCTTAGGGTTCTTGTTTCCAGCCTAGTGTTGTGTATTGTGAGCGGTGAGCTTCTTCTTCCTTAGGATTCTTGATTGAATCATTCTCATTCATTGTTTAATTTGTGTTCTTCAAGTTTCTTTCACTTTTGGACTGCTTTTATTTCATGTTAGCTTTGCACATCATTGTATGTCCTAAGGTGATGTATCGGTTTCTTAACGTTTTGTTGCATCATAAAGAAGAACATGTTTCTAGCGTTTAATGACGCCTGACACTTAGTCTCGTTACTCTCACAACAACCTATGTGACTTAGGTTGTTTATAATAGTCTTGCCTTTGTTACCGACTTCTAGCAATAGATTTTGAAGTTTGCATTATGTATATGGTCTCTTGGGTAGTAATGAAAGTTCAATAAATGGTTGGCGTGGGTTTAAAAAAATTATCCACATGGAAGAAAGATAGGTTCTTTGCCCACAACATCATGATCTGAATACATAATGTAGCTAACTTTTTTGAAAAAGAGAGGACATATATTGATGTTAAGAACATAAAGTGCGTACAAAGACAGGGAAGTCAGAGGACTTCCAGCAGCTCCTAGGGAGCTAAGCTTTTTCTAGCATGATATGCTAGGTTGTGAGTTATAATGTTATTGAGCCTACTAATGTGGAACCATGCAACATTAGAAATCGGAGCTAAGTGAGCTAGTGCTGCATTAAGGAGATCCCTTGGGTAATTATCCAAGCCTGTGGCGCGATAATCCGTGATATAGTCAACGACACTCTTGCAATCTGATAGAAGACGAAAAATGCAAAAATCAAACTGCTTGGTAATGTCAATTCCCAAAATCATGGCCATGGCCTTCACCTGTGACGGTTCTAGGAAACCTGTTCCAGCCGTAACAGTCGCACCTACTATTGACCCTTTACTCGTAGCAACGGCTGCGAGACTGAAGCGACCAAACTTGTCAAGGCTAGCATCAACCAAAATCTCAACCCAATTAGCATTAGTGAAGCGATGGGTAGCCAAAGATGTCATAACAAATGGGTTGAATGAAGACGAACTATGGCGAAGAAAGCTATCAGGTTGAAACCCACCAGTCTCAAAAGTTCTAACCCGATGATGAGTTAGTTGACAACTGGCATACCAAAGCCTCCAGAGGAGAGAAGTGATGACACCAAGGTCTAAGAGAGACATGGTGGCACAGGCGTGTGTGAACCAATCAATAAAAGCAGCATTTGTGGAGACCGGCGGTGGAAGCGGCATGGCTAGACGGTCCCAGTATTGCATAGCAGATGGACATCTTAGAAAAACATGGGGTAAGGCTTCACAATCTCCACATACATGACACGATGCCAAATCAGGACGATGCAATCTATGAGCCAGCATATCCTTGCATGAAACTGCACCATGCAGAAGCTTCCATCCAAAAAGTGGAAAATGAGGAGGCATATACACCTTCCATAGACGCTTACTGCCTATACCCTGTGGAGAAGCAGACAAGGAGGACATACTTGGTTGCATAGACCGAGAAAGGGCAACATCACAGTGATATACGGTTTTCACAGAATAGCACCAAGAGGAAGTGAATCCCCAAATCCATGAGTCATGTGTTGGAGCATCATTGGGAAGAGGCAGAGTTAGAATGTGTTGCACATCCTCTGGATGAAAATTGTCTTGAAGAAGCTGGACATTCCAGACAGTTGGTGAAAGCAACAAATCAGAAACTCTAGCCTGCTGCAAATGTGGCGGTAGTCCCCAAAGGTAGGGCCTGCCACCCTCCTTCGAGAGGAGTCAGCGATCACGGACATATGTGGTGTGGTCATTACGAATGAGTCTGCGGCCCCCAGCTTCAATCAGATCTTGCACACTTAAGAGAGCCCTCCAAATGGGACTTGCGTTGGTCATAGGTTGAGCTTGCTGAAGAGGAGTTTGGTCAAGATATCGTGCTGTGTAAAATCTCGATAGTAGAAACTGCTGGTTTTCTAGAATGCGTCAAAGTTGCTTGTCTGCACATTGTATTCCGGCTTGTCCATAATCTAGCTAACTTGGTAATGATCATCAGCTTAATCCGTTATGGAAATTAATTATATTGTAGAGGAGACCCCTTCCCCCCACCAAGTCATAATCTTAGTCACTTTTTAAAAAGATATCATTTCGTATATAGGCCGGTGGGATTGATTAATTTAACCCTAATAAAAAAAAGGTTCATTCCACTTCTACTATCGACAATCGTTTCTGCATGTAGTTTAGTCACATACTCACACTGCATGCGTTAACGTATATAAAATAAGATCTGTCTCTCCCGAAAGTGGGGATGATTCAGTTCAATCAGATTATTATGTCGGTCCTTAATGCGGGTAGTTATGATCTACTAACATTAGTTTAGTTTCTAATAGATAGTCTCATGTCGCTGTATACGGGAGACTGGTTACGTCAAAATTAAGATCGTTTCAATTGGGCCACATCGTAGCTACTACTATAGAGTCCGTTTGATCCACCGTCAAAATGAATAAAGTATAAGTAAAAAAAGTGGGACCAAGTATTCAGTTGCCAGCAGCACACCCGTACCGTAAAAAAAGGAAGTTATTCAACGGAAAGACTGAAACACGTGTTGCTCGTATACCTTTGAGTTCTCAAGAGATCTATGAAAAGGTGAAAGACATTGAGAATGTTTTCGGTGTTCCGTCCAAATCTACCCAAAAAAACATCTGGAAAAAATGTTCAATATTTTGGGAACTTCCATATTGGAGACATTTATCTGTTAGGCATTGTCTTGATTTTATGCATATTGTCAAAAATGTTGGTGAGGCTGTTGTTGGGACTTTGCTTAACATACCTAGGAAAACAAAAGACGGAATAAAGGTTCGAAGAGACATGCTATGGGCATACGTGAGAGTTGCATCCTCAAGAAAGAGGCAAACGAACATATTTACCTCCAGCATGTTACACTTTGTCTAAGAATGAGAAGATCAGCTTCTGCAAATGTCTTCATTCCCTTAAGGTTCCTACGGGTTATTCATCTAACTGGAAAAGTCTTGTGTCAATGAAGGACTTGAAATTGGTCGGGTTGAAATCTCATGATTATCACGTTCTGATGTTGCATCTCCTTCTGTTGTCATTCGGGGTATATTGCCGAAGGATGTCCGAAATGCAATTACAAGACTATGTTTCTTTTTGAATGCAGTGTGCAATAAAGTCGTGGATGCTGATACACTGACAGTCTGCAACGTGATGTTGTTGTTACGATCTGTCAACTTGAAATGTATTTTCCACCCTCTTTTTTTGACATCATGGTTCACTTAGTGTTCACATTGTTAGGGAAATCAAATTATGTGGTCCAATATATTTGAGGTACATGTACCCGTTTGAGAGATACATGGGAATTTTGAAGGGAAGGATGAAGAATAGATATCGACCTGAAGGAAGTATTATAGAAGGGACAATAACCGAAGAAGTGACAGAATTTTGTACTGAATACTTAAAGGGTGCAGTTGCTATTGGAGTACCACAACCTAGACACACGGGAGGGACAGAAGGTCAAGGTGTTACTGGAAAAAAATTGTGGCAATTGATTCATCCTCAATGGAGTTAGCACATTTGTTCGTTTTACATCACCTTGAGATTATTGAGCCATTTTTTGAGAAACACATGACTACACTAAGAGGTCAATATCCTGGGAGGAATATTGTTTGGCTGACAAAAGAGCAAAACAAGACCTTTTGTTCATGGTTTAGAGACCATGTTATGAAACTTGCATCACTAGCGCCTGATAATGTAGGTGAAGAGCTCCGTTGGTTAGCTTTGGGACCTGGTTCCACTGCTGTATCTTACGAGGGGTATGACATCAATGGGTTCACCTATTGGACAAAACGACAAGATGATAGATGTTTAAACCAGAATAGCGGGGTGAAAGTAGAAGCAGCAAAACTCTGTACACCGAGCTTCAGCGATTTCAACCTCGAGGTTGTATTATGGATGTATTGAAGATATTTGGGAACTTGATTATCAGTTTCAAAAGTTTGTTATTTTCAAATGCAAGTGGGTGGATTACAGACACGGTTATCGGGTTCAGGATGGGTTTAATTTGGTTGATTTATCAAGTCTTGGTCCTACACACGATCCGTTCATATTTCCCCGGACTGTGAACAAGTATTTTACATAGAAGATCCCATCGATTCTAGATGGTCAGTAGTTTTACCAGGGAAAAGATTTGTGATCACAAATGTTGATCAAGATGTTGATGACGATGAATTATTATTTGATGAGACACCACCCTTTCTAACAGTGTTCCTGCAACAACATTGTTGATATTCCAGACGATGTGTATACTAGGTCTGATCATGATGAGGGTCTATGGGTCGAAAAACCATAAATGATGTGTTTTGTTTGTTAGGTAATTAATATTAATTTTTTATGATATCTGATTATGTATTTTTTATATTATTTTGTTTTGTTGTTATTAATATCATATTGTTTATTTGTGCAGACAGTTAAATGGATGATATGGACGACCCGGTCGGCGAGATTCTGTGTGACGCCCGACCGAGGAAGAGGCAAACACGTGGAGGGAAGGGCCGCAACTCACGGGCCGACTGATGAGGGGGTAGTGGCACCGCCGAGAATATAGTGTCTGATGTGCCAGCTGCAGACACACAGCTGGACCTTCTGGGCACAGATCCTAGAGAGCAGGACCGTAAACCTCGAGGTCCTAAAAAAGCTTGAAGTCCAAAAAGATTGAGTCGAAGCCGCTGCAGTTTAATGAGTATCTACAACCGACTGGGGAATGGGCTGGAGACTTCACTACTGAGCTGGGCATCATAGTGCGAGAGTATTGTGATATCACTCTCTCTGGCCTCAGGTTGACGAAGGATTGAAGAAGAAGATGTTTGAGATCGTACAGGTAAATAAACAATAGTTGCAGTATTATTGATACGATTTATAAGTATGCATAACTAACATCCTTTTCATTTATGATGATATGCAGAAACGATATCGAATACTGAAGAAAACCGAGTACTACACCATGGTAAAATCGATGATGCGCAAAAAATTTTCAGATCATAAGCATGATCTGGTCAAATGGTTCATCACCAAGAAGCTTAAGCGGCCTGACGGCGACACACGCCAGCCTTGGGAGATCTACACAGCAATAACCCAAGAGAAGTGGCAGCAGTTTTATGACAAGAAGATGGAGACGAAGGTACATACACTACTAGAAAAACAATAGTTTACCTACGGAAATTACCTATGGAATAAATTCCGTAGGTAATTCCCTACGGAAACTCGGTTTATAATACCAGCCCTTGGTTAAGTTGTTACCTACGGAATACCGATGGAATTCCAACAAAAAATTACTACGGAATATTCCGAAGGTAAATTTGTAGGGAAAAGTGCGGGAGGACTGGCTTGTAATGGCGCGTATAATGCCAACAAATTACCTACGGAAAATTTCCGTAGTAAATAGGTGGGATTTGGAAAAAGGTTACCGACGGATGTTCCGTCGGTACATGCTTCGTTTTCTTCTATGTTATAAAGATTACCTACGGACTGCTTTCTGTCGGTAAGTACCTACGGATTATTCCGTCGGTAATTGCTTCGTAGTGACAGGCAAACGTTCAGGCTGAAACGCGGCGTTTTTCATATGAAGATTACCTACGGGACATGTTCCGTCGGTAATTACCTTCAGAATATTCCATCGGTGATTTCTTCGTAGTAACAAGCGAGCGCTCAGGCTGAAACGAGTCATTTTCAACATGCAGATTACCTACGGACTGTGTCCGTCGGTAATTACCTTCGGATTATTCCGTCGGTAATGACTCTTTTACACAGGCGAGATTACTTATAACACTGGACGGTGTCGTTATATGTGATGGATACCGACGGAAATCCGTCGGTAATTTACGAAAATTAAAACGATGCCTTTTCTTTATCAGCGTCTAGTTTCCTCTTCTTTCTATCATTCAGAAATCCTCTCGAGTAAATCGTTCTCTCGCAAAGGGGCCGAACCATTGAAGAACACCTTCTTGCTCTCGCGCTGTTGTCCAAGCATAGCTTTGTGTTTCTCTCGCGCTGCGTATCCACTGAAGAGCTCCCAATTGCTGGTTCTATCTCTCGTTCGTACACCAAAGTGAAGAGGCTGGAACCGGAGGGGTTTGAAATCGAAGGTGCTATAACCGCTAATATACTCAGAACTTTCAGTGGAAACTACTAAATTAGACGGTAACTACAAAATTAGGGTTCATGGTGGGATGACGATGCACTGTTGTTTCATATCTGACGATGCTCTCCTCATCCCATCCTTCGATATGCTCTCCTCATCCCATCCTCTCACTTCCGCTGATTCCACTGATAATAGCTCCTCCATAAAATTTTAATTTTAACCTCCACATCCCCCAAAAACTCCCGATTCCACTGCTTAATGACTTCTCAACAGTTCAGCTTCTGTTGAATTGACACATGCTCCAATGCCTCCCAGCTGAACTATACCAGATTGGCAATTACTAAATTATGTAACTACAGTTCCCTTTATGCGATCTTTGACTTCTTTCCTTAAATTATAGAATGTTAACTTTACCTAATGTGTGTCCAACATTTAGGTACGCGGGAGGTGATCCACTTCTAAAGCTAGTAGTGGTTGATTGGTTCAAGGCTGAAAGGAGCTTAACCGAGGTGATCCTCCTGGGGAAAGCTGTGAACTGCAGATATATCAGACAAGATAATTTTCTGGAAGTAAGTATATCTCTTTCATTGTAGTTATCTATTGGAGTAGTATTTACTACATAGTGGGGCTTACACAGTTACACTGCTTGGATGGATAATTCCATTTAGTTTCTCTTGGCTGAAGTGAACAAGGTTGTGACTGATGCCCAGTATGGTGTTAGACACAATTAATGATGAGTCATCCATTATTAACTCCATTTATTATAATATTAATTTTACAAATTAAAGCTTATCGTCTTGCAATGTCGACTAAAATTGTTTGTAAGATGATGTTCTTCCCCATGAATTTATCTCTGTTAGTTGCCACTGCGAAGAGAATTAATAGGCCTGCCCATGATCACAGATGTATCTTTTCCAACCACCAAGGAAAGCTCTTGCTATAGCTACTTTCAATAGAAGAATGAATGGAGTAACTGATGAGTGCCTTGCCGAATCACAAGCGCTTGTCCATGGCTTAGCTATATTAGGTTGTCACTGTTAGATACAAAAAGATCAATTCAATACATTGCTGAAGAGTATGAATATCTAAATCAAATGGTCTCCCTTAAGTCGTAGAGCTCTCAATGCTGATAGTGCTAATCATGATCTTCTTCTTAGATTATGACTTTCTAAACAATGTAATGTGTTTCTTCATATAATAACTACTTTTCTTATTAATTGACTGTATATAATAATTTGACTGGTTAGGTCATGGGGGAAAAGGAAGCTATTCTCCCTTTTGTGGTCAGAGCTTGCCTCTTTGACATTAAACCCTACCTCTTTTATAATGATGTTGATTTTGTATGGTATTTCAGAATCTAAAAAAAAAAGATTCAGATTGTATGTGAAAATCTAACTCGATATAACTTCAATTTCAAATAATATGAATGATCACGGACCCACTCAATTATCGATTTTAATTCTAGAGCGTACTACTGGAATGCTACTTAGTGTGAACTACCTTAAAACATAGTACTATTAGTATATTATATTTGTACCAATTAGGGTACTATGTCTGTTGTTTCTTTGTTCTTACTTGAAAAAGTGTTAATTTACTGACATAAAAAAAGAAAGTCATATTAAATTATTCACAACTTGCTATATGTTAGTTGGTCAAGATTGCTGATGTGTCTTCGATGATGATTCTTCTGTTACTTGATCTTTGTTATCATATTTCATCGTTTGTTCTTTTTGCAAAATGCAAGGTACTATCTAACCCCCTGTTGCTTCTGCGTTTGACTGATTCGTGTGCGGACATAATATGCGGTTGATGCCCTCTGATTGATTACTCATTGATCTATCGTTGTTGTTTTTTGTATTCCGTTATTAGGCTCGTAGCGAATAGAGTTTGTTCTCACTTCTCTAATGTAATCTAAATATGAATGTGCTTAAATGCCTCGTGTGGTCGGTTCGGTGGCTACATGTTTTTTTTTTTAATTCCCTTTTCAGAGCTGTAAATGTTGATGTTGTAACTGTTAAGGGTCAAACAATATGATGAATTTCTCTGGTGAGGGGTTGCAGTTTTTTCTTGTATGTGTTTGAAACAACCGATTGCCTTAATGAATTTGGATTATAAAAAAAAACATAATCTCTTTGGCATTGTGTTTCTTGTTTATATCGGTAAATTTCTAATATACTCAAACATCTTGTCTCTCACCACCAGATTGAATACCGGGGCGCTGAACTGAACAAACAACCGTCAACCAGATTGAAGACGAGACTGGCTGATCTGAACAAGCGACCAAATTGAAGATTGTGAACCGGTAATATACTTAAACATACACACGTCTAAAATTTTGTCACACAGCATAGATAAATCAATGGGTAATTAGACTAGACTGCTTTATTTTCTGATTGTTATTTCTGTCACTCTGCATAGATAAATCAAAGGGTAATTAGACTGGACTGGCTTTACTTTTATTGTTGTTTATGTAACTGCTGTTGTTTGTAGATTGTGTTTCATTTCTCTGTGGTGTGTCCGTGTTTCATCGTTTATGGTGAATTGGTGTTTGGTGACTGTTGTTTAATCATTGTTGTTTGTTGTAATTAGGCATAGGCTGGCCTTATTTTCATTGTTTAGGGTGCTGCAATTGCTTAACTAAATAATTTAGATACATACAAACTGGTTTTACTCTCATTATTTAGGTGGATTATCAAACTTCTTAACGCTGATCATGAATCTAGAAGTATAGATACATACACTACAGAAAAATGACCTAGTAGGCTAGTAGTGACATTTGAAGACAGGGGCTGAACTGAACAAGCAACTCAAACTTATATCTTCTGTTCACTAGTCACCAGTCACCAGCAAATTAAAGACGGAAACCGGTAATATACCCAAACTTGCATAGTCTCTTGGCGTTTTATTTCATAGTCTTTTGTCATTGATGTGAAACTCGTTGGAAAGATGTGGCATGCCAAGGATGTATATTCTTGGTTGGGATTAGAATGAGGTACTATATACTGATCCCCCTATTTGAGTTTCTGGGTAAACTCAACTGAGATCACAGATATTGAAAGACAGGCACTGCGCTGGGAATGTCTGTTTTCTCTTAGCATTAAACTCTGTTCGCAATCCTCTACCCCAATATATACTCCAGACTTGCAGCTCCACTTCTTCTCAACTGCATGACTGTAATCTAGGTTTAAAAAGTAAAGCAAAATTGAAGAAGCATCCAGTTCTATTATTATTAATTAGTTAGTGTTACAGTTTCTAGTCTATCGGAAAATTTCCATTTCTGATTGCTGCAGATTTAGCCTCTCCTTATATCTATCGAATGTCCTAGTTTCTTTGATTGGAAATTGGGTTATTAATCTGTGTAAATGTGAATCACATGGTGCTCTGGTTCATGCACTGCCGTAACCAGTGGTAATCACTAATGAGTTCCATTTGTTAAAGAAGCTCGTCAGATAATCCAGATTAGTGATTTTTTTCATGTGTAATAACTAATGAGTTCCATTTGTTAAAGAACCAGTTTTGCTTCAAGCAATGATAGTAAGCATACAAATGAATAGATGGTGAAAATTGTGCCGTAACCAGTGGTAATCACTAATGAGTTCCGTTTGTTAAAGAAGCTCGCCAGATAATCCAGATTAGTGATTTTTCTTCATGTGTAATACCTAATGAGTTCCATTTGTTAAAGAACCAGTTTCGCTTCAAGCAATAATAGTAAGCATACGAATGAATAGAAGGTGAAAATTGTCAATGGATTCTACTAGTGAATCATGTACAGTCTTATTGCCTTTGAATGTGACTCCTTGTACATTTGGAGGGTGACTTGTATTACTGGAGCAGGATCTGTCCTATAGAAGCTGCAGCTTCATTTTTTTCAAGTTCCAACGTGGGATGCGTTTGCTGAATTTTTTGTCAAATAAATTGTCGCATAACCCTTTCGAAAGATCTCAACATAGAAACTCATGCCTAAGAATCACTTACTAGACCTCATCTTTTCTAACTGCACTTTATTTCGGCATTGAGATGTGTTCAGCAAGTAACAACGCGTTAGCTTATGTGTACCTTTTCATAACTCCTATTCCCCCCTGGTACTGCAATTGTTCTCCTGTGTATCAATCCATTCAAATCTGTTCTGCTTGTCGTGTACCTGAGTCCCGGTTTGCTAATCAATCATGCCGTCTCTCTTGTAAAATGTATTACCCTTGAAGTCAAGGGTGAAGAAGCATAACCTTGTTCAGAGCTCAATACCTTTTCCTTATGGTGCATAGAATTTCTGTTATAGGTTTTGAGTGATGGGATATTTTCATTAATATTCTTGTATATTACTGATTTGAGCTCAACTCCTCATATGGCTGCATCTCCAAAGAATATGCTAATTTCTTATTGATTGGATGTTAATTCATTGTTGTTTCTTCAGGTGACCCTCTACATAAGTTACTAGGCAGCTAGTCTCTACCGTTGATTGAGCCTCTACATGAAGAAGTTAATGACATCATAATGGGATATTGACAGAAACACTGTAATAGCAAACATTGGACCGCTTCTTTGTTTTCCAGGGTGAGGGGCATGCCTGATGGACAAGGCGGAAAAAAATGCCCTTATTCTGGTGATAGCTTTGAACATTATCAATACTTAACCATCTCAAGGTAGGGATTATCAATTTAAGTCTTGCAATGTTGTAGGGAATGAAATGTAAACAATATAACAGAAGATGCTGTATTTCAATTTACATTCTGTTACAATGCAAATTGTATTTAGTAACTGTGCAAATTGTATTCAGTTACAGTGCAAATTGTATTCAGTTTAACAAACTGTTAATACTTGTACAATAACAGAAATGAAATACAACAAGAAAATTGATTCTATCCGAGTTACTCTGTGTCTTTCCCCTTGCTTCCTATTTGTGGCTTTATAATATATATAGTTCGTGGCTATTGAATATTAATTTTAACATTTTATTGTTTAACAATTTTAATTTTGAAATACCTTTATAATTCAAATATTAAAAAATGTAGAATAAATCACAATATAAACTAAATACGATTGCAAAATACAAAATATATAAATACTTAGGTAATATATACCTACGGATTACCCACGGTCCGTCTGATAATAATAATTGGTATAAAGTTTCATAGGTAACAGTTTACCTACGGATTATTTCCGTAGGTAATATTTTACCTACGGATTACCTACGGAAAGTCTAATAAAAGTTATTGGTAAGGGATTCCGTCGGTAATCCGTAGGTAAAATATTACCTACGGCTATAGTCGGTAGGTAATAGTTTACCCACGGATTACCGACGGATATTAAGAGACGGGAAACGATGACATGGCATCGGATTACCGACGGATTTTCCGTAGGTAATTTACCTTCGGACCATTCCGTAGGTAATCCGTCGGTAATTACGGCTGACATTTCTGTAGGTAATCCGTAGGTAATTTACCGACGGACCAATTTTTCCGTCGGTAATCCTATTACCGACCAATTAAATACCGACAGATGTTTTGAGTGAAATTTTGTCGGTAATCCGTCGGTAATTATGATTACCTACGGATTACCTACGGAATTGTCCGTAGGTAATTCGCTTTTTTCTAGTAGTGATACTAACTATTAAATAATTAAGTATTGTATATACATACAAATAGGTTTACATATGTATATGTTTTTAATCATCATCGTGTACTTTTGTTTACTTGATAATAGGAGTATCGTGAGGCCCAGTCAGCGAATGCGAAGAATAATGAATATCGTCACTTGCTGGGTGCTAAAGGGGTTAACAGAAGAGTTCCTGAGTGGGTGGCAGAAGGGGAGTTGCCATCGGATGTGAGCACTCTAGATGAGCACCAGAAACGGGGTACATTTTGGAAGCTTTCACGCACTAAGAAAGACCCAAAAACTGGAGAGCGTCTGTATCCCTTCGAGAAAACGAAGGAAATTGTTGATAAGATGGTAAGTACTTTTGTTTAATCCTTATTATTTTTTCAAATTCAATATTTCAATCCTATAATTTATTATAAATCCTATATGCATTTACTTCTAAAGGCTGAAATGAACGAGCAAGTAACCCAAGGGACTTGGGCTCCTGATCGACATGATGACCAGCTGTCTCGGGCGCTAGGAAAGAAAGATCATCCAGGCCGAGCAGTGGGGTTAGGGGGGGTTAATATAGGATAAGAAAAGTATTTGGAAACCCGGGTCGAGAAAAGGAAGTAGTAGTCAGGAGAGGATGATCCCGTATGATGAGCATTTACGTGTCCTCACTAACTTCAAAGATCAGTTGAGGGATGAGATCCTTACTGAAGTGCGTCAGGGGACTGGTGCACCCCAGCCATATGCTCCTGCTTCTGATCCTTCTTATGGATATGCTCCTGCTGCTGATCCAGCTACTGATCCTGCTGGACTGCACACAAGCACAAGTCTAATGATCCGTATCCTTACGCATATGTACAGGTAAATTTTTATATCTTTAACTTTTATTACTTGTCATTCTTTATTACTTATTTATCAGTTCAATCATCTACTAATCTGATTAAATTGTAGGATCCAATAAACTGCAACCTCTTGCTCCCGTACAACAATCAAAATATACCAGTTGCAGAAGGAAGAGTGTACACATCACGCTCGAATGACGTGGTCCATGGCATGCCATTACAGCCGTATCACGGGAGAGTGTCTGTGGACGAACCGATTTACACGTGTCCTGATTTAGAACTCCCTGTACCTACGGAGTACAGCACGGTTCGGTCCGCAAAGGGTGCATTTCTTCAATGGCCTGTTCGCCTGATTCAGAAGTGTATGAAGGTACGCCCAATACAACCTTTAATATAGTTATTGTAGTAAATTATAAGTGTGTGGATGTTCAGTTCATGATTAGTAATGTATGTCGATTGCAAATAGGCATTAAAGGAGAAATCAAAGTCTCCTGAAAAAAAGAAGTCAAAGATTACATCTTCTGGATACAGAGCATCCACCAATGTCGTTACCAAAGAAAACTTGGTGGATGATTCAATATATGCACGCTTGGGGCCAAACATGAAAGTGTTGCATGATGTGATCCGTGACTTCCCAGCTGATAAAGATTCTATCCTTCTTAGCTTTGAACCTGACATTCTTCACTATGAAGAAGTTTTAGAAGTCGACTTGTGGACAAACGACGTGCAGGACATCCTGAAATCTGACTGGGTGCCTATCACTGTTGTCCACTCATTCATTCTGTAAGTATTAGTCTTTTTTGGTAATTAAGTTATAAAGTGATGCCCTGAAACAATGTTAATTACTATATCGATCTTTTAATTAATGAATAGGTTTTTGCATGAGAAAATGCAAACTTTTTCACTTACCAAGTATGGATTTCTATGTCCTGAGAGAACGTCATACACTGCTGTGACGTCTGATGTACAAGGTAGTAAGCTCTACTTACAGCGTGCGATTGCTAACAGCATCAATGCGAGAAAGAAATATCTCCTGCTGCCCTACCATCAAAGGTAATAACTTGTGTTTATCATTTTAATTCCATTAAGCATGATCTACTTGTTGATTTTGACATTATACTGACATGTTAGTGTTTTGGTATTACATAGTGGTCACTGGGTCCTACTAGTGTTGTGTTTGGATCGTGCACGTATACTATATCTTGATCCGCTTCGGCATACAGTGCCGAATAATATCAAGATAAAGCCACACCTTAACACGTAAGTACATTATAAACCACTTCTTTATGCATTTCAATTCTTTTAATTTAATTTTGTTGTGCATGGATATCCTAATTTTATTAATATACATTTATGACATTTAATGTGCAGTATATATCAAAGTGTTATGATTTCACATCTTGGTATAAGGATAAAAGGTGTTGTCCCCTGGACTGCAGTGAAGGTACATGCATCACTTGTTTTTCATTGATAGAACAAATGTCTTATGTAATTAATCCTTTTTCTTTTCTCTGTTTAAGTGTCCACGTCAACCCGGGGGTTCGGAGTGTGGGTATTATGTCATGAGATATATGCATGACATAATCACCCTTTTTGGTGATATCCAGGATCTCTTAGAAAATGTATGTTGAAGTCATATATATATATTTTTTAATTTTAATGTATTTGTTTAATGATTAACTCATTTTGTATTGTTTTGTTTTTCAAAAGGTTTTCCCTAATGTTGGCGAATACGAGAGAAACGATCAACGCTATGTTGGAGGATTGGGCGGAGTTTGTCTATATGAATTTAGTTTGATTTTCACTTTGTTTTTTCGATCGAATTGTTATTTAGAACGTTAATGTTTAGAAATTTATGGCTAGGTAGATTGTGAAAGATGACCGGTTTGAGTAGAATGAATATCTTGGTAGTTGTATATCTATATGGTCATTTGTGACCATTTGAAATGGTTTGTATATGGTCATTTGTGACCATTTGAAATGTGTTGTTGGTCATTTGTGACCATTTCATCATTATTTTGATTTTTTGACAATTCTCTTACAAAGAGTGATTGACATCCTCTACAATATGACGTAGAGAGATGTTTGGATATATCTGGATGTTGTATCTGTATATTTTATAGGTTTGTTGACATATGTGGGATTGTAAACTAAAACGAAAAAAACCAAAAAAAAAATAGACATTTTCGGCGGTTCCTAGTAAGAACCGCCGAAAATAAGTAAAAAACTGGCAATTTTCGGCGGTTCTTAAGCTAAGAACCGCCGAAAATTGCCAGTTTTTTACTTATTTTCGGCGGTTCTTACTAGGAACCGCCGAAAATGTCTGTTTTTTACCTCATTTTGAGCTGGGACAGCCGTTATTTTCGGCGGTTTTGGCGTTTGGAACCGCTGAAAAAGGTTGTTATTTTCGGCGGTTATAAAACCGCCGAAACTTTGGAAGGGCCTTTTTCGGCGGTTTAAAACCGCCGAAAAAGGCCCAAAAGAACCACCGAAAATGACCCTTTTTCTACTAGTGGCATGCTCTCTCGGATTCTACTCTGACTGACTAGGCAAAGAACCCAAAGGACGCTGAACTAGCTGCTGAGATATCTGAGACAGCTGAGTCTCGATGTTCCTATTGAATGTCCTTTGATCACTATTGAAGGCTCTATGCTCCTGATTGAAAGCTTCCAGCTCATTGAACTTCTTCGTGCTAACCGAGATGAAATCATTCATTCTGGCCAGAACTGCATCCATACTAGAAGACGCTCCAGCACCCAAATTCTGTGCTTGCTGATTCTGCATTGGCTGCTTCTGATAAGAGGAATTATACTGCTGTTGGGGTCTCTGATTGAAATTGCTGTTACCGCCAGCTTGGTAACGATTCTGCTGCTGAGAATGGTAACCCGAGTTGTCTTGATCCCCATAATAATTACCCGGTTTGTTACCAACATAATTCGCTGCCTCTTCTTGTGGTGGAGCACATTGGCACATGTTAGAAGCTCTACCACAGTATTTGCAAGCTGGATAAACCTCAGGAGCAGCTGCTGCGTTTGACTGCGGATTCATAACTGCACACATACGCTCAAACTGCATCAACATTGCCTCTATCTTGGCAGCCAAGAAAGTGTTTGAATCTACTTCATAAACCCCACCAGGTTTCTTCGGTGCAGCTTCTCCAGCTCTCGTACCTCCCCACTGATTAGCTACTGTGGTAATAGTCTCTAACAGCTCTTTAATTCGTGTAATAGGCAGTTCCATCAAACTTCCTCCAGCACATGTATCAACCAACAACCGGCTAGACGGATCCAAGTCCTTGTAAAAGGACTGCAGTACAACCTCTTCACCTAGTCCGTGATGTGGTACCTTCCTTACTATCCCCTTAAAACGCTCCCAAGCTTCAGACAAGGACTCACCGGCAAACTGTTTGAAGTTAGTGATTTCTCCTCTCATGGTCAGCATCCGAGAGGGTGGAAAATATTTTGCCAAGAATGCATTAGCCAGCTCTTCCCAAGTAGTGATGCTGTCAGGCGTCAGCGAGTTTAACCATTCAGCTGCTCTATCCCTCAGAGAGAATGGAAACAGAGTGAGCCGCGCCACCTCCTGCGAAGCTGGTGTCGAACACGCTCCTACCAATCTCAGGAATGTAGTGAGATGGACATTCGGCTCCTACCGCCTTGCAAGATTGCTACCGTCAATAGTAGCTATTTTATTTGTCATTCCGGTAGTTTTAGTAAATTAATGAATTGCTACTACTTGGTTGATGTAAATTCAATCATGGTAGCTACTATGCTACTATTTGAGCAGCAGTAGCAAAAAGATTCTAATCAATAGCTAAATAACTACTATCTTAAAAGTTGCTACGACCATGTAGATAAGCGAAATTATGAAATTGCTACTAACACTTTATTACGGTTGCTATTGTGCTACTATTTTGGCTATGATAGCAAATATTTTTAACAAGTAGCAACATTGCTACTATCTTAAGTTTTGAAATTGCTACCGACTAATAATGCTCATTAAATTTCAGTTGATATTGTGCTAGAATATAAAAAATGGTAGCTAATATTCTTAAGTGTTAATAAAATTATTATTGTCTTATAACTTAAACGTGTGATTACTACATAATCCAGAATACTAACCTAATTGTTGTGTCATAGTGGATATATTATCTTCTTATATAAATATTTTATTTTTTTATAGTTTTTTCAATATGGTATCTTTAGTATATTTAACTTCTTAAATTTTAAAAAGAACTTAAACAAAAAATTTTAATTCAGGAAAATTAATTAAAACTATATACAACTACAAAAATTTATTTATCATAAAAGATATATGTAACATAATATATTTTTATACTTATAATATTTTTAATTGTTCAAAGTATCACATTTATTAATAAATTATAAAATAGATTACATGTAATAATAATTTAAACTAGTACATATGTTGGTTAAAATTTGCAAAATTAATATAAATTAGCTGTCAATATAATTTAAATTAGTAAATGATATAAATGTATATAAATTTTAAATTTTACGCGGTTTTTATACATTTTACTATATAATTATTTTAATTTACAAAAATCACATAAATTAATAAAATATAATAAATAATAACAATTTTAATTAGTTGACGTGTTGGATAATATTTGCAAAATAAATACAAACTATATATATAATTTATAAATGTTTAAAGTTTTAGTAAATGATATATATATATGTTTATTTTTTAATTTTATACAATTGTAAGCCAACATAAATATATATTTTATTTTTATTATTTTGACCGTACAAAGTTAAAGTTGTAATATCATGTAAATTAAAATATTAATGTGGCTTAGTCAGACCACATCTATTTTTTTAACTTTTACATATCCAATGTTCGTTCACATCTCGGCAAAAATTCATTTATATTTAGAGTATCAAATATTCAATATACATGTATGTACATATGTTGATGACTATTATCAGGCCCAATGGTTAAGGTAATATCTATCTAGCCCAGCACACTAGTTTGAATTAATTATGCCTTGGTATGGGTCTGTTTATCCCATACAACCGCAGTTCGATCCTTGATTAGTGGCATGAAAAACACCATTAGTTGTGAATTAAAAGGTCATCAAAGATGATATAGCCATACATCGCGGGTCACTCGTCCTTGATGTTGCCCTAAGCCCCAAGAATGGTCAGACGCTGCCGCACGCATTAGAGAACCACACTTGTGAATATTATACTACTACCACACTATTATTGGTAGTAAATTTTTTAAATGCAACCACTAAAGTTGGTATCTACAAAGAATTTATGCTACTAAATTTATTGGTAGCAAACTAAGTAAAGCTACCACACATGATCGGTAGTAAACCTACTACTAGAAGAAAGGGCAGTGACAAAATTGCTACCAGAGGAAAGAGAAGTGGCGGTGTGGCAGCAAAATTGCTACCAACTAGAAAACGGTAGCGGAAATCAATTTCGCCACCAAGGGTTTACCCACCGCCAAACTCCGGTAGCAAATGAATAAAAGCGGTAGCCCGTTCTATTTGGCTACCAATTTCACTATTATTGCTACCAATTTTGTCAGTAGCAAACAAGCCTTTTTCTTGTAGTGATGTGATTCCAAATACATTTATGATGTTATTAACCTTTGCATACACTTCCTCAGAGGTCAAAGGTAAATGGGCCACATGAGTCTCGGCCTCACCATTGACCAGTTTTCTCTTCGTTATTCGATAAGGGTGATCTTCAGGCAGAAGACGTCAATGACACATGTAAACATTCTTCACACAATGTTTTAAACGGTTCGAACAAGTGTCTTCCTTGCATATGGGACATGCAAATGTTCCTTTCACCATGTATCGAGACAAGTTCCCATATGTCGAGAAGTCATTGACAGTACAGAACAACAATACCTTGAGCGTGAAATTTTCTCTTACATAAGCATCATACACCACGGTCCCCTCATTCCATAATAGCTTCAAATCATCAATCAGTGGGGTGAGATACACATCAATACTATTACCTGGCTGTTTGGGACCAGATATCAAAAGTGATAACATTATGTACTTTCATTTCATACACAACCATGAGGGAGAATTATAAATCACTAGCACAACGGGTCAAGTGTTGTGTTGACTACTCAACGTGACGTACACATTCATCCCATTAGTGCATAACCCAAGCCTCAGATTTCTATCTTCATCTCCGGATGTTCTTTGTACCGTCTGTTGATGTTTCTTCCCTAAGGCCCATCTGCTGGATGACTTAATTTCTCATCATGTTTTTTATCCTCCGCATGTCACCGTAAGTTCTTTGTATTTTTCGGATTGGCAAACAACTGTTTGAATCTAGGTATGCTTGGTAAGTACCACAATAGTTTAGTTGGAAGAATTTTTTCTAAGCGGAGGAGAAGTCACCATCCTTGAGCTTGTATCGAGACAATGAACATTTCAGACAATTTTCTAGATGTTCGTAATCACACCTATACAACACATAATTGTTTGGACATGCATGAATCTTTTTATACTCAATTTTCGTTGGACACATCCTTTTATTTGCCTTATAAGTGGTGGTAGGGAGACCGTTCCATATGGAAGCATATCATGAAGCACCTCGAGAAGTGTCGTGAAACACTTGGCACTCCATCCATATCTCCCCTTCAAGTTGAATAAATTCAGAACAACCGTAAATTTTGTGTACTTAATGCACGTAGGGTACAAGGCCGTCTTGGGTGCATCCAACAACCTTTGATACTCATCCGGCCTGTCGACAAAATTATCCTTAACGTTATCAAGCATCTCGTCCATTTGCTCATCATGGTAAGTCATCTCACTATCAAAATTGACTCTTGAATTACTTTGGAATTGATCCGACTTGTTGATAGTATCAAAGATCTGGTTGGTTCTTGAGTGACAACGATCATGACTGTACGAAGTTGAAGCATTATTTTGAAATAATTCTCCATGAAAAGTCCATCTTCTGTAATGTGGCATGAACCACGGGTCTTTAGATGGAATTGTATGACGCCGATCCTTGAATATTTCCTTACCACACCACAATCAACATAAGAACATGGAATTTTCACCGTCTTTGTCATGTCCTTGTGTTGTACTACCACTTTGTAAAAATCTTTCAATATCTTGTCAAAGTGATCCCCTCGGTCACCATACATTCAGTCACACTTCATACTATATGTGAAACACAAAACGGGTATGAGAATTACCCTACCTAAAACTAAAACGTTTAATGGAGCGTGACTAGATGACTATCAATTAAGTTAGCCCAACTCTAAGGTTCCAACCCAAATAAACTAGCATTTTAATTTCAACGAATCATTACATTTTTAAAACAAAAATCAAAGTCAAAATATTTACTTCTTTTTTGGGATTTAGAGAGAGGCTCTGCGGCAGGCTCACCCAGCAATGAGAGGTTGAAGAATAAGACCTTGGGACCGTCCTTCTCGCCACTCCGTTCCTCCACAGGATGGGTAATAGGAAAGTAAACTCAATTCCTCCACTCCCCCCAGAATGGGTAATAAGAGAATAAACTCCATTCCTCCACCAAAGTGGGTTGTAAGAGGATTCGAACTCAGGACCTCCTTCCGCCCCTTACTCCAATTCTCCTTCACTCGCATATCAATCACTTGACATATATATATATATTTATATATCACAAACCATGGCTGCATGATTTTTGACGTAAACTTTTCTATTCAATTGGAATCATGGAATGCTGCATATCACATGATGTTTGACGTGGGCTGACTTGTTAATAAAAAAATAGAAAAAAAGGGAAAGGATGTACTTTTGCAAAAGATAAAAGAAAGAGGGCAGCGCCGACTACAAGGGAGGAAACGGCTGGATCAAATTGGTAAGAAATTCACGCGGTTCTTCATCGACAACTACACGCCGCCTTCCTTCAGATTTATTTGGAGTCGATGACACTGCTCCGTTGGTTTACACAGAGAATTTTCCCACCGAACATCACCGCCATCGATCATCAAATTCCCTCACATCCGTACAGCAACGATCACCACTTTATACCAGCATCACACCAGATTGACAAGGATGACAACAAGGATCATGCGCGGGCATTGACAAAGCAGGAACCGTAGTGAAGTTTCTCATTGAAGTTTCTTCTTTCCCTATCTTTAATCTATTCTATATTTTCTTACGTTGTTAATTCTGTTTCTGAATTCATGAGTGAGTAGTCGTTTTAGTTCTCCGGGTTATGAAGCGAACCTATTTCGTAGAATTTTAATATGTAACTTTTCACTACTTATTATTAGTGCAATAGTTTAATTCATGTTCTTCATACGCTTTAATTCTCTAATCAATTAATAAAGTAATGTTTGTAGTTTTCTAATCAAAATGTGGTGCTGAGATTAGTTAACAAGACGTAGAAGCTAAACCGGATTAACGACTAGAAGCGTGACCCCGCTTATAGGTTAATCTGTCTCCAATAGGAACTGCTCTTAAAGCGCCGAATTAGAGCATTAGTCTGCTACTAGTTCTTCCAGTCAATTAGAATTCATTGTACATGATCCGGTCTATGAATTATTTTTAGTTCTTGAGTTTGTTACAATGTTGGTGAAATTGTTATTCAATAATATTTGAAGAAATAAGTTAGCAGAACAACCCAAGGTGCGTCTTTTATTTATCACATTAATCACTTTTAAGTCTCACTTTGTTTCAGTTCATTGTTTGTTAATATTTTATTAATTTAGTTTCATTTGATTAATTAAGTAAAACCTAAAAAAGTGACATTTCCTGTTTTCTTAGTTAAGTTTAGGCTTCTCAGTTAGATTTAGAAATTGTTATTTAATTGAACGAGGTCCCTGAGATCGACAACCTACTTCATCACTATTCGCTTAAAACGATAGATACACTGCTTAGATAGAGATAGTCACATATTTCTGCTACAGTGGGCCTGTGAGGGCGCTGGGCTCCCAAGGGGGGTGGACTGTAACACCCAGCAAGAGTTACCTCCCACATCGATTGGAGTGGAGAACGAACCATTCCTTGTATGGGTGGGGATACCTCTCCTTGTTATGACACGTTTTGGGGCCAGGAAACCCCATGAACAAAACTGTGCGGCCTACGTGCCGGGCAGACAATATCACAACAGTGGGTACTTGGGGATGTTACACACAAACAAAATATTTTTTCAATCAGACATTATAGCACTTTCTGTGCACAACAAATTATACTAATTTTACACCATTATTATACACACATTGTGCACAACTACATTAAACACCCACAATCACATTGCAACCTAAATCAAATCATTGTCACAAAAATTTACAACTTCTAAAATCAAATTCGAACTCACTTCAGGGATTTTTCTACTTGGGAGGCGGGTCACTAGCGGCTGATGGTTGGCGATGACGTGGGTAGGGGTGGTGGGTGACGACGCGAGTAGTGGTGGTCGGAGTTGGAGGCGGAAAATCGCAAAAGAATCACCGGAGCTCGGGAGGTGCGATATCGAAGAGGTAGAGATTTGTGGGGATGAGGGCGGTGGAATGACTGCGACATTATGTTAAACAGTCTATTTCGGCAATTTTTTTAATAAAAAACAGTCTAATTTGGCGGTTGTTAGTGGAAACCGCCAAAATAGAGTATGAAATATATCTATTTCGGCGGTTCCTACTGACAACCACCGGAATAGATTGTTTAGTTTTAAAAAAATGGGGCCGGGAACACACACTACTTCGCGGTTGTTAGTAGGAACCGCCGAAATAGACTAGAAAGTATACCTATTTCGGCGGTTGCAACTACCAACCGACGAAATAGACCATTTAATTTTTAAAAACGAGAATTTGGACAACATATCTCAACAATTTTTTCTACAACCGCCAAGATAGGAGTACCGAAGTAGGCATTTTTTGTACTAGTGTACACTTATAGTAATTTACCACATAATCTAGTCGGCCACATCTGAAACAACAATGGGGTAAATTTTCATACACTCCCCTATATATCTAGTATCTCCCTTAATTCTATAGAGTATAACCTCAATTTCTTAAATATTTAAACACAACAAACTCTATTAATGTAACCATGATTCTTTTGGTTTTAACTTATAACTCAAAAAATTTTGGTTAAAAACCATCACATATTAAAGCCGTTTTGTGAAAATTTGATTTTTTACAATTAGTTCAACAACATGTTTTGGCTATACTCGGTGTAACCAAAGATAACTACATTATATATACATGTAGTAGACAAACATGTATTTACACCTATAAAACTTGTACGTTACTTATCTAATAAATATTATACATAAAAATAGTACTTTCAGTATAATTGTTTATTGTACATGTTTCCTTATTCATTGTATATGTTTTCATTGTTAATCGTACGATAAATGTAATTGTGTTTGACTACATGCCAAGAATGTCCTTAGTTCAATTAACTCTTTTACCATTTGGTTTGCAATGAGTCTTAGCTACAACCATATGTAGCTATCTTTGGCTACATTTTTCATGGTACAGTTTGTGTAGAGTAAATGTACATGTTTCATAAGTTTGTTGTACAATTTATAAAGTTAGTATGTACATTTAGTACAAATTCAGAAATATCACAATTCACCGTATACATGTACATATACATCAGTATAGTTTTGAATGATCAAATGTACAGTTTTTAATGACCAATGTACATGTATGTAGCTATCTATAGCTACATGCGGTTGTAGCCAAGAAATTGGATCGGTTATCGGTTGTGATTTGTGAATTTATAAATTCGGTTAACCGTATTAACCAGGTTTTTTTTTCTTTTTTTTTAAAAAAAAAAACAGTTTAACCCAATCTAACGCACACAGCCTTCTTTTCCAGTTTTCCTTCTTCATTGTCAATCCTCCCCACTCCCGCACGGCACCGGGCGGTCTTCAATTCAGTCCACCTCCTCCACCGCCTGGTCCACCCATTTCCCCCGACCTAACCATCGCTGTGCTTCACCACCAGTCCGCGCCAACTTCTCCCTGTCATCCTCGCCTTGCTTGTCCTCATTCTCTTCACTCACGGTAATTTTGCAACCCTAACTGGCGCGAACAAAGAACATACATGCTCCAGCTCTACGCCTTTCTTCATTCTCTTCACTCACGTCGACATTCTCTTCTTGTCTCGTGTCTGCGCCTCTGCAGAGACAGATCACTGGAACTGCTGCACCTGCATCTCTCATACACCAGATTGGTTCGATTAAAGACGGGGCAAAAGAAAACAGTTCATTCCAGAACCGGTATTATACGCGAACTTATCTTCTCTTTGGCCATTTAACAGTAGAAGTTTTTGATTTTTTCTGTCGTACCTCACTCACGGTAATTTTGCAACCCTGACTGGCATGAACCAAGAACTTACGTGCTCCTGCTCTGTGCCTTTCTTCATCCTTTTCCCTCGCGTCTACATTCTCTTCTTGTCTTGTGTCTGCGCCTCTGCAGATACAAATAACTGGAACTGCTGCTCCTGCATCTCTCGCACACCATAATTGTTCGATTGAAGGCGGGGCAAAAGAAAACAGTTCATTCCAGAACCGGTATTATGCGTGAACTTATTCTTCTCTTTGGCGATTATACAATAGAAAGTTTTTGATTTTTTCTGTCGCACCTTGTGAAGCAAACGATAAGCATTATAGAGTAGCGATGTTTGAAATGTACTCTTCTTCTCTTTGGCGATTAGAACAATAGAAGTTCATTCTAGAGGAATATGCAGATTTTGTGCAAGCTGTTGTAGTTGTGTTTCTGTTTGAAATTTGATTGAATTTTGAAACCTTCAGAATCTGATAAGCTGGCCTTATTCCCTCAGATTGATGGTTTTGTGTTTTGTGGCTTAAATATGAAGTTTTTTCTGTAAAAGTTGAAACTCTTTGTCAAATTCTGTGACTGCTAGGACAACTTGCAATTACAAATCGACTTGAGCTGTTAGTCCTTAATGTTTTTGGATTTCAAAATGTAAATGTCCGTCAGCAATATGTGACGTACAGCTGTATACTTAGCTTTGGCCAACAGTTTTAGACAGCAGTTTTATAAGAGGGATATGCAGATTTTATGCAAGCTGTTAGTCCTTAATGTTTTTGGATTTAAGGTGGGCAATGTATTTGTTAATCAGGGATTTAAGATGGGCAATGTATTTGTATGAGAAGAGATTAAGTGTGTTTTGACAGGTTTCAGGTTTGTTCGGTTATTTTGGTTTTTTTTGGTCAATTCGGTCAGCCAAAAAATAATATTCGACTTTTGGTCACAAGCTAAAAAGAAATTTCAGTTAATTCGGTTTCGGTTAATGTGGTTTTATTTGAAAAACGGTTAATTTGATTTTATAACCGATTTTTTATAAGTTCGGTTTTTGGTTAATCAAAATAAACGAATGCTCACCCGTAAACACAGATTAACTTTTCCTGGGCTGTTTTATGGGCTCAGCTAATTGGATCCCATTTTGAGGCCCAACCCATCGTTCTAACTGTGCAAGTGTAACGAGTCCGTATTCAGTTTCTGTACAGGCTCTCAAATTTGTACACCATGAGTCATGGATCTTCTTTGCATGATAGACTGTCCATTTGTCGTAAATTTGACCACTGATGGAGAATAAAATCATTGGAGTACGATGAACTTCCCTCCACTGGTGCTGAGTTGTGGGATTACTTTCCTGATAAAAGTCTTGCTATCTACTTCTCCTTAAATTGGTTTTAACAGGATTTTTTTTAAGGGAACTCATAGCAAATAACATGTTTTTGTCGATAGTACACAGATCATATTACAATGACGAAAGCAAACTATGTCAGACTATCATGATTGGATTCATGAAGGGTTTCTCAGAGTATTAGGTGATTCATCCTAGATACTGGCCATGGTAATCCCTAAATTTGGTCATTCTCTCTTTAGTTCATCAACATCAGGATGTCCAGCAGAAAACAAATTTCTATCCATGTATATAGGTGATCATTTTGGTCCTTTCATCCTCTTGAAGTTGGGTTAGTAACTGTGGATTAGCGTTGATAAACCTTCTGTTTGCTGAGAGATTGTAGGAGCTTCTGTTTGTAGCTTTTCTTTCTCCTGTTTTGCTGTCTTGTCAGAGGTATCCCTCTGCATTGTTTCACCAGTCTGATTAGAAATTTAGTACAGTATCTTGGTTAATGTTTAATTATTTCTTAGTTTCAGCTTAAAAAATGGGTAAGAAGAAGTCTGATGATGCCGGGAGCACTGCTAAGGGTAAGTCTAGTAATGCCCCTAAAGAAGGGAAGAAAGAGAAGCTATCTGTCTCAGCAATGCTTGCTAGCATGGATCAGAAAGCTGATAAGCCCAAAAAAGCCTCTTCTTCAAGTAAACCCAAGCCAAAAGCACCACCTAAGGGTTCCTCCTATATTGATGGGGTGGATCTCCCTCCCTCTGATGATGATGAGGAATATGCCTCTGAGGAGGAGACGAGGCAGGAGAAGCCTGAAAATAAACTTGACACTTCTATAACTGATAAAGAGTTGAAGAAACGAGAAAAGAAGGAGATGATGGCTGCTTATGCTGTTGAGCTGGCTAAACAACAGGCACTTAGAGATGATCGTGATGCCTTCACAGTGGTCATTGGTAGCCGTGCCTCTGTTCTTGAAAGTGGAGATGATGCTGATGCGAATATCAAGGATATTACTGTTGAGAATTTTTCGGTCTCTGCTCGAGGTAAAGAACTATTGAAGAATGCTACTGTGAAGATAACTCATGGAAAAAGGTATGGGTTGGTCGGACCAAATGGTATGGGTAAATCCACCCTTCTGAAGCTGTTAGCCTGGAGAAAAATTCCTGTGCCCAAAAATATCGATGTTTTGTTGGTGGAACAAGAGGTCGTTGGTGATGACAGGTCTGCTCTTCAAGCTGTCATATCAGCAAATGAAGAGCTTGTGAAACTCAGAGAAGAGGCTAATTCATTGCAAAATATTCCATCTGGTGATGGTGCGGATGGAGAGAATGATGTTGCAGAGGATGATGCTGGTGAAAGACTGGTCGAGGTTTATGATAGGCTACAGTTGTTAGGCTCGGATGCTGCAGAGGCGCAAGCGTCAAAGATTCTTGCTGGTCTAGGCTTCTCCAAGGACATGCAAGCTCGCCCTACCAAATCATTTAGTGGTGGTTGGAGGATGAGAATCTCATTGGCTCGGGCTCTCTTTATGCAGCCAACCCTTCTATTATTAGATGAACCGACTAACCATTTGGATCTTAGAGCTGTTCTCTGGCTAGAAGAGTATCTGTGCAGGTGGAAGAAGACACTTATTGTGGTATCGCACGACAGGGATTTTCTCAACACGGTTTGCAGTGAGATAATCCACCTCCATGACATGAAGCTCCACACTTATCGTGGAAATTTTGATGATTTTGAGACTGGATATGAACAGCGTAGGAAGGAGATGAACAAGAAATTTGAAGTTTATGAAAAGCAAATAAAAGCAGCCAAGCGATCAGGGAATCAGTCCCAGCAACAGAAGGTGAAGGAGAGAGCCAAGTTTGCTGTTGCTAAAGAAGCTTCTAGAAATAAGGCCAAAGGGAAAGTTGATGAAGACGAGCCTGTAGCTGAGGCGCCAAAGAAATGGAAGGATTACACTGTAGAATTTCACTTCCCTGAGCCCACTGAGCTTACCCCTCCTCTTCTGCAGCTGATTGAAGTCACTTTCAGCTATCCAAGCAGGCCTGATTTTAAGCTCTCGAATGTTGATGTGGGTATCGATATGGGCACCCGTGTTGCCATTGTGGGGCCGAATGGGGCTGGGAAATCCACGTTGCTCAACCTTTTGGCTGGAGATTTGGTACCATCAGAAGGTGAAGTTCGGAGAAGTCAGAAGCTGAGAATCGGGAGATACTCCCAACACTTTGTTGACCTCTTAACCATGGAAGAAACACCAGTGCAGTATCTCCTCCGTCTCCATCCAGATCAAACAGGGATGAGCAAACAAGAGGCTGTTCGTGCAAAATTAGGGAAGTTTGGTCTCCCCAGTCATAATCACTTGACACCGATTGCTAAATTGTCTGGGGGTCAGAAGTCTCGGGTTGTTTTCACATCCATATCGATGTCAAGGCCACACATTTTGTTGTTGGACGAACCCACGAACCATCTGGATATGCAGAGTATTGATGCCTTGGCTGATGCACTGGGTGAATTCACAGGTGGAGTTGTTCTTGTTAGCCACGATTCAAGATTGATCTCCCGAGTTTGTGAAGACTTCGAAAAGAGTCAGATATGGGTTGTAGAGGATGGTACTGTTAAAAATTATGATGGTTCATTTGACGAGTACAAGGAGGAGCTTCAAAAGAGATTAGAGCTGAGGTTGACGATTAGCTGCTATGTGACTTTCTGGTTTAGTAACATTATTACCATACGAATACGAAGCAGCAGCTCTTCTTTTTGTTTCACATCGGGATTTTTGCTGTTGAGACTTCACATGTTTAAATTGATTCTGTAGTGCAGCAAGAGGATTGTATAGTAATTACTGACACTGTTCCAACACCTAAAGTCATAATAGACCAAGACTCAGATCCAGATGCTACCGTGGTGGAGATAACCTTTAAAGATCGTCTTGGGCTTCTTCTAGACACTGTATATTACTATGTATTGATCACTGTACTACTTCCTTGAGGACTATATGAACCGTTGTACCAGGCAAGCATTTTTGACATTGTTCTTCTGATTTATTGATATACCATGTCTTTCCAGATGAGTGCACTGAAGAACCTTGGACTGAATGTGGTCAAGGCCAATGTCTTCCTTGATTCTTCAGGGAAGCACAATACTTTCACCATCACTAAATCGTATGTCACAAATTGACACAATTTCTTCCATCCATTTACCGTGCACTGGATGTTTGTAACTTGAAAAGGGAGAGATTTTTGCAACAGATGAAGCTAAATTGATTTTAACTTGCTTTTTTCCATTGATGACCATTGTTACCTTTCAGTGAATACTGGAAGAAAGGTTACAAAGCCTGAGTTGCTAGAAGCAATTCGTTTGACAATCATCAACAATCTTCTACAATACCATCCTGTAAGTGAAACTAATAGAGTCGCCAAACTTATTACAAGTATAGTAATTACTTCACAGATTTATTTTTTTCCTGAGGTTCCTTGATTAGAAGGGGATGGCCCTTTTACAAGCATCGTATGTTTTGTTGACACTTTCCGCTGGGATCAGTCAAGGTCGCATCTCTGGTCCACCAAAGGGCTTGCTTGATTACATGCTCTTTGTTGACGATAAGATGTTATCGGATTACAGTTTTTTACTCCATATCAAGGTGCATCTGCTTGTAGTAATTTATGTAGCAATATAGATTCTTTTTTGGCCAAAAGCAGCATTATAGATTTTACTGAACGCTGGAAACCAATATCCATCTTTTTAAATTTCCTATATCAAATATTACTAAGTAGAATAGATAAGGTGGTAAAAGTCACGTGCATCACAGTTTCATGAAATTTTGCTTCAAAACTTTTCCACACTTATGAGAACACTTAGTTTCATAGCACTAAAACAGTTGATCATGGTAATCATCTACACAATCAAGGTGTGTCAACCGTACAAGATCCGTGTATAGAGGGGAGCCAACAGGCAAAATTCCGATTTATTCCAATACTTTCAAAAGAATGAGTTTGAATCATTCTGTCCTGGGACATTTATCACTGTTGATAGACTTTAACCCAGACCATATCTCGTTTCTAGAGACTGGTCCTATAAAAAGGAGTTGTTATGTTTCATCAAAAACACAATTACCCAGCTTTTGGATATTAGGATTCACAATTTCAGATTAATGATTTTCAGATTGCACTGTTGGTTGCCCAGAAGATTTCTGGAATAAATCAACAAAATGGTCGGCTATTATCCAATAATCAATATAGCATGCAAAACATATAGCATGCAGCATATAGCTACTACATCAAACGTATTTCGTTCCTGGCAATCAAAAGCTGACCAAATAAGCACTATTACTATGAGAGCTAAAAGAATCTGTATTGATTGATGAATGTACAGAGAGTTACAAGATATTTATACTGAAAATAAATAACAACCTCAGAGAAGCTGAAGGAAACTAATTCAGACTAATGTAGTAATACATGGTAGAAGTGGAATGAATTAGTCAAGTCATCCCATATTTGTAGGAACTAATTTTGTATCTGTTATTACCTCCCGGCAAGTTTAAGGGCGGGACGCACTTGAAGCTTGTGACGCAGAGTAGCAATCCGATCTTTACCCAGAGGTTTGGTAAAGATGTCGGCTAGTTGATCAACTGAGGAAATATGGGCAACTTGGAAAACACCAGATTCCACTTGTTCCCTGACGAAATGAAAATCTAGTGCAATGTGTTTGGATCTGGTGCTTAGGACTGGATTCTTGCTCATAAATATAGCGCCCACATTGTCACATAATATCAGAGGAGGGCGGGCCAGAGATAGAGATAAATCAGAAAATAACTGTTGTAGCCATAACAGTTCAGCGGCAGTATAGGCAAGGGACCGATATTCATCCTCAGTACTCGAGCGAGCAACGACCTTTTGTTTTCTGGACGTCCAACTGATTAGATTACTACCATGATAAATAGCATACCCATACTGCGAGCGGCAGTCATCGGTGTCTGATATCCAACCAGCATCCGAGTAGGCCAACAAAGAGGCCGTGGAGGCTGGAGTGAAGTGAAGACAATGATGTTGAGTGTCGTTTAAGTACCGCAGTATGCGTTTGACAGCACGCCAGTGTAGGTCAGTGGGACAGTGCATAAATTGACAGACTCGGTTAACAGCATATGTGATGTCAGGCCTGGTTATAGTTGCATACTGTAAGCTGCCGACAATTTGCCGATAGAGAGTAGGATTGTGAAATGGATCACCATGGTGGGTTAGTTTGGATTGGGGATCGGCGGGAGTAGAGACAGGGGTGGAGGCAACCATTTGAGTGCATTCCAGAATGTCACGAATGTAGGTGTGTTGAGATAAGTGAAGTCCCGTGGATGTTCTGGAGATATTCAGGCCAAGAAAGAAATGTAAATCACCCATATCTTTGAGAGAAAAGGTTTGATGGAGTCTGGAGATAAAACGTTGAAGTAGCTTGTCACTGGTCCCTGTGATTATCAAATCATCGACGTATACAAGAATATAGATAGTAGCAATGGATGAGATGTGAACAAAGAGAGAAGTGTCGGAGTGACACGCCCGAAAACCCTGAGTAACTAGATATGTTTTTAGTTTGGTGAACCAGGAACGAGGAGCTTGTTTGAGCCCGTAGATTGCCTTGCGTAGACGGCATACATGGTGAGGACGGGTGGAATCTTCAAATCCTCGGGGTTGGCGCATGTAGACCTCCTCCAATAGATCACCATTTAGAAAGGCATTGTTGATGTCTAGTTGACGAATCGGCCAATTTCGAGATAAGGCCACCGAAAGAACAAGACGAATGGTCGTAGGCTTAATAACGGGACTGAAGGTGTCAAAGAAATCTGTGCCTTCCGCCTGACTGAAGCTGAAATACCCCGAACTTAAATATGGTGATTAGAATATTTTAATATAGTATTTAATGGCCTAATAGTGCCTAAGTAATTTTTGGTAAAGAAAATAAATCCAAAAGAAGTGAGAAAACCGCTTAGAAAGCGGAAAACGCTAAAATAAGCGTTAAATAACCATAGGAGGTACGAGACCTCAGTTATAGTATCGTAAGGATTCCTAAGGCTTATTCATGCCTAATTAGTATACGGGAATGATTCTCGAAGAAACCGGATCCAAATAAGGTATTAAAACGCTAAAAGAGCTTTAGCGCACGTTTTTCGAGGAAACCCGAAAACGTGATTTTAAGTGGTCAAACGAACCCGTAAAAATTATAAATCATTAGACAACTATTATTAAGCATTAACGGAAGCTTAATAACCAATAAAAATTAAAGAAACAAGAAAATTCCGGAAACGGGCCCGGTTAGTGAATAGTGCTAAAACCGGGTAAATTAATGAGTGTTTCTGTAAAAAAATGAAAAACGCTCCAGCTGGCAATACATTAGTGGGGCCGGTTTTGTAGCTAGTAAGCAGCCTTCCCTCTCTTCTATTAGTAAACAAGAAAGAAAAGAAAAGAAAGAGAAAAGCAAAAATTAGAAAGAAAAGTACAAATCACTTTAACACTCTCTCTCCCCCATTCCTATTCTCTCACCCACGTTTTTCTTTCCCCCCCATCTGAACTCTCCTTCTTCCTCCAGCCAAGTATGGCGATTTTGAAGCTCCTCCATGGCAGCCCCACTTCCTCTCCTTGTACAAGCTCCATTCATGCTCCAATCACAAAAATAATTACATATTTGAACTCCCTCATCCTCCTCTATCATTCCCTCTTTTCAAAATTCGAAAAGGATGAGTTTCATCTCCATGGGTTTTGGGCATTTGAATAGTAAATTACATATTCTTGAAGCTTGGAGTCTCCTCTTCCACTTAAGGTAAAAAGATTCAAGAGAAAAACTCATTTTCTCCATTTCCATGCCTTGGCCGATTTGGCATCTTTTAATGCCTTGTTCGTTTCTTGTTTTGAGCATCTTTCCAAGCCTCCAATGGTGGATTAGAGCCCTCTTTTGATTTATGGCAAGAAACCAACTCTAGGGTTTCACAAGGTAATCTCTTAATTAGTGCCTTAAGCATCCTTAGTTAATGAGATTAAGTGTTTTACTTAAGCTCATTCCTTTACTTGAATTTTTGGTTGGAGTTGGGCAACCACATTGCCTTGACCGATTTTGCATCAAGAGGAGAAGAGAGGAGGAGAATTTAAAAGAGGAGTTGAATACTCAAGGTAAGGAAATCTACCTTAACTACTAATCTAATGTATTTGAATTTTGGGAATGGGTAAAAGAATGAATGAACTCAAAACTGTAATAGAAATGTACTTGGATGAATTAGAAAGGATTTGTAAGATGTGTGTGTAATGAAGGCCTTGGAGCCAAGTAATTGGAGTATGTATATTAGTATTATTGTTTGTGGGAGTTTTGATGAATTGTGATTTCTATGTGTGCTGGTAGGACCCCTTGTGGGTGTGGCTAGATTAGGATTGATGTGAATGAAAATTGATGATGAGATGAGTTTTGGACAAGGCTAGGAAAGCGACGGAGTTATGGCAAAATTTCGGTAGAAACCGAGGGAGTTTTAGGTGTATAGTGAGTAAGGAACTGACCAAGGGTTAACCCGGTGTTTGGAGAGGAACCAATTTGGTTAGTTAACCCCTTAGGAGCTATTTTAGAGGTAAACAAGTGGTGAGAAAAATCTGTAGCGAAAAGGGTTATAAAGGCCTTGGAATTTCAAGAGAAAGAGTTAGTGTTTGTAATCTTGAAGATGGAGATTTGACTTGGGTATGAGTAGTGCATATGCCTAGGAATGAATTGGAATGGTAAGATGGCATTAGAGCAAAGTGCAAAATGCAAGAGGAGTGTAGGAATGCACAAGGGTGTAAAGTATGAAAATGTGAATGGAAATTGTAGAATTTGAACAAGAAGTTGAGTAGGTATTGGACCATGGATTTAAGGAGTTTTAGTGGGTGTTTAAGTGTGTTTAAATATGTACAAAACATGTGGAAAGATTATGGAATGATTGGAGGTGGATTAAGGGTTGATTTGGGGTTGAAAAATCAACCTAGTAGCAGTTTTTAGCAGGGTCCGGGACCTAGGGTATGTACCAAGTCCCGGACCGCACTTAAATTCAGTTCGAGACTCGATACAGGTATTGGTCCGGGACCTTAGTCCAGGACCAAGTCCCGGACCACAATGGAAAATAGGCCGAGAGTTACTTTAGTGCATGGTCCGGGACCTTGGGTCCGGACCAAGTCCCGGACCACTCCGAAATTGTTGCAGAATGTGATTTTTAGAGTTTTAAACATGGGGAATTGATTGGTAATGGTTTTAGAAGTTGTTAAGGCCTTGTTTGGTGATATTTAAAGGTCCTAAGAAGTGTAAACAAGTTTGAGAAGTCATTAAGAAAGTTGAAGGTTTAAGAACATTAAGTTAAACCGAAACAACGGGATAACGGGGTAAGTACGGGAGTAGTAATTATTGGTGTATTGTATGAACCTAGTATTAATAACCATGTTGGAAACATTATCAGTGGAACAAGTGTGAACCAAGGAACAAGGGAACACATGGTAAAGCTAACTCCGGTGAAAGGTATGATTTTCTCATGCCCCGTATGCTAACCGAGTTACGTTGATTTGTGTGTTGTATGCCGGTTAATCAAGACTAAAGCATGAAAATGGTTTATTGCCTTTCGTTGTATGTCTTGTTGTATGTTGTGTGAGCTAACCTTTCTTGATTGATTGTATGGCTTCACTTAGTGCGTAGACCGACACTTAGATGAGTCTTGTTGTGTAGTGACTCGTAGTAAGAGTCACGTTGTGAACTAACAGAACCGTAGAAACGCACTAAATTAATAAACCAATAACCGGTAACACAAATCAAGGAACTCACTGGAATGTGAGAGAATGTACGGGAGTAGTAACCTCCCTATAATGTTAGGAGAACCGAAATGAATAAACCACAAACAATAAGTAGTGGAAGTGTACGAGTAACCTCTAGTAGAGGAATTAATGATGGTGCAGGTTATGAACCATGGGAGTAGTAAAGAAGGATGAGGGATCTTCAACCCTTAACAATTAGTCGACCCACTATGAGAGGACCCGACTAGTGTGAGTAACGTCCTGATCATGAGAGTATTCGATACGTTGGGGAAACCCTTAAACTTGAGAATACTAGACGGAGGTAATTCCCTAAGCTAGTGGAAGTTATCAAGAGAGATACTTCTAGGCTAATCCATGAGATTGTAAGATACTCCGAGAGAGGGGTGTTGGGAATTTGAGTAGTCCGATAGAAATGGACAATCGTATATTTAAGGAGCTAAGTGTATAGTCCCTTATATTGTAGGTCTGGTGGCGAGCCTTGTGTATGGCTCCGCCCAAAGGCCAAAGTAATGAGTAATGAGTATTGCGTATGTATGAGTAAAGTAATGAGTACTGAGTAAGAAGTGAGTATGAGTATGTGATGAGTACCGAGTATTGAGTATGTATGAGTAAGTATGGAGTATTGAGTAGTGAGTATGCACAAGTATAGTAACGAGTACAGAGTAAGGATCGTGTGCGAGTAAGGTATTGAACATGGAGTGATGAGTATGCAAGAGTAAGGAGTGAGTATGAGTAGAGTAGCGAATATTGAACACAGTACGAACAGAGTAGTGAGTAACGCAACGAAAGAGTAATGAATAAATAACTAATACGAACGGTTGACTATCGAATTGTCTTCCTTGGTAAGTATTGAACCTTGTATGTGTATGTAGGCATTGTTGATTGTATTGTTGAAGCATGAGTATGTATGTATGCATGTAAAATGAACTCCATGTATATCCGACCAAAGTAGTCGATGTACCGCGGTTAGCACGCGGTATATGCGAAATTCATATTCAGCGTAAGCTGACCCCCTAGGGGGAACGTTTTTAGTGTGCAGGTATTTGAAGCTGACCACCGTTCGAGAGAGTAGGACGGGGACTGCTAAGTAAGCATGGGTAGTTGTATAACGGGGATTGTATTGTAATGTATTGTGAATTTGGAAGTCCAAACTGTATCGGTAAGTTAAGGATTGTAGTAGACTCGGTATAGTATTGTATTGGAGTTGTAATCAAATTTTGGCTGAGTATACAATGGGAAGTATTGTATCGTGTAGAGTACTCGATATGTTCATATTCATCAGACCGATAGTATGTAGGATTGTAACTCGCCTTGTTAGTCAAGTGGGTGACTAACGGCATTGTACACCCGCCGTTGAGTAAGTAATATCCGCTGTGAAGGTAAGTATTGTACGGTAATGACGGTATTAGCGGTAGGGGTGTTACAGAAGCCCTGTGCAACCAAGCGCGCTTTGTAGCGTTCGATGGAGCCATCTGGACGTCTTTTTATCCTGAAAATCCACTTACAACCTATAAGATTGACGTTAGCAGGACAAGGAACAAGAGACCATGTGTTATTTCGCATGAGAGCATTATATTCTGCAGTCATCGCAGCTTGCCAATATTCGTGCTTAATTGCTTGGGCATAAGTACTTGGTTCAATTGGTGTTGGTGATAGAGTGGCAGTGAGTAATTTTGGTTTGAGAGAGTCAGTGCGAGCTCGCGTGCGCATGGGATGATGTGATTCAGTAGCAGCTCGGTAATAACTGGGGTCTTTTTGTTTGGCCGTGGAGCTGCTAGTGGGTTGTTGATAGTGTGGGAGAGGTGATTACTGCTGATGACCTGAACAGGAGGGAGATGTGGGGCTGGGAAGAAGAGGAGAGGAGATGGGAATTGCGGAAGAGGTAGTGGGAGTACCAGAAGTTGTGGACGTGGTGGGGCTAGGAGAAGGACTCGTAGAAGGACTCGAAGAAGGTGATGATGAGGATGATGAGGGCGGTGGGTTGTGAAGGGGAACATGTTGAGCTGCGTGATCAAGAAGGCTGGTGGTAATTGAGAAAGATGGAGGAGGTGATGGTGATGGAGTGTGGGAATTTGAAGTGAAAGGAAATAATTCTTCATTGAAGACCACATGTCTTGAAATGTAGATATGTTGGGTCGTTTGATGATAACACAAATAACCTTTGTGAGAGGCACTGTACCCGATGAAGACACATGGGAGGGATCGAAAGTCAAGTTTATGGTTATTATAGGGGCGCAGGAAGCTCTGATACCATATGAGAGCTAAAAGAATCTGTATTGATTGATGAATGTACAGTGAGTTACAAGGATATTTATACTGAAAATAAATAACAACCTCAGAGAAGCTGAAGGAAACTAATTCAGACTAATGTAGTAATACACGGTAGAAGTGGAATGAATTAGTCAAGTTATCCCATATTTGTAGGAACTAATTTTGTATCCGTTATTAATTACCCACCCAATCAATTTTAGCTTGCTGGGTTGTTTGGGGAAAAAAAATTATTTCATCTGCTTATTTATATTTTCATAATGAGCTATATGCCTATTCCGCAATCAGCCTTCTCTATCTCAATTAGACCGTCATTAAGATCTCAATCCAACCCCATAAAATTCCTCTGTAGTCACATTTTACTTACCTACAAATCCTAGAGTACAAACCATCATCAACGATTTAACATTCATAGGATATGTTTGGAGTTTATGATAACTTTTATGATTCATTTTACACTCTTGTAATGTTTCGTTTATCCCAATGAGTTTTTAGGGTTTGAGGTTTAGGATTTAGGGTATGCATAATAACCATACATTACAAACCCTAAAATAACGTTTGATGGTTTAATTATCCTATGGTATGATTATTTCTTACCTTTAGGTATCTTTCTTTTTAATTCATTGTATACTTCACAATGTCACAAATTATTCAGTAGATTTTTAAGGTTTAGGGTCTAACGATCTTGAACTCTAGACTACAAACCGTAAAATAAACATTTGACAATTTTACTTTCCTAGGGTATGATTATTTCTCACCCTTTAGGGTATCTTGTTTTTATTTCGTTATATACCTTTACAATGTCGCAATTTATTTGTCATGTGTTTTAAGATATGTGGTATGATCATTCCACATCTTTTAGGGTATCTTATTTTTTCATTCTATACCTTTACACTATAGTAATTTGTTCATCATGTTTTTAGGATATGTGGTATGGTCATTCTGCACTTCTTAGGGTTTCTTGTTTTTAATTTGTTCTATACCTTTAATGTCGTAATTTACTCAACATGTTTTAGTGTTTGTCATTTAGGGTCGTTAGACCTTAAACACTAGACTTCAAACCCTTTAATAAACCTTTCAAGGTTTCATTTTCAACCCTTTAAGGTATCTTTTTTGTATGTTCTATACTTACAATGTTGCAACTTATCCAGGAATATTTTAGGACTTTTGATTTAAGGTTAAGGATTTAAGCTCTAAATTCTAGACTGCAAACCCTAAAATAAGCATTTGATGGTTTAACTTTCCTATGGTATGATAATTCTCCACCTTTTAGGGTATTTTGTTTTTATTTCTTTTTATACCTCTAATGCACAATTTATTCGGCGGGTTTAGGGTTCAGGGTTGTGAGACCTTAAACACTAGACTTCAAACCCTAAAATAAAACCCTCGACAATTTTAATTTTACTAGGGTATGATCATTCTTTGGGTACTTTTTCTTAATCATTCATACCTGTACAATGTCATAATTTATTCGACGGGATTTTTGGGTTTGTGGTTTAAGGTCCCCGCTTAAATACCTCATAGTTATCCGTCTTCTGAAGAACACGTTTTCGTGTTATTTTATCAAATTGAACCGTTTTCTGTAACAAGGTAAAAATTTAATTCTATATGAAACAATTGCACTAGTTTTATCTATTTATTAGCTAGTGGTCGGTTACTTTTTTTTAATCATTTAAAATTCTTCTATTTTGCACATTTAAATTTACGTACAGATAGATAAGTATGTTACAAATAATTACAATCTAATAAAAAATCTACTATTATTCGACAAGATTGTTAATTTTTTACTCACGACCAAAACAACCCTCACAATTTGGTGGTCAACCATTCAGAAAATTAAAATTAAAGATGTACATCATAGAATGAACGCAAGAATTAAATAGACGCATCTAGCAATGAAGTCATTGGAGTTTGGAGAGTCGGGGTTATAAACAGTTAAAATGGATATCTATTAATCGAAGTTTGAAATAAAGTACAATTTTTTGTTATTTTGATTATAACCGAATTAACCAAATTGAGTATTAATATCTATTTTAACCGGTAATTATTTTTTATGTTACACTAATAAACATGAACCATCTGATAACTGAAATTGATGAAATAATTGAACTTCCTACAAATAATCGAAATAACCAAACTTCCTAAAATAACCGAAAAAACCAAACTTTATAAATGACCCGAATTAATCAAATCCTAACATAATTGTGTGAGTAGTGAAATATTAGATAAAATTATTAGGTTGAGGAAAAAATAAAATTTATAATTTTTTTATAAAAGTTCGGTTATTATGGATAATCTAAGTTTGAATTTCAATATTTGATAACTAAACTGTACTTTATTACGGATAATCTAGGTTTGAATTTCAATATCTGTTAACCGAACCGTACTTTATTACGAATAACCGTTTTAAACAAAATAACCGAATTTTTGTAAAACGATTAAAACATACGGTGATCAAATCTAAAAAAGAACAGTTATTTTGAATAACCAAAATAACAACCCCGTTGCTCACCCAGTAAGTGGGGTCACTACTACAAAAAATATAGATAATCACATTTTTTTAACCCCACTTAATAAAGTGTAGTGAATATTTTAATATAACCACTCTATTTAGTTACACTTATTTGTGTAGAACTAAATAATAAGAGCTTATGCTAAATATAGGTATAAATATGTATATATATAATATAAAGATCTCTAATATATCTACATCTATTATAAAGACACTTATAAGTGAAGAAATTAATTTTCCACATTTTATTTGTGTATAAAATTTGAACAGTGTGAACATATTACCAATTGTGTAGTGGTGGGTTATTATTTGGTTAACAGAATCGAATTTATGAAAATTCTTTAATACCGAAAAGTAAACCAAAACTGGTCCAATCAATTGAAAATTTACAATTAAAATTAAAATGTTTATTAATATTATATATTTAATTTGCGTAAGGAGAGAAACTATTTAATTGTTCCACTGTATATGTTGAAAATGCCAGGTTTTGATTTGATCTCCTTCGAAAATTAAATGGGAAAAGCAATTGGGGGGGTTTCTGTTCAGCTTTATTTTGCTGGACACACACACAACAGTCTCCACCACTCTCCACTACTCACCATTTTTTCTTTTTCTTTTTTTAGTTGGAAAAGAAAAAAAAGTAGATGGTGGTGGGTTTAAGGTCCATTGGACTACATTCGCCGTGATTGGGCGGCCCATTGTATATCGTGTATATTGAAATCTCAGCCAATCAGAGTTTAACGCCCACGTGAGATCAATGGGCCCACGCAACGCAACGTTCCTGATGGTCACCTGATATTCTATCCTTATATTTATACTAGAGAGTACATTATTTATTGTTGATATTATTAGTGTAATCTTTTTACAATGTTATCATCTTGATCTTCGAGATATATATATATTCCCACCTGCCACTTCTTCCATATTCATATGTAGCCAAGCCAAGCCGCCGTTGTGTTGACGACCACTTTCCGCTCTTATCTGGCCACTTTGTCGTCTCTAATCCACTACTCAGGTTCTTCAATCTGGTTTCAGAGAGAGGAGAGTGTGTGTTTGGAGAGTAGGAATGGATGCAGCTAATGATCAGTATCAGTCTTCGGCTTCTTATTCACTTGGTATATATACTTTTCTTTGCTAATTAATATACTATATGTTTCTTCTTCATGAAACTGATGAAGAGAGTTTGCGGTAATAAATTTGGTTGCAGGTGCAGCATTTGATTGAGGAATGCCTACTTTTCAAAATGACAGAGAAAATGTATGGAACGCTTTGTCTAATCACGCTATATCCACCCTCTCATCACATCTACAGGTAATAAATTCTCACTTCATTATAACTAGCTAGCATGTTAATCAATTAGATTACTTCATATCCCAGCTGCTCTTTATTAAACTGAACATTATGGTAGTATACTATATATTATACGCAGTGTGGAAAGAGTTGCAGAAAAAAAAGGAGTTCTTTGAGTCTTATTATCACCCACCAAAGAAGAAGAAGAACAGCAGCAGCGGGCGGCCAACACCGCACTGTAATTAAACAAAACAACACCACCACCTACTCTGTTTATCCCGCGCTCCTCTCGTCCGGCGGCGGTAACGTAGGATAAAAACCAGTACTATAATAAATGCCCGGACCAAAACGACGTCGCGCTCACCCTCATCGTCGTCATATATACTACTATTATTAGTGTTACAGGGAGTATTATGTGATCAGTTTGTGGAGCGTGAGGGAAAGGAATCCCAACCACAACCCGCAATGGGCAACACGTGTATGCACGTGGAACCCGATTGCGCTCGCCCGCCCTCCCACGCTAGTATTAATGTGATTTTTGTTGGGTAGTGTTGTTTTAGTGTTTCCTTCGTTCTTTCTTCACATGCGTGCGTGCTTGATCATATGTAGATAGATGGAGTAACTCATCATATCATATGCTTACATAGTGCAACCCAGCAGACAATACCGAAAGTGTGTACTTCGTTTTTTCTGTTCGTCTTAGTCTGTTTCTAGTCGTGTGTCATGTGATCCATCAATGTTATGTAATCATCTTTATTATACCAACGGCTGGAATTGCAAGAGATCAATTGCATGAGACAAAATGGGACTGCCTTGCTTGGTTCGGCATTGAGTAGTTCTTTGATAAAAATGTTGTCAACAATTCACGCACAACTCATGCATGCCCTACTCATGACTATTTTGATCATACTGAAACCGTAAGAGTTTCATATTGTGTTGTATATTCAGACTCAATGTAGCTGATGAATAGTGTGTATTGCTTATATAGCAGCTTACATGATATAAGGATCCATAAAGGAATTACTTATGTTAAGAATAAGGTTCTAGATATTGGGTTCTATTACATGGCTTATTGGGATAATAGGCTATATTTACAATTTTGGGTTTATCTATAAACTGGCATCCTCCCTCGACCGAAATTGGGACAAGACTCAATTTAGAGCGTGCAAAACGCTAGGAAGTAAAGATATAGTGGGCAGATAGGCAATCTGTTCTGTGCCATAAAGAAAATAGACACGCAATTGTTGCTTGGCAACCCTTTCATGAAGTGATAGTCTAACGAGACATGTTTCGTCCGATGATTCAAAACTGGGTTTGCAATCATGTAGGTTGCCCCCAGGTTATCACACCAAATAATTAAGTAGTGGGAAGAACGCAACGGAGTTCATGGAACAGTTTTTAATGAAGATGAGTTCATTGGCGCCAGCCACAAAGGCAAGGTATTCCGCCTCTGGTGTTAACACGCAACGGTGTCCTGTTTCTTTGAACACCGAAAGACTAAGCTAGATCCAAAGTAGATGGTATAAGCATAGTAAAGTGATGATCACTGATAAGTGGTGAAATAATGTAATTATAAGGTTTTTATTGATCCTTATTTCATGCAACTATTGACATATTTCACCACTTTATAGAGCATTAGGTGAACTTATACAATTTGGTTATAATAGGTAAAAAATCACTTGAGCAATGATTTTTGGAGGTTCTGAAGACTTTATATGGCCAAGCTTTTATTGCCATGAGGAGTGTGCCAAAGATAATGGGTCAATGGGGACAATTTCGGTGCATAAGACCGTTTATGGTGAAGACCGCCCTTGTAGGGCATCAAAAGCTCAAATTCTTCTTCTGGTCCAGACCGCAACAGGCCGACCTCCCCACAGGGGGCGTCAGAACGTAATTTTGCCCAGATTTTAGTTTGGTTCCATTCAGATACCAAAGAATGCGTTTCAAGGCCACCAATGGAGACTTGTAGGGTGATGCATGAACTAACAGAGCTTGTTAACGGCAAAGTCACATCTGGACGAGTAGGCCAAATATTGAAGATTGCCCATGAGACCACGAAAAGGAATGGATCTGAAAAGGCGACTATGTTAGACTTAAAGAGAGGATGGCGGTTACAAAAAGTTTTAAATTTTTTTTTTAAAAATGAAATATCATAAAGTATTATAAAAATATAAATTTAGATATATGTTAAAATTATTACCATAAATTAGAATATAGATTTGAAAGACTTAATTTATATTTTACCAGGCTAATTTATTTCTTCAAAGTAAGTATATCTTCAAAAGTTACTTTTAAATGTTCAAAGTATTAATATGTCTTAAAAAGTTTTATTCTATTTTCTCCATAACTTTATGACATAATATTTTATTTTTTTACATGTTTATTATATCTGCAATTAGTAATTTTCATTATAAAATGAAACTAAAAGCGGAAAATCATCTAATAAAACAAATTACGTCTTTCAACTTTGTATTCTATTTTATGATACCTACTAGTTTCAAAAATCAAAAATATTTAGTTTTTTAATACTTTATGATATTTAGTATTTTAGTTTAATAATTTATATATTTGTTAAATAATTTTATTTTGAAAGTATTTTAGATTTTTATTTTTTTAAATCTATAGTTTCTTTAAAACTTCTATATTTTTTATAAAAAAATTCAGTTTTTGCAATATTTTACATTTTAATTTTTTTTAGTTTTTACAAAATTTATATAGTTTTTTAGAATTTCGTAAAAAATTGTAGTATTTCATGAATTTGCCAAAACTCTAGTGGCATTTAATGAATTTCCCACATTTTTATTATAAAATTTCAAAATTCCATGAATAAAAAATGGCATATTGTTACTTGTAACATGACCTACAATATCAAGAGTAAAATAGTCATTATTTAAGGTTATTCCATGGATTAGGGGTATATTATAAATTTTGAAACATGTTAGGGGTATCTTGTGACCATGTTTTGAAAAAGTGGTATATTGTGAATTACGAAATTTTGTAAGGGTATATTGTGAATTTTCCCTAAATTTTATTTAGAACCTAAACCTAAATTTTTTAAAGAGAAATTCAACATTCTTGGAATTTTCTCTCTCCCTAAGAAAATACCCAAATCAAGTTGAATTGTCAAGAAATCTTAACGCATAATAGGAGATGATATTTTGAGAATAACCCTACTAGAAATTTAAAATTTCAAAAATCCAATCATTATTTATGAATTATGAGATGTGCCAGATTGCAACATTTTATTAAAATTGGTCATTTATCAAAATAGCGAGATTCCAACTCTTAAATTCCTAAAAATAATCTTTAATCTATGGTCAAAATTTCATGATTTAATTCGACCCGTAGGCCAGTTAAAAATTCAGATTCCCTTGGAGCCTATAAAGATTCTAGATAAAAAAAGTTTGTTTTATCAATTTTCCACACCTTTCCTATATAATTGCAAACAAAGATTTTGACCTACTAAATACTAAGAAAATACCTAGAAAAAAAATAGTAAATCAAGCTTACGGGTTGCAAAAAATCTCGGTCGTAGTAGTAATGTAATTATGTAACCAGGTATCGAACCAGGGGACATGGGAAAGAAAAGTCTAATCCTAGAAAGCAGAACGTTAAGGGGGGATTATTCTTGTTGTTTTTGCAAATTGAACTAATGAGAAAACAGTGAATGGCAAGCAAATAAAAGTGATTAAATTAAACAATCAAGGCGGAACCCTAGGTTCAGGTTGTTTCTCCCCGGATAGATTTAGTAAATTCTACATTTCAAGATTGACGAATTCTTAATTTTCTTTTCAAAACTAAATCCTAGCCACCAAAAGCACACCTAACAAAACTTGCGAGTTTAATCTAGAATCAAGCAAAACACGAAAAGGAAGATTACGCGCAAAGAATTCAAAGCATATGAAAAAAGCTAATTTATCCGATTTAATTCTTCACAGATTTTCAGATTAAAAAGACCTTCCTAATACCTACCGATCAATTTGTAGAAGGATTCGTAAAACAACTTAATTAATTCATGACATTAATCAATAGCACAACGAATAACTTTTAATCCAAAACAATCCATATGCTTCCCGATTTGAACTGCAAAATATAAAACTAAATCATATCAAGATTACAACAAGCATTCCCTAAAGTTAAATCCTCTTAGCCACACATATTTAAGAAACTGACAAAGAAAACAGATCTAGAATTCATCGTAGAGAGAAGAAAAAACTCCCAAATTGTTTGTCTATCCAGAACTATAATCTGCAGAGCCAAAGGTTGAGCAGCGATGAAACCGGTGAAGGAGATCCCCTTGTTACACCATCTAGGGTTGTAGTAGCTTCGCTGGGAGAAGAAGAATAGAGCGCGGCGTGTATTTTTTTGTGTCTGAGATGATATCTTGTGCCTTTGCTTCGCTCGTTTAAATGGAAAACCTGGACAAAAAATATACGCGTCCGGGTGGCACAGCTGGACGTGACTCAAAGCATCAGGCGAGATTTTTCAGATTTGTGAGACGTCCAGACCACATGTCTGGGTCAATGAGCCAGACGCGCTGGTGCTGGGTAATATAGTAGTGAAACTATCTAATTAACGGGTAGTGAACCTAGTCGAAGCAGTACAACAAGAGACTCATAACTATCTAACTCATTATAAGCTTATTAAACGCGCAATAATACAAATAAAAGTGCATAAATGTAAATCGGGGGTTTTGGGGATTTTGGGTTATGATAGGAGAAATAAAAGAAAAGCAATAAAACTAAACTAACTAATCTAGGATAGGTGTAGCTCGGGATAGGAAATTGCACCCGCAACCCTTTACTACCAATTGTCGAATCTTCGCTAAATTGCTAAACAACGAGAATTTAATTACACTAGTAGAAAAAAGATTTTTAATGACGGCGTTTAAACCACGGTTAAATGGGAAACCGTGGTTTAAAGTTTATAAACCACGGTAAAGATAGCAACCGTCATTTAAAATACACACCAGAGTGCATATACCACGGTTTTCGGAGAACCGTCGTATATAGGTTACTTATATACCACGGTTTTCAGGCCAACCGTGGTATATAGTACACGCCACAGTCGATATACCACGGTTTTGTTAAAACCGTCGTTTTTAGTCGTGGTCAAAAACTTTAAATGACGGTTCCTTGTTAGAACCGTGGTATATAGTCTAAGCGGGAATTCAAATTTTCGCCGAAAATTAACGCGGCTCTTTCTCTTTCTCTTATTATATATATTTTCTCCTCACTCTTTTACAACCTACACTGTCGAACAGGATGCCCTGCAACTCTTCTTGTAACACCCCTACTAAACTGGTTCCTAGTAATCCTATAGAAGTCGCGCACAATAATATCTCGCAGCGGTAAATAATAAACTATCGCCCTACTGGTGTCACTGTTATCACTCGCCCATACGGGTGATAACGATTTACCTGATAATCAACTTGCGAAACGTATTCCCGCAGTGACCACAAGAGATAGATAGTAGAACTTAAACAACTTAAAACAAATCTAACATCAACAATTATTACAGACCGTGAGCATCTAAACCAAATACACCTCGGTTAAACAACCCGAGTCCAAAACAACCTGAGTATCACACCGTACCAAGTCTAAACCAACTGTAATATCACAATGGTCACGTCTCGCTGCGACCCACCAGCTAATCACCTGAAATAAAGATGGTTTGTGGTATGGAATCAGCCCCTGCTGAGTATGTCATCACATGCCCCGTCATGCCCCCAAAGACCCCTCAATTATTTGGTCGAGAGCATGAGGTTCATTACATGCAATACCATTTTAATATATAAACTGTAAAATAAACAACAGTAATCCATACAACAACACAACCATCAACACACATAATATACCACAAGTATAACCAATGAACAATAAGCGAAACAACGAGAGTAACAATAAGTATTAATTCTCGTCCATGGTGTAGAAGCCAATATTGTTCGCCACTGTATAATTCTCAAATGTATTATTGTTCAGTTATACCTAGTGACATTGTCTCATTAAAACGACATGTCTCTAGTTACCCATATATTATGGCGGGTCACCCACGGCAGTAGCCACTCCAACGGTAGAGTCTCCGACCAACGAGCCATTCTAGCTCACGGGAAATTTTCTTGATACTTGCGGACCCGTACGCGGACATCCTGGTATCGTTTTTGTGATCACAGCGCGCACCAAGAGCCACATCCTCTTGGCTTTACTTCCATTCATTATTTACTTAATTATACCATCGCATCGCATTACCAAATTTTCTAACACAGCAGACCAAGATCATTAGTCCAATCCGAGTCTGTAAACTCGGGATCCAGTGTTAGATACGAGAGCGGCGTATAGAAAGGCCAATGCTCCGTATGAAAGTCTTGGATAATATATATGTATTATTATCCTAGTGCTACAACGTTTTTCTGACGTTCCTTATTTTTCGTATAAGATAGCACCATAGCCGCTAGTTCGTTTTATATATAGGTTCTTATATACGAACCAATACTGTTAACTCATCAACAGTAAATAATGAGCAGCTATAAATATAAGATCATGCATATTAAATTAAACATTCAGACAAACAATCTTATCACAGATCACACAGAAGTCTGAACTGAGGAAGCCCTCAGAGACAATCAGAGACACATAACAACATACCGTTCACCCTGATGTATTACGGTGGAGTATGAATCAGCAAGATCCTATGCTCCTTGTGTAGTCTCTAACGAACTAAACAATACACAATGCTACTGATTAGCATACTGTTAACAACACAATCCTACGGTACCCCGTACCGTCACTAACACCTCCCGGTTAACCCCCCGTTATTAACTATCAATGTTGTCGGGTTTTAGGTTTAACTCGAGATTGGGAAAAGGTGTTATATTACACGCGTAGTCTTGTTTGTATATTAGTATAGTTGTTGTTAAACTTGTTATCGCATGTAACTTAATGTTTGTTTGTACATCATACAGTTTGTTTCATTATTGTATGTGTGATCCTTTGTCATGCACTATGCATCTTACCTTAGTATTTATTTTTCTAAGGTTTGTCTCTTTTTTTTTATATTTCATGTGGTATAATTCATCTGTAAACTATACTCTTAATATCTAGGATCCTTATTATCCCATGAATACTCTTAACTTTAGAATTTCCATATCTAATGTTTATAATTCTTTTCTCCTTAACTATTATCATTTTAATTATGATAATTTATGATTATTGAACCATATCACATTTTCTACACTATACATATATTTATTTATATGTGTGTATTATGGAACTATTTATTATATGGTAAGTCTCATAATCTATATTCATTCTTTTTAATGAATATCTCTTATATTATAAATGTTATAACTCTTATAACATTAAAAACCATATTATAATTCCATTTAAAAATGTTATTATTTTCGAACAGCACCTATGTTCTTAAATATTTATAAAATCCACCTCTTAATTAATATAATGTCATCTTATAGTTATATAACATCTTATGACATTTAAATCATTAAAACAATTATAACCTATAGTTATATTTTGTTTTTAAATACCAAACAGCCTTAGTATTTTCGGTTTTCACTTATAACCATTAAACTTCTATAAACTCACAATTCAATTCCAATTTATAATACATAGTTTTCTAACCCCATTAAAACATATATTATACATATATCTTTATAAAACCTTATATACCATTCCAAAAATTACCAAACTATACCAAAAGGTTATAAACATTATTCCTAACCTTATACTTCTTTTAATTCACGGTTTTTATACATTTGTTACCTATTTATAACAATGTCATAAAATACCATATATTATACTTATATAATTCACATGAACTCCAAATTTAACCAAATAAACTTCTAAAAATTTCTAATAACTTAAGGACTTTACTAAACTCCATTTACTACCCTTAATTCTCGGTAATTACATTACCACCCCAAACCTTATAAATCTTTTACAATTTAATAAGTATCTCATTATAAGGTAGTATTTTAATTTCTTAAATTTTCTAAACTTGGTCAAAGTCTCCTATATAGTCAACTTTGACCCCTAATACCAAATGGGAACCAATTTTCGGTAATTACAAATATGACCTATACTTTTCTATTTTTACAATTTTGACCCAAAACTTTATAAAATGTTATAATTTTTATTAAATTCATTTAAAAACCCTAAATTGCTCTAAATTACCCACGGCTTTTCTAATTCCTTAATAATTACGAATTGGCCCCAACTTTAATTATAAGCATAAATAAAACTAAATAAGCTTATAAACTTAAATTAAAATGGCCTAATGACATGGCCTTATTACAACCTTGATCTTGCAAAATAAATTACACAATAAATGTCTCAAAATATAGCATATATATTCGGCCTCTCCATGGTTTAATTATTTTTCCACATAATGTCATAATTTGACCATTATGTTAATTAAATCTCTTAAATGACTAGCTTAATTTATCTTAGCCATTTTTTTTACATTTTTAGGTCAATATGACCTATATGTGTATGTTCACTCTCGGCCATATATATATATACTTAAGATTGCAAAAATCATAAGTTTAAGGTGTTTATACCTTGATCTATCCTTGTATAGGCTCGGTCACTTGTAGGAAAATTCACCACTTGATTTAGACATGTTTAATACACAAAATAAGATATGGTTACACTCCAAGCATGAGCTTAACCATAAGGAATAATTAATGTAAGATTTAAGGCAAAAATCACCTTAAAAATGCAAGGGGAGTTCTAGGTATTTTCGACCTGAACCAAACACCACAAGGTGTTAGATCTACCATATTAACATAGGGAATAGTTAGATCTCGAAATCCTACCTTGTTATTAGGTTTTACCTTGGAAAAATGCCTTAAAAGAGAGTATTTCTCTTGGATCTCGGTCACCCTTGCTCCAAATGGCTAACCAACAGATCCCACATGAAAAGGAGATGAAGATGAGTCTATGACCAAAATTTCACAGCCAAACTCGAAGGGAATCAAAAGTTATGAGCTTAAAGCACATTTTTACCTTAAAATGTAGATTTGGACAACCTTGGTCCCTCTACTGGTCTCAACCGAGTTTAGCTCTTGTTCTAACCTTAGAACACTGAGAATAAGCCATAGGAATAGATGAGCCACGAATTTTAGGTGTTGGTGGTGAAAAGATGAAGAAAAAGAGCTAAAAATGACATTAAAACACTTACATTAGGAGCTTAGGAGCTAGACTTGCCTTCCATGGCCAAGAACAAGCTTGGAGAGCTTGAGAGGAAGGAGAGGGCTCGGCTGGGATGAGAGGAATCGGACAAGGAGGAAGGAGAAGATGGGAAAGGTAAGTAAAGTTTGAAAATAATGTAAAAAGTAACATTATTTTGAAAAAGTCTTACATTAGGTAGCATTATTGTCAATCAAGGAAATTAAGCAGCCTCCTCTCTTATTGCAGCCGGCCACCATGATTCAAATGAGTCAATTAATTGACCATTGACCATGCTTGGTCAATGTTGACTCATGCGGGCCCCACTTTAGGGTTTTATTAATATTTTAATATTAAATTTGTAAAAATTCGTAAATTTCTGGAATTAAATTCCTAATATGATATAATATGATTATATATCATATTTAAGGATATTTATAATTTTTAAGCCTATTAAAATCAATTAAAAAGGCAATCTCACAAAAACGTGCTTTAAGGAGTTTTAGCGCACATTTTTGTGTCACAGGATGTTCCTGAGCTTAGTTCTCTTTGAGAATGGTCTTATTGTGTTCCTTGATGCATTATAATACTTAGGAATCCACTTTGGATCCTACTTGGGGTCATACAACCTTCATGGCGTCTTAAAGCACATTTTGGCTTTACCGATCTTAAGGCGTGTTTTTGCCTTGTTGAGATCTTATAGATTGTTCCCCAATAATATTTAGATGTTTAATAATCGTCTTAGATCATTAATAGATCATTTAATTATATTTAAAGATTAGGGGTATTTCACTTCTCCTTCTTCTTCTTCTTCTTCTTCGTCTGCGCCTCTGTAATTTTTTCAACCCACCGGCGAACATGCATGCTCTTCGCCATACTAAAAACAAGGAACACATGATGCGCCTCTGTAATTTTTGCAAACCTAACCGGCGAACAAGGACATGCTCTGCGCCTCTGTAATATTTGTAAATCGCCGGCGAACAATGACATGCTCTGTGCCTCTTGTTTTTCACGGTAATTTTTGCAACCAACACTAGCGAACAATGACATGCTCTGCGCCTCTTGTTTTTCACGGTAATTTTGTGCAACCCTAACCGGCGCTTCGCCCTCTCTCATTCTCTTTCACGGTAATTTTGCAACCTACCGACGAACAAGGAACATAATGTAACTTCACTCATTATTTAGCAACCCTAATACACAAACAAGTAACATACATGTTCTGGCCTGTTCATTCTCTTCTGTTTGCGTTCTCTGTTGAGAAATTACATTGAAGGCGGCGGCGTTAATCGCCGGCGAACTGGGAAAAAAACACAGACTATAAACCACGGTTTTACATATAACTGTGGTTTATTGTTGATTATTATAGACTTTATACCACGGTTTTAAGTAAAACCGTCATTTATAATGCACTATATACCACGGTTCAGACTCCCAACCGTGGTATAAAGTCAGTGAATGTTTGAGGGAGAAGGGGTCTTAAACGACGGTTTCGACAAACCGTGGTTTTTTCGCTTACTTTAAACCACGGTTATGAACCGTCGTTTATCTCAATTTGTGAATATACGACGCGAGCATAAACCACGGTTCCTAACCGTGGTATATAGGCAAAATAACCGTGGTTAAAAATATTTTTTCCACTAGTGTTAATTGCCAAATCTTGATCTATTAATTCTAACCAATTTAAACGGAAACCGATTGTTAGTTCGAGTCTCCAATTCAATCGGAAGCATTAAGCACAGATCTACCCTAAGTTGCAATGAGAACCTCATCTCAAAAGTAGTGAAAATCCGCAAACATTGATTTAGTCCCAACAGTATAGATTTCTATTTCCAGAAACCCATCCATAGAAATCCACACTAATGCTAAACTAATCGGAGATATCAACCAACCAATTTAACAAAATGACAATTAATTAGAGCAAACCCTAAGAAAATCCCCAAATTAACAAAGACAGGCTTAAAGGCCATAATCATCTTCAATTAAGAACAAGGACTAAAATATAGCATAAACATCAATCCAAGATTCAACAATGGAGTTTGGGGGATTTGGGCAAAATCCAAATCCCTAGCTACAAGTGAGGTCAAGCCTCCATTAAATCACAAATAAGAAAAGGGAGATGAATAGCCATGGATAAGGTTGAAGAAGGGCTTCAATGGAGGTGAGCTTCTTCTCTTCCTGTTCTTCCTCTTCTTTCTTCTTTTCTCCCTTCTTATTTTCTTTTTCCGCGCTGTTGCTCCCCTTCAGGATCTACTACCCCTTCTCTCTTTATTCCGCGTTTTAAAGCGCGTCTCTGTTGCGTCTGGGTGTGGTCCGGGTTCGTAATTCCGGACACAAACCTAGACCAAGGTGAAAAATGGGCAGAAAGTACGTTCTAGGAGTGGTCCAGGTTTGTAAACCCGGACCAGGGTGAAAAATAGGCAGAAAGTGTGTTCTGGTGTGGTTCGGGTTTGTAAACCTGAACACAACCCCCGACCACACTTCTAGAAAGCAACGTCAACTTATTTCTGCTCCAGTTTCTTCGTTTTAGCTCCGATTTTGGATCCGTTTGTGCCCACCCGTTTGTCTCTTTGTCTACTTTTTTTTGGCTATGTTATTCCTCTTATTTAAGCAACAAATGTGTAATCCCCAATAAAACACAGTACTAGAGAAAACTAGCTAGAGTGGAGAAATGAGCATGAAAAGTATTAATTTAACATATGAAATGCACCCTAAAACATGCTCATTTGGACACCCATCAGCTGGATGGACAAAAATATGTTAAGAATCCTCTACGCCACACTCGTGGTCGTAAATAGTATTGTCCTCCTGAGCGCATCCAGGTAGAAGGGCCAGACATGATGTTTGGACATGTGAGAGACTCGAATGGCAGCGCTCTGGTCCATCCGGACTTTCGTCCGGGTCAAAGGGTCGGACGCATAGCACCCCTGGATCACAGGGTCGGACGTAGTCTGGACTTGACTAAAATTTGTGCCTTTTCCACCGATGTGTGCCGAATTCCTCCCAGATCGCGCCCTAAGTCATAAAAAATACCAAAACAAGCTAGTGGAAGGCATTTTCACTTCAATAAAGATATGAACATCATTAAATCGTAAAACTAGGACAAAGACAACAAAGACAGAGGGTTAAAGCACTAAAAAGTATGTCAGTTATCGGTGCATCAAATTCCATCACACTTATATTTTGCTTGTCCCGAGCAAATCCCTCAAACAAAAGTTCGAGAAAGCCACTAGATAACAACCAAAGAGAGAGAGAAAGAGCACGGATGAATAATTTTCAAGTCTTTCGCTTGGGGGCACTTGATTTTCCAACTATAAATTTTTTTAGAACAAAATAAAGTGCAGAAGTCATACAAAAGCTTGAGAGAGAGAATAAAACCATAAGAACTGAGTCTTTAACCATGAGCCAACAACCAATTCCTTCACATTCCCTTTGAACGACAAGGGGCATGAACTAAGATCTTATTCCATTTTACCTTTCAATGTCACACACTCATGATCCAATAGATATAAGTATTGAAAACATTCAGCTCAGAAGGTGCATAGATACTTTAGTTGAAATTCATTCATTTCTTTCACCTCAGAATTTTCTCTTCACCCATGTAATAGCTTTAGGTCAACTATCCCAGATTCAAGAACCTTAGGTAGCTAGGTGATACAGCACCCCAAAGGACTTAATAACCGAGTAAAGAGGCCTGTTTTAGGATCAGAAAATGCCTTTAAGGATCAGCGAGTACCTTGTCTTTGTTCTTTTCCTCCTTTCATTCCATTTATTTCGAGGCTCAAAGTTAAAAACAAAGTTCAGATGATAAAAATCTCAATCATAATAGCATTAGTAGACAAAGACTTCATTTTAACCATAAAACCAAATAGTTAGAAAAAAATTACACCCTCCAAACATGTCAACTTGCTTAGCTTCTTTTGTGTCTCCCTTTCAGCTACCACCAAGACTTAACAAGTGCAAGAAAGAAAACTCAAGAACAAGTCGTGATAGAGTCAATCGTCCCCCACACTTAAACCAAGCAATGCACTCATTGCGTAGAAAGAATTAATTCAATAAGTGCATGAAATCCAAAGGGGTAAATCAAAAGCAAAATAAATTGGAGCATCAAAATTATGGAAGTAGATGATGAATAGGATACCCCCCAAGAGAATGAAGAAGAGGTAGTACAGATTGTAGCTTGTTCGCCAGTTAAAGAGAATGAAGATGCAGAGATTATATGTTCCTTACTTCGACCGTTATGTTGCAGAATCACCATTGTGAAGAGAACAAGAGAGTGTAGAGCTCTGTTCCTTGATTGCTAGTTTGGGTTGCAAAATCGACGGGAGTGAAGAATGAATAAAGATGCAAAGTGTATGCATATTTGTTTGTTGGGATTGCAAAATTAACGGAGGAAGTGAAGAAATGAAGAGCTGAAATTTCACAAGTTGGATTGCAAAATTGACCGTGCATAAGCAGGAGCATGTATGTTTTTGTTCAGTTTATTAAGAAGATGAAGTTGGAGGAAAAAGACGAGCAAGGAGGCTATTGTAGAATCACTAGGGTTTTTGTTTGTTTGTTTTTTCTGTATTTATAAGCAAAGGGTTTAGGTTTTTGTTTAACTTTAAAAAAGGAAGAAAAACGATATTTAAAGGAAGAAAATGCCTCCTAATTGTGACTGGTCGGGTTTTAACTCCGTACCTCTAGGTTCCTTTTTATTCACGGCAACCAACTATGCTATTAACAAAACTTGATCTTGAAATATTGAACAAAATATGTAAGCCTTAGCCTGACATGAGTGTATTCCCCTAAAAACGCTAAGATTTTACAACGAAATGCGGAGTAAGACGAAAGGAAGACATGAGATAATGAATTATTTTCTTTTTGGAAGACATGAAAAAACAAATGGTGATACACGAACAAGTAAAAAAAATATTAATAAAAATAATTGTAATAATAAATAGAAATAAAAAGTACATAAAATGATAGAAACAAAAATGATAAATTAAAAACAAATTCTAAAAATAAAATGAAAAGTAGCAATAAGTAGGAAGATAAATAAGTAATAAAAAAAAGAAATTTAATAGATAAATAAATTCGTAAATCAAAAATAGACCAATATATAATAAGATAGTAAAGTAAATAGACGAAAAGGGACGAGTTTGAAACTGGATTGTTGTTGAAATTCATTTTAAAATATTGGGTTTTTCTGAAATGCTTTGAAAATTTATTTAAGAATTTTGTTATAAAAGGATGATTTTATTTTGGCACGCACATTAATGTGTTTTGAAATAGAAAGGCAACACACTTTTCCATTTTTTTTTATTTCCTGAATTTTGTTTTATGGGGTGAAAATTTTGTGTCTATAATGTGGTGTAGGGTAATCTTCTTTGAAGTCATTTTATACTTTATATGTCATCACTGATTCGACAATTTCCCCCAATCCCTAAACCACATATGCTAAAGTTTCTTCTTCGAACATTTTAATAAATTATGACTCCAAATAATAATTATTTTTAGATGATTATTAAAGAAGATTAATTTTGTTAATGAATAACATTCATTTTTATAACTATGTAATATGTACTCATTCTAAAAACATAAAATTTTGGTAAATGCGTCTTGTTTTGAAAAACACGAATTACAATGAACAATGATATATTTTTTTTTTAATTTTTACACTTATATTTTGTAAGTTATAACATTTTAAAATTTAATATACGTTCCCTTTATTTATTTATTTTCTCTCTCATGTCTCTCCCCTTATTCTCAGTAACACCTGTCACTTTATATAAAATTTACATTTTTTTGTAAAAAGAGATAAAAGGAAAGGGAGGAGTGAGAGAACAATAGTTATTATACACTTGGCATGGAGCCACCTACAGCTAGCTCCAGGGTCTTCGTATTGTTCTATAATTATCAGAAATTGCGTAGCCTAAAACATGGGAGGTGGGTGATATTAGAATGGAGATAGAAGAGAGGAACCATCCTCTTGGATTTCATCAAACAAGGGATGAAACACTGCATGTTATCCCATGCAGCGCGATGGAAAATGCGCAAAGACCGCTGCAAAAACTAACTGACAATGAGAGTATTAATTAGTGTTGCTTATTCTATTATGTATTTAACAATAGTCTAGCTTTCTAGTTTCACAAAAATTGGAAAGTTCACAATATGCCTGATTTAAGTTTGTAATTCACGATATATCACTTTTGGAAAGTTGTCCCTAAAATGTCAAGATTTGAGTTTTAAATTCACAAAATGCCACTGTCCGGTGTCCGCTAACGGACGTTAGTCTCGCCGTTAAATCTCTGGTAAATGACCAAAATACCCCTGACATAAAGTTTGAGTTTTTTTTTAAAAAAGAAATTGTTTTATTGCGCTGCTTTGACTGTGCAACGACTATTTTTTTTTTTTTTAAAAGTACACAAAATGCCCTTGTTTGGTTTTATAGTTTACAATATGCCACTATTTAAGTTTAGTAGTTTATAAAATGCCACTGTTTGAGTTTTTATGTTCATAAAATGCCCCTGTTTTTTTATTAACGGTTAGTTTTTATTTAAAACGGCTAGTTTGAGTTCAACAACTCTTTTTTTTTCGCCTTTATAAGACCTTATGATCATGTAAACAAAGCACAAACACCATACTAAAGCCATTACCATGTTTACAACTACAATCAATGAAAAGTTTCAAACAATCATTGCAAGTGTGGAGCTCCATCAAACCTTACCCTCTCCCGCAAAGAAACTTCGGTAGGGAGGAGCGTACTACAAGTGTTGAGCATGTGATTCTTCAGTGGTGGGCACGGGTGATGCAAGATCGATATTCTTCTCATCCGATAAGAAGGTCTTTATAAAGACAAAAAAGAGTTGTTAGACTCAAACTAACCGTTTGAAATCAAAACTAGCCATTACAGATAAAATAGGGGCATCTTGTGAACATAAAAACTCAAACAGTGACATTTTGTAACTAATAAAATTAAATAGTGGCATATTATAAACTATAAAACCAAACAAGAGTATTTTGTGAACTTTTAAAAAAGTTCAAAAAAATAGTTGTTCCACATTTGAACCAGCACAATTAAACAAAAATTAAAAAAATTAAACTTTCCGTCAGGGGTATTTTGGTCATTTACTAGAGAGGTTTAACGGCGAGACTAGCGTCCATTATCGGACATTGGCATTTTGTGAATTTAAAACTCAAATGTGGTATTTTTAGGGATAACTTTCCAAAAGAGGTATATCGTGAATTACAAACTCAAATCGTGGCATATTGTGAATTTTCCAAAAAAAAAATGAAATTTCATGAAATGCCACTATATTTTAGCTAATTCATGAAATGCCACTAAAAAAAAGAAAGTCATGAAATGCCACTATATTTTCGTAAAAGTCCATGAAATGCCCCTAAGTTATTGACCAGAAGCAAAAAAGACAAAAATACCTCTACTAATTAACAAAGTACTTTTAAAGTTCACAATATGCCCTAATTAAGTGTTAAAGAATTCACTAAAATTTTATATACTATAAAAATATAGATAACTTATAAAAATATTATACAAAATTATAAAAATAAAAACTCGAAAAAAGTAAATATTTCTTAGATTTTTTAAAAATTAGTTAGTACCATAAAAAAATATAGAGTTTCAAAAAAGTAATTTATACTAATTTTTCTACAAATTTAGACTAATATGGTACCATAATTTATGCCAATTCATTACCATAATTTTTTACCATACATTTTGTTTAAAAAAATTCTACCATATTAAATATTCATTCAAAATAAATTATTTTAATTTTCTAATTATCATTTGGAATTTTTTTAATTTATATTCAATTTTGCAGATGATTTTATGACGTAATATAATTTATTTCGATTAAATAATTAAAATTTATTAAAAAAGATATATGAAATGAATGGTACATAATAATAGTTAATTAATACAAGTTATGGTGTTTTAATTGGCAGAAAAATTGGTACTAGTCTAATTTTTAACATAATTTATACCAATTTTTCTACCAATTAAGCACCATAACAAGTACCATTTAATATCATAATGTGTACCATAAATTTTTCAAATTGTTTTTTTACCAATTTAAAATATTTATTCGAATAAATTATCTATTTTTAAAGTCATCTACAAAATAATGATATTTTTTAATATATTTTTATATTCTTATATTTTTAATTTTTTTAATAATACCTTAAATATTTTTTTTACAGTTATCTATATTTTATAGTATTTTAAATTTTTTGTGAATTTTGTGAATTTTTTAACACTTATGGGCATATGTCATGACTTTAAAAGTACTTTATTAACTAGTAGGAGTATTTTTGTCTTTTTCGCTTCTGGTCAATGACATAATGGCATTTCATGGACTTTTGTAAAAATATAGTGACATTTCTGACTTTTTTTTAGTGGCATTTCATGAATTAGCCAGAAATATGGTAGCATTTTCAAAGAAAAAAGGGGAAATTTCATGAAATACCACTATATTTTTGGCTAATTCATGAAATGTCACTATAAAAAAAGAAAGTCACAAAATGCTGCTATATTTTCGTAAAAGCCCATGAAATGCCACTATAGTCATTGACCATATTGAAAAAGATAAAATACCCCTACTAATAACAAAGTACTTTTAAAGTTCACAATATGCCCTTAAGTGTTAAAAAATTCACAAAAAAATCATAAAATTTTCAAAATACAATAATAATATAAAATAATATATAAATATTCCAAAAATATTAAAATTGCAAAAAAATGAAAATATCATAAAATATTAAAACAAATAAATATTTCAGTTTTAAAAATTTATGCAGTATCATAAAAAGAATATTGTATAATAATAAAAATAATTTATACCAATTTATACCAATTAAGTACCATAATTTATACCAAATAAGTACCATATATTTTTACTTATTATTTTCTATCAATTAAAAAAAATCTTCAAAGAAATTTTTTTTATATTTTTTAACATATATTTGAAATTTTAGTTTTTAAAATTTATGTTCTAGTTTGCTGATAACTTATCTGCAACATAGAACATAAATTGTAAAAACTAAAATTTCAAAATATAAGTTGAAAATATAAATAATTTACTTTGAAGAAATAAATTAAATTGATAGAAAATGTATGATACTTATTTGGTAAATTAGGTACTTAATTGGTAGAAAACTTGGTATAAATTATTTCTTTATAATATAATATTCTTTTTATGATACTACATAAATTTTTAAAATGAAATATTTATTTGTATTAATATTTTATGATATTCGATTTTTTTCAATTTTTAAATTTTATGATATTCTTATTTTTGAATTTTTTTAAAATATTTTATATTTTTATTTTATTTTAAATTTTTTGTGATATTTTGTGAATTTTTTAACACTTAAGGGCATATTGTGAACTTTAGAAGTACTTTGTTAACTTGTAGGGGTATTTTTGTCTTTTTCAGTCTGGGTCAATTACTATAGTGCTATTTCATAGAATTTTATGAAATATAGTGGACATTTATTACTTTTTTTTTAATGATATTTCGAAATTAGCAAAAAATATAGTGGTGACTTTTCATGAAATTTTCCCACGAAAAAAATATTCTAGCTTTTAGTAAATTCACATCACGCCTGGCCTGCCATTGGACTTTTCTAACAACTGTTTCATGTGAAAGCCCAACATCAGAAGCCCATTCTCGAACGCGTAGGTAGTAGGTTGGGACGACGGCCTTCCTTCTTGTCATCGTTCTTGACGAAGTAAGAAGACCTTTCATCGGATATTCGTGATTCGACCAGGGAAATTGATTGGGGTAGAAGAAGGGTTTATCACTTTTTCACCCTCTTCTTCCCTCGGGCGTCTCCAAAATTCATTTCCCATCATCAGCAGCCAGTTTTGCAATGGATGCTCTATCCGTTTCCAATCTCCAACTTCAAGCTTCCATACCCTGCTCCCTCCATCAAAACCACCAGCAGCGCTGCCACTTCACCCGTCGTACTCACTACCGCTTTCTCCCTCGAGGTACTCCTCCCACGCTATCTTCAATCTTCCTCAGAAACCCCCTCTTCCATTGTCGTCGCTATCAATTAGGTCCAAGGCTAAATTGTCATCGGATTCGTCCTCTTGCGTTGATAACCTCATTATTACTAATCCCCCAAATCAACCAGCTTCCAAAACCCTAAACCCCTCATCTACTCTTCCATCCTGTCCACTATCTTTCCTCAAGTTCCCATTCTGCGTCGCAGTCGCTGCCACCGCACTCATCATCTCCCGATTCACCATCCGCCCACTCCCAGCATTCGCTGAACCTACCGCCACCACTTCATCCCCTGCCCCCACCGCGACAGACACCACTGTCGATGAAGACGCGGAGGAGGACGAAGAAGATGACATCCCATCAGAGGAGGAGCAACGATTAGAGCAAGAAGCATTGAAGAAACAAGAAGTAAAGCTAGAGGAACACTTATCCACCCACCCAAACGACGTGGAAGCCGTCAAGGCCATGCTAGACATCAAAATGCAGAAGAAGAACCATCCCGAAATCATCCAAGTCGCATCCCGATTAATCGAGCTCCAACCCGACGAGCACGAGTGGAGACTTCTCAAGGGGCACATGTACTGTTTCATGGGTGAGCTAGACTCAGCAAAATCTGAATTCGAGTCGATTATCAAGAGGACTCCAGACTTGGTTGAGGCGTATCACGGGCTAGTGATGGCAGCGTCACGTGACATGGAGACGAATACGGACAGTGCGATGGAATTGGAGGAAGTGGAGAAGAGGATTAAGGCGGTGATGGCGGATTGCAGTAGGGAGAAGGGTGAGAAGATGAGAGAGTTTAAGCTGTTGGTTGCACAGATTAGGGTTGTGGAAGGGAATTATGAGGGGGCGTTGAAAGTATATCAGGAGCTGGAGAAAGAGGAACCGAGAGATTACAGGCCGTATCTGTGTCAGGGTATTGTGTATACTCTGATGAGGAAGAAGGATGAAGCTAAGAAGCAGTTTGATAAGTATAGGAGGTTTGTGCCTAAGGAGAGTCCGTTTGGGAAGTATTTTGAGGATAATGTGAAAGGGGCGGAGAATGTGAAAAGGTGAATGGGAAGATGTTACATGGTTATTGGATCAGTGTCTTTCTTGGGTATGAAATTATGATTTTGTGGAGGATGGATGGATAGGAAGGAGAAATGAGGTTAGAATCTTGGCTCTTTTTGGTAGGATTCCTTAGCATTATTGTGCTATGTATGAGTTGTGTAGAGGAATATGGTGGTGACTCCTAATGTGGAAGATGATGAAGAGTTATTTTTCGTGTGTTGTTATAGGATGTTTCATGTTATTTTGGCTTTATGAAAATAATGCATCGCCTCTAAGATTCTTTTGAAATGATTAGCATAAGTGATTGGTGCACTTTTAGTATTGAGGAGGAGAAAGTAAAGCTCTAGATGCTGAGTATCAAAGAACAACTGGCTTATATGATGGTTCTGCTATGGATTTGTTTTCTTCTTGTTCTCTCTTTTGGGCAGTTGAACTGTGTTAGAGGTAGGAAGTGAGTGTCATCTTGTTATCTCTTTTTGTGTATCTCCGTGTAGCTTTCTTCTGAATTGTTTTGTCTAGCCTTATGCGTTTAGCAGGCACTTTTATTTGCTCTCTTACAAAGTTACTGAGGCTTCTAACTTCCCACAAGCTGCGTGGTTAGTAATAGAGGTCAGTAGTCTGATCCTATCTTTATTTTTATTTTTTAAAATAAGGCAGGCATCTTTATTGTACATATACTTATATTCAAGCGGGAGCTAGTGACGATAAAATTTAGGAGAGGGTGATTTCATTTCACCCTCCAAATTTTCCATACTAATACTACTACGACCAGATCATCCACTCTAGCTAGCTGTCAATAATTAGTTTCGTTATCCACCTTATAGGTTAAGAGTCCAATATTATTCTACATCATATAAACATCAATACGAGTCAAATTATTCACTTCCGAAAAGTAAAGCAAAAATGATTGTCCATTATGTGATTGAGATGTAGAGCAATTTTTGTTAATAGTCAGTCAGGGCCAATACAAACTCAGTTGGAGGGTTTGAGAGAAGATCTGAAAAGGACCTTATGTCTTTCATGACACTTTTTTTGCACCGCTGCATCGATGCTGATTATAATCGTGCCCTGAGTAGGGTCGGGTCACCAGGGAGAGGAAGTAAAAGTGTGCAAATTATAAGCAGACCCCTGTGAAAACTTTCTGATCTTGCCACGTCCAGGAAAAGAGAACTTCGCAATAATTTAATCTCTATGAACCAAGTCTGAATGCTCTGATATCTTAATGAAAGAAATGAATTGATATCCAGCGTACCAATCCACGTATCTTTAATAACCAGACAATGATCAATAGTTGTCTCGTCACCACATATAACAAAATCTAAGATCTCACCAATTTTTCTAGGTTATACACCTTCAAGAACAAATGCAGAGGAGAATTGACATTTATATTTCAGGCTTGGTACTCAGTGCACGACGGCTACTGTTTTGGGTTTCTATTTATAGTGATTCCCTTACAATAATGTTTCAGGAAACATACTTACACAATTTACAAGTATTGGACTGAAATATAATATGGGCCTAGTGCTGGAGATTGGGCCTGAATAAAACTGTCTATTGTTTTACTGTCTTCGTAATTCTGAAGAATACCATACAGAAATTTCAACAATTAAGCGCTACTGTTGCAACAACACTTGTTTGGTCGCCTTACCTTTAAAAAACCTCACTAGACAGGCAGCCTAGAAAGGTGTTCACACAACCTAGGACGGTCTCTCAGATTCTGAATAAGGTTAATTGTATCTAAAACAATACAGGTCTAGGTCTCGTTTGTAATGGAAGCACATTTGCTTGATTTCTGCCCGAATCTGTGTCACTTCCTTATTAAATTTGAGTTTGAGCATCTTTGATGGTGTTATGTCCGAGGAGACATAGAATCCTTATAAAAACGAAACCTCACAAATGTCCAAAGCTGAAAGTATATTGATTTTGTTGTATAGCTGAGGTTTTGTTTTATACCGAGGAACTTGATGTCTCGTTAATGACTTTTTAGGTTGAGCTTATCAACTGAACTACAAAAGATTCTTGCTCTATATAAAGATTTCATACATAATTGGAGTGGGTGGGACTATCTAAACCTACCAAACCTAAGCTAACTTAGGGTTTGACAAACGGTAGCTAAAGCATGCACCTTTGCCCACTTAATCCGTCATATTATGATGATTACTACTAGCAATAATTAATCATCAACCATCTTAATAAATCTGTTGATTCCCTACCTTCTACTCCCACTTCCTTTTTCAAAACCAAACCGGCGTGAGATTTTTCTCTCACTGAATCTCTACTCCAGATCCCTTTATGCAAAGCCGACCAATGTCCAATGAATTTGAACTGGTACAAACTCAAAGAGTCTTTACAAAGTCAGGTCACACTTCGAGTCATTTCAAGATATATAGCTAATTTCTCACCTTTTTCAAAGGTAAGATTTTCATTTTCTCCATGTTTTATGGCTTTAGTGCAAAACATCTTGCCTGCGAGTTTTATACTCTACTACTACTACTACTATTTAACCTCTCTCAACCCCAACGGTTAGCCAGCCTATTTCCCCTTTGGACTTATCATCGATCTTTGGTGAGCATTTTTTAGAAAGATATTAATTCAACTAATAAATACATATATAAAGAACTACAACAATAAACCACCAAAATATTTAAAGGAAAACAAAATACAATGATATAGAAATTGCACTGCCTTCCCATCCAAAAATGAATAGTCTAATTAATCACTAGTAAAATCAAATTTTAGTTATAAAGGTTCTGATAACGATTTAATTTTGTTATCATGGTTGTAATTATTAGTGACAAGTATTTTGTTACCAAAGATAGCATTAAAGATTTAAAAAATTGAGACTACAGTGACAATATACTTGTTACAAAATCATATTTTTAGTAATGATATAATTTTAGTAACAAAAAAGTCGTTCCAATAAATAAATTGATCTTTGGTTACGCCATCACGTGTAACGACATGTAATGACAATAAATTAAATTATTAACGATTTATATTTTTGTAACGATTTTTTATTGTTACCAAAAATCTATATTCTACTAGTGAAGGATGCTAGAGTTTGAGCTAATGTGATTAGCAACATCTATTTCAGGAATTTTGCACATCTTGTTTAAGGAATGTGGCCCAATCTGTTGTGCCACAATGATATGATCCTAGATTTCTCTACCTCTGCCAACATGCCATAACTACTCGCACACACAAAAGAAACATCATTCACAGTTGTAATAAAACCAGCAAGAGCAGAACATCCAAAAAATATAACCCACAAACTTGTCTCCCAATCTTTTGAGAGATATTCTCCTCAGAATTTTTCAATATGCAAGAACTTGCAGTAAAAAGTACTTGGCACCCAGTGCTTCTACCAATCTAGATGCAGAAATAAGGTTAAATCTGACAGAGGGGACATACATAACATTGTTTAGGCATTTAGTCCCATTTATTATCAGATCCGCAGTGCAGTAAACAGAATTTTTACGCCCATCAGGAAGAGTAATATGTTTATTTCCATTAACAAGTTTGCAGTTTGACAGAAGAGATTTGTTTCCGCTTATATGCTCAGTTGCTCCTGAATCTAAGATCCAGGAGTTCTCAAGTTGTTCAAGTATGGAATCTCTGTTCAAACTTAAACATGGTAGAAAATTTAGTGTGAATTGGGGTTTACCTGAGAACTCACCAAAATCAGTGTGAGTTGAGTTTTTACCGTCATCCTTGTGCTGTTGAAAGTAGGTCATCAATTGACTGAGTTGATCCGCAGTGAAACCTTGGACCGGGGATTGAGAAGTTTCTTCATTCTTTGAATGATTCGCCCTTCGTTCTTCATCGGCAACAGACCCAACACGGATTTCTCTGGATTTCTTCCCTTCGTCCCCCGGAAAACCCACCAGCCACCAACACTCGCTTCTGAGGTGGCCGGTTTTACCGCAGTTTGTACATTTTGGTGGTTCTTTTCTGTTTGAGTTGGCGGTTCTTTGATTTCCTTTTCTTGCTCCACTTTTAGGGTTTCCCGAGTTCGAGTAAATCTTATGCTTGTTAGATCCAGCGAAACTTCCAAAATCTTTGGCGGCAAGGGCTACGGAACGCTCGTTGTCTTCTTTCGATTTGCCGGAATCCCTTTGTTGTTCTTCTTGAATGACGAGGGAGTACGCTTCCTCCAGCGAAGGTGTCTCCTTCATGGACAAGATCTGTCCTCGAAGGTGCGTATATGACTTATCAAGACCCATTAGAAAATGGACTAATTCCTCTCGTTCTTTTTGCTTCCTCTGGGTTTCTTTCGCTTTGCAGGCATTGCAGCAGGCACAAGCTTCAATGGGGAGAGCGAGCTCGTATTATTGCCCAAATCTCCCGCATTCTCATGAAGTAATCAGTGACGGTGCTTTCTCCTTGTTTGAGGCTCGCCATCTGATTTTTGATTCCATGAAGGGTTGTCAGGTTCTTCTTTTCGAACCGTCTGCAAAGCCATTCCCAGACTTCCTTTGGGTTGTCGTCTTCGTTGAACATAATACTCCTCCTGATGTTTGGTGCCAGGGATGAAATTATCCATGACACGACGAGAGAGCTTGCCCGTTGAAAAGCCGCAGATCGAAACGCGTCTTCGTCTTTTGGGGGTTTTATGGTACCATCTATAAACCCTAACTTGTTTTTAGTTCGAAGAGCGCGCCGCATGTTACACTTCCATGAAAGAAACCCATCGCCGGTGAATTTGGGGACCAAAGCTTGTCCCGGTTGCTCCGTCACATGAACATACAATGGGTCCGACGGATCGATGGAGTTGCTGGGTGTTCGACGTCATCTTCTCTGAGTTCTTGTTATTATCGGGATTTTCTCTTCTTGAATCTCTCCGCTCATTTTACTGGATCATATGCTTTCTTACTCTGATACCATCTCAGATTTCTCAAAAAATACATCGGTTGATTTTCATTAAAGAAGAAAGATAGAGATCGAGAGAATGAATGTATACAGACATGAGTTCTCGACTTAATGACTCTGACTAACTAAGGAAGAAGATGAGAGAGTCAAGAAAGAGACCGGTTCACTCTATAGAACCGGGTTTACTAATTACAAAAAGAAAGTACCTAATACACAACTAGAAACGTACAATATATGTCCTAAGTACAGTCTAGTATATGTATGAGTAAACAGAGTAGTATTAGGAAAGTTACAGATATTAACATAATCCCAATAGAATTAACCGTCTTGTTTGTTTTAAGACATATTTTTCCATTTCAATATTAAGTTTATAAGATAAAGTAATTTCATAAAACTAAATTTTGTAATAGATAATTTAACATGTAAGAAATCAATTACAAAATTTAAATTATTTTATCTTATATGTACAACATGCTCAAATATAAACAAAACGGTCATCTTAATAGGAAATAATACTATTACAGGATGTCATTCCGATGTGTGTTTGGCTTTTATAAAGTAGGAAGACATGACATTCGATCACAAGTATATGTGTGTGTATGATTGAAACACGTCTTTCTTGCTTGCTTGTGGTGGAAACCTACCTAAGCTATGTTTTAGCTAGGCGTTGGACAAAAAACGGTGACTAGTAGTACCCTGTTCATCAAATCGTAACCGTTATTGTATGATACATTATAATTCATAGCCCGTGGAACTTTCTAACATTACTAATTTTATTCCTTGTGTTGGCCAAATGGCTAGCAACTTGAGCTACGTCCAGTCCAGAATCTAAGGCTAAACTTGTTAATAAAGTATCTATCTATTCTATTTGGACATATATATGTGACAGTACAGCCAATTAATTAATTATTCTCCTTGTTTTACGGACTAAATGAAAATGATAGAGCACCAGCTGACAAACAGTAACTTTGACATTATATAGTAATACTCCCTCCGTCCTGAATTGACCGTCTTGTCCACTATTTGAAGTGTCGTTTGACTTCAATATTTAACATGTAAGATAAAATATTTTTTAAAATTTGAGTTTTGCAAATGATTCGTCACATGATAAACTATATGTTAACTGTTTCGTTTTATAAAATTATTTTATCTTATATGTTAAATATTGAAGTGGAAAAACGTGCCATAAAGCAAAGAGACGGTCATTCAGGACGGAGGGAGTAAACATACAGATTCTTTTTAAAAAGTAGTAATAAAGTTGAATCATACATGCAATTTGTTTTACAAAAGTAAATTGGAGAATGGCAAATGATATCTTACACGTATGCCGCCTGCGTGCAGCGTTGGTGTATCATCATCTCAGTGCCTTCTTAAAGAACATATATTCACGAGCAAAAACAAACAAAAATGTTTGTAAGACCACGTATTATGATCGCAAAAATGATTGTAATATTATACTCTGTGATTGTCCCTTAATTATTATTGGACATGTTTTTGATTTTAAAATTAATTATAAGATAAAATAATTTAAAAAAATATTAATTATATAAATTATTTTATATGATAAACTATATGTTATAAAGTGAAAAAAATGTACTGTTTACTCAATTGAGAAAGGACCGGTACAAAATTTACAAATACGGTCAACCGCTGTTTAGTAATATGATGAACTTTAATTTTTGTGGATTATAAGATTGAAACCTCCCACCCTTTAACCTGTAATCAAAGGTAACAGTGTAGACTTTGAACCAGTACTTAGCCCAGTGGAAGCTAACGTTTTTTGTCTGTGGGTGTAAATCTATCTATTTGGACATATGCACATTGGAAACATACAATACAAGTACGTACAGTTTTGTCCTTAATTATATAGTACTATGACTCTGGCCACTAAATGACTAACATAGAAAATGACAAAACACCTCCTGACAAATTTTTCGAAAAAAAAGAAAAACACTGCTGTTAAATAGTACTAGTAACGTTGACATTATACTGACAAATACAGAGGCCTGCATTGCATGCACACTTCTTGACGTGTTGTTATTGAATATATATATAGTCATAGTATTATATTAGTATGCCAAGTATAAAATCTCCGTAATTGTTCTATCTTTATAGTGTCCCGTACACTCTGCCTTCGTTCTTTTTTTTTAGGGTACGTATATATAGAAGAAAAAAACAATTATATAGTTAAGCGATTACTAATATTTTGAAGACCGATCAATACGGGTGTCACTCATGATATACACATAAAACACCCAAATGATTTGTCATGACCACTTCTATTTTTCAATCAAAATACATAAAACACCCAAATGATTTCTTTTCAAGGAGTCGATGGTTCTTTCTTTATTTTCTTGGCTGGGTTTTTACCTAGTAGGTTTAAGAGGAATTTCGTATTTGGAGGGCATGTGAGGTCTTATTCTATTGTTCTGGGAGAGTGTTTGGTACGTTTTCTTTAGTGTGTTGGTGTTTGTTCTGGACTTGCCTGAGAATGTTCTCTATGTTGTATTCTGAGTTGGCAGGTACTCTTTTTCCTTCCTGGGTTTTTTCCCATTGGGTTTTGCCTATGGAGGTTTTAATGATGGTCCGATATGTGTCACTCACTTTTTAATAAATGGCTTTAAACTATAATTATAAAAAAACGTAATGTCTTACAAAATTTATTAGTTTATCCCTTTTAATAAAAATATGAAGATGTTCAAGAAAAAAATCACAAAAGTTACTTAGGATAATTGATATACAGAACAATCGAGCACGAAACACAACTCTTCTAAATGTGTTCTTCTGCTATCTTTGTCCTTTGGCGGGAGTCTAGGCTCTTTCATTCTACGTTTGTCCTACTTTCTTCTCCTTCTTCGCTATCATTTTCCACCATCAACTTCGATTCTCCTCAAATGCGACAGTGGTTGTTCTACTAACTTATTCTCCTCTTCTCTTTCATCTTCCTCCATCAACTTTGTTGTTCCTCATGCGCCCTTGTTTCCTTCGCAATTGATTTCATCTTCGTGGAGGACCCTAATCAGCCTGCTATGCTCACCCTCCCCTTTGCTGGACCCAATCAGGGTTTTCGTTTCCAGATAGCCGGATCTAGTCGTTGGGTTGATCCTCTTACTTTTCTCGTCTTTTGACACCCAGTGTCAGGACTATATATGGTGGCCCTACGGTTCTCTGTCTCACTCTTAGTGATGAGAATAAAGGCTTCCTAGTTGGTTGTGGTGCAAGGTTAGAGAACGATGTGGATCTTTTGAATGTTGGTTGTTGTTGAAGGGGATTGTTTTGGTATTGATGGATGCGGTGGTGGAGCAGGGATTTATCAGTTTAGGTAAATGGAGCAAATGATGATAATGGTTGAAGAAGGAGAGGATGATGGAGTTGTTTTGATGATGGACGGAGATGACATTAAGTTTTTTTGTTTGCTTTATCGATTTAGTAATAGTTGTTTTAGTTTTTAGGATTAATTTTAGTATGTAGTTTAGAATTTGAGTCAGAATCATGGTTGGTTTTTGCTCTACTCTATATGACATGACACCTAGAAATGTGTAAGAACCTCACCACCATTGTAGATGCCCTAATGCAGGGTTTAATGATTTAGGGGATGATTTTTTAAAAAAAAAAAAGGAAACATGACACAAAAGTGATACTTAATACCTTTATTCAAGACCGAAACTGATGTGTACGGAAAACAATTCATGTAATCATATAGTATAGAATAGATTACACAAATACATTACATTATTAACTTTATCAGTTTTCGTATGCTTAAGCTGAAGTTATAAAAACAAAAAAGTAAAAATATGTAAGGTGAAGAGTAATAAGAAAATATAATTATTAATTTGTGACACACAAAATATAATAAATTACGCATTTTTTGTAAAAGCAAGGTCTAAATAAATGACTTTAAATTTTAAATAATGATAAAAAACAGAAAAATACCTAAAAGAAATAATTGTGCATGTAATTTTAAGTAGTCTAAATTAGTACTAAAAATAAATTTGTACATCAAAATAAGTCAATTATTTAATAGTGCGTTTTTAATAATTTAAAATAAAATATGTAATAAAATTTAAAATTAAGCATTACTTGTAAATATGTAAATATTTTATTTGCATATGTATTAATTTTATAACTATTAGTATAATAATAAACAAATATACTACCAATATCAATATCACTATCATTCTCTAAAATCCAAGTCCACTAATATTCTTGTATTTAGGTCCACCTATATCAATATCACCGGTCCATGGTTCACTCTTGTTTTGGAACTCTAAAAGTAGTATATCCTTCCTCATTCTCGCAGCCGCACAAAAATTGATGTAATCTAGGTATAGGGAAGGTTGTATGCATGGCTATAATGGAGTGAATTGTATAACATGTTTTATTATGTTGGCTTGCATCATAGCAGGTTTTAGAGTGGGTTTCTTGCAGTTCTGCATAAATTAGAAGTATATATTATGATGTAGTATAAATTATAGTGCTTTTAAGTATTCAAGGTTTCACACCATCAATCCCTCGTCTACATTTTAGTAGTACAAATTATGTAGTATCTTGATAAGGGGTTGTTTATTAAATGAATACCACTTTTTGTTGTATTTTCTCTGTAAGACATAAGCAAGAGTATTTGTATTTAACTTTTGTTCTTATGAATTTTGTGTGACGTAATTAGTTTGGGTTAAACGGGTTGGGTTTGGGTTCAATGATTTTATATGGGTTGGTTTTGGGCTGAAATTGTATAACCAAATTATTTTTGGGTCGGGTTGGGTATGGGTGAGCTTTAACCCGACCCATCAACCTGAACTGCCACCCCAACTTCTAGCAATATGGGTCGCTAGGCTCAGGTTCATCTCGGATGGGTCCGGTGGTTTAGTTTAAGATTGCTTTAATATTCAGTTCAGATTCGACTTGGATCGAGTAAATTTGGTTTATTGTTATGTTTAGGTTTGTGATACTTCGGGACATGTTCGGGTCAGTTCAGATGAGATTCGTTCGGAGTAACAAATATGTTAATTTGTGTATTATATACGTGTTAGGTCATAATGCGAATTCAGTTCGGGCGATAGTGTCATGGGCAAATTCAATATGGGTGGCTTTTGGTTGGACTTATTTTTCAGTTCAGTTTTGCTCGGTTTTGAATGTTTCAGATTTGGGATCGTTTTATTAATTATATTATTGGGTCAAATTTCAGTCCATATTGAGTCGGTTTTGTTTGGGTTTTCAAGTTCGGGTCACTTTTTCTAAGTCTATTGGATTGTATTATTTTAACAAAACACCTCACTCCAGTCCGTGCCAAATCACACCTGCCCTCTAGTACTTAGCGCTTATCAGTAGCAGTGATGTGTAACTTATTTACTATAATTTTGTTTTAAATAAAAGTAAGGCAACGTTTGTTTTACATAGAGAAAACGGAATAAATTAGGAAGGGGATGAAGGTGGATAGAAAAAAATTCTCTTGATTTTTCTAATTGTTTGTCTATGCAGGGGAAAAGGAAATGAAACACCAGTTGACCACCAATCAATGCTCTATGGTCAGCGATAGCGGCTGCTTGTCAACAACCACCAATTGCCGGTCAACATTCACCGGTCATTAGTTAATGGATCGGTTAAGTCATCGGTCACCGGTCAAAGTGTGTTGAAGAGAGGGAATCTCATTTCCTAGCGAGACATAAGGAATCAAGTTAGACAGATTTGGAATAACCTCGTTCCCTTTTCAATTACTAAAAGTAAGAAAATTATCTAAATAAACAGCAGAAAAAACATATAATTTTGATTCTCTTTCCCAATTACCCTAAACAAACTCCCCTAAACTAATTCACTACTTATGAGTCTATCTTGGTTATTGTCACTAGATGTATCCACAAAAGCAAAACACTATGTATGAATTATGAATGCTGCAGTTGTGGCCCCGTTCGATTACTAGCGGGCTGTTTTGGGAGCAACGTGAACATTAATGTCCCATACAAAAAGCCCACATTAATACAGGATATTACTGTGGCCCGTTCGATTACTAACGGGTTGTTTTGCAAACAATACCCCTACGAATTCTCATTTTTACCCCTTGATACGACACATCTACCCTTACGAATATAATTGGTGTCTTCTTCATTTCTACTCTTCTTTCTTTCGTCACTGCTTCTCTTCCCCGTCCTTGCGACTTCTCTTGCGATAGGTTGTCGAGTTGTACCCATTTTCATTTTTTGGTCTTGCTCAACCATTGACAACCAGTGTCGTCCTTTATGAATGCAGTTTTGTAGCTTGTTCTCCATCGAAGATAACTCGGACAGAGCAAGACATCATGAACTCCAGGAGGAGCGTAAGCTTTCTCGCCCTTTACCCAAATCTCGTACCGCTGACTGGTTTATGTGAAGTTTTCAACTTCAAATGTGTTTTTTTGTTTGCATCGTCCACTGTTTGTTACCTTCTCTGTTGGTGCAGTTCAATTACTTCCGTCAAAACAGTAGAATATATGCACATATACTCCAAGCTTTCTTGTCTTCTCTCACCCAGCCGTTACTACGCAAACACTCCTGGATTCTGTGTGTGCTACGTTACATCAGTCATCGTTAGGGTTGTGGGTATACGGTCGAGCAGCCCCCTAACCCCTTGTCATTGTGTGCGAGTGAAAGTTGTGTACAGACCTGTGTAACTGTGTTTCACTCTTTACAAATGTATTTTCTTTTCCCTCCTGCTGTGTGCGACCTAGAACAGCATGGTTGTCGAGTAAAGACACAGCTACAACCACAAAAGTTTCCATTCATTTCGATGTATATACATGTTGTGTCGCGGTTTAATGCAATGTGCAAATGTATTGTTGTATTCATGGACAGTTAACCAGAGAGCAGAGCAGTGAAGTTGTAGGGTGTCATTGTATGCCAATATGTCATTTTAATTTGCAATCACTCTTTGGGTGTCTGCAGTTGCTAATGATAACAAACGTTTGTAAATTATGCAGTCCTCATCAAATGCAAGAACAGTTAACCAACTGAACACCACATATATCAACTGTGAGTGTCAGTTGACATGTATGATGTTGATATCTTACACTGCTAAAAACTTTGGGCGTTTGTTTTTCAAGTGTAACACCTGTGGGTTCTTTAAGTGGTGGGATACGGTTAATCGGCCAACCAGTGGTACACATTTGGGGAACACTAGAGCAACAGATGTTATGATAGACATGGAAAGGCTAACTATGCTGATTACTCTTGTTGAAAAGAACAATGAGACTACAACATCATTGAATGCGACGGTTACTGATATGGCTACGAAGATTGCTAGGATTGACAAGGGAATGTTGCTACTTGAGAAAGCCCAAGCTGATGTGAACCTGATCGTAAAGAAGTTGATGCTTGTTGCCTATTGTATGGTAGTTTACGTAGTTGGTAGGGCATTATTAGGATAGCGATTGATGCTAGTGTTGGTATGTATTTGGTATGGCTTTTGGGATGTCACACTTTTTTATATTTGTGGTTGTGTAATGCAGTATTCTACTTTGTCTAGTTCGCAGTACTGAAATTTCTGTGTAGGACATGGGTCATGTGAAGTTATCTCTGTACTTTGATCTCTGTAACGGTATCGTTGTACGTGTGGACCGTTATGTATAATATATGCTTATGTTTAACACTAAGTAGCTTAGCATTAAACCGTTGTAGCAGTTCGTAATTGCAAAACAGTGCTCATTTGTCATACGTAAAATTATTATAATTATTATTGTACATCGAGCAGGGTCAGCTGGTTCCTGAAGAGGATCCAGTGTTTATGTTTGATTTTTGTCATCATCCATCACCTATGTCAATTATTGCGCCAACTCGAGCAACTAATCTTCCTCTTCCTGCTCCAACATATGTTCCAACTACTGATGTGCATGAGATGAAAGAACAACAGACAACCTGGTACATTTTTCTTATCAGTTTGCTGTTTTGGTTAATGCTAACTGAATGTGGTGTTATTTGGTTTGTAAACCGTTGTGCTGAGTATATGTTTATGTCCAGTGCAATGGACGTCGACCGTCCGAGTAGTAGCATGTATGTTGTTCAGGAATATATTGATTCAAGTGGTCAAAACATAACAGCAGACCACGAAGATGAAGGTATTCGTCATGCGAATCGAGCAGACGGGACAATATTTCTGTGACAGATTGTCGTTGCTTTGCCAGCAGTGAAGCTTGTACGAGACAAAGGGAAGGCGCATGCGATGACAGTGTTTGAGGTTGGCAGCAGTACCCAGCATAATCCAGATGCAACTGCTGATATGAACAACCAGTCAAATTTAGCTGATCACAGCATTGACTCAAATATGGGCAGTGATGAACCTGAGGACTCAGAATGTATGATAATAGAGCAAATTGTGGAAGAGTGTTGTAGTTCTGATTATTTAAGTGGTGATTCTCCAGAGTACATAATTATTGATTCTGATTAGTCTGTGTCACGTGAAGTCTGACGTGTGTTTCCCCTATGAATTATGCAATACTCTATCTCCAGTTGTTTGGAATTTGTAACAAAGTGCTCATTAATTAAAAAGAGGATCAGTTGTGATGCACGACCATGTTCAACACACTAACAAATCAACCATTGAGTTACTGTTAAAACTAAACTCAGTAAATGCATCTACGGCAGTACAGTTTAAAAAATTTAATATTGCATATTTCAGAGTACCCAAGGTCACCTACTTGCGTATGAAATTGTTGCATTGATTAAGTGATACAACGTATTTCTGTTTTGTGGTAGAGTTTACAGATACAAATAAATGAACCCATACCTACTAACCATTCAAATACATTCTGGTTGACAAAGGTAAGGGCATGCGCATACCACATTTTTTATGTTACACACACCAGACCAAACTTTCTCATTTACGTGAATCCTCAAGCACACATCGAACAAACACTAACCAATATACCAGTTATGGACGATGATGTCCAGGAGGTTGTATATTCATCTGCAGGAAGTGGTTGCCAGTTCACAAAGTGTTGTCTGATTCAGATGGAGAGAGTGGCAACTGTGCTGTGTGTCATGCTGGAAATGGTGCAGATGAAGTAGACAAACCACCATCACAACACCTAAATCCAGTGCTGATGAGAGGGGATCTGTTGTTGGTGGTGTTGTTTCACCACTCCATAACACTGCAGCTACCACAAAGTGTTCTCCAACACCACCAACAGCTGCAACAACAGGAGCAGATGTTCCCGCTGGAAATGCAGATCCATCTCCAACAACTCCCAGGTCTTCATCGGCTGCCAAAACAGTCAACAAACCACTATCACCTGCATCATCATCGACTGGTTTCAATGAGGATTACCTCCATTATGAGTCTTACAGTTCAGACTACTCCGTCAACATGCACTACCCCGGTTTCGACTGATGATGAATTGTTGTGTAGTTTGTCTTTGTTTTGAAGTGTGATGTAACCTCTAACTTATCTCCATTATGAGTAGTATGTGTTGTACTTTATCTGTGTTAAATGGCTTTGCGACTGGTTTTTATTTACCAATATTTTGAACGACCCGTAGTATGTATGTGTGTAATGGGTAGTATGTCAATGAAACTATCTACGTTTGTGTCAGTGTTTCATAATGTTGTCTGTTGCATTTCATCCACAACAATACTCATTACCTTATGATGAATGTAATGTGAGACAAGAACGCATGCATTTGAAAGGAAAAAGTGGCACTCCATACCATATATATCCTTATCCTTAACCTTACACATTGAAGTATGTAAGGATCTCATACGACTTCAACACACACAACTCAATGTAATTCAGACCTATGATTAAACAAACCTACATAAACCTTTATTAATGGCATGGAAGATTTTCGGCCACCACATTACTAATAAGATCCTCTACCAAAACGCTGCAAATATGCCCAGTAACTGTCATCAACATTTGCTGGTTTTGGACCATCTAACAGTGAGTAAAACTTATCTTCAAGCGTGGTATCGTCTCCGTCCTCATCAGCTACGTTGACAATTTCGTCCTGTTGTTTAACCTCTGACGGCGTTTGTTCCTGCACTTCGTCAACAATTTTTACTTCTACCTTAACTTCCACTTTGACAGTCGTATTTGAACTCATCTACTCCTGCGCATCCAAATAAACTGAACATTGTCAACCACGGATATTGAACAATGTCAACCACCTATGTTGCGAATACAGTTGTGCATATTCAGCAAAGTACAAATGACAACAATAATCTTGACAATCATATTCCCACTCAAAGCTAGAGATACTTACGAACTTCTGTGGACAGATATCCAGCAAAACAAAATGAAGTAAACGGGCAACAGATATGAGGAATGGAGTCAGGGGTGTATGAAGTTTACAGCAAACCTAATTAGACAGAAGCATATCCTTATCCTTATATATTGTGAAGACGTCTTGTGCCCTAGGGACAAAAGAGGAATCTGCTAGTACACAGCCATTAAAAAAAATGTTGACCTAAAGAGGTAATATTGGCGCAGGCAATTGCATTGCACAACACGGGTTTCAGAATGGGTCGGGTGGGAGTGGTTTTATTTCAATTGAAGTTACATCTTTGCTTGTACTTGAACTGATTAGTGATCTAGCAATGTTGTGATGTGGAATTTGTTCTGAATAAATGACAGGTGCGTTGTGGAAAAAAACAATTTCGAAAAAAATGCCACACGCATGGGCATCACCAGCGACAGTGTGGTACAGATACATGTGTAAGAAGTGCTGAAGTGCTGAACTCAAATGTCCACAGTCACATGCACATATACCACCACTCCAAACAATAGTGGGTGGCTATAGTGTGGTACACACTTGACTGCAACAACCCAAAACCATCACTACATGCAATAACTAAATGTCACTGTAACAATTGGGTCAAACAAAATTACAACACTGTTAAGTTACACTTTGGCGATTACTTAGTTCCAACCATGCTTACAGCATTGCAATAAAACAACACAATAAGTTTGACAACCATAAGTACTGAGTCAAGACACGCACCACTGCAACATGCAGTATGCCAAATAACAGACTACAACTAGCATAATGACTTTCCTAGAGGCAGTGCACAACATAAACATCTACGAACCACTCATCTCACGTGTAATCCTATTCTTTAGCGCTATCATTTCTAGCCCACCATTTTGAGAAGATTGTCTGCCAGAAACATTAGTTGGTCACAAGGAGCTTGGATCTGTTGATATGTCATCATCCTCGTCAAGGATGAAGTATGGTGAGGATTCAGCCATAGCAAAGCACAAATCACCAAAATTGCTTAGTCTGATGTAGTTGTGGAGTGCAAAGCATGCATTTTCAATCTTCTTTTTTTAGCAAGGGGTAACTTGGAACCTTTCTCAGAATTTGCCACCTAGCCTTTAGGACACCAAAGGACCGTTCTATCACAGAACGGAGTGACGAGTGGATACTATTGAACGCCTCCTTAGCACATCTTGGATTCTCAACTCTGAACTCTGACTGATGATACCTGACTCTCGTGTGTGGTGTCATAAGCCCTTCTCGATCTGGGTACCCTTTATCCCCGAGGAAATATTTACCTGAATAACGGAACTACAAATCATATTAATGATCGATAATAGTGTTATTTCCAGTGGACAATATTAGAATGAAAACTTTTGCAACGAACCTGGTGGAGGCTTTGGGAATTTCTTATCAACATCGTTAATTGCATTCAAATACACCCTTGTGTCATGGGCTAACCCTTCCCAACCAGCACAGACAAATACAAATAGCATATCGAAATCACATGCAGCCAATACGTTAGTAGTTGTAGCGCCCTTTCTGTTAATGAAACGTACTCTATCCCTTTCTGGGACTGTTAGCTCTACGTGGCAACCATCCAACGCACCAACGCAGTCCTGCGACACAGATCCACATGTTCAAGGAAGCAGTATAGAACATGTATAACAAATTGCTGAATCAAAACATCACCTTAAAAATTGGGTAGTACTTATTGTTGTTTAGTATTGTGTTGGGGTCGACCGGAATTTAGGGTCCCTAGGCTTCACAATGTCCCTACCTAACCTACCACAAGCGTCAAGCACATCAGCAAAATGTATCGACACTAAGAGCCTGAATGCTGAAATCTTTCCATCGTGTCTCTGTTTGCACAACTGTGGCTCAGTGTCCTCAAAAACCAAGCGACCCTCTCCTTCACGCCTATGCGTGCCGTGTTGTTTACGTAGTACTTGTACTCAAGCACATGACAAAGAGCCAAGAACGTATCTCTGTTCATTCGCAAAGCGTTAAAGCACCGTACAAGATGACCGTCTAACAGCTCGTTCACCCATGAATTGCCCCTCAATGAAGATGTATGCATCAGCACAGCAGGACATATGCGTAACTGCTGTGATAGTAGCTCAAAGTATCGGGTATATTGTTCCTCGACACGTACAAGACTCATGCTGATTCCTGTACAAAATTGCCTAAGTTTCTCTGGGTCATTTGCAATTATTGTGAGGAGATTTTGGAATTGTGCACCATAAAGTGGCTCCATCTGATTTCAAAGCTAACACAGTAGCATGAAACACATCATCACACAAACTACTTTCCATCAGAATCGATACAGAAATGACATTGACTTTGACCAGGAAACATGAATTGACTGTGTTATGGCAAACATTGCCCAACTTTATACATTAAAAACAGGTTAACAACTTTGTGAGCATGGCTACAAGTATGGTACATGTTTGTTACACATTATCAAATTGTGAAGCACAACGACATGACATGTATGTAACGCATGGATGGACACATAAGTGAATGTATATCTACTAACATGTAGTACAACTGATTGTACCCACTGTAATCCAGTAATCAACTAGTAGTCTGTAGTTCCATCTTCATCCTACGGACATCAACTATTTCTTGATGTAGTACAACTCATTGTACCTACTGTAATCCAGTAATCAACTAGTAGTCTCTAGTTCCATCTGCATCCTAATGACATCAACTATTTCTTCATCTGAAAGCACCTCGAAAAGGTCACGGAACCCATAGTCTTGTGCCATACATGCGCCAAACCTGAACTCACTGTCACACAATCCAGAAATGGCCTTTAGTTTCAATACTGCTTGCGTCTCTGTCAACTTCTCTTCTCTCTGGTTCATCAATGCATAATTTGGTCTTTTGCTCCCGACAATCAGATCCTCAACATGATTTGCAAGAGACAGGTTGTATGCCATTGTCTTCTCAACAAATGCCAGATACACTTTGTCGATTTCCCCATGACGCTCACAAATATGGCAACTGTGTTTCTTTCTTTTTTTTTAGCTCCCACCCATCTGATACTCCTCTGCATGTTGTACTCTTATCTGTGCTAGCCTTAGTAGAAAATGGCGTTGGTAGTTCTCAAATTATTGCAGAATCACAAACTTAAGGTAATCCTTAATGTTCTCCTTAAACTTTTGGTTTAGTATTCGAATGAGATTCACTTGGGTACTATGTGTGATCATCCTACCAGAACTAGCAAAATAAAGAAAACTAAATGTTAACTAAATGTACTTGCGGAAATCAACATGTACTTGCAAACACACTTTACGTTACTTCATATGATATCCATATCACATTTTTGACCTGGCACTACTGCATTGACTTTTACATACCAACCATAGAGAACCCATCTACTAGTTAATCTAAGTTAATGCTAACTAAAAAAACATTCAAAATACTGACTTCACACATAAGTTAAACGGAGTGATAAACTATTTCCCATCAAAAGCCCAAAATAACCAAGTGGATAACATTGGGGTAGCAGAGTTGCAGTAGCCAAAATAATGTGCCATAAACCAAGCATCGACCCAAAAACCTACAGCTCGTCAGAAACTGTGTCTCCTACTTCCCATCACCATATTTATCATAATAAAGATGATTTACCCAGTCACGAATTTCATCTATGTCAACTAAAGTCATTAACACCTCTCTATGACCTCTATCCCTCAGCACCATAATCGCATAGGTTAACTCCCTCCTATTAATACCTTCGACACTCCTCACAATATTGGCAGCCTCCTGAACTGAGATTATACCATCTACTTTTTCAGCCTCAGCCTGCATAGCAAGTATTACATCCCTACAGCCATCTATGGTATGATCAAAACCACCCTTCATCTCATTTAGATGCTCAGCACTTACAACAGACTTCCCCTTACTTCTTGCCTTTTTTCTTCCCCACAACTGGCTCCTTTTTAGCATGCAGACCTTTTTTTTCCCCATTCCATGCACAGCTCCATCAACATGGTTTCCATAAGTTCATCCCAATGTTGAGGTTTATAAGTAGATCCACTGTTAGACATAAATGGGTTTGACATCCCTTCATTCTGATGTAAATCAACCTGATTACATTGACTGTTCATATCAACAGAGAGACAAAGGTAAGGCTCACACGGGGTTGAACTCCCAGCTACAAACCCAGCAAACTGGGAACCTTGGAAAGCAGATGCTGTCAAACTTGCACCAACGGAAGCGGCAGTTTGTAAATCAAATATAGGGGAGGTAGGGTCCTTCTCTAGATCAAGGTATGGTGCTTGCACCCTTTTGTTGCACGAACCAGCAGCACCATAGCTAGTCACATACGGTAAGCCGATCAACATATCCATTGATGCAGCACCTCACCCAAATGAACCAGATGGAGTAACTTCTGGATTGTTGTCCGCACTTGCTTGCATCCCTGAGTACCCGGTTGCATCTCTTTCGTTGTTTGTGTCATTTAGATCATATATCTTAGGGGTGCTACCTCCAGGGGTAAGTCTCAACTCACCGTTAGCATATGATTGACCCCATATCAGCTCCATCTGATCAACAAGATGTGCTGGCCATTTGGAGTTGACTAATTTGTGTATCCCTCTGTTTTCCTACGTAACAAACACAGTCATATGTCAACATGAAAATTGAGTAAGCTAACATGTAGGTTACTAGATAAGGAGTTGTCTCCACATAACAAAGAATTATGCACATTACCAGTGCTTTCCTTGCTACCCACTCTTCTGGATAAGTGCAGCAGTTTCCTTCTTCATTCCAGCCTAACCCAGTCTGTCTGTTTGTCAACTCCTTCCACTTCCTCCAACCACCTTTTAGGGTGTCCCCTTTGTTTTGGACTGGTGTCTAATCTGTCCCCTTTCTACGCTCATTAAACTTCTCAGTAACACTGACCCACCTATGCTGGAAGCCAATCAAAGAACCACCCCGACCTAATTGAATCTGTGCTTCCTCCACCAACAACTGAATCAGGAGTTCAACATCCTCAACACTCCACTCGTGTTTTAGCCTCCTACTTTTCTCACCACTCCCTTCTGTCAACTTCCCTTTACCTTTGTCTCTATCATTTCCTTTGGCCATTGCTAAGTGGTATCACACAGTCAACGTTTAGCAGAAGCTCTAATTCTTTATAAGTAGTAATACTCATCAAAAACCAAAAAATCAAGTACGTCTGGAGCGGCAAATAGAATATTAGGACAACATTTGATTCATGCAGAACACACAATAATGCAAACGAAATGTGAGAAACATTGCTATACGATAATAGCTACTAGTTGGAACACACAATGGACAGAGCATATCATAGTACATACAAATAGAAGCCAGAACAGCACTGCATGGAAATACATAAATGTTACCTGTTAAGTAGCCGGTAATCTACGTCGGTCTGCAACAACACCACCAAAAAAAATTACAATAGCCCAATAAATTTAGTTTTTCAGTTACGTAAGAAGACGAGTTCTTACCTTACTATCAAAAAGCGATAGCTTCCACTACTCCATCAGCAGATGACCTGGATATTGAATAACACCAAAAACGACTCAGATCAGAGTACAGCAACTCCAAATTTGGAAGAAAACACAAGGCAGAAAATACATACCATTTGGCGCACATTCGAGTGAGAACAAACACCAGTATATAAAGAGATGTAAGGCAGCAACAAAATTTGATTGTTGAAGATCAGTAATGGCGACGACGGGACTGAAATCTGCCCCTGAATTACCGTGGCATCTCCACCAAACGGAGTAATTAGAGAGAAATGGAAGGTGACGGGAATTACCATGTATAGTTAATGCGTCTCTTTCGTTTGAAATATGTACGGATTGGGTTTTGCCTTTTCCAAAAGCGAACTCAGGGGTGTATTGGTAATACACAGTATCGAGTTAGGGGGGCGGATGCGCGTTAAAAATCTGAACGCAGGTAAACCCTGCGTTTGGGTAAAGGCCCAAAAAGGAGTAGAGTCCACATTAACCTGGACCATTATCATCGAAGAACGTGGCTGGAGAAGGTGGACGATTTGCCAAAAATAAGTGAGTCGCTCCAATCGAACGCTACCTGTGTTGGCGCCTCGCCCGTGATTTTGAGTCTTTGACTATGAAAAATGGTTTATTTGTCGAGAGAAGCAAGGATTTTGTGGAGGAACATAATTCAACACAAAATTTGACATTCGGTTTAACTTAAGAATAATTTAATACAATCTGCAAGAGCTCAACTGGAGAATATTTGATTAAGTTATCAATCAGTCTAATTATATAGATCTATACAACTAAATTTAATAATAACGTAACATAAAAATTATATGTATATGTATTCACTAGTGATGCTATTACTTATTAACTTAGATGTTAATCATAGATTAATAGGCTATATGATAGTTATAAGATAATATAATGATGATTGAGCTAATACTAAATCTAATATGTCATGTGCTGATTCTGATGTAGTCATTGTTAAAAGATTCAATATCAGTTTATAACTGTCAGATATAATCGTCCGATTAATTATACAACTAGTTATGTTGTTAACTCATTTTTTTTATCAAAGTCAAATCAAATTATTAAGTGAAATTTCATGAAATATCATTAAATTTTTGAATAATTCACGATATACCATTGTGTTTTTAAAATTACACAGAATAGCATTGAGTTTTTATTTATTTCACCAGATAACACTCCGTCCCATATTCTGTTAACTTCTTTGTTTTTTTCCTGGAAAATGACAAAAATACTTCTGTTATTAATTAATTGCCTCACAATAAATTGACAAATTGACGAATTTCATAAGATACCACCTTAGTTTGACTAATAATAGGGTAGTTTAGTCTTTTTTTCTAGGAATATTAACGAGAGAAATTAATGAAATATGTGACAGAGTGTTATCTGGTGAAATAAATAAAAAGTCGGTGTTATCCTATATAATTTTGGAAACAGTCATGAATTAAACAAAAACTCAGTAATATTTGATGAAATTTCCCAATTATTAAACTTGAATTAAGTAGAGCAAATTTGTTTCAGAGATGGAGTAGACCAAATATGAATTAGATTCAAATACTATCTTATTTGATAACAAAAATTAGAATGATTTATTAAAATTATCTAAATCTTCAAATATAGTAGTAAATTAAAATGTAACAGAATCAAAAATATAAAAAATGTGATACAATCTGAAGTCTCAACTTGAGTTGACCTAACCCACCTGATAAATACCTTAACGTTAATCCATGCTGTCCCTTTCGAACATTAGTCACCTTTCATCAGCCCCATTTACTAACTTTAGTGACGTATTAGTGATAATGAGTTCCTGGGTGACATTTCATGCGGCATTAATGATTGCTTCAGAGCTATAATTGAACGAATTATTTTCTATAATTAACAGTACTGTAATATGCTGGTCATTAGCATAATCGATCTAGTCATCTACAATCCGTAACTTAATTAATAGACGTAGATATATAAATGTGGAGTAGTAATGGTTATCTCACCTACCAGCTCACACTTTTAAAATGAATACTTGCAATTTTATAAATTGAAAACAGTACAAGCATAATGCAAATAAAATGAGCACCATATAATTTAAGGGCGCATTAAATATCTGGTGATAAACATTGAAGTAAAATTATTATTCCAATTTTATATAACAATATTATTATATAAAAAGGGTTAAATTCGATATAAAGACATATACTATTAAAATGTAACTATCTCAATATCTGAATAGTCAATTAATATTTATTTAAATGTAAATTCAAAACACCGACTATTATACATTAATTATAAACAGATTGCAAAATCAATGTTAATATAAGTTAAATACTATTGATCTCTTAGTTATCATTGTTTTAAAAATGAATTCTCAATTTTATTGTTTCAAATTAATTTGCTATATTCATGGACAACCATTTAACATATGAATTTCTATTTCAGTATGGTAAATTCTTGGCTACATGTATATGTAGTACTGTATAACCAACAATGAAAACATGTACAATGAATATGGAAAATCTGTACAGTAAACAATTATACTAAACATACTATATTTTTGTGTACAATATTTGTTATATGAGTAATGTACATGTTTTATAGGTATAATGTACATGTTTCTTATACTATATGTACATGTTATATAGCTATCTTTGACTACATGTGGATGTAACCAAGACATGACAAGAGTTATTACACTTTGTTACACGAGATGATATAACCAAATATCAAATAAATTGTAACTTTTATTTGTTACTAAACGTTATGTGGTAAATATAATTTTGTTTAACAATGTATATATTATAGTTCTGTTACTAAAACATTTTTAGACGATAAATTTAAATAAATAAATATAAAGTGACTTATCACTAATCACTATACTTTGATTTTTTTTCTTTAAAAGAAATGGTACATATAAAAACGATGAATATAAATAAGATGCACTGACTGATATATCATGATAATGAAAACTTACACTTTCCTGACTATTAATAATAGGACATTTGATCTTTGTAACTATTTTTTATTCTTCAATTGTTTTACTATGCATTATGATAAAATGTACTATTTTCAATTCCTATAAGCTTCTTTTTATTTTCTTCAAGCAGGCATATCCTTCAAAAATGAAAAGATACAAAAATAAATACGAAATAAAGTTTAAAAAAATTTGCAGATTTAAATAGATCCGTCGTTTGAAAAAAAAACACAGTAAAGTAAAGTGAGCACATGTCATTTAACTTTTGGTATCAATTTTTCAAAAGTATTAGCCGTTAAATTAGCAGTCCGATGACTTTGGAGGACTTTTGTTTGCCCCTTCTTTTTTGTTTTGTACATACGTATCCTAGCTTATTTGGTTTTAAACCTTGAAACTGTTATTCCTATCTAGCTAGCTAGCTTTTGAGACTGTGGATATAATTCCAAACGAATCGAGTCCTGTTCATGTATAGATAGATCATCATATGGAATCATGCATGCATTATTCAACATTCAATTTTGCTCAATCAATTAGCTACAGCTTTCTAGTAAAAGTAGGCTACTATTGATTGCAACTCAATTTCAGCTAGCTAGATAGATAGGACTGCTTGTATTGTATCTACTGTATTTGGCGAGGATGATATTTTTTGCAGGGACTGCATCGAATCCTTTCCTTTCTGGAGTTGAGTGAGCTCGCGTCGCGTCGCGTGTGATGTGATGTGATCATCATATATGCATTATTAGGTGCAGTAATGCATTAGTACTATTACTATTTGGCAACTGCTCTGAATTGAAGACGGTTTTAAAAACTGCTATTACTACCTCCGTCCTTAAGTGGTTTGTTTGTTTTTTGACACATTTTTCTACTTCTATATTAAAAATATAAAATAAAAATAAATTTCAACAACATACTATAGTTCTTCATGTAAGGATTCCATTGCAATACTTAGATTTATAAAATTATGTTATCTTATATGTTAAATATTGAAGTCAAATGATATGTCCAAATAGTAAAGTGGAAGGTCAATTAGGGACAGAGGGAGTAGTATTTATGTGACTTCCTACGTTTCTTCAGCTAGCATACTTGCTTGTACTCTCTTCGTCCCACATCTAGTGTCCAGTTTACTATTTGAATGTGTCGTTTGACTTCAATATTTAATATGTAAGATAATATATTTTTATAAATCTATATATTATAATGGAATCCTTATATGAAAATTATATTGTATAATTTATTTTTAAAATTATTTTATCTTATATGTTTAAAATTAAAATGAAAAGCGTGCCAAAAAGTAAACAGAACACTTATGGGGTAGTACATTATTTTCTTACTCATTTCAGCTAGCTTATTAATTCAACTTTATCTGATTAGAGAAACCCTATCATATAGTATAGTATGAATAATGTATAGTGGTTTGCAACGGAAATAATTTTCTTTATGTTCTAAACATTAATGACCTCCCTTTACCTTATAATGTTAGAGATGCACCAAAGCTTCTAGCCAGGGTCGATCGGGTACTCTCCACCCTTCTCCATCTGTTTCCTACATAAATGAATCAATCATTGTGATTATCCCTGTAATGTAAGGCTACTCTGGTTGCACATATATAGGTTGGTGGTTGGTAATTAACCCTTCTTTATGCCGCCCTGCTCTGCCCCCCTAGTCGTTATTTGTATATGTCATTTTCTTCCATTCTTAATTAATTATACGTTAGTTGAGAAAAACGAATTAATCAACCCCGTTGTTACATTATCCAGTACTTAACTCTAATTATAGTTCCTTGCATATCTGAACTCTAGCAACACCATCAATTCTCACTAATAATTGGCCAATTTATTAGTATTAGTAGCCAACATGATATGCATTATGTGTACGTACATAACTTTGAATGTAACTAGCTCTATCGTTTATATATGCTAGCTATTGATCGGTCAAATTAAATGCTCAAACCAAAAAATACACACATTGAATTAATTAGTACTTAGTTAGTGATGCTTCCCATATTTAGATGTATACAGGTACATTATAGAACAGTTGATGAAATTGATGATTATATTAATTGGTTGAGTACCTACCTCCTTTTATATTATTTGTGTCGTTGATAGATAACAGCTACCTAAAAGATACGTGCATATTGAACACATTAAATGATGCGAACAACTGTACTTAGGGGTGGCAATTTTTACCCAATCCGATAACCGACCCATACCCAACCCGAAAATAGCGGGTTTGGGTCACGATTATTGACCCATTTAATTATTGGGTCGGGTATGGGTTGCCTATTAAATTTGTGGGTTGGGTATGGGTTTAAAGTCCTAACCGTAGTCAACCCGACCCGTTTATTTTATTTTATTAAAAAATAATAAATAAATAATTAGATAAAAATATAAATATATACTAAGTAAGTGTTAACCTACTATTAGTATAATACAGATTATGTAGTATCTTTTTATAAGAGGTTGTTTATTTGATAATACTAATTGTTGTATTCTTTATAAAGCAAAAACAAGAGTATTCGTTATCTGGATTGTCAAAAGACAGTGTGTTGCTCTCTCCTCCACAGCTCCCACTGTGGTCCTATCTCTTCTGTACTCTGAAGATTTTTGTCAATGTTTTGATTATATATTCTAAAGGAGAAAATACAGTTATGTTTGGCCCAGGCACGTACACATCACCTTCTTCTGTTAAGTGCCACTAAGCACGACATGTATGTGGAAAAAGAAAAAAGACGGAAGATAATGAAAACTCTGGAATATCTACCATATTGAATGTATGATTTATTCATTTGTAACTCCGTTTGAGCAATAATATAAAAAATTTAATTCCAGGTCTGTTAAATTTTGCATAGCCTAATTATATTGGGTTTAAACGGGTCAGGTATGGGTTTAATCATTTTATATGGGTTGGGTATGGGTTGATAATTTGTAACCCGAATATTATTGGGTCAGGTATGGGTCAATACAATTTTAATCAGGTCGGTATGGGTGAGCTTCAACCCGACCCATTAACCGAATTGTTACCACTAACTGTACTTAATTGCTGTAGACAGAATCGAAAAGTAAATTTGATATATGTCTGTTAATTCAAAAAAAAAAATATCTATGTCTGTACTACACGACCATACACTACTAGTCTATTACCTCTACAAAATCTATCTAGATCTGTAGGTCAGGTCGGGCTTGTATTGTTTTGTTAGATATAGCCATCAAAACGACGGTGCATTGAACTTGTAAAACATTTTATCGTACCCGGAACACACACACACACCTATATGCCCATATCTCTTACTTTGGAAGTCTAGTATGAATTTGTCGTGTTTGAGTTTAGGCTTTATATCTGTTTCATTTAATAATACATGATGACTGGGCCTATGACATATATTGACGTGACGCATACATTAATTTAACATACCACGCATGAAATATAGAATTGGAAGATTATATTTTGTGTTTTTCTGCATGTATATATGACAAATTTGTCCGCATTATCCCCACTTGTTTATTTATAGCCCCCCATCTACCTTTTCCACTGTCATATTTCTCTCTTCTAGTGTCAAATTTTTTGGGCTCCAGATTTTCTTTATACATAACGACAATTACCTTTAAGAAAATAAAGAGTAAATTGGTAAAACAGGACTCATGTTACTAGAAGAAGAATGACTGTAATCGTGTACCAAGTGCATTTTGGATTAGAAAAACTATAGAGTAAATGGTAGGATTTGGAAAACAACCAGGAGGATGAATCAAAGTTAGGATAGTCAGGCCGTAAGAAAGGTAGATAATTAGGAAGGCCAAATCATGTCTCGTATTTTATTGTTTGCTCATTATCACTTAGGTGATGATCCCCAATGATCCCAATCAGTACTAATTAAGAAGTCAATTTAGGGCTTCTTTTTGTTTCCGTGGGACTAGACGGAGTCACTCACTTCTTATATTGCGGTGACGAAGAAGCAAGTGGGTGGGAGCCGAGCTAATTTGTAGAGTAATCATTTTTTCCTACAATCATATGTAGTTATCTTTGGCTACATTCAAAATCGTATAATTTGTATAGTGTAAAATTACAGATTTTGTAAGCTTATTGTACGGTTTAAGAAGTTAGTATGTAGTAGAATTTCAGTAGTATCAGAATTCAATGTATAACTTTACATATACATCTGTACAGTTTTAATTTACTAATTGTACAGTTTTTATAGAACAATGTACATGTATGTAACCATCTATATCTACACCTAGATGTAGCCAAGAAATTACCTTTGCAGAGAGGGTACAATACAAATCACGGGTGTACATGCCTGTATTAAACATAAATACAGGACAAATAAGACATTCGTCTGTGCTTCTAATTTTAGATTCTATAAAAACTATTATATGCGTAATTTGGATTATTTATTCTAGCTTAATTAGAGTTTGTGAGTTTAACGTCATTCTTATGCAAATGTATTAGATTGGCTCCTCCTCACAGACGAATCTTATTGAGCACTACGGGCTAGACACAAATGGTTTAAAGAATGATACTAAAACACTTCCTTCTTCTTTGGCAAAGTCCAATCAAGGAAAAGGAAGAACATCATGCTTGAATTGACTCTCAAAGAGATGAAGCCGACTAAGGCCCCCTCCCTGATGGCATCAATGGAGTATTCATCAAAGGTTCTTAATACTGACACCATGCCAGAAGATTTAAATCACACCATCATTACTTTGATCCTAGAGAAATCAGGTGCCTCAAATATGAAAGACTTCAGACAATCTCCCTCTACAACACTATTTATAGGGTGATTCCAAGGTGGTGGTCAATCGAGTGGGGAAGGTCCCTGGACATGTCATCTCAGACGACCAGGGAGCATTTGTCCCAGTGAGGCTTATCTTTGATAACATCATCCTAGCCCATGAATGTATTCACTCAATGCAGTGCTCGAAGGCTAAGAAGATAGACCACTTTACCCTCAAACTGGACATGTCAAAAGCTTTTGACTGTATTGAATGGTCTTTCATCCTCGACATTCTTCAGAGCATAGGGTTCCACGACAATTTATAAAGGTATTCAGGAAATGCATCACTTCTGTATCTTTTGCGGTCCTTATTAATGGCAACCCTGGTGCAGTTTTCTACTCCCATAGAGGTCTTCGTCAAGGGGGGACCCTATCACCTTTTCTCTTAGTATGCTGCATGGAAGCTCTTTCATCCAGCCTCCGTATAGCTACTGACTCGGGGTACATTCGGGGTTTCTCATTTAGAGGACTAGGATTTGACATTCTGTTGCTCCTTTCTGTTGATGATATTATTCTTCTAGGTAGAGCATCCCTCACTAATGCCAAACACATGCTTAATCTGGTAGAAGATTTCCAGGAGGCCTCAGGGCAGATAATTAATGTCTCTAAGTTGAGTATCATGCTCTCATCTCACACTTAATTAAACCTTAGAAACAGCAACACCGACACGTGGAAAGTTAAGGAAGTACACAATCTTGGTCTCTATCTTGGCTTCCCGAGCTCGGTAGAAAAGCAATAAAGACAAGTCTTTAGTTACATCCAAGAAAAAGTCTATAAGCGGGTGCAAGGTTGGGAGAGAACGATCTCTCAAGCAGGTAGAATGATTCTCATTAAATCAGTCCTCCAAGCGATTCCCTCTTACATCATGAGTGACATCCTCATTTCTATTACTTTGCTGCATGAAATTCAAATATGTGAGGAATTATTGGTGGCCATGTGTTGGTAATAAACATGGGATCAGATGGCATAAATGGTTTATCCTCTGTCGCAATGATGAGTGTCTAAATGAGCATGTTTTAGGGGAGTATTTCATATGTTTAATCAACACTTTTCATGCTCATTTCTCCACTATGGCTTGTTTTCCTCTAGTTTTATGTTTCATTGGTGTCTTACACTTATTGTTTAAACAGGAGGAATAACATAGATAGGAGTAAAGTAGATGAAGAGAGGAACGCGTGGGCGCAAACGGATCCAAAATCGGAGCTGAAACGAAGAAGATAAAGCATTTTCTTTGCTTCTGGTCCGGACCTCCCCTGTGGACCGCCCCTGTGGGGCGGTCCAGTCAATTTCGGAACACGGAAAATCGCCTCTGGTGTGGACCGCCCCTATGGACCGCCCCTGTGGGGCGGTCCGACGCGTATTTTTGCCCAGATTTGAGTTTTAAAACGGGGATTTTGGGGACACTTCTCCCCATTCTTCAACCACGACTCCACCAGTCGAAAACACAGAGAAAGAAGGCGAAAAAGAAGGGAAAGAAGAGGAGAAAGAAGAGAAGTAAGAGCTCACCTTCTCCAAAGCTTCCAAGCTCCATTAATGGCTTCTTTTTCTCCCTTTTATGCTTTTCTTTTCTCTATGGCTGTGTAGAATCATTTGTAGCTAGGGATTGGGGATTTTGTCCCAAAATCCCTAAACTCCATTGTTGAATCTTGAACTTGTGTTTGTGCTTTATTTTAGTCTTTGAGCTTAATGAAGATGATTATTGAGTTTTATGACTTCTAAACTCGTTGCTCATGATTTGGGGATTTGTTAAGGGTTTTGCTCAATTTGTCTTCTATTTGTTAAATTGGTTGGTTTGGCCTACCGATTAGTTGAGCATTATTGTGGGATTCTATCAAAATGATATTCTGAGATAGAAACCTAAACCGTTGGGGACTAAATCAATGTTAGCCGATTTTCACTGATTTTGAGATGAGGTTCTCATTGCAACTTAGGGTAGATTTGTGCTTAATGCTTCTGATTGAATTGGGGATTTGAACGAGCATTCAGTCCCCGTTAAATTGGTTAGGATTAATAGACCGGGATTTGGTTATTAATTAAATTCCTGTTGTTTAGCTATGAGTTCGAGGTTCAGCCATTGGTAGAAAGGGGATGACGGGTGCGAATATCCTATCCCGAGCTACACCTATCCTAGAGATAGTTTAGTGTTTATTGCTTTCTTTATTTCTCCAGTTACAACCCAAAAACCCAAAACCCCTAATTTACATTTATGCACTTTTGTATATATCCTCTTGCACATTTACTAAGCTTATAATTAGCTAGACAGTTACGAAGTCCCTGTGGATACGACCTTGTTGTACTACAATGATTGGGTTCACTGCCCATAGTTAGCAATAGTTTAAACATTATTTGCCAACAAGTTTTTGGCGCCGTTGCCGGGGACTTCGGTCCAACTATCTGTTTATTATCTGTTTAGTTTCTGTGCATATTTTTCATTTCCTTTATTTCCCCCTTTTGTGTATAAATTTGTGTTTTTTTTTTAGGAACCTATCTCTGATGGATGGTCTTGATGATCAAGCAGAAGATTGTTACTACACCTCTGGAGCAACCTACGACCAATACATTGATTGTCAAGGGTGTGGATCCTTTCATATGTGCCCTCCTTGTGAGGATCTAATCTCAAGATCGGAGACTCTCATGGAGAACCGGTTCTTATCTGTCAATCCAAACCCCACTGAACAAGACATCTGACGATGGATCAGGTGCCAAGAGAGTGGAGGAGACCAGAAGAGTGCTTATTGTTCTGAGATCAGCAAGGGTAGATTCACCCACTCTGGAGGATCTTAGTGCTAGAATGAACACCATCGACATGAACCAGCTCATTACACTAGCTCGAAGGGAGCAACAACCAGAGAGTGAAATGGTCCATGAAGTGGAGCATCAGACTAAGGAAAAAGACCTCGACATGAACCAACTAAAGCTCTATTCCAAATTAGTAGAGATGAACGCGATGATGGAAGGTCTACTAAACCTTGCATCGCAGCAACCGGAGAGCGAAATGGTTCATAAAGTGGATCACCTTACTGAGGACTTGAGTTGCTCTCTATCACCTCCCCCGTTCGAACCTGAGAAAACGTCATTCAACCATCTGCCTGAGTTCGAAGACAAGCCATCAGAGGACCGCTTCCACCTTGACTTCATGGAGTCTCCTCCCTCTGAAGTCAACTACCGTTATTTCCCCTCCTTCTCTGTGCTCCACCCAGAAGATGAGGATGGACACATCCTCAACCTTGAGGAGGAGGAGATGCCGCCTCCCTCCGAGCCATCAGAGGAGAGTGCTATAATCAACTTCAAGGAGCCACCTCCCTCTGAAGTTGATTTCATCAAGGCTCTTCCCATGAGCCTCACCAAGAAGTTGAGGACATTTACATCCTCGAATTTGAGGAGGAGGAGGAGCCATCAAACTTTGATCTTCACTTGAAGGATCAAGGCCCCCACCCGTGCACTAATGAAGTTGGGTGGAAGCTCAACGTACACCCTCTAAGTGTGGAGGCCACCTTCCCATTTGATCCGGGACCGGAAATAGAAGACAAAGTCCGCCCGGAGTTCTCCTCACCGCTAAATGAAGATAAGGATGTCTTTATCCTTAAATTTGAAGAGGAGGCTCCACCACAGTTTGATCCTCATACCAAGGATCACCCACCTCAACACTTCCACCTGATGAACGATCGGTGGAGTTTACACTTTCACATCCTAAGTGTTGAGGCCACATTTCCTTTTGATCCGGGTCGTTCTTCATTGCTAGATGATGCCGCCCAACCCACCCGTTGAAGCCGACTTCAACGTTCATATTCGATCCCGGATGACTTCACGGTGGTATGGTCTAGCCAAAGACCTTAAAGAAGGGCCGCTTACCGGGAGGCAACCCGGATTTCATTTCGTATCTGTCTTTTAAATTCTGTTAGTTTAGATTTTGCATTATTTTCAATAATGGGCTATTTTGGCATTCTTTGGACTTGCCCTTTTACGCCCAATTGGTGGCGTCTGTGTTGTGAATATTTTGGAAACAGGTAAGCCCCTCTGAAAAAGGGATGGAATTAGGAACAATTACAAAGGAACCTCTGGCGAAATTTTCCAAGAGGACCTTCATCTCCAACGATTGAAGGTAGCACCTCAACGACCCCTCCCACTTGCAATTGTGCGGGCACCCTATCTTCCTTCCGCATCTTATCGGGGAGTACTCGTTTCACCCTTCATTTAATATTTGCCCACAACGACTCCACTATTTTTATTTCCTGTTTTTGGTTTTCGTTCTCCTTTGGTTTTGTTTTTGTTAACCCTTAACTCCAGTTGTAGTTTGGTTGCTTCTAGTGTTTTATGCAGGTGCACCTTCCAGTCCACACCGCAACTAAGCTACGCTACTTGAGGCTGAAGCTCAAGTGTGGGGGAGTTCTACAAACTGATAGCAATAGCAATCTCAGGGGAGTACTAGTTTCTTTTAGTTTTCGTTCTCTCTTCTCTAATTTTGAATCTGCAAATCTGGGGATAGCTGTGGTATAATGGTGTTTATGTCCCTTGGTTTCCTCTTTGCCTGCTTCCTGAAAAGGTCTTCTGAAACCTTCCCCGGTTTGTTTGGTGAACAATGAGGACATTGTTCAAGTTAAGTGTGGGGGAGTGACCTTTTCGGCGAATTGCGTGCTTAAATGTTAGATCTCTCTGCTTATCTTGCAATTGTCCAAAATAAAAAACTTGGACCCTTGTGTTGTGAGTTGTTCTCATTAAGAACAAATACTGTTATGATTGTGGGATAAATGCTTAAATTTTTCATTTTGATTGCTTTTGAGGAGCATTTTACATGCGGTGTGGCCAAGTGATCTTGTATGGTTGGATTTTTATTGCTTTGGGGTTCCTTCTGTCTTCTTTCTTAGGGATTGCTAAGGGGTGCTTCTTGTGAAAATCCAAGGGACTTGTGAGACGCCATTGTAACCAACAATGAGAGTTGAGTGTTCTTAAATGCAAAGGCATGATGCCAAAATTTATTCTCATCTCTTATGCAAAAGTGAACAAATGCATAAATCTATTTTTCCTTTTGTTTTCTTCTCAATGCCCATTCTTGAGAGAAGTTGGACATGGTAAAAGCTCTCCAAGTACCTAATCTTTAGAACTTTGAAGCACTCGGATCATACCCCGAAACTCTATTTTGTTTTTCCCTAAGCACACCCATGCCACCACTAAGAGATGGTTCACACTCCTCAAAGGTTTTAATCACTTTTTGCTTCTTCTCTTATCCTACAATTCATGTTAGTATTTGTTAGTCTTGAGCATTCCTTACTTGCTTAGGGGCTTGGTTTTGCTTGAGGACAAGCAAAAAGGTAAGTGTGGGGGTGTGATGAGTGTCTAAATGAGCATGTTTTAGGGGAGTATTTCATATGTTTAATCAACACTTTTCATGCTCATTTCTCCACTCTGGCTTGTTTTCCTCTAGTTTTATGTTTCATTGGTGTCTTACACATTTATTGTTTAAACAGGAGGAATAACATAGATAGGAGTAAAGTAGATGAAGAGAGGAACGCGTGGGCGCAAACGGATCCAAAATCGGAGCTGAAACGAAGAAGATAAAGCATTTTCTTTGCTTCTGGTCCGGACCTCCCCTGTGGACTGCCCCTGTGGGGCGGTCCAGTCAATTTCGGAACACGGAAAATCGCCTCTGGTGTGGACCGCCCCTGTGGGGCGGTCCGACGCGTATTTTTGCCCAGATTTGAGTTTTAAAACGGGGATTTTGGGGACACTTCTCCCCATTCTTCAACCACGACTCCACCAGTCGAAAATACAGAGAAAGAAGGCGAAAAAGAAGGGAAAGAAGAGGAGAAAGAAGAGAAGAAAGAGCTCACCTTCTCCAAAGCTTCCAAGCTCCATTAATGGCTTCTTCTTCTCCCTTTTATGCTTTTCTTTTCTCTATGGCTGTGTAGAATCATTTGTAGCTAGGGGTTGGGGATTTTGTCCCAAAATCCCTAAACTCCATTGTTGAATCTTGAACTTGTGTGTGTGCTTTATTTTAGTCTTTGAGCTTAATGAAGATGATTATTGAGTATTTATGACTTCTAAACTCGTTGCTCATGATTTGGGGATTTGTTAAGGGTTTTGCTCAATTTGTCTTCTATTTGTTAAATTGGTTGGTTTGGCCTACCGATTAGTTGAGCATTATTGTGGGATTCTATCAAAATGATATTCTGAGATAGAAACCTAAACCGTTGGGGACTAAATCAATGTTAGCCGATTTTCACTGATTTTGAGATGAGGTTCTCATTGCAACTTAGGGTAGATTTGTGCTTAATGCTTCTGATTGAATTGGGGATTTGAACGAGCATTCAGTCCCCGTTAAATTGGTTAGGATTAATAGATCGGGATTTGGTTATTAATTAAATTCCTGTTGTTTAGCTATGAGTTCGAGGTTCAGCCATTGGTAGAAAGGGGATGACGGGTGCGAATATCCTATCCCGAGCTACACCTATCCTAGATAGTTAGTTTAGTGTTTATTGCTTTTCTTTATTTCTCCAATTACAACCCAAAAACCCAAAACCCCTAATTTACATTTATGCACTTTTGTATATATCCTCTTGCACATTTACTAAGCTTATAATTAGCTAGACAGTTACGAAGTCCCTGTGGATACGACCTTGTTGTACTACAATGATTGGGTTCACTGCCCATAGTTAGCAATCTAGTTTAAACATTATTTTGCTCAACACGCAATAGTTCGGATAATGACGGTCTGCGCTTCAGAGATCTTAAGAACTTTAATGAAGCCCTTCTAGATAGAATGAACTGCGGATGATGCAGTTTCCGCACCTTCCAGTTACTAGGATTCTTAAAGCAAAGTATTTTCCTCGTAATGTCTCCTTGAGGCCCCCTTGGCTCCTGCTCTAGTCCTATTTGGTGCTCTCTTTAGGGGGCTCCATGCTTGATTAGGGAAGGTGCCCGACGTATTATTGGAAATGGAGCTTCCACAAGGCTTACTAAAAAGTGGATCCTAGACAAACCGAGAGGTGCTCCATGGACTTGGAAAATGCTTACTATCATCAAAGAGAAATGAATGGTCTTTTGGCTTACCAATAAGGACCACATGTCTTGGGATGAGGGGAAACTTCATGCTTGGCTTACCCAAGAGGACGCGACAACAGTACAACACATCTCTCTCAGAAGCCTTGATCACATAGATGGGTGGGTATAGAGTAGCACTAGGTACGGTTCTTTCTCTGTCAGATCGGTTTATCATATGGCGGGCTCACTTTGCAGGAGGGAATCTCCCTTATGCTCAATAAAATCAAGGTGGGCGCAGACATGACTAAGGTGAGGAAGTGATCTCCCCCCAAAGATTACACTTGTTTGCATGGAAACTCATGCATGGGATCATCCCTTGCCACGCCACCATCTCAAAACAATGTAGGATCAAGGAAATAGGTGTGGGGTGTTGTCTCTTTTGTGGAGATCTGGACACTCTTGTCCACTCTTTCATCTCTTGTAGATTATCGAAGAGATGGTGGAAGGAAGAAGGTCTCAGCCGACAAACCTTGCACGACTACGATTCTGAATTCATAGACTGGTATCTTGACGTGTGCCTCCAGGGCCGTCTTGATGATTTTTGGGTTCATGTGTTAAAATTTAAAATTAGACCCTTTATATAATTAGATTATGTAAATACAAAAATTACTAAATTAAATTTGTAAAATAAGGCATCTTAGTATTACATTTAAGATAGAGTTGGACATCTATATAATTTTCTCATGAGAAAATCTAAGGGAGGAAATAAAAATTGGGTCCCCAAATATAGGGGGCCCTGGTCCGTCGCCCCACTTGCACAGGCAGTGAGCCGGCCCTGGTGCCTCCGTGAAGATTAGAAGTCCTTGATTTCTACCCTCGCCTTCTTATGGAAAGTTTGGTTAGCCCAATGTCAAGCCTCCCAAGAGGAGAGCGCCCCAACGGATGATACAATGCAACAACTTATGGACAAGGCTCAAATCTTCGTCAATACAACCTCATTTAATCATGAGTCTACTGTTGATTTCGGTGCCCAACCCAATCCTAGCGCCAAGGATGCTATACAGATCTTTGTTAATGGAAGCTCAAGTAGGGATGGATCTAGCTTAGGAGTTATTTGTAAAGATAGCTTAGGTAAATCCATGGAGTGGCTATTGGCAATGACAAAATCAATTGACCGCCAACCATCATCGAGACAAAAGCCCTGTTGCAAGGAGTTGAACTCGTTTGCAAGTTGCATGAAACTAATGTGCCGATCTTCTCTGATTGTCTGTACAACATCAACTATCTTAATGGACGCGACTCAGTCCACCCGGATGTTCGCTTCATCCTCGACAAGGCCCTTGATCTTTCATGTAAATTTTCTTCTCTTACTTGGACCTTTACTCCTATAAGAACATTGATAATCTTTGAGGATTACACTTCATTAATATCATATTTTGAACTGAACAATCATAACAAAGCATAGCTAGGGTCAAATTTGAACAACATTGTATTTAACCAATGTGGTTGGATTAAAATTACAAAATGGCCAGCTAATAATCAATGGGTGTCTTGTAGGGGTGTGCAAACGGGGTGTTTATTTCGGATAACCTCAATAACCGTCTTTTTTTCCGGATTCAATCACTGCTTTTTTTAACCGTTTTACAAAAGTTCGGTTATTTTGGTTAAAACGGGTATCCGTACTTTAGTACGGTTCAGTTAACGGATATTGAAACTAAAACTTCGGTTATCCGTAATGACACAAGTTTTTTTAAAAATATACAACTTTTTATCCTTAATTTTTAATGCATCATTTTCTATTCACTTCACAAACAAAAATTAAGACTATGTAGCTTATGTTTATCGGCTTTTCGATTGTTCTCAGTCTCACTTATCAATTAGGTTCTTCACGACACACACATCTTCCTACGCCGACGACACCACTACAGTGTTGTTCACTACGTTGTCCTGCTCCTATTTTCAATATTCCTCTCTTTTAGTGTCTACGACTGCGATTTCAATCTTCTCTAGTGTCTGGGAGACTGTGACTCCATCTTCTCTGGTGTTGCAACTATTTCTGGTGCTTGCGACTATTTCATTTATTTGGTGTGTGCGATTCTTCCGGTGCAGTGGTGCTTGCAAGTTGCGACTCTTGTTACAAGTACAAGTACAACACTAGAAGTATGGAACTGGAAACGACTGCATTTCACACTCAGAATTCAGAAACCATAATGAAGTTGAAACCGGTAATATACTTCAACATATCCTCTTCTCTGCTAGCGATTAAAACAACATATTATAAGTTATTGATTTCTTCTGTGGTACCTAGTGAAGCAAACAATATGAATGGAACAATAAATCACTGGAAGTTACTGATTTCTTTTGTCGCACCTCCTAAACAAATTGAATCGGTAATATACTTTAACCTTTCTTCATTTCCTCTAGACATTATAATAACATAATATAAGTTATTGCTTACTTCTATCGCACCCTATGAAATAGATTGAAGAAGGATGAACCAATAAATCACTGTAACAGCTGCATCTTGCCAACCATATTGAAGAAGGCTGAAAATCGGTAATATACTTGAACCTATCTTGTTCTCCTTTAGTGATAAATTACTAATGTTATAAGTTCATGTAATTAAGCTAACGGGGTTGAATGATTCTGTTTAATCTGTGTACCAATAACAATCCTTGTTTGCTTGCAAACGTGAGATTTTGGTTCCATCATCTAGGGGTTAGCAAAAGGGGTTGAATGATTATGTTTAATCTTTGTACTAAAGTTGAACTAGTTTACTTTGTTTAGGAACCCTTTATCAGCTAAGTATTAGATTACGTTATTGGTTTCAAACAATTTGTTTAGTCTACTTTGTTTAAAAATCTGAGAACTGAACTATTCTACTTTGATTAGCCTACTTTGTTTAAGAATATGATAAGCAACTGAATCGGTGTTTTCTTGTTGAACTAAGCTAGTTTACTTTGTTTAGTCTACTTTGTTTAAGAATCTGACAGCAAGGATCTTATCTATAATATATGTTGGCATCTACTGTATTTCTTCAAATTAACTGTTTGTCATTGTACCAATCTTGTTGGAGTTGCCTTTCGAGGTTGAGCATTTGTTATCTTTCTTACTGGTTTTTACCTTTTTGAAAGTAAGTTCATTGAAAAAAGTAAGTGTAATCACTAGTAGAAAAAATATTTTTAACCACGGTTATTTTGCCTATATACCACGGTTAGGAACCGTGGTTTATGCTCGCGTCGTATATTTACAAATAGCGATAAACGACGGTTCATAACCGTCATTTAAAGTAAGCGAAAAAACCACGATTTGCTCGAAACCGTCGTTTAAGACCCCTTCTCCCGCGAATATTCATTGACTTTATACCACGGTTGGGAGTCTGAACTATGGTATAAAGTGCGTTATAAATGACGGTTTTAATTAAAACCGTGGTATAAAATGTATACAAATCAAGAATAAACCACTGTTATAAATAAAACCGTGGTTTATAGTCTGTGAATTTTTTTCCAGTTCGCCGGCGATTTATCGCCGCCGCCTTCAATGGTCAACAGAGAGCGTAGACAGAAGAGAATGAAGAGCCTAGAACATGTATGTTCCTTGTTTGTGTATTAGGGTTGCTAAATAAGTTGCATTATGTTCCTTGTTCGCCGGTTAGGGTTGCAAAAAATTACAGAAGAAGAAGCGCAGAGCATATGTTCCTTGTTCGCTAGTGTGGGTTGCAAAAATTACCGTGAAAAACAAGAGGCGCAGAGCATGTCATTGTTCGCCGGTTAGGTTTGCAAAAATTATAGTGAAGAGGCGCTGAGGATGTCCTTGTTCGCCGGTTAGGTTTGCAAAAATTACAGTGAAGAGGCGCAGCATGTTCCTTGTTTTCTAGTATGGCGAAGAGCATGTTTGTTGGGGGATGCAAAAATTACCACGAGTTGAAGAAGAAGAAGAGAAGAGTTGCAGAGCATATTTCCTTGTTCGACAGTGTTAAAATAGTGAGGAGAAATATATATAATAGGAGAAAGAGAAAGAGCCACGTTAATTTTCGTCAAAAATTTGAATTCCCGCTTAGACTATATACCACGGTTCTACGAAGAAACCGTCATTTAAAGTTGTTTGACCATGACTAAAAACGACGGTTGTGACAAAACCGTGGTTTAAAATACAACGCGTCAAACTATATATGACGGTTCCACCCAGAACCGTGGTATATAATACAATGCGTCAAACTATATATGACGGTTCCGTCAGAACCGTGGTATAAAATAAGCTATATACGACGGTTCTGCATGGAACCGTGGTATTAAATCTCCCGCCGACACTTTTTGTGACGGTTATACTAATAACCGTGGTATAAAAGTTTTAAATGACGGTTATGAGATTAACCGTGGTTTAAAGTCCGACATTTAAAATCTTTTTTCTACTAGTGAATGTAACTTATAGTATTTGACATCCGCCTTCCAACTATCTTTCAGGTGATGATATTGCATTGCAGCGACCAACCAGCATTGTACTGTCCAAAGTAGTGGACGATGATGTGATGTTAATGATAATTGGCAGGATTATGATGTTTCTTTTACATCTTTGTTGTGTGTTGTCGAATTACTTTGTTTCTATTGTATCAAGAGCGATTGTTATTTGTTAATGATTACTGTTTCTATTGTCTAACGGATGTGAGTGTGGTGATTTGAAATATGGGTTATAAACCAATATCTAGTGGTTGTTTCTCTCTTTTTTTCTGATGCCTTTATACATGTCCAAATCTAGTGTTAAAGAAGTTCTGAATCTTGATATGATGATATCGTTTTGGACGGAAAGTGTTGGTTTGCTCATGGTTTTGGTTCTGATTATGTTATGTATTATAGCATGACTTGTGGACCTTGTGGTTGGCGGAAAAAAAGGAGTGAGGCTTTTAAGTTTTTCAATAGATAATTTATCACAAAGATCCTTCTCAAGCAGAACGTTCATCATGCTAATGTATGGCAGGATGAATTACCGATTGATGTTGTTATTTCAGTTTGATTATTTTAGTTATGTTAGAAAATACAGTTATTTCGATTATGTTAGAAAATACGGTTATTCCGGTTATGTTAGAAAGTTTGGTTATTTCGATTAACTTAGGAAGTTCGGTTACAGGATGGTTAACGGTTATTAGTGTAGTTTGTAAAACGGTTATCGGTTAAAATGAATATTACTACTAATTTCGGTATAATAGTTAAGTGCGAAAAAACAGTAAAATGGGGGTTTAGCCAGAGGCAAGCTTGGTTGTTTGTTAATTGAAATGCAATAAAAATAGTAAAGTGTTTGTGTATGGAATGGATGGGGAGAGTACCCTAGGATAGTGGGAATCACCCAATTCACTCAAAGAACTTCAAAACCATAACTCATCATGAAATACCCCAAACTTATTAAACATGGATTAAATATTTAATTACGTTAATTAAGGCCTAAACATGCCTTAAAAGTCAACTGAGAACAACAGTGGTCAACACAAAACGAGATGTTGCACCCTTTGACTGTTAAGGGTAAATAAATACCCAAATGAACTTCTTAGGACCTAAAAATTTGTCCTAAGTATATTAACACATTAATAAACATATTATAATTGTTGGGCAACACTCCAACAAAGAAAAAGCACTTTCGTGCTTCAAGGTCAAAAAGGGCAAAAATGTGCTCTAAGAAACCTTAAAGGTCTAATGACCTCTAAATGATGTAAAATTGGATACCATGATCAAATATCATGTAAGGAACACAACAAAACCGTTGTCAAAGAAAACAGAGCTCAGAAACACCTTGCGACACAAAATGTGCACTAAAACTCCTTAAAGCACGTTTTTGTGTAATTGCCTTCTAAATTGGTTTTAAAGGGGCTAAAAGGTTATAATTACCTTTAAAAATAATAAAATATCATATTATATGATATTAGGAATTTAATTCCAAGAATTTATGAATTTTTACAAATTTAATATTAAAATATTAATAAAACCCTAATGTGGGGCCCGTTTGGGTCAATTAAATATGCACCTTACTTTTACATAAAATAACAAAAAAGACATACTTTACCTTATAAAACAAAAAGGTGGTCTCCACTTGCTTACCCATGTGATGAAGCCAGCCGGTTGGAGCCTCCTTCCCTCCTTATTACACGGCACACCAAGCAAGAAGAAGACAAGGGAGATGAGTCACTTATTCATTAATTGCTTAAAGTAACATTTAAGCTCCATTTTTGATTCAAAATGGAATCAATCATGCCCTACCTCTCTCAATCAAGGACGGCTGCCCCCTCCTCTTGTCTCCACTGATTGAGCTTCAATTATTCAACACAAATCAGTAATGGGTGAGTCATCAAAACATTAAAGACATAAAATAAGAAAAAAATGTGTTTTAAGCCAAAACTAGGTCATTTTTCTCATTAGTCCCATTCCAAACGTGGGACTCCTGGACAAACTCTCTCTTTGGCTCCTCTCAACCGAAGGTAGGTCTTCCAAACTCCATTGGAGAGAACTCAAGCTCTAGGTAAGCTCCTAAGGCATAAAAATGCCCATTTTCTTCATCTTTCCTTCCCTTTTCGATTGATCTAGACTCCAACCTTTTCTATAAATCTATGTAGAGTGTTTTGGAGGTTAAAGGAAGAGTTAGTTTCGGCCATAACCAGATCTAAGGAGGAAAGTTCAAGTCTTGACCATTTAAGGTAAAAATGTGCTTTAAGCTCATATCTTTTGATTCCCTTCAAATTCGGCTGTGAAACCTTGTTCCTAGCCTTATTTTATTCTCCTTTTCATGTAGATTCAGTTGGTATACCAAGATCTACAAGGAGTAGCTAGATCCAAGCCAAAAACACCATTTTTGGCATCTTAAACAAGGTAAAACTTAGCTATCTTCCAAGATAATTCACCCACGGTTTATACCTTATTCTTGAGAGTGTTTTGATACTCTTTCTCTTCTGGAAAAATAGGGCCGAAGTAGATCTATATCAAGCTTGAAGATCTAAGGTAAAAATCCATGATTTTCATGACTTAAATTGCTTCTTATGGTTAGATCTTTTTTGGAGACTAACTAGGCCTTGTTTTCTGTTTGAAAACATGTAAGAGAATCCTTGGAGAAATTCTCCTTAAGGTGGCGAATCCAAACAAGGATTTACCTAAGCTAAATCAAGGTATAAATCACTTAAACATTAACTTTGCTAAGTTAAAATGTTCTAAGCTATTTCTATAATTATTGCCGTGAGTGAAGAAGTAAAATAAGGTCATGTTTGACCTTAAAATGATTAAGAAATGGTTTAATAAATTTTATAACTAATTAAACAAGCATAATTGTCAAATTTAAGACATTATGTGGAAGTTTGGTAAATAAATGAAGAATATATGGTGAGGCCGAAATTTATATGTATTTTTGGGACATTTATGTGTAATTTATTTTGTGAGCAAATGTTTGTAATAAGGCCATGTATTTTAGGCCATTTTATTTATGCATTTACAAGCTTTTATTTAAGTTTTGGTGATATATAATTATTACCGAAAAGAAATGGGGTCTTAGGTGTAATTAAATTAAATTTGAGGGCTTTAGAATAATAAGGCCGAAAATTAGAAGTAAAAATGAGTTAAAATAAAGTTTATAAGATTTTATAAAGTTTTGGGGTTAAATGGTGATTTCTAGAAAGTTTGGGTGCAGACCGTAATTATTAGGAATTAATGGTCAAGGAAATATTAAGGAGGTCAACCTTGACCATATGCTAAGTTTTGACCAAAATAAATAAGTTAGATAACTTATTTAAGGTTTTATAATAAGATAAGTATCTTATGGTAATATTTTCATAACATATGTGGTAAATATGTTATTACCGAAAATTAAGGGTGTATAATGGTATTATAAACACCCATGAGCTATTAGGAATTTTTAGGAATTTATTGGGTTGTTTTTGGAATTAGAATAAACTATATATGTATAATATATAGTTATTATGTCATTATGACACTTTGGAGAAATATAGATGGTGGAATGGTAAATACCAAGTGTATATGGGTTAATAAGGATATTTATAACCCTTTGGTGAAATTTGGAGATTTTTAGAATTATATAAGAGTATTTATTAAGATATGTGTATAATATATGGTTTTTATGATATGGTAAAACTATATGTTATAAATAGGGCCAAATGGCAATTATAGAATAGCACAAGGGCTGTTCGGAATCTACAAAAATAACCATAGGTTATACTCTTTATAAGTTAGAAATGTTATATTAAATGGTATATATAACATGGTAAAAAGAAAGGGGTGATTTTGTAAATAAAGGAAATTATGGTTTAAGGAAAAGTATAAGGTTTAATATATGCCTATGAGGCAATATACAATAGTTTTGTATAAAAACTATAGGTTATAAGTTAAAGGAAATAAAAATATCATATCAAATGATATTATTTTGGTATAACATTACATAATGTTATGTGGTCAAAAAGGGAATTTAAATAAATTCAAGGGCTATACCGAAAATATAAGGTTGGAAAATAAATTTTAGACTACGGTCTACTATGTTATAAATGTTATGACAATTATATGGTATTAAGGTGGTTTAATGGAATTAATACAAGTGAGGTATTCACATTAAATAATGTGACAAACTATAAATAAATGAGATTTATAACTAAGGTATTTATGGAATAAACCTTGGGAGTTGTAATCGTACAGCATAAAATGTTACTCATATTAGGATAATAATCTTAATATAAGTTGTATAACATAATACAACTAATGGGAATAATCATCTAATAAAAGATGATAAAAAGTAACATAAAATATAAGAGTTTATTAAACTCATGGAAATTACCTACGTGGTAAATATATACATACACAAGGATAATGTATATGTGGTGGATGAATATTTTGGTTGGAAACCATATGATTTAATGGTGGTGGTTATTTAAAAAAATATAGTTACAAACTATATGTTATGAGTTTTGGGTTGTAAATACTATTTGCTAAAGATAATGAATTATACAATACGTTGTATTATGAAGGATGGTGGGAAAATAAAACAATACGAAAAAGAATACAATATAATAAATGATACAATAAGAAAAATAATATAACATAATACAATCATGCATGCATACATGCAACTATGGGTTACGTACCTAAACAAGATGGTGGATAAGATTAAAAAGAAATAACGAATTAAACTTAACAGTTGAAAAATATGACGTATGAGTTTTAAGTAACAAAACCGACTGTTTTAGAGAAACCCGTAACAACTGTAGAAAACAGGGGCGAACTGTCGGGGTTACTTATTGTTCGGAAATACCGGATGTAGTTAGTCATGGAGACTGACTTATAGTTTATTACCGTTTAGATTGTACTTCTGACAAGAACGCTGCAAAATGTTATTTCTGAGTGGTTTAGAACAGGTGTAATTTACATAAAAGAAAGAAATTAAAAACTCAAATTATAAACGTCGGGCTGCAAACAATTCCCGGTCGTAGTAGTATAACGAGTGTCGTATCCACAGGGAGATTGTTCAATTTACCCTAGTCTTGGTAGTTACTTAAAAACTGTAAAAAGGGGTTTAGCCGGAGGCAAGCTTGATTTGTTGTTAAATTAATACAGAAATAATAAAAACAGTTAAAAGGTGAATTAAGTGATGTGGATGGAAAAATGTATCCTAGGATAGCGGGGGAATTTCCTAAATTACTTAACCATATTTATAACCATGTCTCAATATTTATTGCCTATTAGAGTTAATAATTGTCAGTTACGAACTCTTAATAAAAGCCTTAATATTTTCCTGCTCAGTCCGGAGTGTAAATATCAAGATTAATTCCTTTGTGGCACCTAGACTATCTCAAAATCATATGTTGATAGTTACCAAATAAATGCAGTCGTTTGTCGCGCAAAACATTTAGCAATATTAGTTAAAAGGAATTAAAACAAGTTAAATGAGAGAAACAGGTGATAAATATTAATTACGTAATATTAGAAATCAAACCCCCATCCTAGGATACAAAAGAAAATTACTCAGACATTAACGGAGTTAAGAAGATTACACAGATAGATTTTGACATTAATTCAGAGGAAGAACTGGTCTGTTCTCCTCTCACTGCTGCTCTTCTATTTCTTTTGTTACTGCGTGAGTGTGGAATGATGTGGTGATACGGGAGGAAATATAAGTGGAAGCGAATGGGTTTCTTCAGACTCCCGTCGTGGTGTGTGTTTATGCAGTTAAGGTGGTGGGTTTATATAGAGGTTAGGATCCGTACGAGTTTGATTGCAGATGAAGAAGAGCATTGATTGCTTCATTGATTGCTTCCCTCATTGATTGCAGGGGACAGAGCGTGTGCAGAGTAGATGGATAAGTTGGGCGAGTCGGGCGAGTCGGGCGAGTTGCAGACGACGACGGCGCGAAGAAGATACTGGTCGCGACTGATAATTAGTCACGGTCTGTTGGTGTCCGCCTGCTAGTACCGCCCATTAAGTGGCGGTAACTCCTGTGTTGTCCGCGAGCTTAAGAGGCGGTAGCCTCTATGGTGACCGCGAGGCGGTTGCCTGAGTGTTGTCCGCGAGTTAAGAGGCGGTAGCCTCTGTGTCGACCGCGAGGCGGTTGCTTGTGCCTCGTCCGCCTCCTTAACGCCCGTTTAAGAGGCGGTTGCCTCAGCCCTGTCCGCCTGGCGGTTGTCCGTGTGACGTCCGCCACTTAGGGGGCGGTTGCACGTGACTCTCGCGTGACTCTGTTTGACCGGCTCTAATTCTTCGTTATAAGTCCGTTTTCTGAGCCGTTTGCGTCTATGCGTTTGTCTCTTAATCTACTTCACTCCCAGCTTGGTTTTCCTCATGTTAAACCAATAAATTTGTGAGATAAACAATAAAACATAAACTAGAGGAAAACTAACCGAAGTGGAGAAATGAGCAAGAAAGTGCTAATATTATATATGAAATACACCTATAAATCATGCTCATTGGACACTTATCAGACGCTCGACGAGCTAGCGGACTACAAGGAGCATATGATCTTGCTGATTCATACTCCACCGTAATACAATCAGGGTGAACGGTATGTAAAGGGGTTTGATCCGAGTTGTCCTAAGGTTGCTCCTTGGGCTCGGATTTGGTTGATATAACTTGTATGTTGTTATGTGTCTCTGGTTGTCTCTGAGGGCTTCCTCAGTTCAGACTTCTGTGTGATCTGTGATAAGATTGTTTGTCTGAATGTGTTAATTAATATGCATGAATTGTATATTTATAGCTGCTTGTTATTTACTGTTGTTGAGTTAACAGTATTGGTTCGTATATATGAACCTATATATATAAAACGAACTAGCGGCTATGGTGCTATCTTATATGAAATATAAGGAACGTCACTAAAACGTTGTAGCACTAGGATAATAACATATACATATTATCCAAGACTTTTATACGGAGCATTGGCCTTTCTATACGCCGCTCTCGTATCTAACACTGGATCCCGAGTTTACAAACTCCGGATTGGACTAATGACCCTAGTCTGCTGTGTTAGAAAATTTGATAATGCGATGCGATGGTATAATTAATTAATTAATGGAATGGAAGTAAAGCCAAGAGGATGTGGCTCTTGGTGCGCGCTGTGATCACAAAAACGATACCAGGATGTCCGCGTACGGGTCCGTAAGTATCAAGAAAATTTCCCGTGAGCTAGAATGGCTCGTTGGTCGGAGACTCTACCGTTGGAGTGGCTACTGCCGTGGGTGACCCGCCATAACATATGGGTAACTAGAGACATGTCGTTTTAACGAGACATTGTCACTAGGTATAACTGAACAACTAAAACAATTGAGACTTATACAGTGACGAACAATACCATGGACGAGACTTAATACTTGTTTATTATTCTCGTTGTTTCGCTTTGTTGTTCATTGGTTATACTTGTGGTTATTTTATTGTGTGTTGATGGTTGGATGGAGCCTACGAGGCTAAGGTAAATTAAATATGAGCACTGTACGCTACGGCGAATGTACATTGTACATTATACTATTATTGTTCGATATGTTCGATATATAATTGTGGACTGTGTTATTAAATGATTGTGGATTGGATGGATGGTTGAATATCTATGAATATTTGGATGGATGAATATGTGTATTATACATGTTTATTACAGTATTGTTATAACTGTAAAATGGTAAAGCATGAAACCGACCTAGTAATAAGATGGTTAAAATGACAAGTGACCATTAGGGTCCAGGCCCGACATACTCAGCGTCTATCGCTGATACTACACCATTTCAGGTTGATGATCATTGTTGAAGCTGAAGAGCAGGAACAGGGTAATTGGAGTTTTGCTTTTGTTACCACACATGGAGTTCATTGGGTTTAGCAATGAGGATGGTGTATGGTCGTATGGTAAGGTTATGTATTTCTCAGGATTGGGTAGACGCTCACTTGTCGATGTTTATGATTTATGGATTTAGTATGATGTATAGGAGTTTCTCGTTATCACTGCGGTTAGCAGTTTGTTTATTTTGGAAGTTGGATGTAGTTTGGCTACGTTGCTCGCATGGGCGAGTAATGGCCGGTGACACCCGAGTGAGTTTTGTAATTGTTATTTATTTTCCGCTGCGAGACGTTTTAATTATTGCTACGTGAGGGATTATATCGTGATTATGGAGAGGGGTGTTACACATCATCTCAGTGCCTATTAGAGTTTAGCTCATGAATCCCCAAATCATGGGAGATCCAATTCTTACCTAAATAATCAAACCCCTTAATTAAAGGAGGTTCAAGTCAGCAAATAGCATTAAGCAAGCACTCTTAATCAACAGCCCTAAGCATTTACTCCCAAAATCAAGAAAGCAAAAGTTAGGGTTTACTCCCTTCTTGGTCTAGTTCCAATCTCAAGCTCAAATATTGAATGGAACCACCATAAATGCAATAAGAGATCAATTTAGTGCATTAATTGATATTGAAGGAAATAAAACGAGAGTAACAAACGAGTTAGGTTTCTAGCATTCAATGAGAAAAATGGGTTCAAACCCTCATCCTAGGATACAAATAGAACTACTCAGCCATAGCTAAAGGAAAGAGCAAGGAAAAGGGAGAATCAGCCATTAGAGGAGCTTCCAAGCTTCAATGGAGGTAGAAATCTTCACTTTCTTCTCCCTTCTTTCTTCTCTTCTTTTCTCCTCTATTTTCGCCTCTCTCTCGTCTGTTTAGAGTTGAAGTCGTGTGTGTTTGATAATCAGATAAGAGTCCCCAAAACCAGCTTTTAAAAACGCAGATCTGGGCAGATTTTCCGTCCGACCGACCCAGACTGGGTCGGTCCCGTGGGTCGGTCGGCCTCCGAAGAAGAAAGCACGTGAGTCATTTTAAGTATGACCGACCCAGGTCAGATCCAGGCTTATGGGTCGGTCGATTCCAGTAGCTTGGGTATCCGGAAAAACCAATCCGACCTACCTAGAGTGGGTCGGTCCTGTGGGTCGGTCCTGCTCTAGATATTTGCTCTAACTTGCGCTGGGCCCAGAATATTCATTGTGGCTCGGAATTGCTCCCCGTTTGCGGCGTTGGAAAGCTTGAAAGATGAGGAATCTGTTGATTCATGCCACTAGCTCAAAGAGAACCCAAAAGTATGCTCAAAATGAGCTTTTACCTATCAAGAGATCAAACTATATAAGTTCACTATTAATCACTAAAACACTCTATTAAGTGGTGAAACAAGTTATGCATCCAATAGAATGAAGGTGAATGAAGCTCTTAAAATAGCATTATTTCACCACTTATCAGAAGCATAAGTCTCATAGGACGTACCAGCACATTCACAACCTTGTGAATGCTTAGGCTTAACTTACAACCAAACTAAATTGGAATTACATAGGTTATAGAACAACCTACTACATTAATCTATAAGTTAAAAGAGAATAAAGTGATGGTTTTTTAGCCCCAAAATCCCACACTCTCGATTGTCTCCACAACTAAGGAGAAGCTTCCTCATCTCCTGCATCTGTGATCATTCATACAATCATAGAGAAAAGACCACAGGGCATAAAGCCAAAAAGTCAGCAGAGCTGAGTAAAATCAAAGCTACCATCATAAAATAACTTAGTAAAGTAATTGATGGTATATACACAAACTTAACTAAACCAATAGTCCAAGCGTTATCAATAAAGCATCCAAGCCTGAATAAGCACATGATAACCAATCCACAAATATTTCTTAGTCATCAATTTCTCCATTTTCACTTAAACCAGTTCAAGGGACGAATCCCGATCATTCAGGCGATCAAACCTTTCCCAAACGCACTCCAGTCCCTAAAATATGTGCACACCTCTTATAGTACCTTTAAAATATAATGTAGGAAACCATGAAGTGTCCCATGGAGCCCATGGCGTACCATGAGTTCAATAAATCATAAGAAGGCAGTTACTGCCTAAGTTACATATATATATATGGCCATATTTCAACAATCCATTTCAATAAGTTACTCATTGAATCCTGTTTAGTCAGAGTATAACAATTCCAAGTATAGCAAGATTCAAAAGTCAAATCACTTAATAAAGTTTATATCATAATCTCACATGGAACATAAATAATAATCAAACAGCACTTAAGGCAAGGTTAAGATCACATAACCTCCAAGGAACCTTCGGTCAGATCACACACCCATACATATTAGCTTAACAATTCAAACAATCACAAATCTTACCTTAAAACCAAGTCTTGAATAATCAAACAAACCATATTTGTTTCAGTTTGTTATTAACTATTATATCCAGATTAGTTTAATACCTAGTTCCACCATTGCTTACAACCTAAATCAAACCTTAATTAGTTCCAGTATAACAACACAAGATTAACCAGATTAGCTTAGCCATATTCAACCTCTTGAAACAACGCATATAAGTTCCTAGCGTATTAGACTTAAAACCTTAAGTTCTAGCTTAGTTTAAACTATCATCTTCATCCTAAAACTCGTGCTATATATCTTTTAATAATTCTTAGCCAATTCAGTCATAATAGGATACTAATGACTAGAACATACAACAATCATATTTTTAGCCCTATAACACATCTATCTTACACTAATTAACTTCCAACCCAAACCGGTTGAGCTAGACATCCAATTCACCAGATTAACTCTTCTTGTAATCATACTTAACATTTCACACAAGTTATAGTTTAACCTATGGTATTCGGCCATAATAGTTAGATAGGTTCTAGATTAGTTTAGCATATAAAACACTTGATTAATGCTCTTGAATTCCACCTACAAATCTAGTGATTAAACAACGCTCTTAAGACACCATTGTTCTTAAATTATAGCAACACCAAATTTGCCTATTTACTATCCAAAACAATTATAATGACTTCTAGATTATTTCCACTTACTAAACAAAACAAAACACCATAAACAAGCTCTTAAGCAATCAATAATCAAAGGTTGGTTAGAAACACATCCTTTTCTTCCTTAAAACACTTTTCTAACTCTTATAATTTTAGGCTCATAAATACCTACAAATTTAGTCAGATTATATAGGGGTATAACTACTGAAAAAAACACATAGGTTTATTAAGGGATGGTAACCATGAAGTTACCTTAAGATTTGATGAAAAAAACCTCCCTAAAACCTTGCAAAACTTTGCTAGGAATCTAAGACACCCTTGAACAGCTTGGAGCGCCTTGGAAATGGCAACTATGGAGCTTCCTCTCTTCTCTTCCTTTTTCGACCAAAGGTTACCTCCCAAGGTAGGTTTCCTTCTTGCTCTCTTCTAAACTGGTTGTAGGAGATCTATATGATGGATGAATGATTTTAAGTGAGGCAAATGTTTCTCTCCTTCTTCTATTGCTCATAGCTGAAGTGGGGTCTTAATGGAGACATGAACGCAAGAGTGGGATGAAGAGAATGAAGTGTGGTGTGGATGTGAATTTATATAGGCAAGGGGGCTGATCCTTGTGAATTTTCCTCCTTGATTAAGTAATCTTCTAAGTGGTGACACCTTAGGCTCCATTTGCTAGCTTCTGATTGGTTCATAATATGGTAATATAAGAAAGACAACTCATGGAGCTGCTTAGGATGATGGGGGCAGCAAACTTCTCTTTTCCTTGCTTTCATTGGACCAAGGTGTGGTCTAATAGTACGGTGACACCTCCTACTATGCTGCATAGGTGTTAGGCTCCTATTGGTCTTAGTGTTAACTAATGGTAATTTGACACCTCCTTCTTGCCACCTCGTACTTGCCACTTCATGCGTGCCACCTCGTGCTTACCACCTCATACTTGCCACCTTGTGCTTGCCACCTCATGCTTGCCACCTCGTGCTTGTTGAGTCACCTACTAATGTGCCTACTAGCTTCCCCAAGCAACTACATCACCTTCTTGTGTACTTACTAGCTTCCCAAGCAGCTACATCACCTACTTGTGCGCTTACTACATAAGCTAGCTGCTACATCACCTACTAGCTTGGTTGTCACAATGCTATTGGAGTATTTTAGCTAACTACTTCCAAAACAATACAAGTAGTGCTATTAAGGACTTTTCTGGTTTTAATGTGTACTTATGTCAATATTAGGGTTTAAAGATGCTTGCAAGCTAATTAGGGCCTAATTAGTAAGGTAAATCATCCTTTAGAAACTTGGGGTATTTCAAAAATCAATTATAAGCCATATCTTTGTAAATGATGTGCTATTTTAAACAAAATACAAGTTAAACCTGACCGAAATTTCAATCATATTCAACCTAAGTTTAGCCCCAAATTGTACATTATTTCTAGTTTAAATACTTTTTCCCGTCTCTTGTACATAATGTACTAGTTTAGATTAGATTCAGTTTGAAATGAACTAAATTACAAAAAAGCTCAGAACTATCAAAAAATTAAAAAATAGCGGTTGACCACCAACAACCCATAAGAGCCACTCTCATGTGTTGGCAGCGATCACCCGCTAGTTTTTATTATCTGTCAATTTTTAGTTTTTTTAAAGTAAATTAACTCAGACCCCTCATAGGCGTGGGAATATTACAATATCACATCTTCAAGTTATCTATAAATCTTTCATCCACTCGAGCTATAAGGTTTCTGATAGTGAGCCTCAAAACTATAAATATGTTTGTTTGGGCATTAATTCCTTTCGACTTAGCAACCTCTTCATGTCACATTGTCACATCAAACAATACTTAATACACAACCACACCCACGATCTTTTTCTTCTTATCTCTCTCTATTTCTAAATCACATTTTCTCCTTCCTATCACCAAACGAAGAACCGTAACTCCAACTAAGTAACAAAAATATTCAAGGATTCACACCCTCATGGCTTTTTTTATTATCAAAGAATAGGGTTTTAGGAAGAAAGATTGTGGGTGGGGTTATGGTTTAAGTACTGCCTAATGTGACAATATAACACAGTGAGTGAAAATCGAACATATTAAGAGATACGTTGTTAAATCTATGGAAATGAGTATATAAGCAAATATACTTATAATTTTGGGGCCTATTGTGAGAAAGCTTAGTGGCTCGAGCTGGTTGAAATATATGTTGAAAATTAGAAGATAATAAATTATAGTAATATCATAGCACTTCAACGGACTTTGCGTAATTTACTTTTTTTTTAAAAAGTTTTTGAGAATTTTAACCTTAATTTTGTCCGACATAGCATATTATTTATACTCATTCTGTTCTTTTTTGACCGTCTTGTTTGTTATTGGACATGTCGTTTGACTTCAATATTTAACATATAAGATAATATAATTTCACAAATTTAAGTTTTGTAATTGATTCCTTATGTGATAAACTACCTAATACAATACTTAATTTCATAAAATTACTTTATTTTATATTAAATATTGAAGTAGAAAAACGTGCTAAAAACAAACAAGAAAGATAATGGCTGCGTTCGGCACGTCATTTTGTGGTTGTTTTGGTCTGGCTGTTTTGTGGTTGTTTTATATGTGGCAGTATATTACTCCCTCCGTCCTGAATTGACCGTCCTGTTTGCTTTATGACACGTTTTTCCACTTCAATATTAAGCATATAAGATAAAATATTTTATAAAACTAAATTTTGTAACATATGGTTTATCAGTAAGGAATCATATGCAAAATTTTAAATTTTCAAATTAATTTATCTTATATGTTAAAAATTGAAGTCAAACGACATGTCCAAATAGTAAACAGGACAGTCATTCAGGACGGAGGGTATTGGAGTAGAATATAGGACCCACGTGGGACCCACATGGGCTCACTCCCAAAACAGCCAAATTTATGCCACAAACATGACGGAGGTAGTACAAAATAAAAAATATATTTGAACCAATGGTATGTAATTGTCTCACGCGTTTTTCTATTACATAATCGAAAGATCTTTACAATATTAGTATCATCCATATAAAAATGTATAGTTGCTGTACTTAAAATGACAAAAATGAAAAGATTTTTAAATTCCAACTGCATAAAATACTAGTAGTTGGATTATGAAAAAGACTGCATAAATTAGAAAGCCAAGTGCCCGGCCAAATTCAGAACAAAGGAACCTTACGGAAGGTGTAAGGCACGGGTGATTGTAATGGGATCGGAAGTGACACGTGGCAGCTAAAGACAATCTCACGGATAGGATCAGTTGCCCGCCCAGAGGGTCAGGGTGAGTCCACTTTTTCCTTCTACTATTCTCGTCTCGTCTTATCTCTCTCCCCTTTCTTCTGGGTGTTTCTCTATTTGAATGCTCAATTCAAATACCACTTGAGGAACAAGCACAGTGAGACTGGAGAGAGAGCGGCACTGTGAGGTCATACGACACTACTGTGCATCTTGTAGAAAATGAAATTGAAAGAGATAGAGATCTGCCCTCCCCTCTCAGATGAACCGCCATTAATGCTCGCCGCTAAGTAGAGCCTATCGTTCTCTTTGGATTCTTATCTCTACTTGTGCTTTCTTTTCCTCTCTCTTCTCTGTGTGAGTGTCCTTTTGTTTCGCATTTCTCTCCACCTTTTCCCTCCGTCTCTTTTCTGCGGTCATCGCTTTTTGGCCGCATTTTTCTTCTCTCACGGTCGTTCTCTTTTCCGTTTTTGTTGGTGCAAGAAAGGCAGGGATACTGTTCTGGTGCGGTCAGATTCCCTCTTCTATGCCTTTACTTCTCTCAGTTCTCTGTTCTTGGTTCGTTTTTGAATTTTGAAGTATATGCCACATAAAGAAAGAAAATACTAGACACTGTCCTGTATGATTCATAGAACGTGGAACATTTTGTTTCATCTCGGTTGCGGATTCAGTTCTTGAGGAGATAGTGCATTGCGCTTCGATTACTCATCTCTCCCTTTCTCTGTAAAATTATCTTTCTTTTCTCCCGGAACTATCTTTCTCTTCCTTGAAATTTCTCAAAAGGAAAGATCTCTTTCTTGTCTGTACATGAGGGCGAATGGAGTCGTTGCACCGAAGGAGGTCACCAGCTAGGGTTATATCGCCATCAAAGATCACCACAACCACTGATCGAAGCCCCGCAGATAAGCTCAAATTGAGACACGATGCTCAGAAAGGTTGCATTTCTCTCCTCTCTTCGCTGAATTTCCGGGGGACCTATCTATGGATAGTGGTTGTGCTTGTGGTTTATAATAATGTTAGGAAAACTGCAATTAATTTTTTTGTGCTGCGTATCAAAGGTGCTTCAATGTCTGGTAGATTGTTTCGCTTTTTTTATCTTTTACTTTCAAATTGTGCTTTTTCTCACAATTCTTTCCTCTTGGATGCTATAGTGGGACTATTATCATAATTTCCCCGGCCTTTAGAAGGTTAATTTTAGGGTTATCATGATCGGATATTATAGCAGCACTTTTTTTTTTCTTTTCCCGTTGTCTTCCTTTTGATTCCTCCTCTTTTTCTCCTTAAATGCTCTCGAGCTTAAATCTCATTCCGACTGGATTTGCTTCTCAGTCTGTGATCATCTACTGTAAATATTATTTTGCCTCTTTCTTCCCCTTAATTCCTCCTTTTTTCCTCCTCTAATGCTGTCTAGCTTAAATCTCATTCCGACTGGATTTGCTTCTCAGTCTATGATCTTCTCCTGCAAATATCATATTGCATCTTTCTTTTGAAAAGGAAAAAGTGAGTCGTAGAAAGAGGAGAACAAGCAACTTTGTTTGCTCTTCTATCTTTACCTTGTCTGGCGTACGTATCGTTTAATGTCACTCCGATCTTTTAGTATTTTAATCGTGATCAACGGCACGCTGGTTAGTTTCAAAATCATTATGGTATCTGTGGCGAAGCTTCTTATAACTTTAGTTAACGGATATTGGAGTGTCTGTGTACATGAGGCCCATGTGAGGTCGTAATGGTTGTTTTTTCTACTCATTCTTATTTTCTTCCATTTGCTATTTAGAACGACTGTTAACAGTTCGTTCATCCCATGCCTGACTCGTAATACCTGTGCTCCTTTTGATGCCATTTATGGATCTGGTTTCAGGAAACCTACAAACTACGAAGCAAAAAATTACGAAGTCAGAATCCTATTCTAATTCTTTTGTAAACGATGTGGCTCAGGTAAACTCATACTGTGCTTTGTGTCTTATTTTCCGATTTATTTATTAATTTGGATACTCTATTGTTTTTTGAGATGTTCCTACTTGATGAATTGTCTGTATCTGCTGATTTGCAGCCCCTGTCTGACCGAGAACGAAGTAATTCCAAACAACCAAGTGTTACTTTGATGAAAAGTTTATTAGCAGATGAGATGTCAAAAGGAACAGAATCTAGAAAACGACCTCCGAGCATTATTGCAAAGTTAATGGGTCTTGATGGACTGCCATCTCCACGGAGCTCTACTAAACAATCTGGAAGATCATCTACTGGTATCCCAGAGAAAGTTTCATCTGGCGGTGGATCAAGCAGGAGCTCAAGGCCATGTAATAACCTGTCATGTAACAGTGTTGCGAAAAATCAGCAGCATTTTAAGGATGTTTATGAGGTCAGAGATCATTTGAAAGGGAGAAGTGATAGCCATACAGCTCACACACCACCAAGACCAAATAGAAGGCATGCCGAGGATGAGGCCTTTGTAAGGCAAAAGTTTATGGATGTAAAGCGTCTTTTGACTGATGAAAAGCTCCAAAGTTCAAAGGAGTTTGATGAAGCATTAGAGGTCTTGAATTCTAATAATCGTCTTTTCCTTAAACTCCTCCAGGAACCTGATTCGCTCTTTGCTAAACACCTGCATGATCTGCGTGATTCTTGTCAATCTCACTGCAAGCATATTCAAAATCTGAGGCCTTCCAGCATCTTAGACTATAATATCTGCGCTATAGGGAGTCAGGTTGGCAGGGAAGTTTCTCGGAAGATAGATATCAGCTTGTCGCATGATTTACAGGATTGTTTACGTGGCCACCGGTGCTCTAAAGATTCCCATGTTTCAGATAAATCTCTATTATTCCCAGCTAAATTCAAGGAAGAAAATGCTGAACCAACACAAATAGTTCTTCTGAAACCAAATCTTGCAAGGATGCAGAGATCTGCTCAATCTGTACCAGTTTCGTCCAGCTTTGGGCATGAGCCTAGGAAGCACATAGGTGGTGGGCCTCTGGAGGATGAGTTGCGAAGAAAAAAGAACTTACCAAATGATTTGGATTTTTCTGCTCACAAGTCTAGAGAATCTAGGGAGTTAGCTAAGGAAATTACTCAAAAAATGAGACGTACATTAGGTGAGGGATCTCTATATTTTTCCTCATCTGGACATAGAGGGTATTCTGCAGATGAGAGTTCGCATGATATGTCCGAGAATGATTCATCATATGACTCAGATGTTATTGTAAACATTCAGACTCCTGAAACCCCAAGACGTCGGAGTATTCAAAGCAAGCCCTTCCCTTCCCGATCTGCAGAGTCATCAGTGAACAGAGAAGCCAAGAAAAGGTTGTCCGAGAGGTGGAAGATGACTCAAAGGCGTGAGGGGAAGAGAGTAGCTAACTATGGCAGTACACTGGGTGAAATGCTTGCTATCCAGGATATAGATGTCAGACCAACCAATGTTGATGTCAGTATGGGTCCTGATAGATTTTCAACCAGATTTGGCTCTAGTGATAGCCTTGAAGAATGGGATGAACCTCTGGGCATTAGCAGCAAAGATGGCTGTAAGGAAGGATATATTGTGACATTGCCAAGATCTAGGTCTCTTCCCCGTCTACGTGATCAAACTGGTAGGCATGATGTCCAAAGCATTCATAATTTGAATAAAGAAGGTAGCAGACATGGTAAAAGAAAGATAATCAGGAAGGATATGAGCGGGAATGATGGATCTTCATATTCTGGCAGTTTGAGACAAAATGATCAGAAATCTCAATCCTTTGTTCAATTTAGTCCGGCAACGATGGATAGAATGGAGGACTGCCACTCCGATGCACATGGAAAGAGTGTGTGTAGCCGAGAAGATGCTGATTCTTTCGAACTCAAGACTGTAATTTTGGAAACCCCCACCTGCCAACCAGATAAATCTTTGAACTCTGTTGTAACCATGGAAGCTGAGCGGGCAATCATTGCTGAAACCCTCAATTCTGGTTATCATGTGGTGGAGCCAGCATCCTTTTCCATCAGTGGGCAAGCTAAAGATGATTCCAGCTGCAGTGGCGACTCCACATCTCAGGTACTTTGCAGATTTTAGAATTTGGATATAATAGATGTGTTTTTGGCTTCGTTTCTATGACTGCTGGAGGTGACAATATTTTTGTGATGTTATTGTGTATTCTGGCCATTTGTGTTTCACATATAGCGAAGCCTATATGCTATTTAGTTCTCTTATTTAAAGAAAATTTGCTACTGCCAATTTAAAATCTGAGCTTATCTTTGTTCATAGAGTAGTATTTTGTAGCTTTCTCTCCCTTTTATGTGTTTTTCTATTATCATAAAGATTTTATAGCACTTTTTTTGTGTGCCAACATTTACAAAATTTGTTTGCATTACTGCTATACAGTATTGTCCCTTTGAGCACTATATTGGGAGTTCATCTGTAATGAATGTGGCATCTTGCTTTTAGGAAACATCAATTAAGTGTCAAAGAGATGGTTCGGCTTGTTTGACGAGCCCTGTAGTTCAATCTGAATCTGGTGCTTGCAGCAAGGAAGTTGATCAGCCTAGTCCGGTTTCTGTTCTTGAACTTGAAGCACCTTTTGTAGAGGATATCTCATCTAGCTCTGAGTGCTTTGAAAGAGTCAGCGCAGATCTCCAAGGTACTCATTTCTGGTGTTGAAGATTGGTTTGATTAATTTTCCCTCTCTACTTGAGCTATCTCTTGATCTACTAATTTAACTATGGATTCCACCCACTGTTTTAGAAACCACTAGTTGTGGTAGTGTCTAGTTTTGACTTGGTCAGCTATTCTCTGTAATGTCAGATGGAATGTCATTCTCTGCCATTGTGCCATTGTACAATTATTCTGTTTGGATTGGTCAACTAGTACTCTTTACATTCTAAATTACCTCTGAGATGCTAGAGAAGCTGGGCTCGAGTTTAGGAATACCAAATTGTTCAACTGTGCAACTGAGACAATTGATAACTTTGTTTTTGTATTATATCTAATAAGCTTGCAAAGTTGTTGACCAAAAAGCAAAAAAAAGAAAGCTGTCAAAGCTGTGGCAGAAAGAATTGAGGAGTTCCTGATTCTCTTTCAAAACTGGCAATAGTCAAGAATTCGGAAGCTCCAACCATCGTGCTTGTATCATGTTTTTATAGTTCCTGCTTTCAAGTGGTTTTGGTTGAAATATGTTATCTGCCCTGCCACTTTCATATCTCTTCATCATCATTTGGCCTTCCAAGTTCCTTTTCCTGGAAGTTACCTCTTTTTTTCTGCTTGAGCATCCAAAAAATTGGTTTATTCGGATAGCAGTGGAATAATGTTAGCACCCTATTAAAGTCCGTTGCAAGATGCCTGCGTCTGAGTATTTTTTACCCTAAACATACTTGTCTCCTGTAATATCACTCTTTCCAGTGTGACTAACTAGATTATCCCCTCTAACCTGAAACACACTCTTACTATCATTTCTCTTCCTTTCTCTCTCCTAGAAGCTACTACATACAAATAACACTAAATAAGAATGCCAAAATGGGCCCAAATTCTTAATAACTGCAAAAGGAGCTGTCAGCAGTGGTAAACTGTTTAGTGTTTGTTGGAACCAATGCTTCCTGATTTGTTGTATTTGGAAATACATAATTATTGATGAAGATTTGACTTACTTCCTTTTTATCCATATCGAAGTTGTTGGGTTGGATTCCAAGGTGGCAGTGATGTTTTGACTGCATTAGGTTGTTGTGAGCCACTCGCAAAGTGGTGATCTGTTGGGTTGGATTCCAAGGTGGCAGTGATGTTTTGACTGCATTAGGTTGTTGTGAGCCACTCGCAAAGTGGTGATCTGTTTGGGCGTGGCATGGTCTTCGAGTGCTCAGTTGCAGATTTCTCTCTTGTTATAGTTTTATATGTTGCCCTCTGGTCCAGTTTGCCATTTTCTTCTTTCCTTATCTCATCTTCCCTGCAAGAGAACCTTTTCCCAGTTCTGTACTGTATAAAGCTGCTTCTTGTTGCTTTCTAAGTTTTGAAATGCTCTGTCTCGTTACAGGCCTAAGAATGCAACTTCAGCTTCTAAGGCGCGAATCCAAAGCATATAGTGAAGATGATGAAGCCATGAGAGTATCCAGTGATGAGGAGGATGGTAGGGAAGAATATCCACTTAAATTTAATCTGCCAAAGCCATTCCTAGTTGAATTCGACGAGTATTGGGAGGCCTCTTATCTGGGAGATGTGCTGGCTAGTTTGTGTATTGATGAGACCACACCGGAGTCATTCACAGCAACTTGGTATTCCCCCGATTGTCCTCTTGGGCCAATGGTGTTTGACAAGCTGGAAAAGACATACGCCAATGAAACGTATTGTTCCAGACCAGAACGGAGGCTTCTTTTTGACCGTATCAATGGTGGGATCTTGGAGATATCTCGGAAGTTCATGGACCCCCATCCGTGGGTGAAATCAGGACTGTGTAGGGTTGTGCGTCGCAGATGGAGAAAATACGAGTTAGGAGCCGAGCTGTGGAAAGCTTTGGAGAGTCAAGAAGTGGAGGAAGGAAGCGGGGATGGAATAGATATGGCGTTGACGGATGAGATTGATTGGGTGGATTTGAGGAAGCACATAGATGGGATAGGTACGGAAATTGAGAAGATGATACTGGAGGAGTTGAGTGATGAAATTTTCGGCAATTATAGGAAACTTTGTATGTAGGTAGTATAAATAGTTTCTGTTACTAGCATCAGCAGATGATGTAGATTGGGAGCTGGACCATATGATAGTAGTAGATATATTGATGGTAATGCAGAAGAGCATTAGAATAATGAAATATCATATCAAGTAATGTTACGAATTGGTATGTGATGGTCGTCATTTTCTGGTTTAAACCACACACAACACCGCCGACCATATGTTAGCTGTAGCACTCATGCGGATCAAGACTACATGAGTTGCAGTGATGGAATTGCAATCGAAATCTTGCATAAACGTCAAGGGCCCTCACAATTCTAAGGTATTTTAGTCTGTCACTTATACATGTACACACATTTTGATGTACACGTACCAAAATTGGAACTAAAGTTCTAAAATCAGAATAATCAGTTACAAATTAGGATAGGTCATTGCGATGGAAGTAGCGAAATTGTTGCTGCGGAGGATAAATGTTTTTTTTTTAATCACGAAACTAACAGAAAAAAGTAGAGTTGCAGTACTTTACCACAATTCCAGTGTAGATTCTTACATAGATTTACAATATGCGACAATAATCAGTGATGTAATCAGATTCAAATGATGACTATATTATCGCTTACATGTTCAAGGTCAAAATATGTATTTTTTTTTTATTTTGGGGTATTTTATTAAATTTTGTATTTTTTTAAAATGCTATAAAATATAAAAAATTACAAAAAGATTTAAAAGAGTGATAAAATAATAAAAATAACTAAAAAAATAAACCTGTGTCACCTTATATTGGATTGATTTTTTAATAAATTGAAATATATATTCTTATAAATAATATTTAATTATTACCTAATCATAATTATAAATTTTTAATAAAGATGAAAACCGATAATAAGAAGGTAAAAAAAAGAAAAAATTATTATTTGAATTTTTGTGTATGTTTAATATTTATAAATTATTAATTTTATGTTAATTGTATATAGCTTTAGTTATTTTTTACAGTTTTATTAATCTTTTGAATTTTTTTCATCATTTATATTTTTGTACTATTTTAAATTTTTTTGAAAAATTTCATAAAATACTCTGAATAAAAAGTGACATATTGTGAACATGGAACATGATCTACAATGTCAGGGGTAAAATAGTAATTTTATAAGGTCATATCGCAGAACATGGGTATATTCCAAAATTATGAAATTTTTTCATAACATATGAAGAACAAGTTTCAAATCAGGGTACATCACGAATTATGAAAGTTTTTTGTGACATTGTGAATTATACCTAAATCTTATCTCTCTGCATCTCATTGTAGGCAAATTCGATGGTGCAAGCGTCCCACACCGGAGGTAGGAGAGGGACATTGATTTGGCAGTCCCAGTCAGCTGTTGACTGGATTGTCTTGTTGACTGGGCTGTCTTTTTACTATATTAACTTTAAATGCTTGTAACTTTTAATATATAAGTCCAAAATGAATAAAAATTATACTACTGTTCATCTAAATTCAAGCTCTTCAAAACAAGACCAGACATGGATATGTTTTAATAACTTTGAAAAAAAACTATTTTTACATGTGTATGATGATACACTAAAATGATAATATGATTCATTAATTTTGATGTTATGATTCATTAAAATTGATATTATGATTCATTAACTAATAAGTGGTGAATTAGATAATAAACTTTGGAACCGATAAAAATCATTATTGTTGTATGGTGTATTTTAAAATCGTTATTGTTTTGTAGTGTATTATTTATTGTTGTATGGTGTATTTTAAAACTTATGACGAATCACGTATTTTTCATACATACCAAATTATTTTGTGTTGTATTATTGTGTAAAATTTTTTATTCTTATATGTTTGCGATGATACACTAAAATGAAGATATGATTCATTAATTTTGATATTGTGATTCATTAAAATTGATATTATGATACTAATAAGTGGTGAATTAGATAACAAACTTCGGAACCGAAAAAAATTATTATTGTTTTGTAATGTATTATTATTATTGTATGGTGTATTTTAAACCTCATATGGCGAATCGTATATTTTTCATACATATCAAATATTATTTTGTGTTGTATTATTGTGTAAAATTTTTTATTTTTATATGTTTGCGATGATACACTAAAATGAAGATATGATTCATTAATTTTGATATTATGATTCATTAAAAGTTATATTAAGATACACTAAAATGATGTTATGAATCATAAGTCTCATTGATATATAGATATATACATGTAATTAATATAAATTTTTAAAGTTCTTAAAACATATCCATGTTTGGTCTTGTTTTGAAGAGTTTGAATTTAGATGAACAATGGTATAATTTTTTTACATTTTGGACTTATATTTTAAAAAATACAATAATTTAAAGTTAATATAATAAAAAGTAACCCAGTCAACGGGTGCCAACTCACGGCCGCTCCCAAATTGTACGCGGGACGACTGCACGATCGCACGTCTGCTCATTGTAAGGGTGTGTAAGTTAAGGCGTAAGCTGTAAACGCGCTCAAAACTATTTGAACTAATCAGACCACATTGTAATTAATGATATTAGATTCAACTCGGGATCCCAAACCTTATGGTAGACTGGGTAAGATTTGGCTCAACTTGAAACTACTAGGTAGTAAATAGAATGAATGACGAGGATATCGTGTTATTTGGAATGCGCCGAGGAAATGACAAGAAACTTTAGTTCATTAATTCAAACTAAGTTAGCACAAAATGGTCCGAAAAGAATTAATTTCAACCAGGAGCATAAAGATAGCCCAAAACTAGTTGAATCAAACAAATATATACAATTAATTTTTAAACCCCAAATCCACTTTTTCTAGTTAGTTTTAAGTCATAGTTTTGAAAGGTAATTTCTTGGAATAGATGACTACATATATGTACATTTGTTCTATAAAAACTGTACAGTTAGTAAATAAAAACTGTACGGATGTATATGTAAAGTTATATATTGAATTCTAATACTATTGAAATTCTAGTAGATGTAGATACTAACTTCTCAAACTATACAGTAAGCTTACAAAACCTGTACTTTTACACTATACAAAATGTACAATTTTAAATGTAGCCAAAGATAGCTACATATGGTTGTAGCTAAGAATGATTGGTTTTGAAATTCACATCTCAAGCTCACCAGAATCAGGAGTTTGCCTTGATCAAATTTTGAAGGGGGTCCTCTCTATGATATAATGTAGATTAACTTAATTTTAAAAATGAGTTAAATAACACATTTTGAATAAAAATTAATTCAAAATCAGGTTGGATAACAATTTGGTGCAACATAATTTAGTGTTTCAGATAGAAGGTGAATTAGTGCTATTTTATAGTAGGCCTACAAAAAATTTTAGTTAATCAGATTGCTTTGATTAAATTAAACTTTTAAATAATTCGGCTCGGTTATTAGTTTTATTTGAACAGGTTAATCAAAAATATAATTTTAGCTTTTTAACTTTTTTAATAAAATTATTAAGTAAAGTATTTTTTTTGAAAATAGAAAATGAATCATTCATTGATAAAGAGTGAGTACATACCTAGAGGACCGAGGATAGGCTAATGATAGAATAAATAAGCGAAGCAGAAGCTAGTAGGATAATTAATACTACTCAAGAGAGGAATAAGCATAAACCGAGACAACAAGGAAGTTGGGACAATCATAACAAGATTTCCAAATCTGAGGCTGAATTAAACAACACAACAGTGAACCAAAAAGGACCGAGCCACTTAGGTCAGCCTTATCCTAGAGAATGAATGCCTATCCAACTGCACCAGGAAGCATCCGTGTAGTAAGAGTGCAAAGGGGGAAAAAATAGTTCCCTGAATGATACTGCCGATGATATGAGAAAATCTTGATGCCATGACTACCAACAACATGCAAGCAAAAACTACCAAAAAAGTTCCAACTATACGACAGAAACCGACAACACACCCCAGCCAATTGGAGTCCCAATTGTGGAGAAGACCTCCTTATTAAGCGTACAACATAGTTGAGACTCCAAGACGTGCTAGCTATCAAGAATCTCTGCCATTCCTAATGGCCAGCGGAGTTCCTCCTCATTTTCCTTGCCAGTCCGAGGAGCATCCAGAGATTGCCTCTACATTGGATTTTGGGGGGGGGGGGGGGCGAGGGTTCATGCTGATGAATTAAATCAATAACCAGGACTAGATTCTTCCAGAGAGATGTCTTGCCTTTCTTATGGTTCATCACCCCCTTGGGAGGAGTAGTATGGATACCATGAACTTCCTTACCTCGCAAAATTCTTTCATAGTCACGTTTCTTCCCATTATGTGAGTCTGGAAAGCCTTCACTAGTACAAAAAAGCCTATTTCGGTGCCCCTATTTCGGCGGTTGTGAGTACAACCGCCAAAATAGGGCCCCGAAAAATTCCCTGTGTAAAAAAAGACACATATTTCGGCGGTTCCTAGCTAAGAACCGTCGAAATAGGGTCATCCCGGTTCAATTTTTCACATTCCAGGTTTTTTTAGTCTATTTCGGCGGTTCCTAGCTAAAAACCGCCGAAATAGATGATATTTTTTAAAAACCGCTCATGTCTCCGCCTTTTTTTCTCATGTTTCCTCTCTCTCTCTCTCTCTCTCTCTCTCTCTCTCTCTCTCTCTCTCTCTCTCTCTTTATTCTCTTCATGTCTGCGCCTCCGCTCCCCCTCCATTCTCTTCTTGCGTCTGCTCCTCTGCCTCCCTCTCCATTCTCTTCTTGTTCTGCTCCTCCGCCTCCCCTTCATTCTCTTCTTGTGCTGCATCTCGCTCAACAGATTGATGACGGGGTTGTTGTTCATCCCGAACCGGTTATATACTCGAACTTATCTTATTCTCTCTGGTGAATAAGGAATGCATACATGCTTTATACGTTTTATTCTCTTCACTGTAGGTAATTTTGTAACTGGAGAACAAGGAACATATTTTGCGCGCCTCTCTTCTCCTCAACAATGAACCAACGAACAAGGAAACATGCTCTGCACCTCAAGGTAATTCTACAACCTTAATCGGTGAACAAGGAACATGCTCTGCGCCTACAATCTCTTTACTCACGGTAATTATGCAACTGGAGAAAGGAACATGCTTGCGCGCCTCTCTTCTTTGCGCCTCTATTATTTTGCAACCCTAACTGGTGAAACGTTGGTTTTTGCGCCTCTGTAATTTTGCAATCCTAACTGGTGAGGTTGAAGACGAGGAAACAATAACAATTTTTTTAATTACACCTATTTCGGCGGTTGTTAGCTAGGAACCCTCGAAATAGGTGTCTTTTGTTTTGTTCTAAAAACGCGCCTATTTCGGCGATTCCTAGCTAACAACTGCCGAAATAGGTATCTATTTCGACGGCCTCCATTTATGCAGTTCAGAACCGCTGAAATAGGCCCTAAAAAACACAGAAAAAGGCTGTTTTTCTACTAGTGCTTCTCGCTCTTTGCCTTTAACAAGCTCAGTTGGTAGGCTCAAGGATGCTCTCGACCTTTCCAGGAGTGTGCCTGTTATGCCCCAGATTTTTTTTATTTTATCTTGTATTACTTCCTTCTGATTCCCAAAGGGAGTTCGAGTCAATCTTAATCTTACGTTAGTATGTTTATAACATTCTCTTAACGTTAATAAGTTAGCTTGAGGAAGGAGGCTATAGACGTCTTTCCTGATTTGTTATTACTTAAGGAGTTAGGAACTTATTATTTTATTTCTCATTTTTTTTTTCCTAACCCTCCTTCTCAATTTTCTAATCACGTTCTATCTTCCCTTCCACTTCTGACATCTATTCACGACAGTTCTCCTCTCCTTACTCCCGCTTCACTCCTCAAAAGTAACCTCCCTTTGCTCCTCTCCCTCTTCTTCAATCTCCTCCCTATAACCGATTGTTGGTCATTTGCGTATGGGATTCCGATTCTGCTAGTCGGTCGATCGTCAGGTTTGGATTGTGATTTGATTTTGTTCTTCATTGATTTCCTTTTTTCCTCTTTCTGATTTTGGATTATGGAATCCGGTTGTTCAGTTCTTTAGTTCATCAATTCGAGTGGAGATTCGAGGAATCCGAAGTGTAGAGTCCTCTGAGATTGCATTGCGTCGGATGTGAGGTAGGTGGTGAATGGATTCGGTTGTGTGTGTTCGTCCATGGGGATTTCTGATTTTGTTTGTTCTTCGTATATGATTGTTTTAACTCTTTGATTTGGTGATGTTTTTGGTTGATTTTGATGTGCGTATGATGCGTTAAAACCCCATGGAAATGTGTTTTCGATTGGCTAATTTCTACTATAAATTATGTATGTTTTGTGGGGGTTTTGTGGCTTGGTTCTGGCTGTTTTCCGTAATTGATTTTGCAGTTTTCGGTATGTCCGAACATGTGTCCGAACATTGAAGTTCGGACATCATACGCCGGAAGATTTTCTGACTCTCGAATTAGGTCCGAACATGCAAGGTCGGACGCATGTTCGGACCAACCTTTGTTTTAGCATAACTTCTTCGTTTGAGCTCCGTTTTGAGTGCCGTTTGCGGCGTTGGATTCCTCTTTCGAGTACTATCTGTTCTGGTATGTTTTGGTACATGTATATATGTACTTTGATTTGAAAGTCTTAAATAAGCCTTTGAACTCTGATTGCTCTAGAAGAGTGTTTGAGCTTCTATGCTTCTGGTTGGTTTTCGTGTTTGCTAGTCAGTGTATGACTTTTGTTCTGATAAAGGATTATGATCCGTTTGATGTGCTTTGGCCCTCTGTTCTGTTTCTGTTAAAAGCTTCTGCTTTCTGCTCTGTTCTGACAAGGACTTTTGTCCCGTTCTGTTTAAAGCTTCTGTTTGTTAAGCCTCTGTTTTGGGACCTAGTTACTTTGCTTCTGAGCCGTGAATGGCTGGGTCGAGCTATTCCGTGGTATACCATGTAGACGTCATTCTGAGTGTGGGTCATGCCCAATCTGTTCTGTGGGGTTGACAAACCCTTTGGCCTTTGGGTCATTTCTGCGTTGTCGAGGGATCTGTTAGATCCATGGGTCTTCGACCCTTTCTAAGTGTTATGTTTGGTGCTAGTGTCCCACTTCTGTTTGTGTTCTGTTCGGCTTCTGTCTGTTCTCTCTGCTTTTATTTGACAGACTACTGTGTGCTTTCTGTCCTTTGAACACCTATGTTTGTTTGTACTGCTTCCGCCAGTCCTGTTTGTTTTCAAACTCAGATAGGCTGCTGTGTGCTTCCTGTCTGTTGAGGATTTCTGATTTGTAAAGTGCTCCACTTCGTCTGCTCTCTATCTGTATTTGATTTGAGACGGTCTGCTGTGTGCTTACCGCCTTCTGATAAGTTCCGGATTTTGCTAAGCTTCTGATTTTGCTAAGCTTCTGATTTTGCTAAGCTTCTGATTGTGTTTAAGCTTCTGAGTTTCTTAAGCTTCTGATTTCTTCAAGCTTTCAGCTTCAGTTTACCTTCTGCTATTAAGTGTATGTTTTGACCACCGCTTAGCTTCTTGTGTTTTAGACTTCAGTCTATTTGAAAGACTTCTGCTTTGCGTCTGATTTTGCTCTGGCTAAGCGCTTTCGTATACGTGTATATGTATGTTCAGTATCTGTTTTGAGCATGCTCAGCTGATGAAGTTTATCACCTGCTGAGCAATAGTTTTGCTCACCCCTATCTCCGTCTGATTTGCAGGTTTTAGTTCGTGCTTGGAGATTCAGCTCTTACTTTTCGTTTTGGCATTTGAGTTTTGTATTTAGTTTGTTTGGCCTTAGGGCCCAGTTGTATTTAGGATATGCTTTGTAATTCAGTTTGGCTTCCGCCTGTGTATTGTAAAGACATTTTGTAATCGTTTATCTGGTAATATATGAGCATCAGTTTCTGTTTTGGGGTTTCGATAGTGTAGCCTTGCGTGTCTTAGGTAATAAGCGCACGACGTGTAACGGTCTCCCAACCAGGGTGGTTTTGGGGTCGTTACAGTGCCTTTCTCCAACCAGGGTGTATCAACGTCTTTTCCAGGCGATGAGAGAGGTTCATTGGCGACGGGAGGAAGAGGGGAAGGACCAACATCCGCTGAAGTCGGCTAACTTAAAAGGCCGCATGCAACCTTCTAGGAGTTAGTATTGTCATTTGGGTTAAGACGTCCTCCGATCCGAAGGCCTGATGCTCTCAGCCAGGGACCATATGGAAATATACAGGAGCGCAAAGCGAGCTGACTTGGATAGTCTTTTGTTGCATGAGAGACTATGCCAAGCAGATCGGCGGGAGCCGCTCATAGGTAACCCTCAAGGTAGATTCAACTCCATCGAGTGTGATTCCACGACAATGTAGGACTGGTTTTTTAACCAATGTCAAAACCTAGAAACGAAGAAAATTTCCTCCGAGTTGCAATTAGCAAGGCTACGGGTAGTGGTTCTGTTGTATAAAATGAGAGGCATGTCGTGGATCTTTACCCAAAGAGGAAAAGTTGAGAAATCATGGTCAGAGGGGCCTTCTTTTTGTCTATACGCTGAAGGATAATAAGAGTGATGTCGAAGGACCAAGGGCCACCAGCAAGGACCATGTGCAGTATGCCAATGCGCTCAAACTCTAGCAGGAAGATTTGCAACGTTGTTTGGTTTGATTTTCAATGAGCCCACCATTTGCCAAACTTTAGACAACGTAGTCTCCATTGCTTGGATATCAACTCCACGATTGGATATAATCTTCCCCAAAAGACATCTTTTGAATGAGTCATGGTCCATGAGGTTGTCAATCCCCATCGGGCGTACCTCGTCTTCAGTTAGGGAGAGTTCCTTGCACTGGCTTGAGAGCTCCTTCACCGTTCTTCGAAGGGGAGATCCCATATCAATTATGGCTTCACCAGTTCTCGAGAGAGCAATCGAGGCCTAAAAAGTAACTTCAAAGTGAGTAAATTCTTGCCGTGGACCGCTGTAGGGATAAAGCAAACCAGGCTAAACTTTGTGAGAAAAAACCCAGCGTGCAATCAAGATATGAGAGAGCATGACTGAGCTCATTAATTGAGCATTAATGAGCTGAAAAGCTGTCAAGGAAGAGGGGCAAAAAAGAGGAGCATAGCACTCTCGCCAAAGAGAACGTTAAAACTTACAACAAACTATTATATACCGTTAAAATTGTAAAGTTATAAAAACTAATAGTTACATCAAAACCATTAAGCCATTACTTTCTCTATAATTAGTAAAAAAGTTACAAAATCTATGTTCCTAGTTTCAAAAGTTATTTTTTGGGCCATGCAGTGTGGTCTTACCTTTTTTATACTCTCTCTGTCCCTAATTGACCTCTCCTTAATTATTTGGATATGTCGTTTGACTTCAATATTTAACATATAAGATAATATAATTTTATAAATCTAAATTTTATAAGGGAATCTTTATGCAAAAAGCTATATGTTATAGAACTTTATTTTATAAAATTACTTTATCTTATATATTTAATATTGAAGTGGAAAAACGCATGAGTGACAGCCGACATTAACTTATTAGCTGCTTTTTTTTTGAATAAAAACTCATTAGCCAGTATTAACGGAGGTTATGACCATTGACCACCCCAGCCTTTGGGTTTGAAGATGAAAACACATCACCTTGAGAGGCTCGGAAGCGCTTTTGATTTGAGGTCAAAAGGTCTCCATTGAAGCGTATACTTCCTCCTGCCAATTGCAATCAGATGTTATCAGTTGAAGTTTATACTCGAGTTTTGAAAACCGGAAACCAAAATTCGCTGACAATGTAATTTCGTCTTCTCCGTTCTCAGTGCTCCCACCCGAACCAATATCTGCCACTGGGTTGATTGATCATTCACTCAGGGTCGCAATGCGCTGCTGGTATCAATGATCTGCACTTCTATTCCTTCTTCATTCCACGCGTTCAGTTTCTTATCCGCCGCTGCAGTTCAAAATCAGATGCTTCTTTGGACGTTAACTGAGCAAAAGAGCAGAACCTCTTTGCCTTCAATATTCCTGTTCTCTTTTCTCAATGAGGGGGCGAGGACACTCTCCTTCGTCAACCCTCACCCGTCTGCCCTATTGGGTCAGTCGCATTTACCATTCAGCTCCTCAGTTCAACCGACCTTTGAGCCTGACAATTTTCCCTTCTTCCGCTGGGTTGCGGGTTGACTCAAATCGTTTATCTCTCTCAGATTACGCTTCTCTCCTTCAATCTTGTGTGTCTGAGAGAGCTATAAAGCCTGGTAAACAAATACATGCGATACTTTGCCTTTTGGGGCTAGGCTCGAATACACTTCTCGCGACCAAGCTCGTGAATTTGTATAGTAACTGCAATGCATTGCCTTTCGCCCACCGCCTGTTCGACAGAATTTCTAAGACCAATGTGTTCCTTTGGAATGTTTTGATTCGTGGGTACGCTTGGGACGGACCCCATGACTGCGCAATAGCGCTTTACTTTGATATGCTTGGTCGTGGCTATCTAATGCCTGATAATTTCACTTTCCCGTTTGTCCTCAAAGCCTGTTCGATGCTTTCTGCCATCAGGCATGGGAGAGAGATTCACGAGCATGTGATTCGAACTGGGTGGGAGAATGATGTGTTTGTGGGGGCGGCTCTCATTGACATGTATGCCAAGTGTGGTTGTGTAGAGACTGCTCGAGAAGTGTTTGATAAGATCCCCTTGAAAGATGCTGTTTGTTGGAATTCAATGCTGGCTGCTTATGCGCAGAATGGTCTCCCAGATGAGTCACTTGCTTTGTCGAGAGAGATGGCGTTTTCTGGTGTAAGATACACAGTTGCAACTCTTGCAACGGTTATCTCGGCCTCGGCTGATGTGGCAGCTCTTCCCCAAGGGAGAGAGATTCATGGGTTTAGCTGGAGACGAGGGTTTGATTCCCAGGACAAGGTTATTACAGCCTTTGTCGATATGTATGCCAAGTGTGGCTCTCTACAAGTATCCAGGAGCTTGTTTGGGCGGCTTCAGGAGAAAAAGGTGATCTCTTGGAATGCGATGATCACAGGGTATGCTATGCACGGTCAAACAGCGGATGCAGTTGGGCTCTTCGAGGAGATGAAAGCTCAAAGAACTCAACCTGATCACATTACCTTTGTGGGTGTTTTGTCAGCTTGTCGGCATGGGCGTTTACTGGATGAAGGGTGGAAATATTTCGATCAAATGTTAGGAGAGTTTAAAATTGATCCAACAGTGCAACACTATACCTGCATGGTGGACCTGTTGGGGCATTGTGGTCGTGTTAGTGAGGCCTACAATCTCATAATGCAAATGAAGGTGAGGCCAGATTCAGGTGTGTGGGGCTCATTGCTAAACGCTTGTAAAATCCAAGGAAACGTTGAGCTAGGAGAGCTTGCATTGGATAGGCTAATTGAGTTGGAACCAAATGATTCTGGAAATTATGTGATATTGTCCAATATCTATGCTCAAGCTGGGAAATGGGAAGGGGTGGCAAGGGTGAGAAGGATGATGCTGGATAAAGGTGTGAAGAAGAGTATTGCTTATAGCTGGGTTGAGGCAAAGGGCAAAGTTCATGCGTTTCTATCAGGAGATACTTCACATCCTTTATCTGATGCATTATATGCTGAGCTGGGTAGGATAAACAAGTTAATTATAGAAGCTGGGTATGTTCCAAAGACTGGGTCTGTTTATTATGATATTGAAGATGATGATAAGGCTCGTATTGTATCTTGCCACAGTGAAAGGCTTGCGATTGCTTTTGGGCTGATCAGTACGCCACCTGGTGCAAGGCTTTTGATAACGAAGAATCTTAGAGTCTGTGAGGATTGCCATGATGCTATCAAGTTTATCTCCAAAGTCACTCATAGGGAGATCACTATTAGAGATGTGAATCGGTATCATCTTTTCAAGGAAGGAGTTTGTTCATGTGGTGATGATTGGTAAAAGGATATGAATTGGCGTGGATAAAAGAGAAGTGCAAAGTCTGTTTTTGAGGATTGCATGGATTCAAGGAGATCGTTTGGGTGAATGATATTGATTCTTCACCTGCTGCTGAGAAGTTGGAGGTATGATTAGCTTTCATGGCTGGGTTCTGCCTGGTTATCGGTTTTGCTTGGCAAACTGGATGTGATCTGAAGGACCAGGGTTATGGAATGTTGACTCCAAGCCCTATTGAGCAGAACACCTGTAACACGCCTTTGATGACAGATAAACGGGGTACGCCAAGAGAGCGAGTTGATCACAATCTGAACATCAAACTGTGATTGTGAAAAGGTGAATGGTTTTGAAGCAGTTCTTTGACGATAATGTCCCAGAGAACTGAAAGAAGAAGCAACTGATGGTCAAAATTTCTTTTGGTTCAAGATTTAAACCTTCGTGTTCAAGTCATGTTGATGTCTCCCTGAATATGGGGTCTCGATCACAATTTGGCATAACCATTTAATTTATTCTTGACACGATTTTCCATGTTTGGTGAAATATGTTTATTCATTGGTTCCAGAAGTCTAATGAGGGAGAGTAACTTTGTGCAACTACTATTAAGGGTTTTCTTTTTTGCCATTTGGTATTGGACCATGATGTGGTTTATTTTGTTCATACCGGGTTTCTAGTCTTGTGACTTGCAACGTTACCTTTCAAGTACCCAAGATCAGCGCCCAGTTTGGCACTAGCTTTCAAATTTATAGGTTTGATTGTTTGTGAAACAAATACTGTAGGGGGTTGAATTAGATGTTGATTTTGTGAGAGGAAATACCAGCAGGTCTCTCTTTTTCTACATACTCAATCACAAACTGTACTGCCAGCGGTTTAAAATTTATTTGAATTTTCTGTACTAGAGAAGAATATGCTCCACTGAGGTGAATGTTAGGTACCCTGGTTTTAGTTTGGGGTAGCCAAAACAGTTCTTGAGACCACAGTTCTGTTAGAAGTGCTATTACTGTAGATGTTTGTGAGCTTGCAGATTTATAAGAAGAAGCATACATGATTTAGGTTTCCTTTTCATGACTGGTTGAAGTGACCAATTTATTTGGATACATTCTCCACAAGTTTGGTAACCCCAGCTAGAAAAGACTTGGATTCAGAATAACATTTCCACTTATATAGATTCAACGGCAACGTATGAAAGCTAGAGAACTAAGGGAAAGGTGATAGAGCATTGTGGGCTCACTGCATTTTGTTTTTTATTGAATAGAAAATCTTCTGACATTAAAGTGACATATATGGAACTACCACTCTCTTTTTCTTGATCTGAATGATAAAATCACCTGATTCATTTCTCTTTTGTTTTGTTTAAATTAGTTTTGTGTGAAGCGTGCTCTTTTCGCATGATTTTCGTTGAACTTGTTCTACACCCTCTTGAATTTTTTCACTGGCTGTAGGCCATGTATATTTTCAGGGCAACGGAAATCTGCCGCCGATTAGGACATATTATCTGATCCAGCAAACTCCTTTACGAGACCTAGAGAAACTGAAGCTTCTGACTTCCAAAAGATGGAGAGACAATTGCAAAGGTTAACAATTCAGAAAATGACAAGGACCCACCAAACTGTCAGAAAATTCAGAAGTTTTACCTGCGGTTCAAGAGGATTAGTCAGGTATAGCTAGGTTTATTCATCCACTGATATGATCTTTTTGGCTCAAGAGGGCACTGATCTGGCTAAAGATTATGAAGTCTCTCGTTGTTTTGTTCTTCAAGAGCAAAATTTTCACTACAGAAGGATACAGACAAGCTAGAATCTGGCTCAAACCCCCTTGAAATAGCATCATTAGATTCTAGTTCCAAGCATATTGAACAACCAATTGATGAAAATATTAGCAAAGGAGAATCAAGAAAATTCAAAATTGGTGGCAGTCAGTGCTGAAAGTTGACAAAAAATTGTGTTCAAAGTGATATTGTAGTTACTGACTAGCCACATTTTGTCACTGACGCTAATGGTAGTACAAAACAGAAGTTAGATGAACATATTGTAGGGTCTTCTGTAGTTGTGGAAGTATCAGTTGGTGATGAGGCTGGGAATTCTGCAAGTATCAAAGAATCAGAAGGCCAAGATGAAGCAGGGGCCGAGGTGAAGCAGGGAGCAGCTCCCAAACTTTTGAGGTCTCCGCAGAAGAGGCATTGAAGGTGGCTCAAGTGTTGGCTTCTCTGGAAGCAAAATATGTGACCAAAACTGATGACGCCCAGGAGAAGGATAAGGATGGTCTAATTGATGTCATCCTGTGAATCTGATTCTGTTGAGTCTGCTGAGCTTGAAAAGGTGAAAAGGGATTTGAAAATGATGGAAACTGCACCATATGGTGTTTCTCGTCTTTACAGGTATTTGGTGGATCCTTCTGACTAAAAGGAAAGACCAAAGGAAAGACAAAAATTGGTATCTGATTCACGAACCAAATGAGTGGGTATCTTGCTTGTTTCAGGGTAAAACGAGAAATATTGCCGGGTTGACGAATGAACATGAACATCTATAGGCTATGATTGAAAACTTACGGCTATGAACTCCAGTTCTCTGCTCTCTCTAAATACAAATTGTACATCCTACCCTTCAATGTTTGACGAGTATCCAAGCATAAGGTTCATCACATGTTCCTGCTGAGAGCATGCTAATGGGAAATGTAGATGTTTTAAAGATTAGGATTAGAATTTGAAAACGCTGAGCTATGGTTTAAGTTCTTTTAACGGAGCAATTTTGTTAGAATTGTAACTATTTTTGTTCTCTTCCAGTGCTGATTAATAAAACATGTTGTATATCTACCGTGGGTGACACTTGCTTAACGTTTTTCTTTATATCTACCGTGGGTGACACGTTGTATATGATGGGATGTGCAGGCTCGAATATGCAACATAATGGGGCAAGTTCTCCACTCTGACCCATACTATCGAACACAAAGTCAAAATAATAACCCCTCAAGCGGTGCCCAAATTATTGGGCTATTTCAGCTCAAGATCGCTTTGTGTCAGAGAGGAGATCCAGCGATGATTCCCGAGTAACTTCAAGAACCTATCTAATAGAGGCTTGACCACGGGGTTAAAAGTGTCATGGAAATCAATACCTTGGGTTTGAGAGTAGCCTTTAGCCACAAGGCGGCGTTCCTCCTTTCAATCTCACTATTTGCTTTGTATTTTGTTTTGAGGATCCACTCGACTCCCAAAGGCTTAGCTTGTGGTGGTTAGGGACTAGGTCCCATGTTTTGGTTTGCAAAAGGGCATTGAACTCACTTAGCATAGCTTCTCTCCATTATGGGTATTTAAGTGTCTCCTTAAAAGATGGTTCATGTGGTATCTCAGTAGGACTAGTAGTGACTGTGTTTGCTTGGGGCTAGGGGATGGTGCCATCCTGGCGAATTAAGGATTTAGTGATGTGGGTTGTAGCCCAAAAAGACACAGAGGGTAGACCTGCAAGAGAATTTGTGAGCATTGCATGGTCTCAAATTTGGCCAGCATGCACAACCAAATACCCTGAGATGGGAGTAATCAGGGGGGGGGGCTTGAAATAGTTTCTCATAAGGAAAGCATGTTCCCAGAAATGATAGGGTAAGGAAGAGTGAGACAGAAGAGTTAACCCCTTGTCAACAATCACTAGTGCAAAAAGGGTCTTTTTCGGCGGTTTTTTTATGCCTTTTTCGGCGGTTTACAACCGCCGAAAATGCTACCGCCGAAAAAGGGTCTTCCCATATTTTCGGCGGTTGTACAACCGCTGAAAAAAAGCAACTATTTTCGGCGGTTCCTAAGTCAAAAACCGCCGAAAAAGACCTATTTCAGAGACAAAAATTAACGTGAAAAAATGGGGGATTTTCGGCGGTTCCAAGTAGAAACCGCCGAAAATAAACAGTTTTTTTTTATTATTTTCGGCGGTTTCTACTTGGAACCGCCGAAAATCCCCCATTTTTTTTTGGTTTTTCTCGTTTTCGTTTATAATCCCACATATGTCGCAAAACCTGTTAATATGCATCCAAATATGTCCACATATCTCTCTACACCACATGGTGGAGGATCTCATCACTCTTTGTAAGTAAATTGTCAAAAAAATCCCAAAAATAATGACACGGCTTACAAATGACCATACACACCACATTTAAAATGGTCACAAGACCATACACCACAATTCACATAGTCACAAATGACCATATACATACATAATTGATCAAATGTTCACTAATATACTCATAGTGGTCATTTTTTACAATCTATCTAACCATAAAAGTCTAACGAAAGTTCTACATAACAATTCGAGAACAAAAAGCAAAAATCAAACCAAAGTGATGGAGACGAAATCCGCCCAATCCTCTAGCATCCCGTTGATGGTTTCTGCGTGATATTCTCCAACACTAGGAAAAACCTTTGAAAAACAAAACAAGATAAAATTGGTTAATCATCAAACAATTATATTAGTAATTGAAAAATAAATATAACTTCGATATACCTTTTCTAAATGATCATCCATCTCACCAAATAGGGTGACTATGTCATGCATATACCTCATGACATAATACCCACACTCTGAACCTCCGGGTTGACGTGAACACTTAAACACAGGAAGAACAAAACTAATTATATAAGACATTTATTTGTGATTACAACCAATCAATAATAAACAAGTAACTGATGACACATTTACCTTCACTGAAGTCCATTGGATGGAATTTTTTGACCTTACACCAAGCTCTGCAAGCAAAACACCTTGATACCAACTGCATAATTATTATCATCAACATATATACATTAATTAAATTAGGATATCCATTCATAATAAAATTAAATTAAAGGAGTTGAAATACATAAAGAATTGCTTCATAATGTACTTACATGCTAAGTTGTGGCTTTATCTTGATGTCTCTTGGATTTCCGGTTTGCAACGGATCAAGAAATAGTATCCGCGAACGATCCAGACACAACACCAGTAAAACCCAATGGCCACTGTGTAATACCAAAACACTCACATGTCATTATAATGCATGTGTGCACAGATAACTACAACACTTATTCAAATTAAAATGATAAACATAAGTTAATACTTTTGATGATAAGGTAGCATAAGATATTTCTTCCTCGCTCTGATGCTGTTAGTCAACGCACGCTGTATGTACACCCTACAACCTTCTGCATCGAACTTCAGAGCAGTGAATGATGCTCTTTCAGGACACAAAAATCCATACTTGGTAAGGCCAAAAGATTGCATTTTGTCATTCAAAAACCTGTTCATAAATAAGAAGACATAAAATTAATCAACATTGCTTCAGAACATCAATTTATAACTTAATTATAAAACAAAACTAATACTTACAGAATAAATGAATGCATCACTGCAACAGGCACCCAATCAAATCGTATGATGTCCTTAACATCAGTCGTATACATGTGGATTTCTACAGATCGTCCGTAGTGAAGAAGGTCATCGTCAAAAGTGAGTAGGATAGAATTTCTGCCATCTGGGAAGTCGCAGATTAGATCATGCAAGCTTTTCATGTTTGGCCCCAAGCGTGCATATACGGAATCGTCCACCAAATTTTCTCTTTCTACAACATTGGTGGATGCTCTGTATTCAGAAGATCCAATCTTTGACTTCTTTTTCTCAGGAGATCCAGATTTCTTTCTTAATGCCTATTTACAACCGACATTCAATACTAGTCATGAACTGAGCATCCACACATACTATATTCATGTAATGAACAATAATAACTACACTAGTGGTTAGTATTAGACATACCTTCACACACTTCTGAATCAGGCGAATGGGCCACTGAACGAATGCACCCTTTGCAGACCGAACTGTGCTGTACTCCTCCGTAGGTACAGGGAGTGGTAGATCAGGAACCTCATAAATCGGTTCGTCCACAGAGACTCTCCCGTGATACGGCTTCAGTGGTATTCCATGGGTCACGTCATTAGGGCCTGATTGGTACACCCTTCCTTCCGCGACACATATTTCTTCATTGTTGTGTGGAAGCAGGAGGTTACAGTTCCACGGGTCCTACAATTTCATCAGATTAGTAGATGTTGAACTAAAAATATGTAATAAAACATATGACAACTAATAGAACAGTTAAAGGTATAAAAAATTACCTGTACATAAGCGTAAGGATACTGGTCATTGGAATCCACACTTGTGAACACCCCAGCAGGAGTAGGGTCAGAATATCTTGGAGGAACATATGGCTGGGATGCATGACTACCTTAACGTATAATACACAATTGTTTGGACATGCGTGTATCTTTTCGTACTCCACACCCATAGGACACATCAACTTTTTTGCATCATAAGTGGAAGTAGGAAGATTGTTATCATCTGGTAGCATGTCATGGAATAGTTCTAGTATTGCGGTAAAACTCTTATCACTCAAGCCAAATCTTGCTTTAAGATTGAACAAATGCAGCACGGATGTCAACTTTGTATATTTGTTGCATCCGGGAAACAAAGGGGAACGTGATGCATCAAGTAATCTTTGATATTCAGCCGGTTTGTCTGTGAAATTATCTTCAACATCTTGCAGCATAGAGTCCAGTTGTTCAATCTTATCACTGTCGTCGTTGATATCAGTGTCACTCAGATCACACGTATTATCAGGAAATGTAGTATCGTCTGTAACCATTTCTGGTTCACTGTTCGGTTGAGTGGAAGTTTGAACCCTGCTACTGGCTTCTAATGACTCGCCATGCAAAAACCATATCTTATAGTTCGGCATAAATCCACGCCTTGATAGATGAAATCTGATTGTATGTAGGTTAGGAAACTTATTGTGAAGTTCACATTGTGCACATGGACAGGGAATGTGTGTCTCGTTCATCCTTTTCTGATGATCGAGAGCTGCTTTGCAAAATTCATTATCCACTTTTGATTCAAAATAATTCCCTCGCTGACCGTACATCCATTCACGGTCCATTCTACAAACTCCAAATGAAAGTTAAAGCTTAAAAATATGTAAAAAAATATATTGATAATGCATAATAAATTAACTTATATTTTAAATAATAAATATGAAAACAACAATAACTAAACTATCTTTGGAAATGATATATAATGATATGGTTCTTGCATGGCGAGTCTGTATAATATATATATACACATCTACAATATATATTATAGATATATACTACTTGATTATCTTATATGTACATATCATAATATATATATATATAATATATATAATTCTGCAACTAACTATTATATATAAATCAATGCATTTTACAAACAATTATGATAAACAGAAATTCAACGAGGTTGAAGAACAAAACTAACCTGTTTTTGGAAGGACGAGGAGTATGCGAAACAAGGAGGGAGGAAACAGGGCGGAGGACGGCGACACACGAGCTCACAAGGAGTAACTGTGAACCATAATAATTAGAATAATAGTTGTAGTTATAAAAAAAGCTACGTACAATTATTCAACAAGAACTACCCTCACCTCAACTGGGCTAGCTCACCTCCGATGGAGGTAACAGGACGGAGTACAACGACAAGGGTATAACTGTAACGAACCATATTAATAATAAGTGAGGATAATAGTTGTAGTTATGTAAAAAAATCACAATTAATTATCAACAAAAACAAACCCTCAACTCACATGTTTTCCCCCTTTTTGGACTCGTTTCAGGTCGCTAAACCGGCGACTTGTTAGAAGTGAGGATGAATTGTCGCGTGTAGCTACACCGCCAACTTATGACTAATTCATTGTCAATATTTAATCAATAATCATAACTTATTGTAAATCAAATTATAAAATTAAGTAACCATAAGTCAACATTTTTGATGTAAATTCACACGACAAACCACCAATGACGCTTACTTGTCAACAATTCACACAAACAATGGTAGAAAAGCACAAAAATATCACTGAAATCGGTTCAGCCATTTCATCGAACACTTTGCGGGCATATGCATTATTTTGTAAAATTACACACATATAGCAATTCCAATCAAACCAAACAATCTACTATACTCCAAATGACATAAATCAAGCAACCATTATACATATGCACCAAAATAATGCCCAAATCGACCACAAATCGAAATTTCAAATTCGGACTCAAATCCCTAATTTTCGGACCTGTTATCGTTTCTGCTGGTGTCGAACAGCGCCCACCTCGACGGCGTCGATGAAGGACGACGGCGGCGGCGCAGGAAGTCGGCGGCGGCGGCGGAGGAGGGGACGGAACAGGGCGGACGAGGTGGAGGCGACAGAGAGAGGTTGGAGAGCTAGCGCAGGTGAGAGGAGAAAATAACGACGATAGGGTATTCTGTCGGGGCGGGGGTCGATTAAAAGACTCTTTTTCGGCGGTTCTTAAGCTAGGAACCGCCGAAAAAGCCCCGGTTTATTTTTTTTTAAAAGTTGGTCTTTTTCGGCGGTTCAGAACGAAGAACCGCCGAAAATCATTAACAATTTTCGGCGGTTGTGTCTTTGGAACCGCCGAAAAAGACCAATTTTCGGCGGTTTTTTTAACGACCGCCGAAAATTATGTTCCCAGCGAGCTATTTTCGGCGGTTTCTGTAGGAACCGCCGAAAATGAGGTGCCGAAAAAACCTCATTTTCTACTAGTGAATGTGTCTGTGACGACTTTCAACAGTCCCATTCTGGGCATGAGAGTGAGGGCAAGTCACTCTATGTATGATTCCTTGAGATTTCAGGACCTTGGAAAGAGGAATAAATTCTGCACCTCCATCAGTCTGCACAGCTTTAATCTTAGCATCAATCTGCTATTGCACATAGCTCATAAATTCTAGAAAACACTAGTAGCAACAGATTTAGTGGGGATGATAAAAATCCAAGTAAACTTGGTGTAAACATCAACAATGGATAGGTAATAGTGCCCACCATTAGCAGCTAAAACCGGAGCAGGTCCCCAAATATCTATAAACTATAGTTCAAAGGCCTGATTATAAATAGTATTGTGCTGATAGTGAGGGAGAGAGTGGAGTTTCCAAGTGCTTTAAGGAAGTAGAAACAAGTAAATTATACTGGTTGATAGTCAGCCTGGTGACCCTTGGAGAGGGGTGACCCAGTATGTAGTGCCATGTGTGAGATGGTGCTTTGAAGCTGAGAGAAGCTTGATATCTTGGTGTTGGGGCTAATAGATGATAGATCCCATGCTTAACTCCTCCTCTGGCTAGGACTTTCTGTGAGTGAATATCTTTAATCTGGAAAAAATCTGGATGAAATTCAAAGTACACTAGGTTGTCCCTAGCAAACTGTCTCACTGAGAAGAGATTTTTATTAATAGCAGACACATAGAGAAGATTTGACAAATGAAATGCCTTATCAGAAATATGTATTTGACCTGATCCATGACTGACAATTGAGAGAGTATTACCATTTCCTAGAATTACATTATCTGTTACTGAATAGGGTTTGCTGTCAATGTTAAGATTGTTGAAGTTGTTGGTGAAATTATTTGAGGCAGCACTGTCTGGATACCAGCTCATGTCTGGTGGTTGAGGGGTGGAATAGTTGGTATAGTTAGCATTGAAACTTATGGGTGGAGGAGCCTGGTAAGCATATTTGAACCTTTGAAAGCAGTTGGGGGAGATATGCCCTGGTTTACTACAGAGCTGGCACCTAACCCTGTTGTATGTCTTGCCTAAAAAAGTGGTGTTGCCCCTACCACCACGGTTCGACCTCCCTCTTTTGGACCCTCTATCTGAAGTGGATCCTCTTCCTCTGCCTTGAGTGGAAGTTTGGGAGATTGAGTGCTCAACAGAAGTAGAATTAGCACTTATCTACATAGACGTAGGTGCTGGACATAGACTCATAGTTGAGAAGTGCTCCATAACTGATTAGAAGTTAGGGGATCAGGTCTGAGAGTAAGGTTAGTTTGAATACTCTCATATTCAGGGCCAAGCTCTGATATAACATAGGAGCAAAACTAAGAATCTATGAGTGGCTCTCCAGCAGCTGAAAGGGCAGTGGCAAAACCCCTCATCTTGGCAAAGTAATCTTCCATAGAGTCATTGCCTTTGCGGATATTTCCCAGTTGAACCCTAACTTACATAGCCCGTGCTGCAGACTAGGCAGCAAACATCTCTTTCAGGGTGTTCCATGTGACAGATGGAGAAGTACATCCCACAACATTGTCAATAATAGATTCGGATAAAGATGTATTGATGATGGGCATCACCATCTGGTCATACTGATGCCAGTTGGTGTATTTTGGGTTGACAGCTCCTCCAACAAATTGTGTTGGGCACGGTTTGGACCCATCTATCCAACCAAACAATCCATGCCCTTTGAGGTAAGGTTTAATTTGCGTTCTCCAGGTAGGATAGTTTTCTGACGTTAATTTTGTAAAATTTGATATAGGTGAGATCAAAGATGGCATTGATTATGAGATTGAACCTGCTGCTGCTGATCCAGCTGAGCCTGATGATGATGAGGACGATGACATTTGAGTTCCAGCTGAGCCTGACAACTCCGACATTTGAGCAAGAATTGAAGAAGACACTCTACGGCTCTGATACCATACAAAATATCAAGAGATTGACGGAGGCACTGATTCAAATGTGAATTGTATATTCTTCTTGTTGTCATCAATAGTCGGCTGTACAACCTATTTATAGTAGGGTTTTAGAAAGTGTACATAAGTGAAATGATGTGTTTTAGAATGTTTGTACAAGTAATGAATCAATGGACCCTATTTATCGTGGGCTGGACTAATATCGGCTTGGGCCGATTCCTTTGACTTGTTACGCCCAACCCGTGCAATTTAAGGATAAGATGCTCATGCTAAAAGAAGAAAAAACACAACGTGTAAGGAAGGTCAACATGCAAGAGGTGAACAATAAGAGGGAACAGTGAGGCTCCGTCAAGGGAGGTCGCTGGAGGTATTATGTATTCAATTATTATGATTCTATGAAAGACTAATGGTTTTGAAATGGATAATATATGTCAAGGCTAATATCTAGTACTTCCACTTGTAATCATAAATATGAATCTATGGACTTATATTGATGAAAAAAGATAGTATATTTATAGTTTATACCCTAATTCAACATAATATCATTTCCAGGGGAAGTGCTTTTGAAAGAGCAAAGGTCAATTAAATTAGGAAATTGCAGGTTAGGAGTTTCCATGTACGCTATTGGGTTTTTAGGGGCCGTTCGGCCATAGCGTTTTGTGGGCATGGCAAATAAAGCACATATTAATCCCTCAAAAGCGCTGCACTGGACCGGGTAAAATTGCCACATCAATCCACGCGATTTGTATTTTCCCACCTTTATCATAGATGTGGTATTTGCTGCGTTTAAGCCCAAAATCACAGGAAAATAATAGGAACTTTTTGAAGGGAAGTGCTAGATTACATATTCACCCCTCATTTGTTACACAACTACCCACTGTTAGTGTCTTTGTGTTCGTCGCATTCAAACCCTACACCGCCATTGAATTCGAATGAGAGCGTTTACTCCAGCAAATCTAATATCTTGGATCTCCCGGTATTTGCGTTTGAGTTTGTAGTTGATGAAGACTGTCAAAAAGGAGAATTAAGGAGGCAAGTGAGCATGAGAAGTGGATTGTGTTGAAGTTGATAAAATACAAACTGCTGGACGCCATTGTTATGCTACTGGAACTTGTGAACTCTGAAAGGGAAAGCCGAAGCTGGTGACTGAAGGCAAGAGTGGCATGGTACAAGTTTTGTTCATAAAGTGAGGGCACAATAGACATTTTACATTGTCGATCTATAATTTGCTAAATGTCACTAACGAACGACTTAAAATAAAGGTGTGGATTAATGTGCACATTAAGGTTGGTGTCAATTTACGGATTAATCTCCACATTAACACCCTTAATTTTTTACGTTGTCACCGAACGACACCTTAACCTTAACCTCAAAAACCTAACTTTTTTTTAAGCTAACAAAAACCGGAGTTCTTATTTCTAGGTAACAAAAACCGGAATTCTAATTCCTTACATATTTAAATCCTTTGTCTGTCAAATAATTTTTTCTTCTCTTTTTTCCCTTAGCAACAACGACACCTTTCTCAACGATGACCTAGAAACAAATTGGTGACAACAACCCAGTGACGAGCTTTTCTCGGCCAGCAAGAGGGAGAATGACGACATCTAAATACCAAACTGGGAGAGTGAGAGCTTTTCTCAACAAGAGCTTTCCCCGTTGATTGCACTTTCTGGAGTGCACACGTACGCAGTTATTAATTATAGCATGTTTCTAGGGAGAAGGTGTGGGATCTTCGACTTGCCGAGGCTGAATGCCTAGAAAATTCAGTGGTCGGTGAAGCAGGCAACTCTAATGCTGGGTTGGAGCCGCCAGGTAAAATGATTGGATTCCTTCCTAGTTGCTTGAGAATGAGAACTTCTCAGGCAGTTAGGTGTTTTTGGAAACGAAAGCTTAAGTTGCACCCGTTTAATTACTATCGTCGGATTGTGTTGTTATGATAATATGATGTTTAAAAGACTTTGCTTCTGATGTCTTGTTATGTTTCTAGTGTTTGCTTGTGCCTTCTGTTTGCTCTAGATGCAGGTTTATTTTCCTCTTTTGATAGAGGTGCCAATAGTCTTTCATAGGTCTTTTGGTTTTCGTAGTCATTTGAAGCATTGGAAGCTTCATGGATCAATTAATAAATTTGATTGCTCCCGTTCACATCCACCAATTCAACCACCCATTGGGTTTCGGTTGATAAGAGTGATGCATGTGTTGGGATTAGGTTTTGTTTGAGATCCTTATGCAGTGCATCCTCCTTTTGTTTGTTTCAGCATCATCCCTAGTATATGCTCAATTATGCAAGTTTGTTCCCCTATGATGACGTAGTAGTCGTCCATGATGTTTGTAGGTTTGTAATGGATCTATTATAATAATATAGTACTTGCTATTTAAAAAAAATCCTTTGTATGTGTTGTCTCTCTTAACATGGATTGTTCCGTACGCTAGTACACTGTTTAAGCTAGGCAGAGAGCTTGTAGAAGAAAAAAAAGATTGCTTTATGCGGACTCTGCTAGGATGGTCGTTACAGTATGTTCTTTACTCAATAGTCGTCTCTGCTAATCTCTTGACTATTAGATTATGGTCTATTAAACTCTTAATCTTTTATCTTTAATCTAATGACTTATATTAAAAAACATTTTTTGGAATTATTTTTAGCTGTCGCTTGAAAAGTTCACCATTTATATTTTGTGTTTTTTCATAATCAAGTTTTGAATAGCTTCTTGAATAACGGGCTTGGATCCCGTGACGGACATGATTCTTCCGTCCCTGACGGACATACACGAATTTGAACTGTGTGAGGAAAATCCATTATTTTATGCTTCAGGATTATGTGACGGAGGCCATATTTCCGTCAGTGACAGATACAATTCCAGCCATTGATTTTTTTTTTATTTTTTTATTTTAATCTGAATCGTACGATTTTTTACATATGTAAGAATGGAGATACATATGTAAGAATGGAGATATATGTGGCGTTTTTATTTTGATTGTAGAAGTGGAAAGAGGTAGTTTCAAACTTCTTTATTTTAAAGTCTTTTTTTTAACCTTCTTTATTTTAAAGTGACAATTTCAACCTTGCTCTTACGCCACTTTCTAATATGGAGGTAGGTTGACCCTTTTTTTTACTTTATCATTTTGTAAAACTTTAAAATGTTATATCTTATTATATATAAGTTCAAATAATATAAATTTTATACCATTGTTTATCATAATTCGAGCTTTTCAAAATAAGACCAAACATGAATATGTTTTGATAATTTTTTTTAAAAAATTTTTGTATGTACATATGTTTTAAGATTCATTGTGAATCTCAAGTTTAGGAAAGTGAATCAAAGGTTGTTAAAAAGTGAACCAAAGGTTGTTAAAAAGTGAATCAGAGGTCATTAAAATGCCATCAAAATGCCTCCGACATTTTTAGCATTCCTAGGTGGGTTTTAGGGTGTTTGGGGCGGGGGGGGGGGGGGGGGGGGGGGGTGGGGGGGAGGGTAATCTTTTTGGTATTAGTTCTACGCTTTATATTGTCGTCACTTACTCGACAGTTTTTTAGGGTTTCTAGTTTAGGGTCGTTAGACCCTAAACCCTACACTATAAACCATAAAAATGCCTTTGACGTATTTAGCATTCCTAGGGTGGTTTTTAGGGTGTTTGGGGGTAGGGTAATCTTTTTGGCATTAGTTCTATGCTTTATATTGTCGTCACTGACTCGACAGTCTTTTAGGGTTTGTGGTTTAGGGTTTAGGGTCGTTAGACCCTAAACTCTGCACTACAAACCTTAAAAATGTCAAAGGCATTTTTAGCATTTCTAGGGTGGTTTTTAGGGTGTTTGGGGGGTAGGGTAATCTTTTTGGCATTGTTTCTACACTTTATATCATCATTACTGACTCGACAGGTTTTTAAGGTTTGTGGTTTAGGGTTTAGGGTCTAAACCTTGAACTATAAACCCTGAAAATTACGTTTTTAGCTGTTATAGGGTAGTTTGTAGGGTGTGTGGTGCAGGGTAATCTATTTTGAAGTCGTTCTTACTTTGTACTGTCGTCACTGACTCGACAGATTTCCACACCACAATTATCAATAACGTTTTCAATGTTTTACATAAAGGTATCCACAAATTTAAATAAACGTTTCCATGTGTTTATTTAAGCGTTTCCACGTTTCTACGCCACGATTACATATAAACGTTTCCACTGTATGATTATATATAAACATTTTTATAATTATATGATGTTTCCATGACACAATTATATATAATGTTTCCACCGTTATACATAAAGGAGTCCATGAGTTCAGATAACGTTTCCACCTTTTTATTTAAACATTTCCACATTGCTATATATATATATATGTTTCAACGTTTTTATTTAAACGTTTCCCGTTTCTACGATTCCATGATTATATATAACGTTTCCATGGCATGATTACATATAAACATTTCAGTAATTATATATGAATGTTTCCATGCCACAATACGTTTCCACGATTTATATATAAATGTTTACATGCCATGATTACATATATACGTTTACACAATTATATATTCCATGCCACAATTAAATATAACGTTTCTACGACACATTTCCACGCCACAATCAAGTATAACATTTCCACCGTTATGCATAAACGTTTCCATGTTTTTTTTATAAATGTTTCCACGTGTTTATATAAACGTTTCCACGTTTCTACGATTCCATTATTATATATAAACGTTTCCATGTCATGATTATACATAACATTTCCAACATTATACATAAACTGAATTGTTGGAGTCGACTTTACGTATTTATTAACATTTGATTTTTATATATGCACTATACGATTATAACTTATAACATGAAGATTCAAAAGTTTGTGTGCAATACTTTATTAAAATATTATACATCACTTTTTTTTTAAATTTTAAAAATAATATAAATAGTAGCTTGATATTTTTTATATTAGCAATTTTCTTAATTTTAATCAGTTTATTGGTGTATTTTGAATTGCTATACTCCATTTTTACATATATGTATCAACAACAAATATTATAAGATTTTAAAACTATAATACAATTAGTTTTTTTCTTTAAAAATGTATAAATATTTAACTTGGTGTTTTTACATTAATTCAACTTTTTAAAACTTTTTCAATCGGTATGTATGTTCATCAACAAATATTATCCAATTAAATAAATAATATTTAATAATCATATATAAAATAATTTTTTATATAAATTAGTGAATTATTTTATTAATAACTATATTATTATAGTATGTATTATTAAAAGGACAAAACAATTACACTCTAACATTTTTAAATTGATAAACAAAAATAAATTTATATAAAAAGTCAGACATCCAATGACAAATAAAAAACACTGATGGTCGTATGTAGTCGAAATATATACGGTAATGGACACTTCTCCTTCTCCACTGTAATTTTTTTTAATAAAAAAAGAAAAAATGGATTCCGTCGCGGGACGGAAATTTTCCGTCCGTCACCTAATCCGCCCCCTTATTTTATAAAGTATTCAAATCTAGTACTTTACTAATCTAGTCCGTCTACTTGTATTTATTTTATTCATTCACCAAAAGTTTCAATTCTTTCAAACACCCGGAAATCTATACTCTATTGTTATATTATAATATTCCTTTTGTTATATTATAATATTCCTTTTGTATTTGTTTATGATGTCTAAATAAGATAATTATTCATATGTATTAATAATGTAATAATATTTTCTACGATGACTACACATGATAATATTTCTTTAATCAAATAATGTTTGTTGTTTACGTATATATGAAAGACAAAAATAAATAAATACATGCCTTAACTAAAATAAAATTATAAGAAACTAAATTAATATAAAAATACTAAATTTCAGATATTTATAATTCTTTAAAAGATTAAAAAGAACTACATAATTCTTTTAAAAGCCCGCCACAATAAACTTAAAAACCTGTTGGGTTAGTTGCTATAATATAAAGTACAGAACAAATTCTAAATAGATTACTTTACCCCCCAAAACACCCCCAAACCCATCCTAGGAAAGCTAAAAACATCGTAGACATTTTTTGTGTTTGTAGTGACGGGTTTAGGTCTAACGACCCTAAACCCGCTACCACAAACCCTAAAAACCTGTCGAGTTAGTTGTTACAATATAAAGTACAGAACAAATTCCAAATAGATTACCCTACCCCTAAACCACCCCAAAACTCTCCCTAGGAAAGCTAAAAACGTCGAAGACATTTTTAGGAGGGTCCCGGTTCCACAAACTCTAAAAACATGTCGAGTTAGTTGCTACAATATAAAGTATAGAATGGCTTCCAAATAGATTACCCTAACCCCACACACCTTAAAAAACCCTAAAAACCTGTCGAGTTAGTTGTTGCAATGTAAAAACAGTAATATTTTAAATATACCATGCTTTCTTAAATTGCGAGAGATTTAATCAAATTTACATATGATGTCAATCTCTGGATGTGTGCAAAGAAGAAACTGCTGTCTATGTGGCACAGTGACAGAACGAAGAAACGCCATTAGTTAAAATGTAGGGAAACATGAGGATGATATACATATATAAATAAGATAATATTAATTATTTAATAAACAATAATACTACCAAAATAATTGCTAAAATCATCTTCTTAGATATAAATGTGAAAGTAAATCTACTGTTTAACTCGTTAATATTATCAAATTAAATATAATACTAAATAAAGAAGTTTTTAAATATATAGTAATGTGGTAGTAATATATCACATATGACTTGTCCTTACTTTTAAATCCTATTGCAGTTAATGACATAGATGTCATTTTTCGGTAAAATAGTAGTATAATATTAGATATTACCATATAGACTTATAAAATATACAACAATTTCCCGGTGTTTCCTCTTATCATTTATAAATGTTTTCATCAATAGTTTAAAATGTGCACATGACAGTTGATAAACTGTTTTTAACACTAGGTTAAAGGTGTATCCATAATAATTGATAAATGTTTCCATAGAAGGTTAAAAATGTATTCGTCACTGTCTACAAACGTATCCATCACTGTCTACAAACGTATTCATCACTGTCTATAAACGTATCCATCACTGTCTATAAACGTATTCATCACTGTCTACAAACGTATTCATCGCTGTATACAAACATATCCTACACTGTATACAAAAGTATCCATCACTGTCTACAAACGTATCCATCACTGTCTACCAACATATCCGTCACTGTCTACAAACGTATCCATCACTGTCTACCAACATATCCGTCACTGTCTACAAACGTATCCATCACTGTCTACAAACGTATCCATCGCTGTATACAAACATATCCTACATTGTCTACAAAAGTATCCATCACTATCTACAAACGTATCCATCACTGTCTACAAACATATTCATCACTGTCTACAAAAGTATCCATCACTGTCTACAAACGTATCCATCACTGTCTACAAACGTATCCATCACTGTCTACAAACATATCCATTACTATCTACAAACGTATCCATCACTGTCTACAAACGTATCCATCACTGTGTACAAACATATTCTACACTGTATACAAAAGTATCCATAACTGTATACAAACGTATCCGTTGATAGCTAAAGATGCATCCATGACTGTGTATTATATGTTCATCAGTAGTGCAAAAAACGTACACATGATCATTTATAAATGTTACCATCAATAGCTTAAAATGTATACATGATAGTTGATAACATTTCCAACACTAGGTTAAAAATTTATCCATGCAAATTGATAAATGTTTCCATAGAAGATCAAAATGTATTCATCATTATGTATAAACGTATCCATCGATAGCTAAAGATGCATCCATGACTGCGTATTATATCTTCATCAATTGTGTAAAAATGTATACATGACCATTTATAAATGTTTCCATCAGTTGCGTAAAATGTGCAGATGCTAGTTGATAATGTTTCCAACAATAGCTTAAAATGTGCAGATGATATTTGATAAATGTTTTCAATAGTAGCTTAAAATGTACCGTGATGGTTGATGAATGTTTCCATCAAAAGTTACAAAATGTATTCATAGTTGTCTACAAACGTATCCATCGATAGCTAAAGATGCATCCATAATCGCATATCGATACTTTCATTAGTGGCGTAAAAATGTATACATGATCATTTATAAAATTTTCCATCAGTAGTTTAACGTAGACATGATAGTTGATAAATATTTCTATCTAGGTATTAAAGCATATCCATGAGAGTAGTTAAATGTTTGCCGAAACTATAAAATATTGTATCTAAGAGAGTATTAAAAATGTCCTTCAATAGTTCAAAGTGTATCAAACTCAACTTTTTTGTGCATCACTTAGTAGTTTAACACGTAAAAAAAAAATAGTACATAATATTTTCATCAGAGATTATACTCTTACTATATTAGTACAATATTAAGCTCATTTTTATAGATTTATTATTGTTTATTTGTAAGAACTCCTATTTTATTTTTGATATACTATTTTTAAAACTTTAATCATATATAAGAAACTTTTAAGATTTAAAACTTATAATATTATAGAAGCACATATTAATTATTTTAGTTAAGCCAAAGTATTAATAATGTTTTTGCTTATTATTCTTTATTATCATTTTTTACTAAAAGGAATTATGTTAAGAAATGGTACTTTAAAATTTATATCTAATAGTCATTAGAATGATGCTAAAAATTTAATACTTTATTTTTATATTAAATATTATTAAATCACATCAGCATTTTGAATTATAAAAAGAATTTTAAAATTAAAAAATTGATTGATCGCGTTATAGCTACTTAGTTCTTTCTTCCATTCATATATGTATCTCATGTATATGTTCAGTTGTTCACCAGTGAAGTTTGAATAATAACTACTGTATCATAGTTATCTTTAGTCATTGAAAAAGAAACCAGCCACCACTTACAACATATTATTTTTTTTATTCTTGTCCGTGAGATTAAAATATCATAAAATCTATCGATGGTTGAGTCCGTTCACTCACAGGAATTATTGTTCCGTCCTTGTGCATGTATGTTAGATATACGGTACGGGTCAAGTTAGGATTGTACAATTTCGGTTAAACTTCAATTCGAATAAAGCGAACTCGGTTTTGTTTGTTCAAGTTTGTGATATTTAAGGTCCGATTGGTTTTCTTTAGTTTAGGTAGCTTTCGGCTGATCTAACACTTTTTTTTTTTATCTTATATATGTTAGGTGTCGATTAGGATTCATGTGACTTTCGTTTGGAGAATTTTATTTTGGGTGGGGGGTGGGGATTGTTTGGTCTAGACATATCTTTAATTCGATTCAGTTTGGTTCGAATTTGTTCGGATTGGATTAGTTTTTTGAGTTCGGATCACTGTTGCCAAGTTTAGACTTATTCAGTTTAAACAAATCCCAATATCCCACTCGGGGAGGTAGGGACTATTTATTGTCGTAACAAACAAACCAGGTTGCCAAGTTTAGACTTATTCAGTTTAAACAAATCCCAATATCCCACTCGGGGAGGTAGGGACTATTTATTGTCGTAACAAACAAACCAGATTCACTGCGGCAGGGTGACCCCCTATCTCCACTGCTTTTTGTTCTAAGTGTTGAAGGATTAAGTTGGATCCTGGAGGAAGCTATTTTTCTAGGTGATCGGCAAGGCATATCAGTGGGGATAAACCAAATTCAGCTCTCACATTTGCAATTCGCTGATGATACTCTAATCTTTTGTGGAGCAAATACCGTTGAGCTAGAATCAGTAAAACTATGCATTGATATCTTCTCGGAGATGTCAGGATTAGAAGTTAATTGGGCAAAATCTGCCGCAATAACTGTTAATCTCTCCGTGAATGCGAACAGAATGATACAAGATATTCTTGGGTGCAGAATTTCATCCCCCCTTTTACTTATTTGGGCATATGTATCGGAGAACAGCCCACACGCCTATCTGTATGGCAGCCCATCATCAGTAAAATCGAAAAGAAGCTTGCGGGATGGAAGTCCAGTTCGCTGTCGAGGGCGGGGAGACTAGTTCTCATCAAGTCGGTACTGGATTCCCTCCCCAATTATTATCTCAGCCTCTTCAGAATCCCGAAATCAGTCTCTCACAAAATTAATCAGCTGCAGCGCAAATTCTTATGGGCTGGGAACCGAAACCGTGGCCTTCCTTTGATGTCATGGTCCAAGCTATCATTGCCAAAAGACAAAGGAGGGCTAGGAATAACAGATATTGAAGCAAGGAATGCTGCTCTCCTTCTCAAATGGTGGTGGAAATTCGACCGAGACGACGGAAGACTATGGAAAAATGTTATCTGCTCAATATACAACAAAGATATATCTTTGCCCATCACTGACTTAGCATGGCAATCCACCACGAGGAAAGGAATATGGAAATCGATTCTTTCGATTTCAACCTGGCAACCAAGCTACAGTCAGATAATTGAGGAGAACATCAAATGGTCGCTAGGAAATGGGCAAAGGATTCGCTTCTGGTTGGATAATTGGATTGGTGGACAACCGCTCAAAACCGCTTTTCCTCGCCTATATCTCATCAGTGATCAAAAATCGACAACATTTCAGACATGGGATGGTGGAATGGAATAGACTGGCCATGGAATTTTAGTTGGCGCAGACGACTATTCTTGTACGAGGTCGCTCAAGTGGAACAGCTACTTGCCTTGCTTGACAGCGCTGCCCCAACAGATTCCGACTACCCCGACAGTCTGGAGTGGAGTGCCAGCAACGATAAATCCTTCTCGACCAAATCTTTCTGCGCAGCAGTTTCGGATCTTAAGGCGGGAACCTCACTCGCGTGGTATCGTGCTTTCTGGCACAAATTTGCTCCCCCACGCATTGAACTGTTAGCATGGTTTCTGCTCCAAAACAAACTACAGACTAGAGATCAGCTGTTTTCCAAAGACCTCATCCCACTTGCCCAGATTTTCTGCCCGTTCTGCAGCAGGGTGCCAGAATCAAATGCGCACCTCTTCCTCCATTGCCCAGAAGTGAGGACTCTTTGGTCCTCGATTCAAAGATGGTGGGGTATCCATATTGTTTTTCCTCACGCCCCTGTTGCTCTCTTTTACACCTGGTTCAGCTACTGTCATCCAAAAACAAAACAGTTGTGGATGTCCAGCCTACTACATGTCTTCTGGTCAATCTGGAACATACGCAACCAACTTATCTTCGAAGGCACTCAAGCAAACTGGGCTGTAGCAATTGAAACTGTCAAGCGCCTATCACTTGAATGGAGTAGTTCCTCCCTGCGTCACTGCGCCCCGCTTCATCTGTTGGCCTCGCAAGAAAATATCTTCACTCTACTAACGTCCTAGATCATGCTGCTGTCGTTTCCATTTTTCTGTCTCTTTTTTTGTTAATTTCTGTTGCTCCTTATTCTATTCTGCGAGAAAGGCTCAATGCCTCAGTATCGCTGCTTGTAACTGGAATTCCAGTCTCTTATCAAAAAAAAAAAAAACCAGATTCAAATAATCTGGGTTCTGAAAGCTAGTTATATGTCATTTTTGCATTCAAAAAGGTTTTTCTTTTTCTTTGTAGACAAACAGTTTACTTATATAATACTCCATCCGTTAATTAATATATGTCATTTTAGGAAGTGATTCTTGTTCAAAATTATATATCATTCTAGCTTTTTGACATATATTTTTCTACTTTTAACCATACTATTCAACACAAAAATTATTATTATCTAGATGAAAAAGTAAAAAGTAGGGTACATGCGTTATTTTTCTAATTTCCTTAATGAGTGTGCAAGTTTCTAAAATGACAAATGTTGTTAAACGGAGGAAGCATATTTTATTCTTTCCCCTCACAGTCTCTCTCCTTAAGTGACACAAATCCTCAAGTGTATTTGTATCAGTAAGCTGTCAAAATTTAACCCAACCTTAAAACCCGTCCTTTTATCTGAATCTGAAACCCGATTGAAACCCAAAAATATTTAAATATAATAAACCCGAAACCCAATTGGGTAAAACCCAAATGACCCGAACCCGAAATGACTCGAAAAATTTATAACCTGAAAAATTTATAATCCGAAACCGACCCGAACCTGAAACGACCCAAAATAATAGTAATTAAAAATTAGATAAACTCGAATAACATGACATAATAGTGATCATAAATTGTCCCAAACCTGAATGACCCAAATAATCATAATAAAAAACTTGATTCAAACTTATTATATTCGAATGAAATTCAAAATATGCATTGTATTGATTTTTTTGTAATTTATATGTAGTATATTCTTATAGAAATTAGGTATATATTTATTTAAAGTTTTGTCAAAAAATATTAACCATGACCCAAAATAACTGAAACTCGATTCTATCTGACACTATTACAACCCGAACCTGATTTGACCCGAACCCGAATGACTCGAACCCGAAATGACCAGAAAGTTAAATGACCCGGACAAATATTGAAATACCCACGAAATTCCATGTTAGAAGTAGTATAATATTTGGTAAGAGGGAATAAGCCGAGATTAGTATCATAGTGGCCCAGGGAAATTAGCCATATTTCTTCATTAGATTATTCCTGTTCCTAAAAATATCCGCGATTATCTATAGTCCCTAAATCCTTACTAAGTATACTGTCATTGATGATATTATTATTTAAAATACTACTTCAACCTCTCTTCAATGTTTCAACGTTGTTTGAAAGTCTTTGAATGTGTTCCTAATTTATTTTTGCATTTAAATTGTTTGTTTTAGTGTGGAATCCAAACTCGATTTTACTTCCTATTATTAATTATTTCTAATTACAAAGAGTTCAAATCCGTTTTGACTTCCTTAGATTAATAATAAATCCTTCTCTTGATTTTGTTGTTATTAGAATTCTAGAATTTTCTTTAACGTTATGATAACCTCTCACTAGAATTATTGTCCTATTCTATTTAATTTATTTTTTATTCCAATCTCCTTTCTATTTCAAATAAATGGTTTCCTATTTCACTCTCTCTCTCATCTTGTTACATCGATCTACTTTCTCAACAAATTCCAAATTTTGAAAGTTATTTCCTAATTTCTAAGAAAGAAGTTGTTAGAGGTTTGACTTCTTCCTGATGATTCTCAAACGTTATGTTGTTGTATAAATTTCCTAAAAACAATTTACAATGTTAACTATTTATTTTGATTTCCTTTTCTAAGTTATTTGAATTCCATAATTATTTAACTCTTTTATTTTAAAATGAATGATTATTAATTTATTTTAACAATATTGATTTCCCTTATTCCTATAATTTATTTATTTATTTATATCACGTTCTTCACCACTACGCTTCACCCTCATCACGACGCTTCTACGCTTTTGCCCTACCAAAATTTATTCACGCATCTTCTTCCTTGAGCTCCTATAATTCGCGTTCTCCATTCCACCTTCGCTGGATCATTTCCCTTGGTGCCAATTAGGAATTCGACTGGGTAAAGTATTTCTACTTAGTAGTTTATTTATGTATTCGATTATGATTGGTAGCGTCTGATTGTTGGTTATATATATCTAGACCCCAATTACGTCGGCGAGTGCTTCTAATAATCCTGAGGAGATAGACTGTTGAGGTGAATTGATTTTTCAGGTAAATTCTATGCTCAATGATTGTTTGGCTGATGTTTTGTAAAACGATTGGAAAAGGTTTCGTTGTGCTTTTAATGAGTTCTTGTTGTGGGTGGAAATTCGGGATTGTTTCCCACGTTTTGGAATTGAGGAATTGGATTGTATTGTGGATTTGGTTCTGGATTTTGGGAGTCTTTTGCAGGATGTATTCTATTGTTTGGGAGCCGATAGGTGCTCCCCATGATTGTTGTTATTTGCGCTGCACACATTGTTGTAGTTAAGCCCTCTGATCTACTCTATGTTACTGCTGTTTCATAGGGGGTGTGCACACTTAAGGACTTAGGGTGAGGTGGTTGTTTGACGGTCCCATAGGTGATTGTCCTTTTGTTTGGGATCCCATAGGTGATCCCGTATTTGGTATTGAGATTAACTCCTGTTGAAAGCTCCCTACTGTGATTTTAAATGTTGTTTTGGATTCTGGAAGTTCGTCTAATGTTCACCAAATCATTCCTCTCTGATTGTCAAATGGCAAATGAGTTCTATAACGTATTTTACGTATTGAGATAGTCTTTACTCAGTTTTTCTGATTTGTGCGATCCTTTCTGTGTATTTGTCTATGTTTTATGATCGCAGGTATGGATGACTAAGTGTAGGGATCGGGACGGCGAATCACATAGTTTAGGAATTATGAATTATTGAGGCGATATTTTGAATTACAATGGTTAAGAGATGTTGTGTTGTTTTCCAAGGTTTTACACACTGAATGATTCTTTTGGTTTCCGCATAAATTGAGTTAACCTTTGTTCTTGATGTTTATTTAGTTCATTAGCCTGAGCACCCATGGGGATTGGGTGTGGCGGTAATGCCCTGGATATTTTGAAGTCGCTGCTGTTTTAAGGTTGTGTTTATTGGAGTATTTACTAATGGTAATTATTGACATTTTATGAATCGGCTTTATGAAATTTGAGCTTTGTACTGAGGTACTTATTAATGACCTTACCCATTTAAATGTTTTCCATATTGTTGTTATGTTTCTTATATGTATTCTTGGTGGTTTTTGGTTTCTGTTTACGCATTAAAAACTGCACTTAAAGACTTGTCCGAAGGTCCGTCCGGACGTCAATGTTCAGACAGGCCCCGAAAGATTTCAAAAATTTTCGTCATTTGGATGTGTCGGAACATCTGTCCGGGCATCAACGTTCGGACATTAGGCGAGGACGGGTCCAGCTTGCAAGTCTCGACTTATGTCCGAACTTGCAAGTTCGGACCAATGTTCGGACCACGTAAGAATTTTTCCGAAACTTCAACTCTCGACTTGTGTCCGAACATCAATGTCCGGACACAAGTTCTTACAATTGGTATTTCTCAGTTCAATCTTCTCGGCTTGTGTCTGAACTTCCAATGTCCGGACACAAGTTCGGACCAACTCTATTTTGCACTTCTAGGACTCGTTTGAAGTCCGTTTTTGATTTCGTTTGCGCCGTTGGATTTGTATTTTTATAAGCTATCAATTGAGGTAAAATCCAGGGTGTTACAAGGTGGTATCAGAGCCTGTGTTTTCAAAATAAGATAAAACTTGAGTAAACCGGATTAAAAACTTGGGGATAAGCCGTTTGGGAAAGTTATGTTGAATTATATGTTATATTGTGTTCTGCTGAGTTATGTTGGACACCTATATGTGGTGCTTGAAGATCATATAGGGAATATTGCTTACTGGTTGCACATATGTGTGTATTATATGAGGGTACATATACTTGTTTACATATATATTTGAATTGTCTACCCGAGGATTGGGTAGTATGAACGTAGTAGAACTTAGGAGAATATTTGTAGGAATTTAAATTCCTTGAATTCGTGACTCATAATCAGGAGTCCACCTTGAGTAGAGTAGACTGGCAAACTGACTGAATTTCTCCTACAACACCAGAAGTCAAAGCCGAAGAACTATCATGGCACCCAACGACCCAATGAGACAACTCTAGGAGCTTGCTTTGAACCTGGGCCAGATTGTGCAACGCCAAGCCCAGCGAGACAATGTGCTAGAAGACTACACGAAGAGGATTGCCCACCTGAAGCTGACTGCATTCAAGGGGGAGGAGGACCCAGTACTACTGGAGGATTGGCTGCAAGAGTTCGATAAAATCTTTGAGGCAGTCAACTGCCCTGCTGATAGGAGAGTCAATGCCGTTATTTACTACTTCAAGAGCGAGGCTGACATCTGGTGGTCTGCCTACAAGGACGCTCTTCTAGCGGGACCTGATTTTGGGTGGGAGGCATTGAAGGAGGCCATGCGAAGGCGATTCTACCCCGAGCATGTCCGAATGCAGAAATACCTGGAGTTCTCTGAGCTCAAGCAGCAGGCCTGGAGTGTGAAGGAGTACCACTCCAAGTTCCTAGAGCTGGCGAGGTTCGCGCCGACGATGGTCCCTGATGAGGCGTCGAAGGTGCAGAGATTTGTGGGGGGATTCAACTGGAGTCTCCAGGAGGCCTTGAGTGTACTGACGATACCTACCCTCCAGGACGCTTATGGAAAGGCTGCTAACCTGTATAGGGTGCAGCAGAAGAGGAGGGAGGTCCAGGCAGGCCAAAAGAGGAAGATGGAGGACGGGGAGGAGTCCCGGAGTCGAGACGACCGACATCAGAGGCCCAACCAGGAGAAGAGGTAGAGGCCTAACTCAGATGATGGGAGGAGGTTCGATGGGAACCAGAGAAACGACCAGAGGAGGAATGATAGACCCCAGGGGCAGGTTCAGAGGGGAGAGACCGGGTGAGACCGACACTTCCATTGCAGGAGATGCCACAAGGACCACCCGGGGAAAGACTGTGAAGGAAACCTAGTGGCATGCTTCCGGTGTGGCAGGAAGGGCCACAGAGCTTTTGAGTGCTTCCAGAGCCCTCAGGGAGGCGCTCAGCAGAGGGGGAATGGTGGAGATCGGGCCTACAGACCTGCAGACTCCCAGCCTTGAGGCAGAGATCAGCACCAGGGTCAGAATCAGCGCGGGGATGCTCCCCAACGTGGTAATGGCGGGGGTGGAAATGGAGGCAATAGAGGTCAAGGGGAGAACCGAGACAACAGTCGAGCTCCTGGGAGGATCAACGTTATGAGTCGGGCCGAAGCTGAGGCCGAAGCAGAGGTGTTAGCAGGTACCTTCTCTGTTCATGGTACTCCTGCTCATGTTTTGTTTGATACTGGAGCTTCGTACTCGTTATTTATGAGAACTTTATTAAGAAACTGGGTCTAGAAACTTGTAAGTCTCCTACCATAGCGGTATCTATACCCTCAGGGCGAGTTATCTCTTGTGATCATGTATTGAAAGATGTGGGGGTAGACATAAAGGGGGAAACTTTTGTAACTGACTTGATCCAGTTCATCCTCCCCGACATCGATATCATTTTGGGGATGGACTGGCTAAGCAAGTATAAGGGGAAGATCGATTGTGGAGAGCAGAAGATCATCCTGAGAGGACCATCGGGCCGAAGAGTCTCCTACAGTAGCGTGGAGAAGAAACCGGAAGTAAAGATAGTCTCAGCTATGTCAATTCTTCTCAGGTGAGGAAGGGACAGCAGACATACCTTTGCCATGTCCAGGACTTGAGCCGAGAGCCGAGCCCATTAGAAGAGATTCGAGTGGTCAACGAGTTCCCTGACGTCTTTCCAGATGAGATTCCTGGTATGCCGCCAGACAGGGAGGTGGAGTTCAGTGTCGACCTTGTGCCAGGAGCAGTGCCTATTTCCAAGGCCCCATATCGTATGGCGCCATCAGAGTTGAAGGAACTGAAGGTTCAGTTGGAGGACCTCTTGGAGAAGGGATACATTCGCCCGAGTGTATCGCCTTGGGGAGCTCCTGTCTTGTTCGTAAAGAAGAAGGATGAGAGCATGAGGCTGTGCATAGACTACCGGGAGTTGAATTAGATCACTGTGAAGAACCGGTATCCCTTGCCCAGAATCGACGACCTTTTCGACCAGCTTCAGGGTGCAGGAGTCTTCTCCAAGATAGACCTGAGGTCGGGATACCACCAGCTACGTGTTGCAGAGAAGGACATCCCGAAGACTGCTTTCAGGACCAGATATGGACACTTCGAGTTCCTAGTGATGCCCTTTGGATTGACGAACGCGCCGGCAGTCTTCATGGATCTCATGAACCGGATCTTTAATCCCTATCTAGACCGGTTTGTGGCGATATCCTCATCTACTCCAAGGATGAGGAAGAGCGTGAGGAACACCTGAGATCAGTCATGCAGATTCTAAGAGAGCAGCAGCTTTACGCCAAGTTGTCTAAGTGCGAATTTTGGTTGGACCGAGTGGCATTCCTGGGCCACATCGTTACCAAGAAGGGAATCTCAATGGATCCGGCCAAGATCCAAGCAGTGAAAGAGTGGCCAAGACCGAGCAACCTGACAGAGGTTCGTAGCTTTCTAGGTCTAGCAGGATACTATAGGAGATTTGTGAAGGATTTCTCAAAGATAGCCAGACCCCTCACAAACCTCATGAAGAAGGTAACCAAATTTCATTGGGACGATGATTGCGAGAAGGAGTTCCAGATGTTGAAGGATAGATTGACCACAGCCCCAGTGTTAACCTTGCCCTCAGGGACAGACAGATTCGAGGTTTTCAGCGACGCCTCTAAGTATAGCTTGGGATGTGTCTTGATGCAGCACGGGAAAGTCACAGCCTACGCATCGAGACAACTGAAGGAGTACAAGACCCGATACCCGACTTAGAGCTTGCAGCAGTAGTCTTCGCCCTTAAGATTTGGAGGCACTACCTCTACGGTGTCTCCTGCAAGATCTACACTGACCATAAGAGCCTCAAATACATCTTTACCCAGAAGGAACTTAATATGAGACAGAGGAGATGGCTGGAATTGATCAAGGATTACGACTTGGAGATTTTGTACCATGAAGGGAAGTCTAATCTGGTGGCCGATGCCCTGAGCAGAAAGAAGAGCCATTCTGTGAATTCAATGTGGGTTCTTCCAGACAAACTAGTTTGTGACTTTCAGAGACTGGATCTGGAGGTGATGGAGGCTGGAGGAGTGGAGCGCGAGGTGAGGTTGTACCACATGAGTATTTCTTCCGACATCTATGGGGAGATACTCAGAGGGCAGCCTGGTGATGCGAAGCTAGCGCGTATCAAGGAGAAGATGAAGGAAGGGAAAGCTGAGGGGTTCGAGACCCATAGTGACGGTAGCCTGAGATTCAGAGGCCGATGGTGTGTGCCGAGGTAAAGGAGAGACTGATGAGGGAGGCCCATAATACTTCCTATTCGGTTCATCCTGGTGGTGATAAATTGTATAAGGACTTGAAGAAGATGTTCTGGTGGCCTAGGATGAAGCGGGAGGTGGCAGAATTTGTGTCGAAGTGCCTTACCTGCTAGAAGGTCAAATTCGAACACAAGAGGATGGGAGGTTTACTGCAGCCGCTGGAGGTCCGAAAGTGGGAGTGGGACTCCATCTCCATGGACTTCGTGATGGGTTTACCACCGGCGAGAGGAGGAGTCGATCAGATTTGGGTGATAGTGGACTGACTCACTAAGTCCGCACGATTCATACCCATGAAGAAGACGTGGTCCATGAGCCAGTTGGTGGATGCCTACATCAAAAACGTGGTGAGATACCACGGGGTACCTGAGACCATTATATCAGACAGAGACTCGAGGTTCTTAGCCCATTTCTGGCAGCAATTTCAGAAGGCGATGGGCACCAAGCTGAAGTTGAGCACTGCATTTCATCCAGCTACCGATGGCCAGACTAAGAGGACCATTCAGACCTTGGAGGACATGCTTCGAGCATGTGTGATGGATTTCCAGGGTTCATGGGCTGATATGCTGCACTTGGTGGAATTTTCTTACAACAACAGTTACCAAGCCAGCATCAAGATGGCTCCCTACGAGGCCTTGCATGGGAGGAAGTGTAGGACACCGTTATGTTGGAGTGACATTAGTGAGACTGTTGTTTTGGGGCCTCAGATGATTGAAGAGACTATGGAGCAAGTCCGGGTGATCCAGAGTCAGATGAAGGCAGCTCAGGACAGGCAGAAGTCCTATGCCGATCTCAAGCGCAGACCAGTTGAGTTCGAGGTGGGGGACAGAGTTTTTCTGAAGGTATCCCCTGTCAGAGGGGTAACCAGGTTCGGGAAGAAGGGGAAGCTCAACCCCAAATTTGTTGGGCCCTACGAGATCTTGGAAAGGATTGGAGAGGTGGCGTACCATTTAGTACTCCCCAGTGAGTTAGAGAAAGTTCACAACATGTTCCATGTGTCCCAGTTGAAGAGATACATTCCCGACCCTTTGCATGTACTACAACCAGAGGTCCTGGAGCTAGAGCAGAATTTATCCTATGAGGAGTGTCCCATTAGAGTAACGGACACCAAGACCAGGGAGACACGATCGAAGTCCATTCGCATGGTCAAAGTCTTATGGTAAAATCATGGGACGGAAGAGGCTACGTGGGAAGTAGAGGAAGAGATGAAGAAGAAATACCCACAGCTCTTCGATCAGGTAACCATTTAAATCAGTATTCAGTTTAGCAGAATCTCGCTTCATGGATGAGTTTTAGTTTCAAGGGCGAAGCTTCCTTTTAACGGGGATGAGATGAAATACCCACAAAATTCCATGTTAGAAGTAGTATAATATTTGGTATGAGGGAATAAGCCGAGATTAGTATCATAGTGGCCCAGGGAAATTAGCCATATTTCTTCATTAGATTATTCCTATTCCTTAAAATATCCGCGATTATCTACAGTCCCTAAATCCTTACTACGTATACTATCATTGATGATATTATTATTTAAAATACTACTTCAACCTCTCTTCAATGTTTCAACATTGTTTGAAAGTCTTTGAATGTGTTCCTAATTTATTTTTGCATTTAAATTGTTTGTTTTAGTGTGGAATCCAAACTCGATTTTACTTCCTATTATTAATTATTTCTAATTACAAAGAGTTCAAATCCCTTTTGACTTCCTTAGATTAATAATAAATCCTTCTCTTGATTTTGTTGTTATTAGAATTGTAGAATTTTCTTTAACGTTATGTTAACCTCTCGCTAGAATTATTGTCCTATTATATTTAATTTATTTTTTATTCCAATCTCCTTTCTATTTCAAATAAATGGTTAATAAATGGTTTCCTATTTCACTCTCTCTCTCATCTTGTTACAGCGATCTACTTTCTCAACAAGTTCCAAAATTTGAAAGTTATTTCCTAATTTCTAAGAAAGAAGTTGTTAGAGGTTTGACTTCTTCCTGATGATTCTCAATATGTTGTTGTATAAATTTCCTAAAAACAATTTACAATGTTAACTATTTATTTTGATTTCCTTTTCTAAGTTATTTGAATTCCATAATTATTTAACTCTTTTATTTTAAAATGAATGATTATTAATTTATTTTAACAATATTGATTTCCCTTATTCCTATAATTTATTTATTTATATCACGTTCTTCACCACTACGCTTCACCCTCATCACGACGCTTCTACGCTTTTGCCCTACCAAAATTTATTCACGCATCTTCTTCCTTGAGCTCCTATAATTCACGTTCTCCATTCTACCTTCGCTGGATCATTTCCCTTGGTGCCAATTAGGAATTCGACTGGGTAAAGTATTTCTACTTAGTAGTTTATTTATGTATTCGATTATGATTGCTAGCGTCTGATTGTTGGTTATATATATCTAGACCCCAATTATGTCGACGAGTGCTTCTACTAATCCTGAGGAGATAGACTGTTGAGGTGAATTGATTTTTCAGGTAAATTCTATGCTCAATGATTGTTTGGCTGATGTTTTGTAAACGATTGGAAAAGGTTTCGTTGTGCTTTTAATGAGTTCTCCGTTGTGGGTGGAAATTCGGGATTGTTTCCCACGTTTTGGAATTGAGGAATTGGATTGTATTGTGGATTTTGGTTCTGGACTTTGGGAGTCTTTTGCAGGATGTATTCCATTGTTTGGGAGCCCATAGGTGCTCCTCATGATTGTTGTTATTTGCACTGCACACATTGTTGTAGTTAAGCCCTCTGATCTACTCTATGTTACTGCTGTTTCATAGGGGGTGTGCACACTTAAGGACTTAGGGTGAGGTGGTTGTTTGACGGTCCCATAGATGACTATCCTTTTGTTTGGGATCCCATAGGTGATCCCGTATTTGGTATTGAGATTAACTCCTGTTGAAATCTCCCTACTGTGATTTTAAATGTTGTTTTGGATTCTGGAAGTTCGTCTAATGTTCACCAAATCATTCCTCTCTGATTGTCAAATGGCAAATGAGTTCTAAAACGTATTTTACGGATTGAGATAGTCTTTACTCAGTTTTTCTGATTTGTGCGATCCTTTATGTGTATTTGTCTATGTTTTATGATCGCAGGTATGGATGACTAAGTGTAGGGATCGGGACGGCGAATCACATAGTTTAGGAATTATGAATTATTGAGGCGATATTTTGAATTACAATGGTTAAGAGATGTTGTGTTGTTTTCCAAGGTATTCTTTTGGTTTCCGCATAAATTGAGTTAACCTTTGTTCTTGATGTTTATTTAGTTCATTAGCCTGAGCACCCATGGGGATTGGGTGTGGCGGTAATGCCCTGGATATTTTGAAGTCCGCTGCTGTTTTAAGGTTGTGTTTATTGGAGTATTTACTAATGGTAATTATTGTCAGTTTATGAATCGGCTTTATGAAGTTTGAGCTTTGTACTGAGGTACTTATTAATGACCTTACCCATTTAAATGTTTTCCATATTGTTGTTATGGTTCTTATATGTATTCTTGGTGGTTTTTGGTTTCTGTTTACGCATTAAAAACTGCACTTAGAGACCTGTCTGAACGTCCGTCCGGACGTCAATGTTCGGACATGCCCCGAAAGATTTCAAAGGTTTTCATCATTTGGCTGTGTCTGAACATCTGTCTGGGCATCAACGTTCAGACAGTAGACGAGAACGGGTCCAGCTTGCAAGTCTCGACTTATGTCCGAACTTGCAAGTTCGGACCAATGTTCAGACCACGTAAGAATTTTTCCGAAACTTCAACTCTCGACTTATGTCCGAACATCAATGTCCGGACACAAGTTCGGACAATTGGTATTTCTCAGTTCAATCTTCTCGGTTTGTGTCTGAACTTCCAATGTCCAGACACAAGTTCGGACCAACTCTATTTTGCACTTCTAGGACTCGTTTGAAGTCCGTTTTTGATTTCGTTTGCGCCGTTGGATTTGTATTTTAATAAGCTATCAATTGAGGTAAAATCCAGGGTGTTACAGATATTGACCCGAACAAATATGACCCAAAACCCAAGCAGGTGACCCCTTTGACAAGTATGGTTCTTAGCTAAGAACCCTACGCTATACCTCTCTCCTTGACTTATGTCAGTAAGACACCCTTATGCTCTAAGAAGGAAAATGGGTTGAACCGTCATAACACCTGCTAGTCTATGCCCTTAAAAACATGAGCTGATTCAATCCAAGTACTAAATGGGTGATCCGACTTAGTTTTTTTTACTATTCATGGTTTGATTACAGGTCAATAAATAATTGAAATAACCCATAATCGGTTTAGTTTTGATTAGAAACCAATCTTCGAGACTCGTATAAAATGAGTTTAGTACCGACATGACACCATTAATTGTACAAACCCGGTTAAGGACCAATACAACCCCATTTCATACTGACAAGTTCTAGCGCACAAATTATTAATCAAAGAGCAACTTGGTTCAATTTGAAATTTGAGTTAATTTACCATATAAAACTCTATGTTTGTTAAATAAACATTCCTTTTACTAACATAATCCATTCTCTACATTATGGCAATAATTCGGATCAATTACAACCATACAAAAATTGAATAGTATTAAAACAACATAAAAATCCTACAAATACAGTACAAGCCTGAAAAGAAAAAATAATATAGAATGAATTTTTGTTATCTACGAGTTGCTCAGTTTTTTGTTTATGTGATCTGGTTGAAGTCTGATTTGAATTGTACAAGTTATCCCCAGGCATCCCTAATAGCCAAGGAAGTATTCTACTGCACTTACTGGTATTAGGTAAATGTTAAAGTCTTTTTTGATGAATTGAAGAGTATGCCTAGGTCTCCCCTTATAATTGTTTTTCCGTTCACAAAAAATGAAAAAAGAAAAAAGAAAAAAAAAAAAAGAAAGAAGAGTATGCCTAGGTCATCTATTTTGGGCCCAAATCCACCGTAAGCGGTGCTCTAATTTGGGGTCTTGCTCCTTTTATATCCCACAACCTGGTGAGGCTGGTATTGGCTTAGTGATGGATTTACCAGCTCTCCCTGAAATCCTTGTTTTAACTCGGTTGGTTAGCCGAGAATGGTGTAACAAAAATATGTGTTATCTCTACTTAGATAGTGTACCTGTCATTTTTGACGAAAAAAGTAGGGTTGTCGTATATGACGAAAAAAGTAGGGTTGTCGCATATACCCAAGAGACCTTTTTGTAGTTAACTGACAGTTCCTAAATTAATCAAGGAATCTAAACTATATAAGACATGAAAATCACCTTTTGAGAAGAATTAATCAATCTAATATTAGACCGAACTAATAAAGGAAACTAAATAACAATTAAACAAAATAAACTGTAAACATAGTAAACAAAGGTTTAGACTTTGATAATAAAAAGGCGCGCCCGGGTTGTTCTACTAACCTACTCCTTCTAATACTATAAAAAATCATGTCCCTAATTCTGCAATAAACTTAGGAATTATAAATAATTCGTTGATGTACAATGAATCCTAATTGGTTGAGACAACTAGTAGTAAATCATGTCCTAATCACTTCAAGTCAAAGCGTGATAACCAGTTTCTATTGGAGACGAATTAACTTGTAGGCAAATCATGCTTCTAGTCGTTAATCCGGTTTAACTTTCAATATCTTGATATCTATCCCAACACCTCATTTTGATTAGAGAACTACAGTGAAACTTTAATAATTGACCAAAGAATTTAAGCTCAAGCAAATATGAAATTAAATTATTATATTAACCAAAATAGTGGAAGGTTTACATAGAATACTACAAAATAGGTTTATTCCCAACTCGGGAAGCTTGACTGACTACTCAGACATCAAACTAGAAACAAAAACAACAAATGAGAAAGAAATTGAGCAAATAAGAGTAAAGGGAAGCGGAAACTCCACTTATAAACCGGCTCTCATTCATAGGAACCTTGTTGGTGAATGATGCCTCTTGTGGAACAAATCTCTACTTCCTTTACAATATCTTTGTTGAATTCAAGCACTAAAATGGCTCCGAAGAAGGAGGTTCTTGATTTGTTGGCTGTGGATTTGTTAGTGCAAAAGGGTGCCAAGTTTTGCACAAATTTATTTCACACAAAGTTGGACCATATGCTAATGTGAAGCCCGAGGAGCTGAATCCACACTAGGATTTAGTTGAGGTCTTTACGGTTGAAAGATATATCAAGGAACCATCTCTTAAGCATTAGGGAAGACGAGTTAATAGGCCACAGGCCCTTGTTAAGAACGAAATGAAGATCATATTCTTTGTCAAATCTATACTTAATTAATCATCCTTATTCACGCTCTATTCACAAACTCCTTGACTAGTTCAAACCTATATTTATTTCCCCTTATGTGTCCCACTAAGAATTATTCCAAAAATCTATTTCTGAAATCACTTACAACCAGAGCATCAAGGTTAATAATACGAAGAGACATGCTCTTATATCCATTTTGTTTTGAAAGAAATTTTTCAAGGAATGAAGGAGGGGGGAGGGGGTTCACAGACCCATTAGCAGCCAAGGAAAGAGGGATAAAGACAATACCTTTTGATAAGTGTGAAATATATATATACTTTTAAGGGTCTAAAACACCTCTAATTCACATTAGTTTGGGCAATATTTCTCACTTATCATGCACTTTTCCTAAGTTTTGTGTTTATATGAGAATTGATGCATTTTACGTGTCACATGCAAAAAAAAAAGTTTAGATTACAATTGATGCAGTTTATGTCACATGCATTTTATGTGGCCTAAGTTTTAGGGGATCAATTCACCACATACCACAACATAGGCAACCACAGAGTATTAACGAAAGAGAGGGTAGTTATTCTTCACCTGTCAGAGGGGATCAACACAAAAACGAAGGGCGGAGCGAGGATCCGGAGCCAGGATCCAGAGCGGGACTTCATAACTGGAGCTTTTTCGTCCCTTTTCTCCTATTTGTTCAATGTTTTCCTTGTTTGTTGTATCTGTTTCTGGTTTGATGTATGAGTAGTTGGCCAAGCTTCCCGGGTTAGGAAGTGAACCTATTATGTAGAATTCTATGTAAACCTTCCATTATTTTCGTTAATGCAATAGTTTAATTCAAGATTTGTTTGTGCTTTAATTCTTTGGCCAATTATTAAAGTTTCATTGTAGTTCTCTAATCAAAATGTTGTGCTAAGATTGAGATCAGGCATAGAAAGTTAAACTGGATTAATGACTAGAAGCTAGACCTGGCAAAAGTAACCCGAACCCAAAAAACCGAACCGAACCAAACCGACTCGAATCCAAATCTCAACGGAAAACTATAACTTGAAAAATGACCTGAAATCCGAAATAAACCTACCCGGACCAAACCGAACCATATTATTGTAAAACCGAGAACAAACCGCAATCCACAACCATCCGAACTGAAGTCATCCGAACAAAATCAATTGAACCGAAGTCACCCATAACCCGACGATGACCCGAAATCTGAAGTGACCCGAACCGAAACCAACCAAAAACCAACCGAACCGAATCCAGTGTGACCCGAATAAATATATCCATTGTGACCCAAAAGAATATATTGCATTAATTATAGGAGACAATGAAAATAAAACAGTTAATCATTACTTAATAAGTGGCGTACGCATAAAAAAGTATTGACAAACTTATATACAAGACAATTATTTCAAATATACCACAAATATTGCATTATAATTTGAAGTAATTAATTATCATGCATCTTCATTAATCGCACAACTAATGATAATTGATGATAATGCGTTACTCTTCCATGATAAATTCATAAGAACCAAATATTTTTTTTATTTAGACTCCAATTCTTCAGTGTTTCGTATCCTTCTTGTATTAAATATTCATATATTGAAGGTGTTTTTATTAATTTGATTTTTTCAGGCCTCTATCCAATCTTGTGAATAATTCTTCATTATTAGCAAAATCCATAAATGTTTAATATACTTGAAGATTTTTACCTATGTAGCAAAATTCTCACGCTTCTGAATAGTTCTTCATCATTAACAGTTTTTAACTACTATAAAAAAAGGTCATCAAAACTTATTAACTAATTCCATTCGCTAACTATTAATATATTGAAAAACCAAGTTACTACACTTTGATACAAATTTAATAACTATCCACAAAAAACTTTGTTTGTACTCATCTCAAAATAATGAAACTACTAAATAATCTAAAGCTACATCAATAATTATGTTAAGTTAAGAGTTGGTTACTAAAGTATAACATGATGCAAATTATAATTATTAGTTTAAATTAATCTTTTATATACATTCATACTTGTTGAGATTGATTGAAGTCAAATTATATATCATGATTATTGAGTTGCTTGATTCTATAATGTCAATCGAATTTAACCGAATAATTGACCCGAATTAGACCCATGACCTGAAAAACTGAATAAACCAGAGGCTAACCCGAACCGAAAATTACCCGACCCAAAGTCACCCTAGCCGAAAGTCAACCAAACCGAAAGTCACCCAAACCCATCCAAACCGACCCGAAATTTCAACAAACCAAACTCAACCTGAACAAACCGAATTACCTGATCCGATCTAACCCGAACCAAATACTGAAAGATTTGAAATCAACCCGAACCAAACCAAACTGAACCAAACCCGAACCGATTGACCCGAACTGCCACCTCTACTAGAAGCATCATTTGTCTATAGGTTAATTCGTTTCCAATAGAAAATGGTTATCACGTGATTGACTTGAAGTGATTAGGGCATGATTTGCTACTAGTTGTCTCAACCAATTAGGATTCGTTGTACATGATCCGATCGGTGAATTATTTATAGTTGTCTCAACCAAACCGGACGGAACCCAATTTCGATGTTTTGCTCTCGCACCCTGTCCGGATGTTGCAAAATTTGGCATTCTTGTATCTAAGTACAAATCAAGACAGACCTAATCAAATAAAACTAATTAAACAAAAACAAAACATGAAATCAAATACTTTCAACACTGAGTTGCCCCCAGTCAGCTGCCCGTATTTATAGTCTTTGACTTGACTTTCCCTTGATCACATTGGAAGAACTATTCTTACCTAGATAAAAAGGCATATTTGTGTCGGGCTCAAGATCCTCTTCATTGACCAAACCTGAGCAACAATATGTTTTAGTCACACTCACTTGGGGTGTCTTTACTAGCACTCTGCACATTGCTCTTCATACTTGGTGAATCAGAACAAGTATGACCTTTTCGCTTGTTCGAAGCCTCAGTCATGCAGGAAATAGCAGAATCCTTTGATTTTCCGTTTGGATGTGATTCCTCCATAGAAGGGTCAACAATACCTATACTAGACCAAACTTGTACTCCTGCAAATCGATTCACATTAGGAATTTAGGAGTCATGTCAAAAACAATGTGCTCATCATAGCAACACAAAATTATCTTTCCTCCTTCCACATCAATTAGGATAAAAGTACTTCTCATGAATGATCTCCATAGTTCAAGGGGACCTCTTTATCTTCCTCTATATCCATAATAATAAAATCAGCAAGGAAAGAAAATTTACCAACTGAGACTACCAAATCTTCCACCTTCCCCTTAGGATTAGTTATAAAACAATAAGCCAATTCTAAACAAATAGAGGAAGGAAAACATTGGCCACTTCCTTTTTTTTAAATAGATATTAAATTGATACTCACACCTAAATAAACCTTTACCACAGTCTACCTCTACAATGGAGCAAGGTATGATGGGAAGTCCAGGGTCACCAAGAATTGAAAGAAGCTTCTTCATGAGTACTGATGACATTGTCTCCTTTAGCTTCATCATTTCCTCTTCCTGCAAAGTATGATTATTATGGAATATCTTTCAAAAATCTCATAGTTTGACATTAATTTAAGAACTTTGGACAAAGGAATATCAGTAGTTAATGGCTTCACAATGTTAAGGAACTCTCCAAACTACTTATCTAAATCTGTTATTTTAATAGGCCAAGGATAAGCAAATATTAAACAAATTCAACTCTAAATTTAGATTGAACAAAAAAAGAAGATTGAATTTCAAGAGACATCTTTTCCTTGGGTTTTTCTACTACATCTATGAAGTCCTCAACCTCTACATACAACATTACAGATCTGCCAGCTTCTTTTACAGCTTTAGGAACACTAGGTTCTAGTCGCTTCTCACTCCTCAACGTAATTGATTTGTAATGCTTTATCGGATTTGGCCCCGGTTGACTTGGAATCGACCCTGCTTGCCTTTGTGCCAGCTGCTGAGAAATATGACTCAACTGCCCCTCCACCTTCTGATTGATTACCTCTTGAGTAGCAATCCTAGCATAATTTTGGCCACAAAACTTTAATTCTACATTAGGAGCTGCTCAATAATACTCTCTAGCTTGCTATTCCCCCATGAGAAGGTTGAGACAGGGCTGCTTTTGAGGTCTGTGATAGTTCTACTGTTGGTTCGGATTATAACCGTGGTTGCCCAACTGACTTTCATTGTACCTCCATTGCGATTAATGGTTGTTATTCCAACCCCCACTTGTAGGAATTGGATACTGGTTCCATGGTCTATTGTTGATTGAGTTCACATTCTATGGGTTGCCATTGTAACCCGGCCCTTCACGATTGTAGGTTTTGTGGGATCCTCCATAGATATTGCAGCAAGGAGTTAAATACTGCTAGGTAGTAGTGGCTTCCTTTACTGTCTGTTGCTATAATTGATTAACTATAAGCTTTTCAAACAACTTTGGCGAGAGCGTACAACTAAGTTAAAAAGTGGTTCTGTGGGGGAAGACTATAGACACCAGCTTCTTTCTTTGCTTCACCCCTGCCCTTGTTCCTGTACTACTGCCTGGTGCTGGCAGTCATAGAATCCAAAAGCTCGGTTGCTTCATCTTCACCTTTAGCCATAAAATTTCCTCCTAATGAGGAGCTCAGAAGCAGCTTGTTAGAATTACTCAACCCTTCAAAGAATGATAGGACTAAATCTCTATCACTCATCCCATGATGAGGACAATGAATCTGCAACTCTATGGATCTGTCCCATAATCCGTATAAGGATTTACCGGGCTCGTGGCAAAAATTAGTGATCTCATCAATCTTATCCTTTCTCTTGGATGATGGATAATACTTCATCATAAATCTTCTCGCCAATTCAGCCCAAGTAGTAATGCTTCGGGGTCGTAGACTCCTCAGCCACCTTGATAAGCCATCCTTCAAGGAATAAGTAAATAATTGCAGATGGATGCGCTTCTTCAAATTCCTTGTTTTATTAAACGAATTGCAATAGTACATGAACAAAGAAATATGATGGGTAAGTCAACCCCACTGAGCTGCCCTTGGTGATGCAATGTAGTAATTAGTCTTGAACTGCCAAGAAACTTCAATTCAGCATCTGTAACATTGGAGAATACAATTACAGAAGGCCTCTCTTTCTCCAATGGTTGCTCCTCCTACCTTTGTGAAGAGCTCTTTTGATCTCAAGCTCAAATTCAGTTAATGGTCCTCTGCAGATCGAGTGCGATGGAAAACAAAAATTAGTATTGATCGAAGGAAAATACAAAAACAATTAATAAAAATTGCATAAAGAACTAGATTAAAAAAAAAACAAAATCAAGAAAGTCTAAAAGAAATTTAAACAAATTCAAAACCGACAAAAATAAAAAATTTAAATTGTAGAAAATTAAATAAAACAAAGTAAATGAAATTAATTCAAATAAATCAAAGGAAATCAAGAAAAACTAATTAACTAATGATTAAAATTTCTAAAACAACTATAAATTAAAGAGAAACAAAATAAAAATATAACAATTAAACTAAATCAACTATAAACGCAGTAAACAAAGGCTAAAATTTTGATGATAAAAAGGCATGCCCGGCTTGTTCAACTAACCTACTGCTTTGAATTCCATAATAAATCACTTCTCTAATTCTGCAATAAACTGAAGAACTATAAATAATTCATTGACCGGATAATGTACAACGAATCCTAATTGGTTGAGACAATTAGTAGCAAATCATGCCCTAATCACTTCAAGTCGATAACGTGATAACCATTTTCTATCGGAAATGAATTAACCTATAGGCAAATCATGCTTCTAGTCATTAATCCGGTTTAACTTTTGATGTCTTCATCTCTATCTCAGTAGCACATTTTGATTTGGAAACTACAATGAAACTTTAATAATCGGCCAAAGAATTAAACCATAAACAAATCTTGAATTAAACTATTGCATTAACGAAAATAGTGGAAGGTTTACATAGAATTCTACAGAATAAGTTCGCTTCCCAACCTGGGAAGCTTGACTGACTACTCAGACATAAAACCAGAAACATAAACAACAAACAAGAAAGACATTGAATAAATAGGAGAAGAGGGAAGAAAAAACTCCAGTTATGAAGTCTCGCTCCGGATCCTGGCTCTGGATCCCCGCTCAGCCCTCCGTCTCCGTGTTGATCCCCTCTGACATGTGAATAAGAACTACCCTCTCTCTGACTAATGCTGTGTGGCTGCCTTTGTTGTGGTATGTGGTGAATTGATCCCCCAAAATTTAGGACGCATAAAATGCATGTGACATAAAATGCATCAATTGCCATCTAAACTTTTTGTTTTTTTGCATGTGACACATACAATGCATCAATTCTCATATAAACACAAAACTTAGGGAAAGTGCATGATAACTGAGAAATATTACCCAAACTAATGCGAATTAGAGGTGTTTTAAACCCTTAAAAGTATATATATATATATATATATATTTCACAGTTATCAAAAGACATTGTCTTTATCCCTCTTTCCTTGGCTGCTAATGGGTCGGTGAACCCTTTCCCCATCCTTCATTTCTTAAAAAATTTCTTGCAAAACAAAATGGTATATAAGCATGTCTCTTCGTATTATTAACCTTGATTCTCTGGTTGTAAGTGATCCCTTTGTGACTGTAAAGAAGCATGAAACGATTTCAGAAATAGATTTTTGGAATAATTCTTTAGTGAGACACATATGCGGAAATAAATATGGGTTTGAACTGGTCAAGGAGTTTGTGAATAGAGCGTGAAATTTTATCTCCCTTCCTTAAATTATGATTCATGATTTTTGACAAAGAAGATGATCTTCAATTCGTTCTTAACAAGGGCCTATGGCCTCTTAACTCGTCTTCCCTAGTGCTTAAGAGATGGTCCTTGATATCTCTTTCAACCGTAACGACCTCAACTAAATCCGGGTGTGGATTCAGCTCCTTAGGCTTCACATTAGCGTATGGTCCAACCTTGTGTAAAATAAATTTGTGCAAAACTTGGCACCCTTTTGCATACCAACAAATCCACAACCAACAAATCAAGAACCTCCTTCGTCAGATCCATTTTAGAGTTCGATTTCAACAAAGAGATTGTGAAGGAAGTAAAGATTCATACCCTGAGACCGAGAGGCTTCATTCGCCAAAAAGGTTCCTATGAATGAGAGCCAGTTTCCTACTAAAATTGTAAATATGCTAGTCACTCCTTTTTAAGATCTCCCCTTTCAAAAGCCCCTCCTCTCCCTACTCCATCCATCCCTAGAGATTCCAAAAATCCCCTTCAGTCTCCCTCGCCCCACCCTTTTGCACCCCTCTCTCTCCTCTCACCCGTACTCCGGATCCCCCCTTCTTATTCCCTCAACATTCTAAAATACTGCCCAATCATGCGTCTCTAGATCCTCCTCTCCTTGCTACCTACCATACATACTCCCGCCCCTCTTTTCAGCTTGTTTCACCCCCTTGTGATCCTATCCCGTACTCTAAGCCCCTCTTCCAACCTCCTCCCCTGGAATATGTTTCCCTTCAAATTGTAAATTCCTTCTCCTCCTTTACCGAGGGCACTGTTCTTGGAGCCCCTCCCTTTTCCCAATAATTCCTATATGAATTATCGCTATCTCAAATGTTAGGGGTTTCAATGACAACCTAAACTTTTGGAAATATTGAATTATCTTTGTGTCTTTTGCCTATTGAAGACTTGTATTATCCTCAATAATCACAATCAATTATATCCCGCTTCTTCCCTTCCTTGAGTTACTTTCACAATTACCTTGCCCACTTAAATGGGCGTATGTGAGGTCTATTTGACCCCTACATTATCTTTCTTACTTTCATCCATAGCTCTACTCAAAAGCTTGCTTGTAAGGCCATGCCCCTTGGTGCTAACCCCTTCACTCTTTCCATCAAATACGACATGAATAATTCTATCCTTCGATCCTAGTTGTGGGATAAGATTGTTACCCTTAGACATTATACTACTGGCCCTTGGATTGTAGGTGACGACTTCAACAACATTCTTTTTACCAAGGAGAGGCTCAATTCCACTATCCTATAAATAGAGAATGCCGTGATTTTGCAGAATGCATCGCCGATGCAAAATGTTTAACCTTTGCTACTATTGTTTCTTCTTCACGTAGTGGAACAACCAATATGGTCCGAATCGAGTTATGAAGAAGATCGACTCTTGTGTATGAGGGAGAAGGTTTGTGAAGCTTGATTGTAGTTAGATCAGGACACATGGAACCCGTTTCTTATCTTCAAAGAAAAATCCCAGAGGCACGATCTCCTCATTCATGACAATCATGAACTTTTATTCCTTAGACAAATTTCTAAAATTTGTTGGCTTAACCATTATAACTCAAACTCTGTTTCCTTCCACAAAGTTATTAAGGCTAGGAGGAATACAAACTCAATCACCTCCTTAAAAGAGCATTGGGTCATTCTTCAAACCCAAAAAGAGATAGGTAGTTGCCTTGTTGCTCACTTCTAGAGTACCCTTAGTACTAGGGAGGCGCTCCTTAACTCCTTTGGAGATCGCAACCTCGAGAGCTCTAGAACCCTTGACAACAGCTCCCTGGTTCCCCTCGCCCGCATTGTTGATAATATAGATATCAAAGCTACATAATATTCCACTGGGAAGCCAAAGCCCCAAGTCCAGATGGCTACTTGGTTAAGTTTTTTAAAGCTACTTGGGATGCTTTTGGGGATGATTTCTACTAGGGATTTAAGTGTTTCTTCCATAGCGCCTTCATTCTTAAAAAGATTAACTCTACTCTCATTTATTATATCCATAAAATTGATAACACTTCCACCCCTGGAGACTATAGGCAATTTCTTGTTGCAACATAATCTATAAAGTCATTAGTTAAATGTGTATAGGCTAAAAACTGTTCTCCCTCCTTAGTGGGTGGGAGCCAGGCTACCTTCATTAAAGGTAGGCTAATCTCGGACAACATCCAAATTTTCTCTAGCCTAATGAAGCACTACTAGAGAGTGCACATCTACCCCCGATGCATGATGAAGATATATATTAGGAATGCTTTTAACACGGTATACTGGAGCTTCTTTCGCTTTGCACTATCCTTCCTGAATATTTCTCCTACCTTTATTAACTGAACTGTGTAGTGCATTTCCTCCACTCCATTATTTATAAAGACAACGATTCTCTATATGGTTCTTTAAAGTGGAGTGTGGGCTTCTTTAAGGGAGCCCCTTATCCCTGTACCTTTTTGTTCTGGTCATGGACATGCTTTCCCATCTACTCGACCATCTACTCCATATTCCTAATTTCTACTATCACCTTGCCTGTAAAGATCTTTACTTCTCCATATTTTCTTTCACTACAAGAAAAGCATAGTATTAGTGACGGAATTTTTCCAACGGAATTGTTCCGTTTGTGTAAGTCACTATTAGCGACAGAATAATACTATATTAGTGACGAACATATATTTTCTCGGTTAGCACCTTATCCTCCTATATTAGCAACAGATTTTGCTACAGAATTTCTGTAGGAGTTGTTTTCCGTCGGAATAGAGTATAATTTCCGTAGCAAATATTTGGCGGGCGAAATGGAAAAAGTTGGCGCCATAGTTTCAACAATTTATTCTGTCGCGAATAGTTACCTACAGAAATTTCCGTAGCAAATATGATATTTCCTACGGAATATTCCGTTGGAGATAAATAAATTTTAGCTACAATAATTTCTGTTGGAGAAATACAATTCTGTTTGAAATACCCAAAAAATATACACTACAACATATCTTACATTTACTGACACACATTATTAATGACACATATTTTTGTGTCACTAAAAACAGTATATACTGACACATAACATATGTCAATAATATACTATTAGATTTATTGACTATTTTTTTGAAATGTCACTACAGATATAACATTTACTGACACATATTATGAGATAATTATACTTTTAGTCACTTATATAAACTTGAGTCGGTATATGTATCCCATCCTATGTGTTAATCCTAGAAGTTTATCCTAAATTTTATATGAGTCACTACAAACTAAGCGGGAAACTAAAATGAGAGCAAAAATTGGGCGCGTCAGTTGATATGCTAGTAGATCGATTACGTACGGGAGAACAGAAAAACTCAATTTTTTTCTTCCACCTCCTGGAAAATCTTCCCGAACTCAGTTTTCCTCTTCCTTGATTCTTCTGTATGTATCCCACCGACTCATCTTGCACGCCTTCTCATCTCCAAATATCCCACTATCAATCGTTTTATCCAACAAACTGTCGTCTCCAGCAAACATCGCCGCCTTTCTCTTCTCTAGCAAACATCAGTTGCGGTGAACACAAACAGGTACGCTTCAGTTTCTCCACCACTCTGTCGTTTTAATCTGTTTAGGGTTCTTAGTTCCCTCAATATTTAAGTATCTCAGCAAGCAGCTTTCTAGATTTGTCTGACCTTAAATGTCAATCAAGGATACCTAATTAGAAACTTTGAAATGAACATATTTTCCAGATTTGTCCGAATTAGTGGTGTTTCTTCTGTACAACCGTGTATTCGATTCTGGCAATTGGTCCAGTTTTTGTAAATCTTGAATTTGCACGGCTTGAGTATAGTCTGCTGCTTTATTTATTGCTTTATCTAGATTAGTGTAGCACGTTAGTGATTGATTTTATCTACAAATTAATGAATAATGTAGTTTTTAGAACTAAACTATTGAACCTAATTAGAAATCATTAGATTCTATTGTGTTTATAAGATATTTAAAAATAATAAACTGTTGCATGCCCCTTAATCTCATTCACGGTGATACAATTTTTGTCACTTTACTGACTAAATCCATTGAGTTAGATACAATCCGTGGCAAGTCCTTATTAAGAAGTATTAGGCATGTGAGACATAAGTTTTTCAGTAACAACAAGAATCTTAAATGATAGTTTTAAAAGAAATATACCATTGGAGTGTTGTTATATATTAACATATCAACAAGAAATATCCTGCAGACAACGAGGTATTACCATATCCACATCCATGATATTACGCTTCTCTCTACTGGTCCTTTCTTTCTCTTCCAGTCATTGATTTATGCGAGTGCATAATTTTGAAGATGAAGCTAGGAGGTGCTTACCCTCCTCCCAATGTTTCCCTAAATTTTCTGTTTCATTTCACTGTCCTCTAAAGAATTTTCTTTATGGTGAATGTTTCTTTCTTTGTTGGGTTGTGACCCTCTTAGCAAGATGCTCTAACCTCACTCAAGGTTTTGGGAAATTGAAAATTATCTCGTAGTGGGTTGCCTAATTATTAAGCACTCACATGATGTTACTAAAACCTTTCAACATGTACTATTTCCGTATGTTGCCCACCTAATACCTTTGTCATTTTTGACAACCGTTTAACATGCACCTTGAAAAAGGATCACATTCAAAGGTTTCAAAATGTCAAGGTAGTGAAAAGTAATTGTGTAAACCATAGAGGAGGTGTTTGTATTTCGTATTTTCATGAAATGCCAGGGAATGTTTTTGTGAGAGTATATAGATTCCAATTTGCTTTCCACTAATTGTTGTATCACTAATTTTTGTTTTGTGCATCTATCATCTACTTGCAGAGAATTGTGGGATAAATTTCCTTGTAGATATTTATGGCAGTAAGGCAGTGTTTGTAGCTCTTAATGAGAATATTATGGTAATAAATGATATCCTCTTGTTCATTGAACAAGTTTTTTGATTCAAAATAGTAGTATGCTCTTCATTTGATCTGAGTGACTGAATGAACTTTCCCTTTTTTTGTTAATAGAATTTAGTGTTTCAGTTTGTGTATAGAATAGTGACATTTGTAGAGAAAACGATTGTAAAGCCTTGCTGCTACTATTATTTCCAATATATCAAACTGAGATACAAACCTACGTACTTATACTAGGTTTAATGAAACTGTTTTCCTAGATCCTTGGCTAAGATAAAATCGTTACTTTTATCTTCCTAAATACAAACTATAATAATAATGAAATAAGAATGCTAACGAGCCAAGCCCAACAAGCTGAATAGACCAAGCCCAAGATACTAGGCTAAACCCAACTTTATAACTCCAATACCCCCCGCAAGCCGCGGGGAAAAACATTCACCAAGGCTTGTCTCTTAAGTGTCACGCATTCCCATGCGTTGTAGTTGTTCTTTGTATTTGGTACCAGGCAGAATCTTCGTTAGCATGTCCGCCAACTGGGTTGAAGTATGTGTGTAGACGACATCAACGAGTCCTTGTTGAATTTTCTCACGTACAAAATAACAATCTATTTCAATGTGCTTGGTACACTCATGAAACACCGGGTTTCGTGCAATATGAATGGCAGACTGGTTATCACACTTAACCGGTATAGGGATAATATCTTGTACACAAAGTTCTGAAAGAAGACGAGTTAACCAGGTTAACTCTGCTGTGACACGCCTGAGTGATCGATACTCTGCTTCTGCACTGGACAAAGAAATAGATCCTTGTTTCTTAGTCTTCCACGAAATCGGACTATCCCCCAAGAAAATATAGTATCCGGAAACGGAATTTCTGGTGTTAGGACAAGCTGCCCAGTCTGAATCACAATAGGCCATGAGGTTCAACGTCGCACATCCCCTACCGGTCAACACTATTCCATAGTTGATAGTGCCTTTGACATAGCAGAGTGCATGTAGAGCTGCCTCCATGTGAACACTAGTAGGCCTTTGCATGAACTGACTCAGAGTCTGAACGGTAAAACTGATGTCTGGACGTGTGTTGGACAAATAATTCAACTTGCCCACTAACCTTCTATATGTGGTAGGATCACAAAGGAGATCCCCTTCATCGGCTAACAAAGTCTTGCCCATAATCATGGGACCTTGTGTAACCCTCTTATCCTGACAGTCAAACTCCTCAATAAGATCCATGCAGTACTTCCGTTGAGATAAAATATAGCCTCCTCTGGTGGGAACAAATTCTATCCCCAAGAAGTAATGCAAAGACCCCAAATCTTTGATTTTGAAATTCAAGTCAAGCGCAGCTTTTATTTTATCAAGTTCTTCTTGTCTGGGACCCACGAGTAGAATGTCATCAACATAAACAGCCATAAATATCCTCCCTCCTTGAACATCCTTGAAAAACAAAGAATAGTCATTCTTAGACTGTGTGAACTGTAAAGTCTGAAGGAAGCTCGTCAGCTTAGAAAACCACTGCCGCGAAGCTTGCTTAAGCCCATACAAAGATTTCTTGAGCAAACAAGCTTTGTTATCTCCATCAACCTCAAGGCCATCTGGAACTCTCATGAATACTTCCTCGTCCAGATCTCCATGAAGAAAAGCATTATTCACATCGAGTTGATTAACCAACCACCCTTTGTGCTGTGCCACTACAATAAGAGCTTGTATCGTGGTGAGCTTGACAACTGGGGAAAAGGTTTCATTGTAATCAAGTCCATGACGTTGTGTAAACCCCTTTGCTACCAACCGAGCTTTGTACCTTTCTAAAGATCCATCAGACTTGACCTTAACTTTATAAACCCATTTGCACCCGATCACTTTCTTCCCACGTGGCAAAGTGACTATGTCCCATGTATCATTCCTATTGAGAGCCGCCAACTCTTCTTGCATGGCTTTCTGCCAATGCATATGTTTGGAAGCCTCTCTGTAACTGTTGGGTTCTTTCATATCCAAATTCAAACCAATCTGGGCATTTGAAAACAAAGCCATGCAACTGATGGGTGTTATGTCTGTAAGACTTGTACAACCTTTGATAAGATTATCTGAGACTGTACAACCACGGTAGACTCTTTCATCCATAACTTCTTGGAACACTGTGTTACAAACATAATCATTTAGGTAACTAGGTCTGTGACTTTCTCTCCCAGAACGTCGAACTGGAACCTGCTGCAAAATGGAGTCACCACCATCAACGGTGTTCGGTTGGTTACACTGAGATATTACCTGTATTTCATCATCAGCAATAATCACATCAGCAGCGTCTGTGGCAACGGGGTGCTGTTCAAGAGGATGAGAAAAACTCTTGATATTTCTTGTGTAAGGAAAAACACTCATGTGAAACTTTACATCTCTGCAAATTTCCACAACCTGATTCTCAATGTCTAGCACCTTGTGCCCCTTTTTCCTTGGATCTTCTCCTAGATAAACACATGCTTGCCCCCTTGGACCGAATTTTCCTTCTCTTCCACTGATGATCGTTTTGTAACATAAGCACCCAAACGGTTTTATCTTATCGTACGTGACCTTTCGCCCAAATAAACTTTCAAAAGGAGTCACGCCGCCAAGGACTTTGGTAGGAAGCCTGTTGATAAGATAGGCTGCATGTAATATACATTCTCCCCAGTATTCTATTGGCACATTGGACTGAAAAAATAAAGCTCGCGCCGTTTCAAGGAGATACCGGTGCTTTCTCTCGACAACTGCATTTTGCTGAGGTGTATGGGCACATGTAGTCTGATGTATTATTCCTTTCGTAGAAAAGAAAATCTTCCCTTCATTGGAACTCCCAAGTTCTTTTGCATTGTCAGAACGAACCACTTTGACTTTGGTTTCAAACTGGCGTTCTATGAAACTGAGGAAATTGACAACTGCACTCCAAGCTTCACCCTTTTGTTTTATAAGGTGGACCCATGTCGTTCTCGTAAAATCATCCACAAAACATGCAAAGTACTTAAAACCGTTGTAAGTCTCGGTTTTGAACGGGCCCCACACATCAACATGAATCATCTCGAAAGCCCTTTTAGTTTTCACACATAAATCATCAAAAGGTAATCTCTGAGCTCTACTTTTGTAACACACGTCACAGGCATAATCATAATGAAAATCTGAATGCTTTATTAAACCCATCGTAACAAGTTTTCGAAACGGAACATGCCCTAGTTTAACATGTATCTCCTTAGCCTTAGTACTAACAAAAGAATTTTGGTCCACATTCATTTCTGCAGAATTGTTACAAAACCGATCCGCTCCAGCTTCTAGCCCACTGGTGCGGCCCAATTCTTCTGCTGCTTGACTTCCGGTGCGGCCCAGACTTGACTCCCCTGTCGAACCGAGAATGTAAAGCCCACCGGCACTTTCCCCAAGCAGCTCAGTCTTCCCTGTCAAAGGGTCCTGTAGAAAACATTTGTCGGTGTCAAAAATTAGGGCACGCTTACAATCTTCAGATAAACGCTTCACAGAGACTAGATTGAACTTGAAACCGAGAACAAACAACACTCCTCTCAACCACATTCTGTCCCCGATTTTCACCTCGCCTACCAAGTTCACGCCATGAAGCCTCCCATCTGGTAAGACGATCGACTTTTCACTCCGCAAGGTACGCAAGTTCACAAGCAAATCTCTGATTCCGGTAATGTGATCCGTGGAACCCGAATCTAAAATCCACTTTCCCTTGAACAAATTTTGTGAACTGGTAAGGCAATATTTATCACAGTAAGTAGTTTTACCTGAGAAATTGCTATAGCTCAAGTCGTCTGCCTTAGCTCCCGTGTTGACATTCTGAATTAATTCGGTAATCTGTTGGATTTGTTTTGGTGTTAGCCCACCGTCTGTGCCCGACTGTTCTGACTGTTCTTCCACCTTTGCGCTGTTGGCAAAACTTTTCCTCTTTCGTGCAAGAACATTATCCCTCCCATGAAGGTGATAACACTCATCTTCTGTGTGACCATTCTTCTTGCAATGGTTACATTTTTGTCGTTGGAAGCAATTATCGTAAGTATGCCCAACCTTTTTACAATGCGTGCAACTAAGTTTCCCTCTGTCGGTTTCAATTTTAGGGTTTCTGGAATACCTTGTGCTCTCTGTTTGTGTCAGTCTGTGAGAATAGAAAGATTTTGCTTCTTCCTTGGATGTCTTCCCACGCCTCTGTTCTTCTTCTTGAACCACCAGTGAGAAGGCCTTCTCCAGACTTGGAGGACTTTGCATCGCCAAAATCTGGCCTCTGATAGATAAGTAATCCGTACTTAACCCCATTAAAAAATGAACTACCTTGTCTTCATCTGCTGCCTTCTTGATGGATTTGTTTATGTCACACGTACATTTGTTGCAAGAACACCTCTGTAACGGCTTTGCCTGTTCTAATTCACCCCAAAGCCTTTTCAATCTGTTAAAATATTCACGCACTGAATCATCTCCTTGCTTTGTCTCTGCCAGGTTACGCTTCAGTACATGAACAATCGCCAAGTTGCTGTGTTGGTTCTCAGCGCAAAGATTGTCCCAGAGTTCTTTGGGGTCCTCCACAAATCTGACGCTATCAAGGACATCTCCACCAAGAGCATTTTTAATCCAAGAAACCACAAGAGAATTAGCACGTTCCCAAGCTGCGTACCTTATATCATCCGCTTCATCTGGCCTTTTGACTTTTCCTGTGACAAATCCAAATTTGTTCTTGGATTTAAGCGCTGTCACCATGTCAAACTTCCAACCGAGGAAGCCAGTGCCACTGAATTTGGAGACAAGGTTTAGCCCGGGATTCTCTGCAGCATGTACATAAATCGGGTCGTTGACATCTATGGCAGTCGTCGCAGCCGCAGAGGACCAACCCTTATCTGAATCCTTCTTCCCTTTTGAACCATCATCCGCCATGAGAGCAAGTGCAAGAACCTAGCTTTAGAACTCCTGTGCTCTAGATACCATAATAGAATTTAGTGTTTCAGTTTGTGTATAGAATAGTGACATTTGTAGAGAAAACGATTGTAAAGCCTTGCTGCTACTATTATTTCCAATATATCAAACTGAGATACAAACCTACGTACTTATACTAGGTTTAATGAAACTGTTTTCCTAGATCCTTGGCTAAGATAAAATCGTTACTTTTATCTTCCTAAATACAAACTATAATAATAATGAAATAAGAATGCTAACGAGCCAAGCCCAACAAGCTGAATAGACCAAGCCCAAGATACTAGGCTAAACCCAACTTTATAACTCCAATATTTGTACCACTCAATGAAAAAGATGACTTCTTGAGGAAGATCAGATGCGCTTGCAAAGGCACGGCCTGTGTTTTCTGGTATATCTTTTTATCCTTTCTCTCTACTATTGGTTTCCTAATTATTTTATGAATATTGATCCTTACTTGACCCATAATTAAATCTGGGACATGATTGCTAAAGTTTCTCCTATGTCTGAAAAGTTGTACATATTAGAGGGCGAGATTGGTTCTGCAAGGTATGGCTTTTCTTTTCCCCCATACATTGTGTAATAGTTCAATCACTTAACTTATTCCCATGGATAGTTTTGGAATATGGTGTTGATGGAGCATTGTAAAAGATAAGCTCAGGAGAAGGTGACACGATTTTTAAAAATATAGTGTCTTTCTCTTGTCATGTATGTGATCAAAGTTCTTTGGAGCAAAAATATGGTCCTGATGGTGACACTCAACCAGAATTTGATCCAGCAGCTTGGTGTGAAGCAATTGGCGGTATTAAAACAACACGGACTCATGTTTATGGCTTTGGAACTGCATCACGTGGAAAACAAATTTTTGATCCTTCATACTCTCCACCAGAAACTTCATCTTCAGCTTGTGGTCCTTCAATTGTGCGTCCAAGGTCTTCTTCTGTTGAAGTTGATGAGCTACGCCATGAAATGAATGAAAGATTGTCAAGACAAGACGATAAAATGGATACCATTGTTCAATCAAATGCTGATTTGAAAGATGAAATATTGAAGATGAGTCAACTGCTGATTTCTATTACATCAATGCATTCTCAAAATGCTGGTGTACCCCCTCAAGCTTCACATAATGCACCAGTATTGAGTGAATCTTCTGACTCTGAATCTGAATCTGATGATGACTATGGTGATTGAGGTATTGAATTTATTTAGATGAATTTTGAATGATTAGAATTAGTTAATTCATTGATTGATTATTCCGGCTTCTTTGAATGGTAGGACTTGATTTTATCCACAACTACAACAATCATAGTTAATATTTTTGAATCAGTGATTTATATTATTTGTTAGTTCTAATATTCATTTTTTTACATGTTACAGCTTTATTGTGCTTACCGCAACAGCAACAACATCAACAACTTGATTGCTATGTGAGTGTATTAATTCTCTAAAGCTTATATCTTCAGTGCAATTAGGCTTGTGAAGTAGTCCACGAGATTTTGACTCAATTCACTCTTGCTAATTTTGCAACCTAGAGATGCTGTATTTGTTGTTGTATCTTGGTAATTTTGCAATCTAAACTGACGAACTAGGACATATATGTCTGCTGTCTGCTGCATTTCTCTTGGTAATTTTGCAACCTAAGCTTGCAACAAGGAATACTGTAATGCATTTTTGATATTTTGCAACCTAAATGGCTTACAAGGAACATACATGTCTGTTTGCTGTTGTATCTTCTCGGTATTTTGCAACCTAAGCTGGTGTACAAGGAGGATACATGGTGCTGAATTTTATGATAATTTTGCAACCTAGACTGCTGTATGTTGTTTGCTGTTGTATCTTGGTAATTTTGCAATCTAAACTGACGAACTAGGAACATATATATCTGCTGTTTGCTGCATTTTCTCTTGGTAATTTTGCAACCTAAGCTGGCATACAAGGAATATATATGTGTAATGCATTTTTTGATATTTTTGCAACCTAAACTGGCTTACAAGGAACATACATGTCTGCTGTTTGCTGTTGTATCTTCTCGGTATTTTGCAACCTAAGCTGGTGTACAAGGAGGATACATGGTGCTGCATTTTATGATAATTTTGCAACCTAGACTGCTGTATGTTGTTTGCCGCTGTATCTTGGTAATTTACAACCTAAACTGGCGTACAAAAACATACATGTTGCTGTCCTGTCTTCATTCTTTTCTTAATTGTGTTTGCACCTTTGAGAAAGATGAAAAATTGAACATTTTGTTCATTTTTTCTTCTTGTATGAGATGAGTATCATAACTTCAATGTGATTGTCTTCTACTTTAGTACTAATACCCATCTTTTTTTATCATGCAGTGTTCCCTTTTGAAGGTTAGGAGATAACTACAAAACTTTTGGTTACTATGTACAACAACTATTATTCTGTTCCGTTTTGAACCTTTTTTGTGAAGGCTATGAGAATGTAAGGGGGTATATGTGTTACCCAACCTTTATACATTAGAAGAATACTTTTTGATAAGTATGAAGTGTTATTTTTAGTTGGGTAATGTATGTGATCATTACACCTAATATATGAATGTATAAAGGCATTTGATCTACATTGTATGGTTGAGGTTATGTTATATATGTTTTATAGATATTTTTGTAGCAGTGGATAAACAGAGTACATAATTGTACATTATTGAAACTGTTTTTTTAGGTTGAAGCTTATATATTTGCTACAGGAAACAACAATCTAATTCTGTTGGAAAATACTCTTCAGTGACAGAAATAAGATTCAGCTGATAACAAAAAATTCTGTGGGTGATGTATTTGGTAACAGAAAATTCCGTCGGTGATATTTTTAGCAACAGGAATTTCTGTCGTAGATTGTTATGACTAATTAATAAAATAGGATGGTCATACATATTACCAACGAAACATTCCGTTACTAAAAGAATCTCCTACAAAAATTATCTATAGCAAATGACTTTTTAAAAACGGAGATTCTATCGCAAAATATTTATAGCAACAGAATATTATCCGTCGATGATATTATTTTCACCAACGGAATAAGTTTCACTGACGAAAAACTTATAACGACGCAACTTCTTGCCACGAAAATTTCCAACGGAACATTCCGTTGGTGATGCCTTTTTCCATTAGAAAATTGCTTTTCACCTACGGAAATGTCCATCACTGAAACGATGCTTTTCTTGTAGTGTTTGTGGATGATGCTCTCCTTTTCTATCGGGTTCGGGAGTCCATATCCCTTATGCTTGATAAAGTTATTCTCTTCAAAGGCGTATCGGGTCTTTAGCTTAACCTTTCAATTCAAATATATTTCATGGGTGGGGGTGGGGTGGGGTGGGGTGTGTCACCCTTGGCTGATGCTATCATCCTATGCTCAGGATTCGTGAAAGGAATCTTCCCCTTTCACTACTCGGTATCCCTATCTCAGCTAGAAAGCCCAAAGCCTTTGATATCTGCTGATCGACATCATTCACAAGTGCATCTCTTCATGGGGATGAAAGCATCTCTCTTCGTTAGTCGCCTCTCCCTCATCCAAAATGCATTCTTTATGGCAATGTGAGCTTTTAAGCTTTATACATTATAATTTCGACGAACGTTACCAAAAACATTAGAAAGATTCCCTGTTCTTTCTTTGGTCTGGCGATGCCAACATTAACCCCTCAGCTCTGGTTGCTTGAAGTGCTTCTTTCTCAAAACTCTCATTGCTATAGTCCATAATGACAATAGATTATGGATACAATGAATTTATAGCGTGCTCCTTCACAACTCTTAACATTTGGGCCACTAATTAGAGAAGGAATGACCCTTGGGCCTGGAAATTGATCATTCATGCTAGAAACTAGTGGATAAAAAATACTGTTATCCCGCTAACGCCATTTCTCTCTCTCTCTCTCTCTCTCTCTCTCTCTTCTCCCTCACTCTCTCTCCCTCATTCTCTCTCTCATTCTCTCTCTCTTTCTCCTATCCCACCCGCCCTTAGGAGAGTCATTTCTAATGATACCTCCAATTCCTCAAACCCTGCCCTTGATACGATATCTGTTGGAGAAACGTGGACCATCTCTAAAGCAAAATTCATAATGTAGTCGCTCTGAAACGGCGTCTCAAAACATGTGACAAGCTCCAATCATGAGACATCTTTTTCACTAACAGATGCTAGGTCTGCGAGATTGCTCCAGAGGCTAGCAATCATCTGTTATTTGTGTGTATGGTTTCTTATAGCATATGGTGGACTATCTATGATTGGTTAGAAATTCTAACCAACCGTTCTAGTCTTTACAGTTGCATCAGATGGATCAATCGCTAATATAGGAGGAAGAGGCCAACATATTTTTGTGAGAATGTGCTGCCATTGCTACCTCGGTTTATGCTATTTGTACTAAGAGATGCAAGCGAGATATGGTGAACCAATCTAGAGATCCTTCGATGATTGTGCCCGACATAAATTTTTCTATCAAGTTTGTTATTTGGAAGATATTGTTGACTTCTTCCGTGGACCGATTTTGGCAGGATTATATCTTGGCAATTAGCTTCGGGGCTTATGTATTATTATCTCCCCTTTCAAAAATTGATTAGCCATGTAAAATTACTATTTCGTTTTCGTAAAAAAATTAACTCATCCTTTTATTCAAAAAATTAATCTATACAAAATTCCATTATTTGTAAAACTTAAGTTATTTCGGCTAACCAAAAACTAAAATAGCTAAATTTCAGTTTACAATAATGATTCTTAAAAAACTTCAGTTTTCGATTAATTTGGTTTTCGCTTAATCCGGTTAACCAAATTAACGGTTTGCCCATGCATACTTATCCCCTCCCCTATATCTAGTTTTGTCCACATATCAACTTTGGTCTAGGTATTTTTCTTTTACATATTATTACCTATTTTAAAAAGAAGGCTATCTTTCTAGGAACCGCATAATTTTTTGGTAAAATGGTCATAATAATATATAGGAAAAATTCACAAAATACCACTGTTTGAGTTTATAATTCACAAAATACCACTGTTTGAGTTTATAATTCACAAAATACCATTATTTTTTTTTGTAATTCAACTTTAAACATGCTTAAATGTTATCCAAAATTGATGAAACTTTACATAGACGATGCTAAAGTGTTATATTTTGGTCCAATATCAAATTTGAAGTTTTTTAAGCTCATATGTGACATATGGGACCCAATGAATATTTTGTGAATTATAAACTCAAACAGTGATATTTTGTGAATTTCCCCTAATATATAAATATGAGAAGATTTGGAAAGAGGTTGACATGAGGACATGGCTTCATATCAGATATCCATTAGGAATAACCGGAGTGCATCTTCAACTGTGAAAAGGGGGAGACATATAGAAAAAAATCCCATTTTAAGTACATAGTAAATGTGCTCCAACCAGAGGCAGTCCTGGTTACCGTCCTCAACTGCTGTCAAATGAAATTTGATATCCATCACAATGTTTTATAAAATACCCATATAGACGAGCAAGGCCCAATAACCCATGAGGTTCCATCCTAAAACCAATTGACATTAGGTGGAGTAGCTCTAGGCTATATAAGCTACTTACTAGCTACATAATTTTTCAATGTGGGACTCACACTTGATCTCCAACGGAGGGAGCAGTTGCTGGGGATCCCAAGTGAATCACATATTGTCCACGAGATCCTGCAAGAGACTGTGTAAAGATAGAATATATGGTCTCTAGTTTCTATAGCATACACACAGAGGTAGCATCCATTAGCAAGAGAAATACCCATGCTTGGAGCATGTTAGTGGTTTTGAGGCCGTTTCATGCGGAGACCCACAAAAAAATATTTAGATTGCCAATAATACTCTAGCTCGAGCACGTTAGACAAGTACCCAAATAGGTAGTATCTAAGCGTTTAAAGATCTTAAACAAAGAAATAGTCTTACAAATTGTAAGCAAGTAAAATTTAAACTAAAAAGATATCAGATTATAACAACTTATCAGATTTATAGCATCAATCATTGAGGGTATGAATAGCTATTGACATAAGCTGAAGATAACACAAATTGATCTTATATGAGTCACAGTTAACTAATCTCTTATTTGTAATGAAAAATAGTTTAAATTAAACAGATTAAACCACAAACTGATGAAAATAACTAGAAAGACAGATTCTGTTAGACATAGCCTTAATTAAAGATCAATCATACCAGAAAATAAGTCCTTTTTTAGACTTATCTTTATGGTATGATAGATAAGTCTAAAAAGGGCACGTTACCATCAACCGAATCCTACAATGTTACCCATCTGACCAAAGGGCACGTTACTTGAGTGTATGCATAGACACTCTTTATACATCAAAAAGGGCCAGTAGGATCAAGCTGTTTGCACATAGTTAAATAAGCAAGATAAAGAAGCCTATCCTTGACAGCTGTCCGATGATTCCCAGTATGCTTGCAGAAGTACTTCAACTCCTTCAAATTACAACAACCCAACATCTCCCCAAGAAATAGGAACAGCCAATTGATAAACTCCTCATTCTTTGAGTTGACCGGTTTGACCGCGTTTTCCTTATTGCAGTAGTTGCAGCGTGGTAGGGTTGGGTTTGTCCACTTATAAGGCGCACGGTGCCGGAGTTCATCCATATTTTGAAGGATGTACGATGCCACTTCACGAAACTTGGATTGTAGATCTAACGCCATTGTGTAAGCTTTGCCGCACTTCTTGCATTGAACGTCACCTGTGATTGAAGTGATTGTTGTCTGGTTTAAGATTACTTGTAATTCGTAGACATGGCAGCGCTTGTTGGTTGCCCATGGGAATGGTGGTGGGATTAATTCGATCTCGTCGTTTGATACATTCTCTCTAGGTGATCGCACCAGAGAGGGTCTCCCCCAGTGATGGTGGGCTCGGGGTTTGCTGCCTCTTGTCGGTATTGTGGTGTTGTTTCTGGTTGGTTCTTGGTTTAAAGGTGATTCTTTTACTTCCAGTGACATTCCTGGCACGAGGTAGAGAGAAGGGTTTTGCGGTGGTGGGTTGGGATACGGCGAGAAAGGTCTGTCCGGTGGAGTAGACGGGATAAAAGGAGTGGAGATGATGACAGCGCGTGATGAAGGAGGAGAGATGACGTTATCTGGTGGAGACAAGATAGGGCTTTTGAAGAGCTGGTGTGGGGAAGGAGGCGGGATATTAATTATCGAAGAAGTTTGTAGGTTATATGGGGGAGTGTTGTTAGGAACGTTGGAGCAACCGATTCCTAAAGAAAGATTGAGGGATTGATCGTCAATGGCGGCTGCAGAAGAGATTAGTGGGGCTGTTTCTTGGCTGCAGTTGATATCATCATCAGCAGCAGCGGCATCGCCGTTGATGTTGTTTGTGCAAGACCTAGGAGAAGAAGAATCTTCCGGTGCCATGGGTTGACGATTGTAACCTACAGAGCCAAATTTTGGGTTGGAGGAAAGGACGCTACATTGTTGTGAGAATTGTTTGATGGCAAAATCTTTGTTAAGATTTTCTAATTTGAAACCGTACCCTAATGTACGGCGCCGTACCTAAACAATCCTTTTTTTTGGAAAGGATGTATCTAAGAAACGAAATTATCATTTAGGTTATGTTGCATTACTTAATAAAAGGACAAATATAAAATAAAATATTTTTTAACTAGTTAAAAAGTACACATTATCTATTACAACCATAGAAAATGATAAATAGATATAGAAAAATATATAATTTATTTTAAAAATAATTTATGTATTATTTAATGTCTAAAAAATAGATAAAGTTCTCTGAAGAAAAGTGACCAATTATCTTAAAATTCTCTAGCTCACCCACTAAGACATAAAATATCTACTATTTTATAAAAAACTACATTAAAACTTATTATATTAATTATTTTTTACAAAAGTCATGGGGTCACGTGACCCCACGTGACCCCTCTTGGGTCCGCCCCTGGCTCACTCACGTAAAAAAAAACATTTTTTAAAAAAGGTAGAAGGGGGTGAAGTGGTATTGTATAATCGGTTGCACAAATAATATAGTTCACCCTTGAATCATCTACATAATTAAATTGAACAACCATCATAATAATTTTTATAATAACATATATTAATTTTTATATCAATATGCACTATCAATATATAAATTTCAACAACGTTTAAATTAAAATGAACGGTTGTACGATAGTCACCATATAACTGGTTATACAATAGTATTTGTCATATGAAGTCTCTCGTTTTCCCTCTCCTTGTTATTTTAATTAAAAAACTTGACAATAAATTATATTGTCTCTATCACTATAACTAATAAAAATTTTTAGTTGAATAGTAAAGTAAGAAAATAGTGGGTAGTAGGTGAGAGAATGTTACAAAATTTGTTATTGTAATAAATGATCCTTGGTTGAAGTTGCTAATGTAATTAAATATAATTTTAGGATAACATGACACCTAAAATTGTGTTAAGCAACCCAACATATATGCCATTACAAATTATCTTTGAATTTTCTGTAATCCTCTAATATGCTATAAAATCAAATACTATCATATGCATCTGCTGCTCAAAAAAATGGGGGCTTAGGCCTAAAGGATATTCATAAATATAATATGTCCTTTTTGCTAAACACCATCTCGTTTATTGTTACTAATTCTAAACGTCTTTGGATCTAGTGATTATTGATGGGACCTTAACATTTGGACCACTACCGTGAAGGGAGATGACCTGTGGGCATGTAAATCTATCATCCATGTTAGAAAATAATGGAACAATGTGGTATTATACATGATGCATCGTCACTCTTTCTTTCCTTCCCCCGTTACCAATCCTAACCATTTCTCAATACAATATTTGTTCAAGAACTTGGCCAATCCTCAAAGATAAATTTATATTATGGGTTACTCAAAAAGAGAGACTTAAAACTTGCGAAAAGCTTCAATCTTAGGCCATTTGTCTACCTAACAGATGCTGGCTTTGTGAGCACGTTCTAAAATAAGCGTCCAACTGTTTTCCTTTCCAGGGTTCCTAGCAGGATATGGTGGACCATCGGTGATTGGTTGAGGATCCTTACCAACCGGTCAAGCATCCATAATAGCATTCTCTAGATATCCCGCTACTACTCGAAGAAAAACTGAACGATTTTATGAGGCGGGCAGCCATTGTCAATGTTGTATACTTTCTCTGGATCGAGAAACGTAAGCGTGCCATGACTAACTAGGCTAGAGACCTTTCCTTTATAGTAGCACACATCAAGGGTGCCACAAAAACAATCATTTGGGCAAAGATAGGAGGCTCCCTTAAAGATTACGACTGGCTTGATCGGGTTCCGAGCTCCTAGCTAGCCCCTAGAGCTTTTGTATATTTCTTAGGTTTTTGCTGTATCATTCCCTCTTTTGGCTATATTGTCTTTGATTGGCTCAATGCAACCTTTTTGTTAGATGCTAGTGAAGTTCTCCCTATTAAAGAGGGTAAAATAACATATATTCAAATGGCTAATATAGAATAAGGCATCACAATTATGTTATGTTAGACCCTATTAAAAAGTACAATTATATATTTTGTTGTATTTGTTCAAAAAAAAAAAAAACAGAACATTAATTTCTTTTGTAGTTTTTGATTATAGTCGATTAAAACAAAACATAATAATGCATCCTTTCTAGTCGGAGGTTATTTTCCTCCCTTAGTCAGAGGGTTTGGTTACCCGTTTTCCACTGTTTTTGTCCTTGCTTCTTTGTCTCTTGCTGTCCTATACCTTCCAATCTTGGACTAGTCTTGTGTAATTCAAGTTTCTTCAGAATTGTATTATGATTGCTTTTCGGATGGCTTCATTCTTCTCCCTTTCTCTTTTCTTTTGTTCTATACCATCTCTTGTAAAAACTAGACACTATGTATGTCACACACTTCACCAATCTACACCCGGGGTGGCCATGCTTTTTCCGGGCTTTGAATTTTTATATCACATCACGCGGAACAATCAAGTTATTCGGGACAATGATCTTCGTCGTCCCGCTATTTTGCAAGTGAAGTCCTACTTCAGATACTTGAACTTCTTCATCTTCTTTTTGTCGGTGTGCCCTTATATCTGCTACTTGCTACTTTAATTCATCATCCGAACAAAAGAGTTAAGCAGATTAGTTAGCAGAATGAAGATTTCGGCCGCCGTTGTTATGACATTGAGACATGTGGTGGATGGGTATTACTCTATTGTGGAGTTTACAATTGACTGTTGCGCTGACCTGAGTCTTCAGTAGTAGAAAAACGGTCTATTTCGGCGGTTCTAAAGGGTCTATTTAGGTGGTTGTGAACCACCAAAATGAGGACCGCTGAAATAGGTACACCTATCTCGGCGGTTGTAACAACAAACCACCAAAATAGGGGCTTGGCAAAATCAACAACTAACCACATCTATCTCGGTGGTTTTTAGCTTACAACCGCCGAGATAGACCCTGGGACGGTCCTTAGGGCGGTCAATACCAGAACATTTTATGTAACGGCCAGACCACCCCTAGGACCGCCCCAAGGTCTATCTCGGCGGTTGTAAGCTAAAAACCGCCGAAATAGGCCCTACTTTCGTATCTATTTCGGCGGTTCTATCCTTTTTTTGTTTTTCCATTCTAGCTTATATATTCACCATAACACACTAAATGATTCAATGAGACCTATAATATAGCTACCTCCACAGGACACTCCAGCACACATTCATAAAGTTCTAAAAGCGCCCAATATGAACGGCACGCCACAATTTGAGAGTAAACAAACCAATGCAAACACTTTCATTACAAAGAAATAACCAAATCACACTTCAAATCTACCAATTCACCATCCACAAATGTACATAATTACAATCACATAATTGAAAAAGTACACAAATTGTCATCATCAAGTCATTAAACTTGTGTAGACGAACTTCGACCATTCCTAAAGCATCTCAACTATTTGAGTATCTTCATATTGTCCACCTTGGAGCAATTCTTCGCAAGCCTTGAAAAAAATGAACATTAATTTAAAACCTACAAGTCTAACAACAAGTAAAGAGCTTAACTGAAACTTTCAAAGAATGTTATATACCTTGTCTAACGAGTGATCTGGTAAAAGGGACGACGTTGCTACTAAATCTCATGACATAGTATCCACATTCCAAACTGCCAGGCTAGACCAGACACTATACATACACACATATTGACAATTATAAACTAGTATTGACATTATCACATAAATTTAATAATTAAAGTACCTTGACTAAGTTCCAAGGGATGTTATTCTTCAATTGTTTTTGCATTGTCATGAATACATCTCTCATGGAACTATATACATCAGCAATATAGTTTTAAATATCAGTAGGGAGTTTTAAAATAATTGTTAAGTAATAACAATTGTTCTTTAAGATAACAAACGTACCTCAATATTGCGTTGATGATCTTCAGTTTCTTGGCACCCCTATCAAGTGAGTCAAATTGTAAGATTCGTGGATGCTTCATCACCAGCAAAAGCAATGACCAGTGTCGACTATTCACAAATTACAACAATATGTTGAAAAATTTAACAACTAGCACAATTTATAAATAGATTATACTAAGAGAAATAGTCAAATGGCATACCCTTGATGATATGTTAGCATAATAAATGACTTGTTTGTACATTCAAAGATGACATTTGTAGATATTACTTGAATGTCACTTGTCACCTAGGTTTCACAGCACATAGAAGGACACAGGAATCCGAAACTGTGATCTTGGTAGACTTCGATCGCCTTATTATGCACATGCCTGCACCATGAAGATAATAACATCAGTTATTTACTTTTTATTCAAACATCTAATTCATCACCAATCAATGCATTCAAATTATAAAAGGTATAAGTCACTCACATGACGGCTGACTTGATAATCGACACATTTAACCAATCCCTCATGTAAACCTCCTTGAAGTCGGACATATATATCTCAAATCAATGTGTATCTCTTGCTTCAACTTGATGGTGAAATATCCCCTGGTCATCTTCCACAATGATCAAATCACTGTGAGGTGATGTCAGCAGTAACGCCGAGTGTAGAATCTTCATATTAGTTGACAAGCCAGCCAATATCCTTTGCTCCACCAAATCAGGTCTAACCACGAAATTGATGGATGCCTTCGATTGAATAGGTAAATCAATTCTTTTTCCTTTTCTCTTATCAGTCTTTAGTCGACTCATTTCCAATGATATTAACTAATTAAGTATATGGATGCAAATAATATTTGTTATCAATAGTTTAGAGCAACATTAAAAGTAATTACCTGCCCAGGGAGTTTAACCAATCGAACTAGCCACTACACTGTCGCAGTTTGGGCAGAACGCAGTGCAGGTCTCTATGGGATCGGTACCGGTAAACAGACGTCACCATGCTCTACAACAAAGTCATTCAGAAGCACCCGTGCATGGTACTGCCGGAGTGGTTCACCATGCACAATATCATTTGAAGATGAGGGGAAAATTTTACCCTATGCCACCATGACCTCTTCATCTCCAGATTGTAAAAGCAACGTGCACTAAGTGGGTGCCTGAATGTTATATGGAACTTTTTAGATGAAAATTGTGAAATCCTAGTATTAGTGATCAAGTGAAACATCTTAATCGTCATATATTCAATTTTAATGTTGGTCTAACCTTTAGAGATGCATGTGACCAGATATCAGGAGCGATAACATGATGTACTTTCTTTTCATATACAACCATGTAGGCAAAATTGAAGATCACTAGCAGAACAGGCCATGTACTGTGTTGACTACTCAACATGCCGTACGGGTTCATTCCATCAATACATAACCTAAGCCTCATATTCCTATCTTCATGTCTGAAATTTTTTTGTACCATCTGTTGATGTTTGTCCACTGAGGCCCATCTGCTGGATGTCTTGGTTTCTCATCACTTTTTCTATCCTCTACGTGCCACCGTAAGTTCTTTGCATCTTTCGGATTGGCAAACAACCTTTTGAACCTAGGTATGATTGGTAAATACCATAAAAGTTTAGCCAAAGCAATTTTTTCTAAGGGGACGAGGAGTCACCATCCTTGAGCTTGTATCGAGACAATGAGCTTTTCAGACAGTTGTCTAGGTGTTCATAATCACCCCTATATAACACACAATTATGGGGACATGCATGTATCTTCTTATACTCAATCCCCATTGGACACGTCCATTTCTTCGCCTCAAAAGTGGTGGTAGGGAGACCATTCCCATTTGGAAGCATATCATGAAGCAGCTCGAGAAGTGCTGTGAAACTCTTGTCACTCCATCCATATCTCCCCTTCAAGTTGAACAAATCCAGAACAACTGTCAATTTTGTGTACTTAATGCACGTACAGTACAAGGATGTCTTGGACGCATCCAACAACCTTTGATACTCATCCGGCCTATCAATAAAATTTTCCTCGACATTATCAAGCATATCATCCATTCGCTCATCATGGTAAGTCATCTCACTGTCAACATTGATTTCTAAATTACTCGGGAATCGATCCGACTCGTATTTAGTATCGAAGGTCTGCTCGATTCTTGAGTGACACCTAGCATGACTATAGGAAGTTGAAGCATTATCTTGAATAAATTCTCCATGAAAAGTCCATCTTCTGTAATGTGGCATAAAACCACGGGTCTTCAGATGGAATTGTATGACATTGATGCTTGAATATTTTCTGACCACACCACAATCAACACAAGGACATAGAATTTTCACCTCCTTTGTCCTGTCATTGAGTTGCACTACAGCTTTGCAAAAATCTTTCAACATCTTGTCAAAGTGTTCGCCTCGATCACCATACATCCAGTCATGCTTCATACTATATGTGCAACAGATCACATGTGTGAGTTATCTTACATAAAACTAAAGTGTTTATGTAGTATGGTTTGTATTTAGTTGCATATGTGTATTTCCAAACACAAAATAAACTAGCATTTTAATTTTAACAAATCGTTTCAGATATTAAAATAAAATCCAAAGTAAAAATACTTACTTGTTTTTTTTGGGATTTATAAAGAGAGGGGAATATATGTCCGAGAGTGTAACACCCCATCCAACAACAAACACATAACAACAATCTGCAGCGGAAAATATTCTTCATCACATTACTTAACTCGTTGGTGTTACACGCCGTTAACCACCCACGTGGCTAACAAGGCTATTACATATACATTGTACCGGTCTGATGGACTAGATTCCCGAGCGACTACACATTACTGACCCTTCCATTAGCAATAGAAACAACATACACCTTTCAACTGTACCGAGTATTCACAAACTAATGCCGATAACAATTTCGGTCTTACTACACCTACTGTATATATACAACTTAAATGATTACTCATGTACAATGACTACCCCGTCCTACTCTCGAACGGCTTCCAGCTCTCTGTACCTGAAATAGGAAAAGAAGAGAAAGGGTGGCCCCCAAGGGGCTCAGCACCTTTGCGGGCATGGTAATCCCGCAGCCCACATGCTACCGGGCCACGCACAACTATTTGTCGTCTTAGCATGCGATTGATTATATTTAACCATGCATGCAACTGTAAACACCCAACACATAACATTTCGCCTCAATGGGCTCAACAAACGGATAATACATCCTTATTTGGTAAGTCACTCATGGTATTCATTATCCCTAGAGTGTTTCTCCTCTAATGGAGCTACTTCCTTAATAGACGACACTTACCCGTTATTCGGGTTATCCTTAAACGCCTCTTATCACAAACTGGGATTCATATCCATGATCCACATACTCCACATTTTACAACATATAACATGCATCCCATAACAACACATAACAACACTTTCACGTTTCAACGTGCACATAATAACATCGCAATAGAAATTGCATTACAACAACATCACATAACTAACGGGAATGGTTCTCTTAGGAACCGACCCAAACATTGTTAATACACTGGTGAGCCTAGAGAATGTTGCCAGTCTCATGATAAGCTCGTTACATAACTCGTTACCGTCTCGTTAAATGAACGGATAACTTAGCACAAGGTGTCTCGGATATAGTGATCCAAGCACACCGAACAAACATAACATAGTATGCCCCTGTGGCCCGACATGAGTCAGTAATAGCCTTGGTTAAGCTAAAGGGAAGGTTGGAAACCAAATTGGAAAACAACCATAACATACGGAGAGGATCGAACCTGATATGACAACGACCCCCATACTCACACGCGTGGCCGGAACAGACCGGACTCCTCACTTCCCCCGTTAGCACTTGTTAGAAGTTCATCATAGAACTTAATTAAACAATCACAACATTGGGTTAAGTCTTGTTAGACACACACAAGGGAAGGGAGAGTCATACATTCACACACAAATATCACACACAAACATCACATAACTAACTCACGCATAGCCGTGGTTAGAACGTTCCTTAGGTTGGAAACGTTATCACCGGATACCGTTCTCTTACGTTTACTTAATAGTGGTTAACTAGCCCTTCAAGCGCATTCGAGGTTACCGGCATCGGCACGTAAACGTACAACAACAATAACGACTGTAAACTCGTTTCATGATTTATCTTATAACGTGGCAAACATACAGAAAAACACATTGGCATACAAGCCGGTGTAATCCGGTAGGACACAGGTTGCAAGAAAACCATACCTGTCACCGGAGTCCACTTTATCGTGTCCACTTATGTTCCTCGAGCAATCCTCGAACAACTGATAACATTTCATGTATTTTTTTATTAACATCGGGGTATCATGATTGTTTAAAGTCTAATGCTTATAACTTTTCCCCGTTAACTTAGTTACATAACTTCACTTTTTAACTTGTTTTACTTTTACATTTTAATACATCTTTTCCCCCACTAAATTGTCATTATAACTCACCTAACATGTCTTAAACAACCTTATAACATCATTACTAATCAATCCCCATCATTACATATCATTTTATAACCTTAAACAATGTTTTTGGTCCGACCGACCTTACCGACCGACCTTACACAAGATCGGTCCATTCCAGAATACTTTACCGTCAAAATTTCTACTCCGACCGACCTTGTAGGTTCGGTCGCATGTTCGGTCCATTCCCGAGAGTTTCTTCCCTTTGAAAATTCAGGCCCGACCGAACTTGCCAAGTCCGGTCCCATGTTCGGTCGATTCCAGAAACTTAATTCGTACACAAAATACAAGCCCAACCGACCTTGCAAGTCCGGTCCCCAAGGTCGGTCCGTTCCAGAAACTAATTCTCGCAGGGTAAACTGGGCTCGACCGACCTTGGCAAGTTCGGTCGCAAGGTCGGTCTGCTCCAGACCCTTATTTTTCCATTGCCCATTTAACTCCAAACTTCTCCTAAGGCCTCCTAATGTTTTCTAACATCATTTGGTACACTTATATCCTCATTCAACATTCCATGAAACTCATTATCTATCACCTTAAGCACTTACTCATTTCATACCGAAATTCCTAACACTTATGTTATTTCCTCCTTAGTTTTCCAAGTGGTGTTTCATGCCTATGATGACAATTATGCCCATAATGCTTTCTCCTCATTTTAACATCATCTCCCAAGCACCATTTCTTACCAACCTAAACCCTAGTTGATGTCTAAGTCCTTTTGTTTACCTAGAACATCTTAAGACATTATTTCTCCTCATGTAAAATGCTTAGGAATTTCCAATACTTCTAGTTCACCTAAACTCATTTAAAACACTTAGAACTTCTTACACATTTTCCAAATTTTGCCATAGCTTCTCTTGTATATTCTCACATCCAAACACTTAGGTTTTTACCTTATTTCATTCAAGAACACCTAAAATCCATCAAGAACTTCTCACACACAACATTCACCAAATTTTACACTACATCACAATATAGTGCATAAACTTAAATTGCTTGGCACTTAGGCCCTTAAATAACATGGCTCTTAGGCCCTTAAATTGCATAAACCTTAAACACTGAATTTCCCACATAAATAATGCCTTTGACCTACAAATACAACCAACAATACATACGCCCTTATTAAACTCCTTGAGAGCATTTCACTAGATCATTTACCATTGGCTCCTTAGGTATTTTATTAAGCAAATCAAGCTCATTTTCCTAAGGCATTTAAACTACATTGAGATGGTTTGTTTACCTCTTGTTCCTCACAAACTTCTTTCTTGTTTCCTTGACTAAATTGGCAAGGCTTATAGTTGCTTGTCAACTTCTAAACATTATACAAATAATATAATGAGTATACAAGCTTTGAGCTTCATCTCATTGTAAACCCTAGTTACATATATTATCTTAAGGTATTAAAATGATTGTTTTACCCTTGGAATGGAAAGAGAGCTTGAATAAGTATCAAGAGAGGACTCCTCCTAGCCCTTGGAAGATTCAAATGGAGCTAAAACAAGCAAGGTAAAAACACCATTGTGAGGTGAATTTCCGGAGAACACAAAACATGGAGGAAACATCATTTTTCTTTGAGTTTCCTTACCTTGAAGCAAAGGAGAACAACAAGGTGTGAAAAGATGAGGTCAAGCTCCATCAATGGTGGAACTCCATGGCACCGAAATGAGGCTTTTGAAGATTTGAAAAGATAGAAGTGTAGAGCTTGCTCCAACTAGAAGAATGGTGGTCTTGAAATTGAATTTGGAGCATGGAATCATAAGTTACAAGTGAAGGAAGATGAAGAATGAGATGGTGCTGTTGGAAACCGATGGAGAGAGGAGGAAGAAGATGGCAACCGTGGGAAATGAAAGGAAGAAGAGAATGAGGTGAGAGAGTTCACTTTGTTAAGATATTTTACATATAAAGCAAATAGTACTTTACTTGCTTTTTCATTACTTGTTTACTTATCAACTAACAAGGTGGTGAATCACCTTGATAAAACCGGCCACCATTTAATAAGTAGGGTATAATAGTCTTTGTTGACCAATTTACTTACTTATATTAACATATGTTACAAACTAGCTTATAAAAGTTACTATTCATCAAAAACAAGGCACATAGAAGTGAAATTTTTGATTTCCCATTGATATAGACTTCTAAATGTGATACTATATAGTACACATGTTAATTAAAGAGTAATGATGGACATTTAGCCATTCAAAACTCATTTACAAGACAATTTTTCAAAAATGTGCTTTAAGACTCCTTAAAGCACTTTTTGTTTTTAACTTGTTTTCAAGCTTGGTTTTCTTTGGTAATTGATTTAATATGTTCATTAACATATTTAAAGGTATAGGTATGACCATTAGGTCTTATACAAATTTATCCCAAGCTTAGAGCACATTTTTGCTCATATTGACTTTAAGGTATATTCTTGTGTTTTATTTGGTTTAACTGTCTACCAAGGTTTCCTAAGGACTTAATTAGCCTTATTAAATCATAATTGAATATCGTTAAGTCTTGGTAGGCTCTTTGGGTCCTAACCAAGTTCACTCATAGCTTAGAGCATGTTTTTGCTCAAACTGTATCTTAGTGCTTTATTGCATTTACTATGGTTTAAATTGTTCACTGATGTCTCTAAGGCACTTTTTAGCCTTTACATACCATAGTTTAGTATTTAAACAATATATCAGGGTTTGGGGTATTTCAATCTACCCCCCTTAAAAGAGCTTCGTCCTCGAAGTTCACACTTCCCACACATCATTAGATTAGAATACGGGGATTACTTATAGAAATAAAACTTCCATAACCAAACACACTTTACATCACAACCTCGGACTTAATGGTCCGGGTAACACATTCACATCCATACATAACATAACATATTCACATGATAACCTCGGACTCAATGGTCCGGGTATCTTAACAATATTTACACATACATAACAATCCTTAGACTCTCTGGTCTTGGGTAACATAACAACATTTAGACACATAGGCCTTGATAACATAACAGCCTTTAGACACATAGGTCTATGTAACACAACACATTTAGACTCATAGGTCTTAATAGCATACACTTTAGGAGATCAAAGTCAAAATAACATTTATTACACATACCACACAACATGTCATAGCATGTATAACAATCAAAAATATCTTTGATATACACTGTGATCCCGCAGAACCCGGTCGCGATGGACACCTTCCGTCCCCATGCCTTTGGGAGATCAAAACAATCACTTAAATTTGAATTTTTTTTTGTGAGGTTAAGTAAGAGAACTTTAATTATGTAAAGTATCTATCGACGTTTTATAAGTACCAATTGAAAATCCTTTTGAAAACACACACAACTCCAAGTCCAACTTATGTTCTTTGCTTCTTTTCTTAGCGTGGTTATTTGTGACCACTTAAGGGGAGCTTCAAGAATCATTCAACCCCAATGTGATCAGCATCAGTGTCGAACTATCCCTCCACCCCAATTTGTGTTTGGCTTCCCTTGATCGCATGCAAATCAAGTTCCACCTCCCACTTCATTTTCAAGCATCAAATAAATCACTCATTTCCAATTTTCCATCTTTTTAATCATTCTAATCATGATCATAACATCTCCAAGGGATAGAACTTCATCTATCAGTTACTTCCATTCACTTTAATGTTGTTACCTAGGGAATCTTATTCTCACTAGGTTCTATGTCGGTATCATGCCCTTTCATGAATCACTATATAATATATATATACACATATATTTTATCAAAATACAACACACAGTTTCACGCTTATACACTGTCGGGGCTTTTGTTCCCCGGGAGTTTCTCTACTCCCACACTTGTACTATCACACACAATTGTTAACAAATACACACACTTATCACAATGGTATTCGCATCTTACGTGCGCAATTACCACAATTAAACCATGAATGAATGCGTATGTTTACATAACACACACACACCAATCATCAAAACAAATTATTTTATGCTATGCACAACATAAATCACGTACACTTGTACGGTAATACACACTAAGTGGTTTTGCGCTCTACCCCCCTTAAAAGGGATTACGCCCACGTAATCAATCACGTAAAATGTTCTGTCGTCGTGAAGTGTTTTAACTTCCACGCGGTCTATTATACAATGCATCTGATTAGGGGATCTTAACCATATTGGCGGTTTAGTCCCTAAACCAAGAATTCTCATTGGAGTTTGTTTAAACTCTTAGTTGGTTTCGATTCTGGCCTGTTAGGCTTCAAGGCGTTAATAATTAGCCATTTATTCATGTTCACCATGTACATTCAACACTTGAATCACTGGCTCACTAGTTTCTGCTGCGAAACTCTAATAACTGTAGAGCTTAATTGCCCCATTTGTTATTCTTACTGTATTGTACATCCCCAATTGTCACCTTCATCTTGGTAACAATGGTTTCTCAACCGACGTGTGGTATCTCTTACCGTTAGCGAATTCGGTGAGTTATAAACTTTCTATTCACTTCCATAACAATTTACAGTGTATACAACTATGTATTTTACAATGATTGACTTGTTCCCTTCCGACTTACTGTCGGTTGAGATTGAGCTACTACCTAGTGTGTAGTGCTCTCTCAGCTATTTACAACATTTGGGGTATATTCTATACCGATATTTGGCAGTTATTGCTACTGTAGTCACTTACTGTTAATCATGTCTCCACATTTGGTTTTGTACAAGTACTCTTTTATTGGTGCGGCCTTGCATTTCCTATGCATCGGCCATTATAACATTATTCCTCCACCATTAACATGTTTCCAATTCCTAGCTATCCCACTCGATCATTACTGCGCAAGAGCAATACCAAAACACTCAGTCATACAGAGTGCAGAGGCGTAACCTCTTGACAGTAAATCCCTTATGCGATTCGCCATGAATTCACACTGAGTTCCTCATCACATAGTACCTACCACTGGCTTATTGCCCAGTCTGTTTAACATCACTTATCTTGTATCTCTACTAAGTTTAACTCATAACTGGTCTTATCTGCCACATTATCATTTAACAATACTTATACAACGGTCGCTTGCTGCGCACCGTGCTCTTACTCCTTGTATAACATCAGCTTATATCGTATTTACTGCCACATTAACTTCCACACATATACTCACATCATTCGTATTATGGTTCATCCTTTATTTGGATGACTACTGTATGCTCCTTGAGCATTGATCAATAAGCCGACATTATTCAGCTCGGTGCTTCACTTTATGCACACATACTACTAAACGAACTGCTCTCTCGCAATATCAACATGGTCAATCCTTAACATATTTCTTGAACTTGATTCACATAACTAGCGCTCCAGCGGTTTCACAATATCGAGAGGTATCCCCACTCTTAAAGCAGTGGTTCGTTCTCCGCTCTATTTACTTGTACCACATAAACTTCTACAATTAACTCAAATTTAAATAACATATCTTGTTTGTGGCTTATAAGCCTTGCTGCCTTGAGCTCCGCTCATTGTAGGCTGTTCACACTCATTTACATCTCTGTACAACATTACATGGTTTTGTGGTAGTATTGGGCTCCGTGACAGGGTCGTTGTATCACGCTTCCTTTCATGGGATGCCCCTTAGGATTGTTAGTCCGTCTCCTGACAACTTATGTCTAAACTGGGTGTTAGTTTCAACCCTTGTGTTTCTATCATGTTATTTTGTTTAACAATTGCTGATGCAACACCCTTTAAGGTTTGCTCCTGGGTATTGCTAAGTTATGCCATTACATCTGGCTCACACTTATTGGTATATTTAGTTAGCCACGCCGTTTGCGTTCTTAACTGGCTTATTATCTCCTTCTGTGAAGATCAACATTTCCTGGTAGTGTAGGTACTCATTCTGGGAGTTTCATCCCGTTCATTGCACATTAATGTGTCCACATTAGGCATCTGTATAGCCATGGACAGGCTGGGTCACCGTTCCAGCTAACATGTTTATCCCTGAGGATCCTTAAGACGTATACGATGTCTTTACATTACAGTTAGTGCACTTCGCACCTCCTGACTCTTAAGCATTTCGTTGAAAGGAATTCACTAATTCCTTTAGTCTCGTTAACTTAACTGAGTTCCTTAACTTTAACCATTCATGGTAATCCTTAGCTCTTGTTTGACTTTTACAGCTGACCGTAGTATGGAGTCGACTACTTCCCGTGTTTTGGACTCTACTCGTATACATATGTGGGGTACCCTACTGATCCATTACTACTTACCCAACTAACCCATAAGTAGGTCTGTCAGGACCACAAGCTCCTATCGGAGTGCGGTCGTCCCACAATTCAGTTGGTACACTCGTAGTGTCCGTCACACGCCTAGGTGAAGTATTCTATTGTCAACTCCCTTATATTGTCCTGTGACAATATTCATTCCATGCTTCCCGAACTTAATCGAGGGAAAGTTTATCCACTGTTGTACCTTTATCAACTGCCCTTGGTTTTACTGTTTTGGTTAGAAGAAGGTTAGAAGGAAGTATTGGTTTGAAAGAAAATCTGGTTTTGAAGGAAAAAAAAATTTGAAATAAATCTGAGTTTGAAAGAAAATTTTCATGGTTTCTCAACATCTTCTTACCTTAACCAAGTCTAGCTTCTTGCTGACTGGTATACTTACAATTACAGAGGTTAGGCTAACAGGCCCTTCCACTGTTATGACGATCACATTTAACTTTATGGTACTTTACCAAGTACTTTGTAGTGGTTATAAATTTCCCGAACAGCCCTGTTATAGCAGCACTTGCTATGGCAAGTGCACCATGCTAACTGGCTATCGGTTTAACACATACCGGTTGTGGTATTGTTTTTACCCGCACTGTCATCAGTGGCCTTGTTGGCCCTCACTGATCTTACTGTCTTGATAATAACTCCTCTAGGTGACTTCTCACTGTCTTCACATGATAATCATCAACTAGGGTGTTTCCCATTCTGGGAGACCCCCTTTTCTTACTTAGTACTGCATCCTTTCCCTAGCCCATTCCACGCATTTGTCGTGGTTACTGAGACTTGTCTCTTGTTTGGGCACTACGTTGTAGTTCCTTTGCCGGTTGGTGTACCGTTGGTGTATCATTTAACAACTGTGGTCCCGTAGACGCTCGTCTCGGGTTTTATTAATCCACTTCTTGCCTGTTGCACGGTCGGTGCGTTGCAAGCTGGTTATCCTCGACTGCTCGGCATGTCAACCCAGGTTGCCGGAAATTCTATTCTTCTATACACAAGATTCTTCATTCTTCGCTATTAAATGCGGTTAACATTGTTCAGATGGGAACCGTCTCTGGGATTCCCAGTTTTCGGGATCTACCGTATAGGTTCTCCGTACTCTAAAGGTATTTAATAACCGCCAGATCGGGTATTCCCGAGTAAGAGTGGACTTCCATCTCTCTGGCGTTGTTTCCCAAGTTATAAAACAGGGATTGTGGAGGGTGGGAAGGATATTGTAGGTTTCCAGTACACACTGGTAGTTCCTAACTAGCGTATCTCTCACGCTATCACTCAACCCTTAACCCAAGGTACTAAAATCCTAACTCGGTACTTCCTAAGCTCGGTAATTCAGTCATCAGAGTATCACCCCATCCTAAGCTCGGTACTTCCTAAAACCCTTAACCCACTTTTTGTAACACCCCATCCAACAACAAACACATAACAACAATCTGCAGCGCAAAATATTCTTCATCACATTACTTAACTCGTTGGTGTTACACGCCGTTAACCACCCACGTGGCTAACAAGGCTATTACATATACATTGTACCGGTCTAATGGACTAGATTCCCGAGCAACTACATATTACTGACCCTTCCATTAGCAATAGAAACAACATACACCTTTCAACTGTACCGAGTATTCACAAACTAATGCCGATAACAATTTCGGTCTTACTACACCTACTGTATATATACAACTTAAATGATTACTCATGTACAACGACTACCCCGTCCTACTCTCGAACGGCTTCCAGCTCTCTGTACCTGAAATAGGAAAAGAAGAGAAAGGGTGGCCCCCAAGGGGCTCAGCACCTTTGCTGGTATGGTAATCCCGCAGCCCACATGCTACCGGGCCACGCACAACTATTTGTCGTCTTAGCATGCGATTGATATTTAACCATGCATGCAACTGTAAACACCCAACACATAACATTTCGCCTCAATGGGCTCAACAAACGGATAATACATCCTTATTTGGTAAGTCACTCATGGTATTCATTATCCCTAGAGTGTTTCTCCTCTAATGGAGCTACTTCCTTAATAGACGACACTTTCTCGTTATTTGGGTTATCCTTAAACGCCTCTTATCACAAACTGGGATTCATATCCATGATCCACATACTCCACATTTTACAACATATAACATGCATCCCATAACAACACATAACAACACTTTCACGTTTCAACGTGCACATAATAACATCGCAATAGAAATTGCATTACAACAACATCACATAACATAACGGGAATGGTTCTCTTAGGAACCGACCCAAACATTGTTAATACACTGGTGAGCCTAGAGAATGTTGCCAGTCTCATGATAAGCTCGTTACATAACTCGTTACCGTCTCGTTAAATGAACGGATAACTTAGCACAAGGTGTCTCGGATATAGTGATCCAAGCACACCGAACAAACATAACATAGTATGCCCCTGTGGCCCGACGTGAGTCAGTAATAGCCTTGGTTAAGCTAAAGGGAAGGTTGGAAACCAAATTGGAAAACAACCATAACATACGGAGAGGATCGAACCTGATATGACAACGACCCCCATACTCACACGCGTGGCCGGAACAGACCGGACTCCTCACTTCCCCCGTTAGCACTTGTTAGAAGTTCATCATAGAACTTAATTAAACAATCACAACATTGGGTTAAGTCTTGTTAGACACACACAAGGGAAGGGAGAGTCATACATTCACACACAAATATCACACACAAACATCACATAACTAACTCACGCATAGCCGTGGTTAGAACGTTCCTTAGGTCGGAAACGTTATCACCGGATACCGTTCTCTTATGTTTACTTAATAGTGGTTAACTAGCCCTTCAAGCGCATTCGAGGTTACCGACATCGGCACGTAAACGTACAACAACAATAACGACTGTAAACTCGTTTCATGATTTATCTTATAACGTGGCAAACATACAGAAAAACACATTGGCATACAAGCCGGTGTAATCTGGTAGGACACAGGTTGCAAGAAAACCATACCTGTCACCGGAGTCCACTTTATCGTGTCCACTTATGTTCCTCGAGCAATCCTCGAACAACTGATAACATTACATGTATTTTTTTTATTAACATCGGGGTATCATGATTGTTTAAAGTCTAATGCTTATAACTTTTCCCCGTTAACTTAGTTACATAACTTCACTTTTTAACTTGTTTTACTTTTACATTTTAATACATCTTTTCCCCCACTAAATTGTCATTATAACTCACCTAACATGTCTTAAACAACCTTATAACATCATTACTAATCAATCCCCATCATTACATATCATTTTATAACCTTAAACAATGTTTTTGGTCCGACCGACCTTACACAAGATCGGTCCATTCCAGAACACTTTACCGTCAAAATTTCTACTCCGACCGACCTTGTAGGTTCGGTCGCATGTTCGGTCCATTCCCGAGAGTTTCTTCCCTTTGAAAATTCAGGCCCGACCGAACTTGCCAAGTCCGGTCCCATGTTCGGTCGATTCCAGAAACTTAATTCGTACACAAAATACAAGCCCGACCGACCTTGCAAGTCCGGTCCCCAAGGTCGGTCCGTTCCAGAAACTAATTCTCGCAGGGTAAACTGGGCTCGACCGACCTTGGCAAGTTTGGTCGCAAGGTCGGTCTGCTCCAGACCCTTATTTTTCAATTGCCCATTTAACTCCAAACTTCTCCTAAGGCCTCCTAATGTTTTCTAACATCATTTGGTACACTTATATCCTCATTCAATATTCCATGAAACTCATTATCTATCACCTTAAGCACTTACTCATTTCATACCGAAATTCCTAACACTTATGTTATTTCCTCCTTAGTTTTCCAAGTGGTGTTTCATGCCTATGATGACCACTATGCCCATAATGCTTTCTCCTCATTTTAACATCATCTCCCAAGCATCATTTCTTACCAACCTAAACCCTAGTTGATGTCTAAGTCCTTTTGTTTACCTAGAACATCTTAAGACATTATTTCTCCTCATGTAAAATGCTTAGGCATTTCCAATACTTCTAGTTCACCTAAACTCATTTAAAACACTTAGAACTTCTTACACATTTTCCAAATTTTGCCATAGCTTCTCTTGTATATTCTCACATCCAAACACTTAGGTTTTTACCTTATTTCATTCAAGAACACCTAAAATCCATCAAGAACTTCTCACACACAACATTCACCAAATTTTACACTACATCACAATATAGTGCATAAACTTAAATTGCTTGGCACTTAGGCCCTTAAATAACATGGCTCTTAGGCCCTTAAATTGCATAAACCTTAAACACTGAATTTCCCACATAAATAATGCCTTTGACCTGCAAATACAACCAACAATACATACGCCCTTAATAAACTCCTTGAGAGCATTTCACTAGCTCATTTACCATTGGCTCCTTAGGTATTTTATTAAGCAAATCAAGCTCATTTTCCTAAGGCATTTAAACTACATTGAGATGGTTTGTTTACCTCTTTTTCCTCACAAACTTCTTTCTTGTTTCCTTGACTAAATTGGCAAGGCTTATAGTTGCTTGTCAACTTCTAAACATTATACAAATAATATAATGAGTATACAAGCTTTGAGCTTCATCTCATTGTAAACCCTAGTTACATATATTATCTTAAGGTATTAAAATGATTGTTTTACCTTGGAATGGAAAGAGAGCTTGAATAAGTATCAAGAGAGGACTCCTCCTAGCCCTTGGAAGATTCAAATGGAGCTAAAACAAGCAAGGTAAAAACACCATTGTGAGGTGAATTTTCGGACAACACAAAACATGGAGGAAACATCATTTTTCTTTGAGTTTCCTTACCTTGAAGCAAAGGGAGAACACAAGGTGTGAAAAGATGAGGTCAAGCTCCATCAATGGTGGAACTCCATGGCACCGAAATGAGGCTTTTGAAGATTTGAAAAGATAGAAGTGTAGAGCTTGCTCCAACTAGAAGAATGGTGGTCTTGAAATTGAATTTGGAGCATGGAATCATAAGTTACAAGTGAAGGAAGATGAAGAATGAGATGGTGCTGTTGGAAACCGATGGAGAGAGGAGGAAGAAGATGGCAACCGTGGGAAATGAAAGGAAGAAGAGAATGAGGTGAGAGAGTTCACTTTGTTAAGATATTTTACATATAAAGCAAATAGTACTTTACTTGCTTTTTCATTACTTGTTTACTTATCAACTAACAAGGTGGTGACTCACCTTGATAAAACCGGCCACCATTTAATAATAAGGGTATAATAGTCTTTGTTGACCAATTTACTTACTTATATTAACATATGTTACAAACTAGCTTATAAAAGTTACTATTCATCAAAAATAAGGCACATAGAAGTGAAATTTTTGATTTCCCATTGATATAGACTTCTAAATGTGATACTATATAGTACACATGTTAATTAAAGCGTAATGATGGACATTTAGCCATTCAAAACTCATTTATAAGACAATTTTTCAAAAATGTGCTTTAAGACTCCTTAAAGCACTTTTTGTGTTTTAACTTGTTTTCAAGCTTGGTTTTCTTTGGTAATTGATTTAATATGTTCATTAACATATTTATAAGGTATAGGTATGACCATTAGGTCTTATACAAATTTATCCCAAGCTTAGAGCACATTTTTGCTCATATTGACTTTAAGGTATATTCTTGTGTTTTATTTGGTTTAACTGTCTACCAAGGTTTCCTAAGGACTTAATTAGCCTTATTAAATCATAATTGAATATCGTTAAGTCTTGGTAGGCTCTTTGGGTCCTAACCAAGTTCACTCCTAGCTTAGAGCATGTTTTTGCTCAAACTGTATCTTAGTGCTTTATTGCATTTACTATGGTTTAAATTGTTCACTGATGTCTCTAAGGCACTTTTTAGCCTTTACATACCATAGTTTAGTATTTGAACAATATATCAGGGTTTGGGGTATTTCAGAGAGGTAGGCTGGTGTGCAAGAGATGCAGCAGTACCACTTCTGATATATCTATACAAATGCTCAAAAACAAAAAATTAGAAAGAAAACACAACAACATGTATGTTAATTGTTCATAATTAGGCTTGCAAAATTATAGTGAATGAAGAGAATGAATATATAAGTTAAAGTATATTACCAGACATAAAATGAACTGCTTTCAGCCCCGTTTGCAATCTTGATAATAAGAGAGACACAAACACCCTTAAATTATCGCTGTAAAGAACACAAAAAATACATTTTTCATTCAGACATTACATCAAATGTAACACCCCTAAAACCGGCCTAAGAGTTTAAGGGTATTACATGCCGCGTATTACTACCAATAACGCAGGCTCTAAACGATCAAAAACAATAAAGGCCCAAAACAGAGTTCACTTAACATTGTAAACCAAAGTATCCAAATACAGTGGGAGTAAACGGATTCAAAATACATATCCGAAACAGAAACTCAAAGCAGAGGAAGGCCCGAAGGCTACAACGTCATAACAAAAGTTTAAACAGTCAAATGAGCTAAACACTACAGCTCCAGAACTCAAGATGATCCTCGCTGATCAATCTGCAAAAATGTTAGAAGTAGGGGAATGAGCACACAACTATGCCCAGTAAGCAGCGACCGTCATCAGCAAGGTCGCTCAAAACATTGAAATCAGAAGAAAGAGAAGATAAACATCTTATGCACAATTCTCAGATAGTCAGAAGCTTTCAGAAACAGAAGCAGAGTGGAACACAAGGGGTTCCCATTTCAGAAACAGTCAGAGCACTTAACAGAAAGGGGACAAAACACAATGCACACACTCAAAGGTCGAAGACCCATAGACCATACCAGGTCTCTCGGCAACGCAGAAATGACTCGAAAGAGCCAAAGGGTTCGTCAACCCCACAGAACAGAAAGGGAATGACCCACACTCAGAACGATGTCTACATGGTACCACGGAATAGCTCGACCCAGCCATTCACGGCTCAGAAATAAAGTGCAATGTCCCAAACAGAAAGGTTGCTTAAACAGAAGCAAAGTTGCATTTAAATATGCCAAAACACTCATAAATCAGTAGCACAGATCATAAGGAAACCAATGCCGCAGACGGCGCTCAAATCGGAGTTCAACGAAGAAGTTATTTTGAAAACAGAGGGGTGTCCGAACTTGTGTCCGGACATTGAAGTTCGGACACAAGTCGAGACTCAGAACCAGAGAGAGCCAAAAGTCCGAACTTGTGTCCGGACATCAATGTTCGGACACCAGTCGAGTTGAAATCAGATAGAGGAGTCCAGCATGTCCGAACATCCAAGTTCGGACGGATGTTCGGACAGGTTTTACGGGAAAACACGCGGAAGGTCCGACCTTGTGTCCGGACGTCGAAGTTCGGACACAGTCGAACTTAAACCAGAGGGAAAACCTGAGGGTGTGTCCGAACATCCATGTTCGGACAGATGTTCGGACATACCCCGAACTCGCAAATCAGAAAGGCAAAACGCACTGTCCGAACTTCAAAGCTCGGACGGAAGTTCGGACAGTGCGAAAAATGCAGTTTCCAGAAGACGAACAGAGCAAAAAACAACACAAATCAATGCCTCAAAAATGCCAATAAAGCACACACACCAAACCAGACATTAAAACAGGAAACCATGGGGGTTTAGCCATCCAAAATCACAACAAAACGCTAAAAGAATCACACACAAAACCAGACAACGCTCTTGCAACACCATGGCTGAACTTCCAAACTGAATCGAGTAACCACCTACCTCAATTAGCAGAAGCAACAACGAACTGAGGCAGCAGGCACAATCCACGCAGAGCAACAATCCGGACAGACCAACAGCCACTGATTATCCAAATCAATTGACACAAAATCAGAAACTGAAAAGAAGAACCCTAGATTATCCAAACCCCAAAATCTGCAACACCAACCTGATTCAAAACGAAAGATCTCCACAATCTGCAGCAGTTCCACAGCCCGCACAATACAATTCAACAGCGACGAAGCCTTCTGATTTAATCAAGAACAACCTCAAAATCAGAAAACAAAGAGAAGAAGAAGAAAACCACAACGCAGTCCCGAATTCTTGAACAAACCTGAACCGATCAGAGAAACGCAGCAATAACACAATCTGATCACAACAGCGGATCTTGCAAACTCACAGAGGAAGAAGTTGAGAGGAGGAGAGAGGGCAGAGAAACTGTCGATGCTCTGAACGCACGATCGGCTCGATGGAGGAAACTGATCGTGATGTAAGAATAATTAGAAAATGTAAGGGAAAATAAGGAACCCTTCTCCTTATAAATCAGATAATTAATTACCTTAATTAATTAACCGAATGACCTCCTCGCCCTTGACAATTAAAACAATACCGTCGGAGTCCAACTGATAGCAAAGAATAGATAATCCAACTTAGAACAATATTGCAACTGATATAACATAAGGTAGGAATTATGCGGGTTATAACATCACCTCCCCCTTAAAAGAATCTCGTCCTCGAGATTAACTCACCTTACTGCTCGAACAGAGAGGGAACTTGGCACGCAGCTCATCTTCGAGTTCCCAGTCGCTTCACTCTCTACTGATCTGACCACTGGACCTTCACCATAGGCAGGGTCTTACTACGAAGCCGACGGACATCCCTGGCTAAAATGCGAGTAGGCACCGCCTCGAAACTGCAGTCCTCTCTCAGCTGAAGCTGGCTGTAGTCGATCACGTGAGACGGATCATGCAGATACTTCCTCAACATAGACACGTGGAAAACTCCGTGGACAGCAGACAAAGCAGGTGGCAAAGCCAAACGGTAAGCCACAGGGCCAATCCTCTCCAGAATCTCAAACGGTCCAACGAACCTTGGGCTAAGCTTCCACGCTTCCCAAACCGGACCACACCTCTGACCGGCGACACTCGCAGATAGACATGATCTCCCACCTCAAACTCAAGCGGCCTGCGCCTCTGATCTGCATAGCACTTCTGTCTGCTCTGAGCAACAAGCAAACGCTCCCGAATCGTCCTGATCTTCTCTACCGCTCCCTGTACCAGCTCGGGTCCAACCAAGACCCTCTCCTTCAGGTCATCCCAACAGATGGGGGACCTGCACCTCCTACCGTACAACGCTTCAAACGGAGCCATACCAATGCTCGCCTGAAAGCTGTTGTTGTAGGCGAACTCAATCAGAGTCACATGCTGCTCCCAGCTACCACCAAAGTCCAGGACACATGCACGAAGCATGTCCTCCAAAACCTGATTAGTCCTCTCCGTCTGGCCATCCGACTGAGGATGGTAAGCTGAACTGAATGCTAAATTCGTACCCAAGGCCTTATGCAAACTGCGCCAAAATCTCGAAACAAAACGAGGGTCACGATCAGACACAATAGTAGTAGGCACACCGTGAAGCCTCACTATCTCATCCAGATATAAACGAGCTAGGCGCTCCAGACTGAAGGTCTTCTTCACCGGCAGAAAATGAGCAGACTTCGTCAGACGATCAACTATCACCCAAACAGCATCACAACCCGAAGGAGTCCTGGGCAAACCCATGACGAAATCCATCCCCACACTCTCCCACTTCCACTCAGGAATGGGAAGGGGCTGAAGCAAACCCGCTGGCCTCTGGTGCTCAGCCTTAATCTGCTGACAGGTCTGGCACTTCGAGACAAACTCTGAGATATCACGCTTCATCCCAGACCACCAGAATGACTCTCTGAGGTCTCGATACATCTTCACCCCTCCTGGGTGAACTGAATAAGGCGCTCCATGGGCCTCCTGAAGGATCTCTCTGCGCAGCACTGCATCGTCTGGCACACATACACGGTCTCTGAAACGCAGACAACCATCGCTGGAGACACTGAAATCTGAACTCTGCTCTGCAGACAGCCCCTCTCTAATCCGACATAAAGCTGAGTCTGACTCCTGACCAACCCGAATCCTGTCGACCAACGAAGACTGCACCTGAAGCGCTGCTATCACACTGGCACTGGCTGGTCTGACTACCCAAACTCCCATACGCTGAAGCTCTAAGGCGGACCTCTGAACTCCTGACAAGGCACAAGCTACACCCGAAGCACCTCTCCGGCTCAAGGCATCTGCAACAACATTCGCTCTACCCGGGTGGTAGAGGATCTCTAAATCGTAGTCATGAAGTAGCTCCAACCACCTCCTCTGTCTCAAGTTCAGCTCCTTCTGAGTGAACAAATACTTGAGGCTCTTGTGGTCAGTGTAAACCTTACACGACGCTCCATATAAATAATGTCTCCAAATCTTCAGCGCGAACACTACAGCTGCCACTCCAGATCGTGGGTAGGGTAGTTCTTCTCATAGGGCTTAAGCTGTCGGGAGCCATAAGCCACTACCTTACCCTGCTGCATCAAAACACATCCCAGTCCCTTATGGGACGCATCACAGAAGACCTCAAATCCCTCAGTCCCAGAAGGCAAAGTCAGAATCGGTGCCGTCGTCAGTCTCTTCTTAATCTCCTGGAAACTCTGCTCGCAAGCCTCGCTCCACTCATACTTGATCTCCTTCCTCAACAGACGGGTCAGCGGGGATACAATCTTAGAAACCCTCAACGAACTTCCTGTAGTACCCAGCTAACCCAAGGAAACTGCGAATCTCAGCAACATTCGTGGGCCTCGCCCACTCCATCACAGCTCTAATCTTCTCAGGATCTACTGAGATACCGTCCTTCGAGACCACATGTCCCAAGAATACTACGCGATCAAGCCAGAAGTCACACTTCTTCAACTTAGCATACAACTCATGATCCTTCAACGTCTGCAAAACAATCCTCAGATGCTCCTCATGCTCCTCTGCGCTCCTGGAGTACACCAAGATCATCTATGAAGACCACTACGAACTGATCCAATAGGGTTTGAAAACCCGGTTCATCATATCCATGAATACTGACGGAGCATTAGTCAAACCAAACGGCATGACTAGGAACTCGTAATGACCATAACGAGTCCTAAAAGCGGACTTAGGCACATCCTCGGCCTTAATCCTCAACTGATGGTAGCCTGAACGAAGATCTATCTTCGAGAACACTGTGGCCCCGCCAACTGGTCAAACAAATCGTCGATGCGCGGAAGGGGATAGCGATTCTTGATGGTCACCTTGTTCAGCTCCTGTAGTCGATGCACAAACGGAAGGTCCCATCCTTCTTCTTCACAAACAGCACTGGCGCTCCCCAAGGCGAAACACTAGGGCGTATGAAGCCCTTATCCAACAGCTCCTGAAGCTGGACCTTAGCTCCTTCAACTCCGCCGGACTCATACGGTAAGGGGCCCTAGAGATGGGCTGAGTCTCTGGCGCTAAATCGATGGTGAACTCCACCTCTCGCACTGGTGGAAGTCCGGGCACGTCGTCCTGGAAGACCTCAGGAAACTCTCTGACAATCGGGATGCTCTCCAAGCTAGATCCCTCACGCACCTCTGGCAGATAACATAAGAAGCCCTGGCAGCCCTTCCTCAAGAAACTGGCTGCCTGCATCGCTGACACAATCACCGGCGCACATGGAACTGCATTCCCAGAGAAAGCAAAACGAGACCCGTCTGGCAAGTCGAACACTACTCTCTTCGCTGCACAATCTATATGGGCATGGTGCTCTGCTAGCCAATCCATGCCCAGAATCACATCAAAACAGGTCATCCGCATCGGGATGAGGTCAGCAAAGAAAGTCTTGTCCCTAACTACTATGGGACAAGCCTTACACACAGAATCCAGCACACAAGGGGCAACCCCACCTAATGGACTACTCACACAGTATCTCACTAGGCACAGCAGTCAGTCCAAGGTCACCCAACAAATCACAGCAGATAAAGGAGTGCGTAGCTCCAGAATCAAACAGACAAAACACATCTCGAGAATGGATCTGGAGAATACCTGAGATGACGCGATCACCGCTCGATCACGCTCTCCAGCCATAGCATAAACCCGGGCCTGAGTCTGAGGCTTCTTCTGATCGGACCTCGCCCCTGAATCTGAGCCGGTACCTCTATCCCCTGAGCCTCTACTGGACGCCTGAGGGCACTGAGCAATCCGGTGCTCCATCGACCCGCACTTAAAGCAGGCACCAGTCTTCTTGTAGCACTCCCTACCAGGATGGGAGCGACCACAAGACCCACACTTCGTCCCAGCTGACGAAGATGAAGAAGCTCCCCGGCGATCTCCATAGGTCTGCTTCTTCTGAGGAGGGCAGCCTCCTTCTTCTGAGGCTCCTCAGCACGCCTCTTCCCTTTATGGTCCTTGCCAGCCTGTCTGCCCTGATGTCGCCTCTACCAGCAAGGCGACATCCGCACATCCTGAAGTCCGGTGACGAAGAGGTGTCACCGCCGACCTGATGTCTGGCCTCAATCCGCTCTCAAACTTACGAGCCTTCCTGTGCTCATCCGGCTCTGGAGCATACTTCGACAGCGTCACAAACTTCCTCACATACTCCTCTACAGTCATCTCTCTCCCCTGGCGCAGCCGGTTGTACTCATTGATCTTCTGGTCTTTGTACACATCCGGATAGAACTGCTTGTTGAACTCCAAGCAGAACTGATCCCAGGTCCAAGGCTGGGGATGCCTACCCATCACCATGCGCCACCACTCCTTCGCCTCCCCCTTAAAGAGGAACGTAGCGAAGTCCACCTTCTGGTCATCCTCCGACCCCATCACTCTCAGCAGGTCCTCGACCTCTGTAATCCAGTGGCTCGCCTCCTGAGGGTCACCACAGCCATCAAAGGATGGAGGCTTAAGCTTCATGAACTCCTGGAGAGCTCGGACTCGGCCTCCCACAGCATTCGCTCCTGCTGGGCCAGCACCACCAGCTCCTCCACCAGCTCCCCCAGCAGCTGCAGCCATCGTCTGCATCAACTGCGTCACAAACTGCTGCACTACATCCGCAGCATCTCCCTGAGGGGTCACTGGTGTCCTACGAGGAGCCATTCTGAGATATACAAATCCAAAACTTGTCAGAACTAACTCATACTGTCAACCACTGTCACAACTGACTCTCACACAAGCAAACACGCCCACAGACACCAAAGAAAGCCAAACCTGGCTCTGATACCACTAAATGTAACACCCCTAAAACCGGCCTAAGAGTTAAGGGTATTACACGCCGCGTATTACTACCAATAACGCAAGGCTCTAAACGATCAAAAACAATAAAGGCCCAAAACAGAGTTCACTTAACATTGTAAACCAAAGTATTCAAATACAGCGGAAGTAAACGGATTCAAATACATATCCGAACAGAAACTCAAAGAGGAAGGCCCGAAGGCTACAACGTCATAACAAAAGTTTAAACAGTCAAATGAGCTAAACACTACAGCTCCAGAACTCAAGATGATCCTCGCTGATCAATCTGCAAAAATGTTAGAAGTAGGGGAATGAGCACACAACTATGCCCAGTAAGCAGCGACCGTCATCAGCAAGGTCGCTCAAAACAATTGAAATCAGAAGAAGAGAAGATAAACATCTTATGCACAATTCTCAGATAGTCAGAAGCTTTCAGAAACAGAAGCAGAGTGGAACACAAGGGTTCCCATTTCAGAAACAGTCAGAGCACTTAAACAGAAAGGGGACAAAACACAATGCACACACTCAGAAGGGTCGAAGACCCATAGACCATACCAGGTCTCTCGGCAACGCAGAAATGACTCGAAAGAGCCAAAGGGTTCGTCAACCCCACAGAACAGAAAGGGAATGACCCACACTCAGAACGACGTCTACATGGTATACCACGGAATAGCTCGACCCAGCCATTCACGGCTCAGAAACAAAGTGCAATGTCCCAAAACAGAAAGGTTGCTTAAACAGAAGCAAAGTTGCATTTAAATATGCCAAAACACTCATAAATCAGTAGCACAGATCATAAGGAAACCAACGCCGCAACGGCGCTCAAATCGGAGTTCAAACGAAGAAGTTATGTTGAAAACAGAGGGGTGTCCGAACTTGTGTCCGGACATTGAAGTTCGGACACAAGTCGAGACTCAGAAACCAGAGAAAGCCAAATGTCCGAACTTGTGTCCGGACATCAATGTTCGGACACAAGTCGAGTTGAAATCAGATAGAGGATTCAGCATGTCCGAACATCCAAGTTCGGACGGATGTTCGGACAGGTTTTACGGGAAAACACGCGGAAGGTCCGACCTTGTGTCCGGACGTCGAAGTTCGGACACAGGTCGAACTTAAACCAGAGGGAAAACCTGAGGGTGTGTCCGAACATCCATGTTCGGACAGATGTTCGGACATACCCCGAACTCGCAAATCAGAAAGGCAGAAACGCACTGTCCGAACTTCAAAGCTCGGACGGAAGTTCGGACAGTGCGAAAAATGCAGTTTCCAGAAGACGAACAGAGCAGAAAAACAACACAAATCAATGCCTCAAAATGCCAATAAGCACACACACCAAATCAGACATTAAAACAGGAAACCATGGGGGTTTAGCCATCCAAAATCACAACAAAACGCTAAAAGAACACACAAAAACCAGACAACGCTCTTGCAACACCCCATGGCTGAACTTCCAAACTGAATCGAGTAACCACCTACCTCAATTAGCAGAAGCAACAACGAACTGAGGCAGCAGGCACAATCCACGCAGAGCAACAATCCGGACAGACCAACAGCCACTGATTATCCAAATCAATTGACACAAAATCAGAAACTGAAAAGAAGAACCCTAGATTATCCAAACCCCAAAATCTGCAACACCAACCTGATTCAAATGAAAGATCTCCACAATCTGCAGCAGTTCCACAGCCCGCACAATTACAATTCAACAGCGACGAAGCCTTCTGATTTAATCAAGAACAACGGCTCAAAATCAGAAAACAGAGAGAGAAGAAAACCAACAACGCAGTCCCGAATTCTTGAATACAAACCTGAACCGATCAGAGAAACGCAGCAATAACACAATCTGATCACAACAGCGGATCTTGCAAACTCACAGAGGAAGAAGTTGAGAGGAGGAGAGAGGGCAGAGAAACTGTCGATGCTCTGAACGCACGATCGGCTCGATGGAGGAAACTGATCGTGATGTAAGAATAATTAGAAAATGTAAGGGAAAATAAGGAACCCTTCTCCTTATAAATCAGATAATTAATTACCTTAATTAATTAACCGAATGACCTCCTCGCCCTTGACAATTAAAACAATGCCGCCGGAGTCCAACTGATAGCAAAGAATAGATAATCCAACTTAGAACAATATTGCAACTGATATAACATAAGGTAGGAATTATGCGGGTTATAACATCAAACACCTTGTGTGTCCAACAAATTACACTAAATTTACACCATTTTATACACACATTGTCCACACACAATTAAATTATACACACACAATCATATTCAACCCTAAATCAGTGCGTTATAACAACAAATTAACAATTTTTATACATAAATTTGAACTTACAAATATAGGGTGTTTTCTAAGTTTCAGCGGGTCATGGTTGGCGACGGTAGGCGACAAAAGCTGATGCACTGGAGAATCGCCTGGGTCGCGTTGCGCAGAGAGAGATTAGAGAGAAATCGAGAGCATGAGAGAAAATTTGGGTCTTTGGGAGTAAAGAAAAATTTCAGTTATCATTATACATATACATAAATGATAAGCAATATTAATTACTAATACATTTTAAAAAAATTGGTATGACCTTTGCAAAATTGAACCAAATTCATCCATCAAACCAAATTTCAACAATTTGCGGTAATCAAATACAAAGTCAACCATAAAAGAGAAGAAGATAAGTTAGATTATATTACCGATTCTTAAATGAATTGTTTTCGATCCATCTTCAATCTACCATACAATGGTTAAGTAGTTTCTTATATACTACTCTGCAGAGGCACAAACACAAGTAGAGAATGAAGTGAAACTAACGTCGTTAGGAATACAATATAATAGTAAGCAAAAAGAATGAAGAGATAATTAAGTTGAAGTATATTACAGGTTCTTGAATGAACTATTTTCAGCCCGTACGTCTTCAATGTGGTGCAGTAGTTACCTTGTTCTTTTGTCTATAAAGGCACAAACACACAAAATCAGCAAAAAAACACTATATTACACACAAACATTTTATCGAGCATGTTGTGTGCACTAGTAAAAATACTAAATCAATACACACTTTTATATACACATTTTGCACACACAACTAAGTTCAATATCCACAATCACATTAAACCCTAAATCTATCATTATTACAAACGAATGACAGAATTTGAATTGAAAATCGAACATTACCTCTTTATTGTTACAAAAATATGTTTTTGTAACTATATAGGGTGTAGAGACTGCGGGCGATGGCGGTGAAGGCCGGCGATGGCGAGCGACGGCCAGCGACGACGGGCGAAGGCGGGAGGAGGGCAGGCGACGTCCGAGCGGTGGTGGTGGTTGGAATCGCTGTGTATCACCGGTAAGTAGAGGGAAAAAGAGGGGTTGAGGGATTGAAAGCGTAACTTGCATCGAGGTAGGGTGGAGGTCTTAATAAACAACCTATTTCAGTGGTTCCTTTAAAGAAACCTCCGAAATAGGTCCTCCGTATTTTTCTGTTCTTTGGCGGCTACAAAAGATAAAGAAGAAGGAGATGTGGGTAACAATAATGGAGCAGAGCAAGAGCAAGATGAAGAAGGAGATTTTGCTTGTTGTATTGAAATACCCCAAACCTAATTATGCTAATTAAACATCAAGTTATGATGTAATAAGGCTAAAACATGCCTTAGAAACATTGGTAGACAATTTAAACCAAGGAAAACACAAGAAAACGCCATAAGGGCAATTTAAGCAAAAATGTGCTCTAAGCTTGGAGTAACTTTGATTAGCACCCAAATATCATTATAAGATCTTATTAACATGCTAATGGACATGTTAAATCAATTACCAAAGAAAACCAAGCTCAAAAACAAGCTTAAACACAAATTGTGCTTTAAGGACTCTTAAAGCACATTTTGAGAAATTGTCTTAGAAACGGGTTTTGAGTGGCTAAATTCCCATTATTACACCTTAATCAAAATTTGTACTAATTAGTATCACATTAGGAAGCCTAAATCAATGAGAAATCAAAATTTTCACAAATTTGTGCACTAATTTGTGAATAGTGCCAAATAGTACCTAGTTTAAGCTTTAGTCAACATAAGTCAATAAGTTGGTCAACCAAGACCATAAATACCTCATTAGTAAGGGGGGGTTATATGGTGAGTCACCATAAGGAGCCAGCACATTAAGGAAAAGAAGAGGAAATGAGAGAATAGTACAATTTACCTTTGAAAAGAGAACTATCTTCACTTAAGCCTACCTCTCTCCTCTCTTCTTCATTTCTCTTCTTCACCAACGTTTTCTTCTTCCCCTCTCTGTTCCAAAACCGTTCCAAGCAGAATCCATGGCACCACCACCTTCAGTTGCTAACCAAATACTCATTTTAGCTCCAAATCAAAAAGTGAGCATAGATTATTCTTAGTTGGAGCAAGACCTTCCTTTCTATCTTTTAAAATCCTTCAAAGCTCAAGTTTTGGTGCCATAATAAAACTCCATTGATGGAGGAAAATCAAGTTTGAAGAGCTCTTTTGGTTCTTCATTCTTCCGAGGTAATGAAAGTGAAAGAAAAATCTACTTTCCTTCACTTTTCTTCATGACCGAAAATTTCTTTCTCATGGGGGTTTTGTTTTACACCTTGAACAAGCTTTTTTGATCACCAAGGACTAGTGGAGGTCCTCTTTGATTCATACCCAAGTCTATCTTGAGACTTCAAAGGTAATCATCCACTTTTAAGCTTTAAAACACATATTATGACCTAAGAATGAGTTCTATGAGTTTAGGCATATTGCTTAGTGCTCATTAGATTATTTGAATGTGGATTAGAACATTGGCAAGAGGATTGAAGTCCTTGCCGAAATTCAATCAAGAAAACCAAAGGAGGAAAGTAAGAGAAGCTTGAGAAAAGTTAGGTAAATTGCTTACCTAATGGTGGTTTAAGGTTTTAAGGGATGAGGTTTAGACAAGTACTAATGTAGCTTAAAGCTTACATTAAGTAATGGGTTATATAATCTAGGAAAAAGAATTTAAACAAGCTTGTGAACTTGTGACTAAGGAGCCAATGGAAATGAGTTAGTAAGATAAGTATAAGGTGAGTTATGAGAACACTTATATTGATATGGGAGCATTGTTGTGTGTATTTACAGGTTGAAAGCTTTTATATGTGGGAAATTCAGTGTTTAAGTTTAAGTCATTTAAGGGCCTAAGAGCCATGTCATTTAAGAGCGTTAGTGCTATGCAATTTAAGATTATTGCACTATATTAAGTTGTTATGAATGGTTGGATTTTGGTGAGAAATATGATGAGAAATAGATTTACTATGTGTGCGTTGATTTATGAGAAAAACTATGCATATGGGCATGATAATATACTAGAGGTGCTATGGCGAAATTTGAGTAGAAAACAAAGTGTTTAAGTGGTTGTTGTGAATTAAAATGACCTAGGATTTACTAGGAGTCATTAAAGGAAATTTGAGTGGAAATGAGTTAACAAAGGTGTCCTTGAGGTTTAGAATGGCCTAGAGTTGTCTATGAGGAATTAGAGGTTTGGTGGGTGTATTAAACACACCAAAGTCATGGTATAAGGAATGTTAAGACTTGAGCAAAAATCTGGAGGAAATGGTGTACAATGTTTTTAGATGATTTAGGTATGAACTAAAGAATATAACAATGAGAAATCTTGGTAGCTTGTGTAAGTGGTGAAGATGCTAGTGGTGGCTTAATAAGGTTCTAGTTTGGATGGTAATGAGTGGACTTGAGTGATGGAAGTGAAAATTATAGGAGAATGTTGTAAATTGTCAAGGAAAATGACTAGGAATGTATAAGGGTGTTTAACCATGAGCATGGTGAGTAAATTGAGTAAAGGAGATAGAAATGTCAAAGGTGGGTGTAGGATGGTCAAGGTAAATGATGAACAATGTTAAGGTGTTAAGAGGATGGAAAGAAATGTATAGGTATGTTCAAGAGTTTAGGAGTGATGAGTAACAAATGGAAATGAGAGAAAATTGTGCATGGAGATGCAAGATAACCTTGGGAAGTTTAACAAAGGAAAGATGGAAGAATAATGATGTTTGAGAAGTAGTTATATTGGTTGAAAAGAAGCACTTTGGTTAGTTGAAGTCTTGGGCAAAAATTTACATGTTGGAAGTGTAAGGAATTAAGTTATAAGTGTTAAGAGTTTAGTAAGAACTTGAGTAAATGATCAAGGAATTTGGAGGAGAGTTGATCCATGAGTTAGGAGGATTTTAAGTGCTAAAATGGTGTTAGAACATGTGTGAATACATGGGGAAAGATTAGAAAAAGATTGGACAAAAGAACAAGTGGAGATTGAAGTTCAAAACTGTAAAATTTAACAGTTTAAAGTGTGGTCCGGGACTTGGTCCTTGGATAAAGTTCCGGACCAGCACTAAAAACATGTCCATAGTGCATCCCAGAACTGGTCCGGGACCTTGGGTAAGTACCAAGTCCCAGACCATAGCTAAAAATGAGCCGAAAGTCACAACTGGTATTGGTCCGGGACTACAGAGCCGGACCATGTCCCGGACCAGGCAAATTTACAAAGGAAGTGTGCTTTTTAGAAGGTGAATGATGGGGGCTTGTTGGGTAATGTTATTATAAGGTTGTTAAGAGTTTGGTGGAATTTTATGGCCATTGGAGGTGTGAACAAGTGTGAGGTAAAATGAGAAGTAAATAACAAAAGTGGTTAAGCTTGAACTACAATGATTTAGTTGTATTTAATGGGAGGTCATTAGTGATTAAGTAAGCTAGGTTAATTAAAAGTAATTAACCACCCGATTCGATCAATGTTTTAGGGTTTGAGAATTTGGACTCCAGAGGAGAGTATGCAACCGAACGACCAACGGTGAACGGTATGGTTTTCTTGTGATCTGCTTGCTAACGAGGTGTCCCTCGGCTTGTGTGCTATTTGTTTATGTGTGCTGACTAAACAAGATAAAGCATGCAACCGGTTTTTATTGCAGTTATTGTGTGTGTGTTTTCTTTACACTAACACACGTGACTTGAGATTAGTTACTAACTAAGTTTAGTACCTATTGGATTGAGGAGAGGAACTATACTTTGGTAACTGTTGGTTAATACCCGTTAAGGTTTAACTAACACATGGTTTATAAGATTTTCACTAACTGGAACTTAAGGGGAGTGAGGAATCCGGGACTGACTCCGGTCTTGCATGTTAAGGAAAGGGGATCGGTATCTGAATCAGATCCGACTTCCGCTTAAGGACTTGTCTTCGGACTTGTTGCCTAGGGTCTAATGTCGACTCAGCAACATTAGATTTTTAGTCCAAGGTAGGGGGCAGATTAAGATGGTGTGGTAGGATCACCTAAATCCTAAGATTAAGATAAGTTGTTTATTCAACCAATGGAGTTAATAGCTCATTGGCTAGGGTTACTTTTGACCCGACAACAATAAACATTGAGATAAGATACAACCATTTCTAATTAAAGAACGGTTTGTATACTGAGATTGGATAAGGATTAAGATTGAGGTAAGTTAAGAATGGACTGAGGTTAGGAGGAATTGTAACTTGAGGAGTTAACTGAATAACTCATTTACTAAGGGAACACTTTTAAGATGTTCATTGTGTGTGAACTATATTTGTTCATTTGTGGATTGTTGTTTTATTGCTCTTCTTATTTATGTTGTGTATCTAATAAACTCCATGCTATCGACAATTAGTCGTCGTAGCCCCGTTAGCTTGGGGGCCATAAGAGAATCATACCAGCAAAGGTGCTGACCCCCTTGGGGGCTACTGTTTATATTTTGCAGGTGAATGATAGAAGACGATAGTCCTGAGAGTAGGACCGGGTAGAATTACTTCGGGTTGTCTTCTTTTAGTTGTACGAGTTGTGCATGTACACTCGTTTAGTAAATGGTATGAGATGTTAGTAAGTTGTATAGGATGTAAGAAGTTTGTAAGAGTATTATGAAATTGGTTAAGGCTTGTAAGTACTAATGTTCGGTATACTCGAGTCCATCAGACCGTAGCTAGATCTTGGAGATTTTAGTATGCCTAGTTCGTCACGTGGGTGACTAACGGCGGTAACACCAAATATTGTAAGAAATCCGCTGCAAGTTAATATAAGTGAATGGAGGTTTATGAGATAAGTATGGCTTTATGAGTTGGGGTGTTACAAAAAGTGGTATCAGAGCGTAGTTACGCTCTGATGACAGGAATTACCGAACTTAGGAGAATACTGAGGTTGAGTTTGAGTTATGGGTTAAGGGTTGAGTGATAGAGTGAGAGGTGCGTTAGTTAGGACTTCCCGGTGTTTACCGGACGTCCATAGTACCTAAGCCCGCCCTCCACATCCCTAACTTTGAATACGGGGAACAAACGCCAGAGAGAAGAAAGCCTTCTCTTACTCGAGAAAAACCCCGATCTGGTAGTTAGTTAACAGTAAGCAATACGAGGAACACCTTGTTGTATAACAGCTTACGAAAACTTGGAGATTATAATTGGAGCGCAATGATGAAACAGGCGCTGCCAACGGAATTATACCAATAAGGGAACGGTAATTACCGGCAGCATGGGTCGACATGCTACGCAGTAGAGTTACCCCGCCATACCACTGATAAGAAAAGCACTACGAGTGCAATGGAAAGGAAAAGAGAAGCAACATGAGTGCCGAACAGCGTTCCAAAAGGGCTGAACAACGGCGTAATACATAGCATGAGAATTAGGACTACCAGAAGGTCCAGTTTGAAATGGGAACTCTGAACCCCATACAATGAGAAAGGTTACAAACCTGGCCGACATAGCGCAGACGACGATAAAAACACGTACAAACCGTATACCGAAGTAGGACTACGACGTAGTGCCTAAAGGAGAATCATTACTTAGTAACCCCAACATAATATATGGAAACGGAAGCGAGGATTAAGACATAAGTGAATAACAAGGGGATTCCCTGAGAGAGAGGAACGCCCTGATAAGTGACAGTATTGTCAAAACAACCCGGGAACTGCTGGATGGTCAGTTACCCAAAACAAGAGAACATCTAAGGAGTCCCGAGGACTACCAAAGATATAGAAATTAGGTGGAAGTACCACTACCGATGCGCACAGTACCGGTAGCCCATCTTGCATGGCACACTTGCCATAGCAAGTGCTACCACGGTTAAGCTACACGGAAAGCTATCATGGCGAGACAGTAGAACACTACAGTCGTAATACGTATTAGTACCGGATTGCAAATCCATAAGAACGGGAGGATGAGACCTTGGGAAGGCCTGACGACCTGACCATGATGAGATGAGTCGACACACCAGTCAGCCGGGAGCTGAACTTGGACGAAATACTAAACGATATAAATATCAGCAACGATACAACCTACTACAGTAACAACTGACAGTATGGTAAGAACACCAATCCCGAACCTCAAAGAGAAAAACCCAAGAGATCGCTCAGTGATCCGAGCAAAACAGTATGTAAGTAATAATATACAAGGAATGTATTACAGAATACAATGGAGACGGTCGACATAAAAACTTTCAACAAGAACGGGATACGACTCCATGGATGACCACTAAGAATACCAGTAACAAACATTCTTCATTGAAGAAGTTGGTAACCCCGGAAACAGGGATAGAAAAAATGAACTTAAGCTATAACCAACTAAGGATTAAGGACATACAATCCCGACAAAAGGAAGCTCAGAGGACTACACCATAGAGTTGGCATAGTCGAGCAGAACAAAACTCGAGAATGACAGTTAGTATTGTTTGCCTAACTCATTAACACCCAAGTATGATTAATCATCAACGGGTGGCGTAGTCAACGAGAGTTGAACAAAGCGTTGAGATGGAATTACATGATAACCTGGATAAATATCCAACTTAGACACCGTAAGGCAGATGCCTAATACGAACCTAACCTTAATCGCTAAAAGACTCAAGTCCTTAAAAGCAGAAATATTGTTGGAGACACTAAGTAACCTCAGATCACCTGAATAAACTTCCATAGCAGGAAGCAGGATGCAGTAACTTACCATGAAACCCATTACTACATTGAATATGTAACCTAACGGTGGATATGTTCAAAAAACCATAAACTTATAAGGATGACCTATGGATGAGTGAGAGTACAGTTGTGAACCAAGCACTAGTTTCCACTTAGAAAATTAAGCACTAAGAGCTTACGAGCCAAGGATGTTAACCACATTCGAGCCCGAGGCACAGAAAGACGTATGAGTGCTTATTTAAGCCGTGAACGAACTACAATTCGTAAATATGAATCGTTACAAACCTATAACTGAGATTGTGGAAGCATTGCTAGGAAAGAGGCACCAATGAGAATATTGAGATAATGTTATTGACAGGGGCGAGAAGGAACCATTCCTTTTAGGGTGGGGATACCTCTCCTTGTTGTGGGGCCATAAGCTGGAATAAACCCCTCAAAAAGGGCTTTCACATATTTGAGATAAAATATTCTTTTATTAGAGAATGGAAACCGTAAGCCTTGAGATTTCCTTGGAAAGTACCAGATACACTTGAGTAATAAGGAAGGCTACATAGACAGACCTCATATCCAACACCCAGGATTTAAGAATCAGTAATCGTCAGAGATAAAAGTTGTGAGTGCACAGTATGACACGTCAAGTGACCAACGCTCAAAAGAGCTTGTGATTGAACAGATGACTTCTTCAGTAACCGGTTAAATTACATGGTAAATGACATCATAAAGGATGAAAGAATATGAGAGAAATTAGCGTACTTACAAACCTGAGATTGAAGCAAAACACCTTCATATTAAGAGATAACAAAAATTACAACATGGTACGACAACCGCCATACACTGAAATTAGAGAACTCCCAGTGTATTTACACTAAGAAGGGATTGAGTACGAGATAAGACATTAAAATAAATGATTGAGAAGTTGTACCATCAATGGGCAACATAATAAAGGTGAACTACCATGGTAGTAGAAGCCGTAGAACAATACCTATATAAGTGGATTAAGTCATGGTGCGCAGTAAAGCGACCGTTATGTATAAGCCGTCAAATATTGACACTGAGGCAATTAGATTTATGATCTAAGACCGACATAAGTAAGGAAATAAGATGGTAGACGAACTGAGCATTAACGCCAGTAATTTAGACCAGGTGATGAAAGATTCACAGGAAGCACGCTGTCCATTCCTTAAGGATCTGGAAGTGCATTCCTAGTAGATCAAAATATGAGAAACAATATAAGAGGCTCTATGGAAAGAGACCTCAGTTACTAAGAGATCGAGTCAGTACGGAATACAGAAAGGAGCTAGAGCATACCATACCTAAGAACACAGTAAATGGATTTCCCTTGATTAAGTTAAGAAGAACAATAAGTGTTATTATGGAACGATGAAATAGGAGATCGACAACAGAATACTTCATAGTTAGCGATAGCTAAACGTGTGACGGACACTACGAGTTTACTAAAATGAGACGTGAGACGACTGCACCCCACAGGGGCTTGCAGGCCTGACAGACTCATTACGAGTTAGTCGGGTAAGTAGTAATGTATCAGTAAGGTACCCCATGCATGTAGACGAGTGGTGTAAGGAACACGGGAAGTAGTCGACTCCGTATCATGGTCAACGATGCAAGATTAGACAAGAGCAGCTACTACCACAAACAGCTAAAGAGAAGGAACTCAGTTGAACTAACGACACAAAGGAGTCAGAGAACAAATAATTAAGAATTATGAAGTGCGAAGAGCACGGTGTGGAGGGTGATTTTTTGGTATGAGGGGTGGGGGGTCTATCTAAATATGGTCCGACTGAAAAGTCTAGATCCTAGAATGTCATTCTGTGGAGGGTGAAAACCCGTTATTCTTGGCATCCCTCAAATACCTACTAAATCATCTGTCTTTCCCAGAAAGCATAAAGGGGAGTGCAAGTGTGCACTACACCTGCTCTCGATGGGCTCCACACGGACTTATGCCATAAGGGCGGAAATTGACTAGAGTCGCCACCTAGTTTGACCTAAGGAACTAGGAAGGGAGGAGAAGAAGGTTTCTTAGAACCGTTGGATGACTATGAAATTATTGCCTATGGATAGGACTTATCTGGTCATTTACAGAGATTCTGTTGTGGGTTCGCACTGGGTTATACCCCTTAGAAGTGGCAACGACCACGGGCTCATTACTTCAACTAGTCTCCGTGTTCCTCGAAAGGTTCGGATTGGTGCCCGAGGAAACCTCGGTCTCCAATTGTCGGGATTACCTTCTTTCAAAACCTTATTAAAGAGATTCAGTTCAAAGCCAAGGATAGGAAAGGAAAAGATAATGAGAGTGTTTGGGGGCGAGCTTTTCTGCCAAGCTAGCTCCAAGAAGAGGAATTGATCAATTCGGATGGGTATATAATAAAAGAATGGGAAAATTCCGATGTTGAAGAAATGATTAAGATTGGGAGTCTAATGGTTTGAAGTTTGTGGGAGCTGAAGAAGGTTTGAGCATTTTGAGAGGTGTGAAGAACACCTTAGAGTGAGAAAAAGGTTTTTTGATTGGAATGGGGTCACACCCTGTGTGGGTTGCCTACGTACTCAACTCATATTGAGATCAGACCTTACGTAGTTCAGGGGCGTTTGGGTTTTGGAAGTTTTGAAGGGTTTGAAGTTTTGGGTGTGAGAGATTAGTCTGTGAGACGCTCGGGTCTATGAGACATTTAGGATGTTCATGTAGTGGAAGGAACGAGATATCAAGGTCTATGAGACGCTCGGGTCTATGAGACACTCGGGTCTGTGAGACACTCGGGTCTGTGAGACATTTGAATCTTAAAATGGTGGAGAGATTGGGGTGTTCGAGTCTGCGAGGCGCTCGGGCCCATGAGACTATAGAAGTTTGAGAGGAGCTGAAATTTGTAAGAGGATTTGAGTTTAAGGTGAGTTGGAGTTTGAATGATGACTTGAGTATATGAGGCAATTGGAATTGGAGGAGATCCCGAGTGTTTCGGGTTTGAGGTTCCAATAGAGTTGAGTTTTTGGATGTTTCAGGATTTGAAATGTGAGGATGATGGGTTAAGTCGTTTGGAGGAATGATTAAAGTTTTCAAAACCGAAAAATCATTTTTTGTTGTAAAAGGGCGGATAATCCCGAGGATTACCCTATGTACCCCCTAACACGACACTTAATTAATGGTAAGGGCTGAGGCTCGAAAGATGGGGCAATAAATTTATGTCGAAATATAGGATTTAGAGAGAACTATCATGAATGGGATACTCTCGGTCAAACCCTAATAATGTCTCTAACTCCCAGGTTTTAGAACGTTAAAAACCAAAAACATTGAAATCGAGTGGAAGGGAGTTAGACGATTCTGAAATCCCGGCTGCAACTAGGAAGCAGCAGTCACATCCCTAGCACCCTGCCTCGTAAAAATCTAGGCTGCAATTAGAGGAGGTTTGTCACCCTAATGCCCCGCCTAAAGAAATCCAGACTGCGACAAGGGATGTGGCGACCCCAGTGCCCTACCTCGGATTTTTATTCAGAAAGGGAGACAAGTGATGTCTAACTAGGTGGAAAGTGTTTTGAAAGTGTTAGACATTTTATGTTCCCCAAAAACGGTTTATTTGATTTGAAAACTGAGTTAGAAAATATTTGAAGTTGTTCGGAATTCTCGATGAAGAAACACTGATTTTGAGAAATGTTTTTAGGAGAAAACTTTCTGTATATGTGAGAAGAACTTTTTGCGTTTGAGAAGAGTTTTCTGTGATGTGAGAAGAGTTTTTCCTTTAAAATTACACAAAATGGTTTCTTCTGAAAACTTGATGAAGTTTGAATAAAATGATTGTTTGAAATTTAAGAAAGAAGATTTTTTGGGATTTTTGAATTAATACTGAATACTGAGGAATGTTTTTGGATTTTTGGAGTTTGAATGGGATTTACAACTTGAGTTTGAATTGGATTTTGAATGTGAACTAAATGAGATTGGACTGAATTGGACTGAATTGAAATGAGTTGGGTTTGAATTGACTTCGGGTTGGGGTTGGAAAACGAGGCGGGTCAAAGTTAGACCGAGTCAAAGTGGGATCGAGTCAAAGTTGGGTCAAGGTCAAACTTAGGCTGGTCAAAGTTCAGATTGGTCAAAGTTTGGACTGGTCAAAGTTTGGGTCTTGGTCAAAGCTTGGGTCATGGTCAAACTTGACCTGGTCAAAGTTCAGATTGGTCAAAGTTGGACCAGGTCAAAGCTAGGTCAAGGTCAACATTTTTGGTCAAGGTCAAAGCCTTTTGGTCAAGGTCCATGTTTTTGGTCAAGGTCAATGTTTTGGGTCAAGGTCAACGTTTTTGGACAAGGTTTGAGTTCTGGTCAAAGTTTGACTTTTGTAGCCTTGGTTTGGCTTTTGTGGACTTGGTTTGGTTTTTGTGGAATTGGGTTGGCTTTTGTGGATTTGGGCCAAATTTGGTTTGGGCCGTCTTTGGGCTTTGGACCGCTTTTGTGGGTTTGGGCTGATTTTATGGGTTTGGGCCGTTTTTTGGGCTTAGTATTTTATGGATTTTTCTTTGAATTCAGGGCAAGCTGGACTATGGGCCGGGTATGGGTAATGGCCGGGTATGGGTAATGGGCCGGGTTTGGGTAATAGGCCGATTATTGTTGGGTTTTGGAGATGAGCTGAATTTGGATGGAAGAATCTTGAACTTGGGATGATTGTGGGCTTTGGGTTGATTTGTGAACATTGGGCCGATAGTGGGCTTTTGGGCTTGTTTGGATTTGGGTCTGAATTAGGCTGTTAGAATTAGGATGAAATGGGTTTGGGCCGGTCATGTGTTTGGGCCTCAAGTTTGGGCCTCGATGGTGGATTGGGCCGGGCTTTCAGATATTGGGTCAATTGGGACCTCATTTTGATTTTGGGCCGGATTTATGCCTTGGGCTTGATTTGGGCCTTGGGCTTGATTTGGGCCTTGGGCCTTGTTTGAGTTGTTTTGAGCTTTGATGGGCTTTGGAAAATTTGGGAAGAAATGAAGAATCCAATTGAGATGAATTTTGAGAAAGTGCTTTTATTAATACATGTTATTATAATAAGATGTGGTTTAGGTTTAGGGATCACCCTTTGCTAGGTGGGATCATGGCTCACCATGGGCAAGGGTTCCCCCCCATATCCTAATGTTGGGCCCTAAAGGATAATAACTAGAGCTTAGTATAAAGACATTAACAATAAAATACATATATATACATGTAAAAGTGAATATATACATGTTGTAAAGTTTGAATAAAAAAATAAAAAATTAATCAAGTGCACATGTTATACGAATTGAAACAACACCATACAAGAAGCAAAATGATAAGCCCCAAGTTCAAGCTTAGCTAAAATCAGATCCCAACAAGCAAGGTGTGTGCGCTCGGTTTAAGTCCAAAAATTGCACTTGTACCAGAGGCAATGTAATTCTTGAACCGACATCAATGCATGAGGGGACAAAGCTAATGTTGTAAGAACTTGATTAACAAACCGAATCCCCGTCTCCAGTGCTTGGTGAGAATTAGACATCTTGAACCTATGTTCAAGGATGATATAGTGTTGATTACGTGGGCGTAATCCATTTTAAGGGGGGTAGAGCGAAAACGCTTAGCGTATGTTTATGTACCGAGTACGTAAACTACGGTGTGCATAGCACAAAAGAATTTGATAATTTGTTTTACATAAACATTTGAGATTAATTATGGTTATTGCGCACAGAAGATGCGAATACCATACATATTAAGTACCTATCTTGTTAACTCCGGTGTGAGTACAAGTTAAGAGAATTAGTGAAGAGGATTAAAGAGACTTAAGGAATATATGAGATATGAGTACTATGTGTGAGATAAGAATAAGATAACACTGTGAGATAGTATTCGATATGAGTATGAGGTAGGAAATAGTAATGCTATGAAGTATAAGATGGTGAGAATTAGTATGAAACTGATATAGAACTTAGTAGGAATGAGAGTCCTGAGGTAATTACTAAGAGATGAACTGGGAATGATTGATGGACTGAGTTCACACCTTGGAGATGTATTGATTATGACTAGAAATACTAAAAGGAGAAAATTGGACATGAGTGAGTTACTCGATGTTTAAAAATGACGTGGGAGGTGGAACTTGATTTTCTAGGGATCAAGGGAAACCGAACACAAATTGGGGTTGAAGGATAGTTCAACACTGATGCTGATCACATCAGGGTTGGATGATTCCTGAAACTCCCTACCAGTGGTCACAATTAAATCACGCTAAGGATAGAGGCATTAGGATAAAACGGAATTGGAGTTGATTGTATTTTCAATTAGAGGAATTATTCCTCACTTGACCTCGTAAAAAGGATTTCCTTTTTGCTAAGTCTCGCCCATGAAGTCGAGGACGCATGAGCCTTTGTCTTCGGACTGGTGACATGGGGAGAACAGAGTAGTTTTGTATTCTAGCCCATGAAGGCGAGGACGAATGTGTCTTTGTCTACGGACAGGTGACATGGGAGAATACGATGAAAATTATGTGATTGTTTTAATCATAAAAAGGAACAGAGGGAATTTTGAGTGCTATACATGCTTAGGCATGTTGTGTGATATTTGAGTATAAGTATGTGATAGACCCAATGAGTTAATAATTTTAAGTACATATAAGCATGATCTATATGATCTATGGAATGAGATAAACCGTGTAATCTAATAAATAAGATGCATGAGAACTTTAGGGACAAAGTTCATTTAAGGGGGGTAGATTGAAATACCCCAAACCTAAGTATGCTAAGTAAACATAAAGTTATGATGTAATAAGGCTAAAACATGCCTTAGAAACATTGGTAGACAATTTAAACCTAGGAAAACACAAGAAAACACCATAAGGGCAATTTAAGCAAAAATGTGCTATAAGCTTGGAGTAACTTTGATTGGCACCCAAATATCATTCTAAGACCTTATTAACATGCTAATGGACATGTTAAATCAATTACCAAAGAAAACTAAGCTAAAAAACAAGCTTAAACACAAATTGTGCTTTAAGGACTCTTAAAGCACATTTTTGAGAAATTGTCTTAGAAATGGGTTTTGAGTGGCTAAATGCCCATGATTACACCTTAATCAACATGTGTACAAATAATATCACATTAGGAAGCCTAAATCAATGAGAAGTAAAAAATTTCACAAATTTGTGCACTAATTTATGAATAGTGCCAAATAGTACCTAGTTTAAGCTTTAGTCAACATAAGTCAATAAGTTGGTCAACCAAGACCATAAATACCTCATTAGTAAGGGGGGATGGTTTTTAAATGGTGAGTCACCATAAGGAGCCAGCACATTAAGGAAAAGAAGAGGAAATGAGAAAATAGTACTATTTACCTTTTAAAAGAGAAATATCTTCACTTAAGCCTACCTCTCTCCTCTCTTCTTCATTTCTCTTCTTCACCAACGTTTTCTTCTTCCCCTCTCTGTTCCAAAACCGTTCCAAGCAGCATCCATGGCACCACCACCTTCAATTGCTCACCAAATACTCATTTTAGCTCCAAATCAAAAAGTGAGCATAGATTATTCTTAGTTGGAGCAAGACCTTCCTTTCTATCTTTTCAAATCCTACAAAGCTCAAGTTTGGTGCCATGATAAAACTCCATTGATGGAGGAAAATCAAGTTTGAAGAGCTCTTTTGGTTCTCCATTCATCTGAGGTAATGAAAGTGAAAGAAAAATATACTTTCCTTCCCTTTTCTTCATGACCGAAAATTTCTTTCTCATGGGGGTTTTGTTTTACACCTTGAACTAGCTTGTTTTGATCACCAAGGACTAGTGGATGTCCTCTTTGATTCATCCTCAAGTCTATCTTGAGACTTCAAAGGTAATCATCCACTTTTAAGCTTTAAAACACACATTATGACCTAAGAATGAGTTCTATGAGTTTAGGCATATTGCTTAGTGCTCATTAGATTATTTGAATGTGGATTAGAACATTGGCAAGAGGATTGAAGACCTTACCAAAATTCAATCAAGAAAACCAAAGGAGGAAAGTAAGAGAAGCTTGAGAAAAATAAGGTAAATTGCTTACCTAATGGTGGTTTAAGGTTTTAAGGGATGAGGTTTAGACAAGTACTAATGTAGCTTAAAGCTTACATTAAGTAATGGGTTATATAACCTAGGAAAAAGAATTTAAACAAGCTTGTGAACTTGTGACTAAGGAGCCAATGGAAATGAGTTAGTAAGATAAGTATAAGGTGAGTTATGAGAACACTTATATTGCTATGGGAGCATTGTTGTGTGTATTTGCAGGTTGAAAGCTTTTATATATGGGAAATTCACTGTTTAAGTTTAAGTCATTTAAGGGCCTAAGAGCCATGTCATTTAAGAGCCTTAGTGCTATGCAATTTAAGATTATTGCACTATATTAAGTTGTTATGAATGGTTGGATTTTGGTATGAAATATGATGAGAAATAGATTTACTATGTGTGTGTTGATTTATGAGAAAAACTATGCATATGGGCATGGTAATATACTAGAGGAGCTATGGCGAAATTTGAGTAGAAAACAAAGTGTTTAAGTGGTTGTTGTGAATTAAAATGACCTAGGATTTACTAGGAGTCAATAAAGGAAATTTGAGTGGAAATGAGTTAACAAAGGTGTCCTTGAGGTTTAGAATGGCCTAGAGTTGTCTAGGAGGAATTAGAGGTTTGGTGGGTGTATTAAACACACCAAAGTCATGGTATAAGGAATGTTAAGACTTGAGCAAAAATCTGGAAGAAATGGTGTACAATGTTTTAAGATGATTTAGGTATGAACTAGAGAATATAACAATGAGAAATCTTGGTAGCTTGTGTAAGTGGTGAAGATGCTAGTGATGGATTAATAAGGTTCTAGTTTAGATGGTAATGAGTGGACTTGGGTGATGGAAGTGAAAATTATAGGAGAATGTTGTAAATTGTTAAGGAAAATGACTGGGAATGTATAAGGGTGTTTAACCATGAGCATGGTGAGTAAATTGAGTAAAGGAGATAGAAATGTCAAAGGAGGGAGTAGGATGGTTAAGGTAAATGAAGAACAATGTTTACGTGTTAAGAGGATGGAAAGAAATGTATAGGTATGTTCAAGAGTTTAGGAGTGATGAGTAACAAATGGAAATGAGAGAAAATTGTGCATGGAGATGCAAGATAACCTTGGGAAGTTTAGCAAAGGAAAGATGGAAGAAGAATGATGTTTGAGGAGTAGTTATATTGGTTGAAAAGAAGCACTTTGGTTAGTTGATGCCTTAGGCAAAAATTTACATGTTGGAAGTGTAAGGAATTAAGTTATAAGTGTTAAGAGTTTAGTAAGAACTTGAGTAAATGATCAAGGAATTTGGAGGAGAGTTGATCCATGAGTTAGGAGGATTTTAAGTGCTAAAATGGTGTTAGAACATGTGTGAATACATGTGGAAAGATTAGAAGAAGATTAGACAAAAGAACAAGTGGAGAATGAAGTTCAAAACTGTAAAATTTAACAGTTTAAAGTGTGGTCCGGGACTTGGTCCTTGGATAAAGTCCCGGACCAGCACTAAAAACATGTCGAGAGTGCACCCCAGAACTGGTCCGGGACCTTGGGTAAGTACCTAGTCCCGGACCATAGCTAAAAATGAGCCGAAAGTCCCAACAGGTATTGGTCCGGGACTACAGAGCCGGACCATGTCCCGGACCATGCAAATTTACAAAGGAAGTGTGCTTTTTAGAATGTAAATGATGGGGGTTTGTTGGGTAATGCTATTATAATGTTGTTAAGAGTTGTTTGGTGGAATTTTATGGCCATTGGAGGTGTGAACAAGTGTGAGGTAAAATGAAAAGTAAATAACATAAGTGGTTAAGCTTGAACTACAATGATTTAGTGGTATTTAGTGGGAGGTCATTAGTGATTAAGTAAGCTAGGTTAATTAAAAGTAATTAACCACCCGATTCGATCAATGTTTTGGGGTTTGAGAATTTGGAATCCGGAGGAGAGTAAGCAACCGAACGACCAACGATGAACGGTATGGTTTTCTTGTGACCTGCTTGCTAACGAGGTGTCCCTCGGTTTGTGTGCTATTTGTTTATGTGTGCCGACTAAACAAGATAAAGCATGCAACTGGTTTTTATTGCAGTTATTGTGTGTGTGTTTTCTTTACTCTAACACACGAGACTTGAGATTAGTTACTAACTAAGTTTAGTACCTATTGGATTGAGGATAGGAACTATACTTCGGTAACTGTTGGTTAATACCCGTTAAGGTTTAACTAACACATGGTTTATAAGGTTTTCACTAACTGGAACTTAAGGGGAGTGACACTAGTACAAAAAACACCTATTTCGGCGCCCCTATTTCGGCGGTTGTAACAACAACCGTTCACTACAAGAAAAAACAGATTTAGCTACCAATGATTTGCTACCACACATATATTGGTAGCTACTTTTAAAAATTGCTACTGATTTTTAATGGTACTAACATAATGGTGTCTATTTTGCTACAACAGCGACAATGGTAGCTAGATTTTTTAAACAGTAGCCAAATCGCTATCGCCTGACAAGACTGCTACCATTAGTAGTAGCTATTTTTGATTTCATCTTGGTTCTTTTTGTAAGAACAATTTAGCTACCAATGTTGGTAGCTAAATTACGGAATAGCTACTACAAGATGTGGCTAATTCAATCATGGTAGCTATTGTGCCACTATTAAAGCAGTAGTAGCGAAAAATATTATAACTAGTAGCTAAATTGCTACTAAAAGTTGCTACTACCAAATAGATAAGATAAGTTAATAAAATTGCTACTAACACTCATCACGGTTGCCATTCTGCTACTGTTTGGGCGTCGGTAACGAATATTTTTAGCAAGCATAAAAATTGTTACTATCTTTAATTATGAAATTGCTACCGACTAATGATGTTAATGAGATTATGGCTAATATTGTGCTACATTATAAAAAATGATAGCTAATATTTTTAAGTGATAGCAAAATTATAATTCTCTTATAATTTAAATGTGTCATACGTATATAATTCAATTTTGAAATTGCTACTGACTAATAATGCTAATAAACTTTAGTTGATATTATGCTAGAATACAACAAATGAAAGCGGTATCAAAATTATTATTCTTATAACTTAAACTTGTGATTACTACATAGTTTGAAATACTAACCTATACTACTACTGCCATAGTGGACATATTATCTTTTTATATAAATTTTTAAATTTTTATTTTTTCAATATAGTATATTGGTTAGCTTTTAGCTATCAAAAATTTGGAAAAGAACAATAATTAAATAAAAATTGTCTAATTCGTGAAAAATAATTAAACTATATACTACTACTATAATTTATAGTATCATATAAGATATACCTAACATAATATTTTTTGATATTATAATATTTTTAAGTCTCAAAGTATCACACATATTAATACATTATAAACTAGAGTAAAAGTATTATATTTAAATTAGTACATATGTTGATTAAAATTTACAAAACTAATATAAAAATAGTAGTAATAATAATTTAAATTAGTTAAGTGTATATATATATATATGTGTGTGTTATATATATTAATTTAATACAAATTTTATTACTATATGACACTTTTATTTACAAAAGCCACATATAAAATAAACATAAAAAACTAAAACTAATAACAATTTAAATTAGTTGACGTGTAGGTTAAAATTTGCAAAGTAAGTTGATATATATATATATATATATATATATATATATATATATATATATATGTATGTGTGTATAAATTTATAAAATGTTAAAAGTATACAAAATTATAATAAAATGTACATAAATATACGATATATTAATGTTTTTAATTTACAAAACAACACACAAATTAATAGGATTTTGAAAAATAGTAAAGCTAAACAATTTAAATTAGTCAAGATTATACAATATTATATATCTATTAAAATATATAAAAATATTATATTATACAAATTTACAAAAACAAAATATATTATTTAAATGTTTTAATTTTCATGTAATGATTTATATTATATTAGTATTTGTAACACTATATAATTAGACTTAATTATATAAGTAACTTTACATAATATATTATCTTTTTTGTATAATTTCTGACATTTCAAAGATTTTTAAAAGATATATATGTATATTTTATAATTTTTTATAATTTTAAGCCAATAATATACTTAAATTTTTATTAGCTTTACTATTTTGGTCGCATTAAATTAATTTGTTATATTATATAATCGGCCATATATCTATTTTATTAATTTTAATATATCCCTGGTTTGATCATGTCTCGGTAAAAACTTCCATGTATATTTATAGTATCAAACATTCAATATATACACGTAGTTTCTATATATGATGTGAATAACTATCATGGTACAATGGTTAAGACATTCTATATTCATCCCAAACATCGGGGGATCGATTCCTGCTATGCACATTTTAACACACTAGTTTGAATTAAATATGTCATTGGTATGGAGGTCTATTTATACTCATACGTTGTAAGGTTCGATCCTAGATGTGTACACATAATATAGTCTTCAATTTAAAGAATAGTCAAGTTGCGCGGGCACATGACTCCCACTTCTTATGGGATTGAATGGTGGTGCCCATTGTTAAGTAGTAGTGTGTAGAGCTAGCTTATATACCATTCTAGTATCGATTTTGTTATTGCTATACTAGTAGCAACTTTGATACTGCTTTGCTAGTAGCCATTTTGCTACCAATATTTTAGTAGCGATTTTGTTACTGCTACACTAGTATCGATTTTGTTACTGATGTACTAGTAACGATTTCGTAACTGTTATACTCGAAGCCATTTTGCTACTGTTACACTAGTAGCCATTTGGCTACTACATTCTAAAATGGTAGCAATATCTAGCTATAGGAAAAGTAGTAGCGAGACCAAAGCAAAATAGCTACCGCATTCCAAAACGGTAGCTATTTTTAATTTAGCCACTAGGACCTTTGCTACCACTGTATATCAGTAGCTAAATCATAAAATGCGGTAGCCCGTTGTGTTTAGCTACCAAAAATGATGATTTAGCTACTGATATACAGTGGTAGCTAAATCTGATTTTTCTTGTAGTGGTTGAAATAGGTGGCCTGAAAATTCTATGGCACCTATTTCGGCGGTTCATAGCTAGGAACCACCGAAATAGGTGCCTTTGTTTGACATAGAATTTTCGGGGCACCTATTTCGGCGGTTTCTAGCTAGGAACCGCCGAAATAGGTGCCTTTTTTTAGACATAGAATTTTCGGAAGCCTGTGTTCCCAGTTTTTTTTTTCAAAAAATTCGGTCGGCGGGAAAATTTCAGCCTATTTCGGCGGTTCCTAGCTCGGAACCGCCGAAATAGGTGCCTTTTTTAAAACTAAAATTTTCGGAAGCCTATTTTCCCAGGTTTTTTTTTCAAAAAATTCAGACCGCGGGAAAATTTTAGCCTATTTCGACTGTTCCTAGCTAGGAACCGCCGAAATAGGTGTCTTTTTTAGACATAAAATTTTCAGAAGTCTGTTTTCCCGTTTTTTTTTAAAAAAAATTCAGACTGGGGGAAAATTTCAGTCTATTTCGGTGGTTCCTAGCTAACAACCGCCGAAATAGACTTTATTTCATTTTATATATCACAGCTGCTCTTCATCTCTCTTCTCTCATGGTAATTTTGCTACTCTAACTGGCGAATATACATGCTTTGCGCTCCTCTCTGCATCTCGCTCACCAGATTGAAAACGGGGTTGAAGTAGTTCATTCTAGAACCGGTAATATACTCGAACTTATCTTTTTCCATCGGAGAACAAGCTACATACATGCTTTGCGCCTTTCATTCACTTTGTTTTGTCTGCGCATCTCTTCATTCTCTACTTGTGTCTGCGCCTATGTAGTGACAAATCACTGAAATCGCTGCATCTCACTCACCAGATTGAAGACGGGGCTGAAGTAGTTCATTCTAGAACCGAAACTTATATTTTTCTTTTTGGAGAACAAGAAACATACATGCTTTGCGCCTATTTATTCTCTTCTTTGTGTTTTTGTGTCTCTTTATTCTCTTCTTGTGTCTGCGCCACTACAATCTCTTCACACGCATGGTGATTTTGCAAGGCGAACAAGAAGCTTACATGCTCTGCGCCGCTGTTCATTCTCTTGCGTTTGCGCCTCTACAGAGATGAAAAACTGTTGCATCTCGCTCCCGAGAAAGAAGATGATGCAGCTAATTTTTTTTATTTTTTTAAATGCCTATGGCGGCGGTTGTTAGCTAGGAACCGCCGCCATAGATGTGTTTTTTTTAAAACCACCTATGGCGGCGGTTCCTAGGTAACAACCGCCGCCATATGTGTGTTTTTTTTTAACAACCACCTATGGCGGCGGATGTAGCTAGGAACCGCCGCCATAGGTGTGTTTTTTTCAAAAAAAAAACAACCACCTATGGCGGCGGTTACAGCTAGGAACCGCCGTCATAGGTGTTCAACCGCCGAGATAGGGTCTCATCCCTATTTCGGTGGTTCTAGAACTGCCGAAATAGACATTTTACAACCGCCGAAATAGGCCCTTTTTGTACTAGTGTGAGGAATCCGGGACTGACTCCGGTCATGCATGTTAAGGAAAGGGGGTCGGTATCTGAATCAGATCCAACTTCCGCTTAAGGACTTGTCTTCGGACTTGTTGCCTAGGGTCGAATGTCGACTCAGCTACATTGGATTTTCAGTCCAAGGTAGGGGTAGATTAAGATGGTGCGGTAGGATCACCTAAATTCTAAGATTAAGATAAGTTGTTTATTCAACCAATGGAGTTAATAGCTCATTGGCTAGGGTTACTTTTGACCCAACAAAAATAAACATTGAGATAAGATACAAGCATTTCTAATTAAAGAACAGTTTGTATACTGAGATTGAGGTAAGGATTAAGGTTGAGGTAAGTTAAGAATGGACTGAGGTTAAGAGGAATTGTGACTTGAGGAGTTAACTGAATAACTCATTTACTAAGGGAACGCTTTTAAGACGTTCATTGTGTGTGAACTATATTTGTTCATTTGTGGATTGTTGTTTTATTGCACTTCTTATTTATGTTGTGTATCTAATCAACTCCATGCTATCGACAATTATTCGTCGTAGCCCCGTTAGCTTGGGGGCCATAAGAGAATCGTACCAGCAAAGGTGCTGACCCCCTTGGGGGCTACTGTTTATATTTTGCAGGTGAATGACAGAAGACGACAATCCTGAGAGTAGGACCGGATAGAATTACTTCGGGTTGTCTTCTTTTAGTTGTACGAGTTGTGCATGTACACTCGTTTAGTAAATGGTATGAGATGTTAGTAAGTTGTATAGGATGTAAGGAGTTTGTAAGAGTGTTATGTAATTGGTTAAGGCTTGTAAGTACTAATGTTCGGTATATTCGGGTCCATCAGACCGTAGCTAGATCTTGGAGATTTTAGTATGCCTAGTTGGTCACATGGATGACTAACGGCGGTAACACCAAATATTATAAGAAATCCGCTGCAAGTTAATATAAGTGAATGGAGGTTTATGAGATAAGTATGGCTTTATGAGTTGGGGTGTTACATGTATGCTTAATTTTGATGCGGACAAGGGAAGAGAATTGGGAAGATCCACTGAAAGAATGAAGAATTGGATTACTAATGGGCCAGGCATGTAATGGGCAGATGTTGGCTACTTGTGGTACATCTCGTTGACCTTCTTACACCATGGATCTTTCCTGAACGATAAGCTATGGCTGCTATGAGGATGATCTATAATCGGTTTCTTCACGCTTAAATCTTCGGTGGATAGTGCATGTTGGTGGAATTTACATGTTGATAGAATATACATGTTGGCTGTTTGGAATCAAACGGTGAGTGGAATACTGGTTCCTTCTCGATGAAGACCGATTCAATCGAACTAGGCGGTAGTTAACTATCCTCAAGGCTATTTGTTTTGTTGTTACACAGGGAAGTGGTATTTGTTTGGTAGTAGGCCAATGTGAAATTTGCTATGTTTATGTTTTAATATGTTTACTAAATGCTTGCTAATTATGGCGTAATGGTGTGTTAGGGCTATTTATATGCATTAAGTATTATTTATAATCTTTTGCATTGTTAGATTGTCTAGAATCTTTTGTGTTAGTAGGTTAACTAGCTTGATAGTTGGTTTCCCTTCATTGAGGCTGATCAGGCTTCTATGGCCAATTTGGTATGGATTGGTTACTCCACATGTTGCTTATGCATCCTTCCTACAAGAACGGTTTGTGAATAGTAATAGGGTTAGGATGTTCATTTTTGTCTTCAAGCTGGTGGTTAACCCTCCATGTACTTCCCTTTTATAAGTAATGGATAATGTTGGTAGTTTAAAAAATGCCTCCTTAAGCAAATACAACATAGAAATTATGTTGTTCACTAAACATCTATTTCACGCTTAAAAACCATGTATTATCGCCTTCTTCATTCACTCTCATCATTCAACAAAAAATGACGAGAGGAGCGTAAAATCCCTTACCCGTTCTTCCATATTGAGTGCATTTGAAGTAAGATTAGGGCAATAGCAAGTATTAGTTTTTGTCACCGCACGAAAGCGAAGGACAAACTATCACCATGCTCAAGTTCAGACCTAGGAATTGCCATATCTGCTCCTTGTTCAACTCCAGAGTTCTTCGAGGTATAGTGCATACCACCTTGAGTTTATGACATCTTAATTTTTGAAATTGGTCATTCGTTCACAATCCCTCCTTGATGGAATTATATTTGGTTCAAATCTTTTCACTCTACACAATTAGGTTTTCGATCACCTTGCAAAACAGAACCAAACTGATAAAGGAGCAGTAGTAAATTAGGCGATTCCTTCTTCCTTCGCCTGTTGCTGTCTTTGCCTTGTCTGGATTTTCTATGTTCAAACTCTAAAAAGATATCGTTAGGAATTACTTAGAAGTCAAATCTTATAACTTCTAGACCTGGACCAAAACCCCTCATGATCCGAGAAGTCTAGGCATTCTGTTTCATAATTTGACACTCATCCACTTTGATTTTTGTAGTACTTGTATGTTCCAGAATGTGGTGATTTGACCTAAAGGTTGTTAATTAATCAGAAAACCTGCTGTAAGACTTTGACGAGAGGTAACCAATAATTGTGTAACAATATAATACCATTTTTTCGAAATTAGATCATGTACTTTATTAAGGTCATCCGACAAATTACAACAATCAAGACAAATCACTCATTGCTTGTTTTGGTTAGACCATATGAATAATCCAAAGAGAAAAAGCCTTGAGCATTAGGCAAGAACCAACATAAGTCCAGACAATATTACATAACCAAGGAAAAACATAAAAACATGGAAGTATGAGCAACTTAGGCTCCCATAATTTATTGAAACCCAACAAACAACATGGAACATCAAGGCGGTGGCAACAATGAGGTAGCGAGGCGGCAGGCAGTGGTACGTTGTGAAGTTGCCAAAACGAAGGCGGAGCAATGACGGGAGTGGTAAACCCGCTTTCAACATTACACAAAAAGCACAAAATATTGTGCTCATCTTGAAGTTCTCGATCAACACGTTGGTAGTAAAACCAAAATTATTTGTGAGAATTTATGAGAGATTTGGAGGATGAAACTAGAGCAAATATGAGAAATGAGAGAGATGTAGGAAGAGGTGTTGCATGTTACATAAAAAAATGAACAAGGAGAAGAAGGGGAGGAGAGAGCTCTCTCTCCCTCACTCGGCTACCAAGAAACTAATATTAAACAACATAATATTCACCACTTTATGCAACAAGGACAATAAATAGATCAACAAGGGAAAATTTTAATGCATTTTTAAAACAAATATGTTGTAGTGGGTTAAATACATTCCTCAACTTTCATTGGATGTGTATAAGATTTCCCTCATATTGATAGATTATATTGGTTCCTTATTAATGAAAACATGTTATAATTTTTCCCTCATATCTTAAAGGATTAAAACTAGGCTGGCACCACAAAATGCCTCCCTCCCGCTCCCTCCTCTCTCCATTCCATTCCCACACCTTTCACCTCCCTCCGTCCAGCCAGCCACTATGCCCCCACCCTTAAACCACCTGCGACCTTCTCATCCACCATCCCTACTACCATTTAAGGCCATTTCCTCCAGCCAAACTTTCTCCACAATACAAACATCCATTTACCCTCGCGGTATTCACCTTCTCACCACGAAGCTCCGCCAACACCTTTTCTTTCTTTTCACCTTGAAACTCTGCCAACACCTTTTCTTTTTCCATTTCCAAATCTGCTTAAAGCTACTCCTCTACTATATAAAGCCAAACCAAATAACCCATGTTTATCCTGGTGAAGGCAAACGTCTCCAAGGTGGGCCCATCCTATCATGAGTGTGGCATCTGCAGCATGGGAGGAATCCTCAGATGACATACTCTTTAATACTACCTCCGTCCCGTCATAAGTGTCCTGTTTGCTTTTTGGCACGTTTTTCCACCTTAATATTAAACATATAAGGTAAAATAATTTTATAAAACTAAATTTTGTATCATATAGTTTATCATGTAAGGAATCATATGCAAAACTTAAATTTTCAAAATTAATTTATCTTATATGTTAAAAATTGAAGTCAAACGACATGTCCAAATAGTAAATAGGACCGTCAAAGTGGGACGGAGGGAGTAGTATTTGTCGACAGCTTACAGGTAGGGACAAAAGTTGGTACACTATGGAAAGTTTTCGCTTACTTCGGACATATTACCAGTATCTATAGACCTTTGAAGCACCACATCGTGACGAATACAAGGTTTGCCTTCGTGGGTTATGCAAAAAGACAAGAGACATTGACAGCGATTAGAGAGGCAAAAGACTTATGGATTGACGGGAAGCGAATTTCCACCCATGAAGCTAGGCCATTGAGGAGACAGAGGACTAACAAAGAATTGTTATCACATCATCCTCCACCACTACCACCACCACAGTCACCGCCCCCGCCTCCAAAAATGCTGGCACATATCTCAACTTCAAACGGTAGGCCTGCAAGTTACCAATTTGGAATAGGGACTAGCGATTCATTTCAGCAACAAAGAAGCTATGAATCTACGGATATGATAAAGTCAAGTCCCTCATGTTTTACTAATTCCTAAGCTTGATACCATTCTGTCTAGAGTGCGGACCAATATTGATCACGTTAAGGAAGTCATATTACAAAATAATAGGGTGGAACGTGTTCTCACTCAATCTGCGTATGAGTTTATTGCCATTTTCTATGATGAGGAGGCCAAATATACTTTTCTACAGTGTCAGAAATAAAGTCCAGATTGGAAAGTGGAACCATGGTGTGAGAATGCTATCAAGGATAACACAAGTGGCGGTGAGGGGCCTCCAGCCACATGCTTGGTGTGAATCATCAGTCATAAACATTCTCAGTCGATTTGGGTTAGTAGTTGAGTTTGAGCCAAATATGAAAAGATTACCAATTAATTTGTAGGTCTTTGTTACCATTGAAACTATGAGTTATAAATAATCAATTAGGAGGTAGATGTTGTATTCGATAACAAGGTCTCGGTGGTGGGTGCTGTTGAGGTCTGGTCTGAAGATTTGGGAGAGAAACTAGCTTAAAACTCTCATATTACTGACGATGGTGTCGAAACTATTTCACCCGCGCCATATGGTGGTTCCTAGGGCGGAAATGAATTCCCATGCCTGATCCGCAACCAAAGATAGGACCAGATAAGAAAGCGTGCACAATACCTAGCATTGACACAAGGTTCCAGGAGAAGATTAATGACCACTACCTGGGGAAGAATGTGCCGAGATGGGATAGTGATGATGATTTATATATTTCGGTGGTTGCATTCAATGACCAGCCAAAAGACAATTAAGATGCTTGGGAAGTTGGAATTTTATTTTTAATCGTGGCTATGGGAAAGCTATTCACTCAGGATGATGTGGCAGATCTTTAATGTAGCATGGTGTATTTATGGTTCCACATCGGGTAAGACAGCTCTTCTGGAGGAACTTAATCTAGTCGTCTGCGTGACTCCAGCACAGGAGCAATTACTCCATCTAACTTTCTTGAATTCGGCCAATGTGGAATATGATCATATAAGTCCCTCGTTTCAACTTGCTACTTTGCTTCCAACGCCAACTGTCATTGGTGACGTCCTTACAACTCATTGGTATATCAAGATGAGGGTGACTATCAGTCGGTGAGTGTAGGCCTAGCTACCAGCCTAAATAAAGGGTGTCCAACCCCGGTAAAAGGAACATCACCACCAGGGATAAATCTACAAGTTGCTGTCTCACCCGAGGAACCCAAAATATAGTCTTGTAAGCATAGCAAGATCCGGTCCTAGAAGAATAAGAAGACTTATGCAAGTTTCTCTTCCGAAGCACGTCAGTGTTTCAAATAAAGTCAACGGTTACGGAGACACTATCCATATCCAAAGAAATCACTCGTAAACATTGATCGTATCTTGAGGAGGTGTGGGAGTAGGAAACAATCCCAACATTAGTGCTCCTCTCAAATTGGATCATTTTGGAATAGTGCGCCCTCCAGATTAGACTTGCTCTAGGGCCGGGTATGTCTAGTAGTGGCTTAAGAGATACACTGTCTTCAAAAATGGTAGTAACATGTGCAAAGCAGAGGAGTGGCCTGAAGAGATGTTACTTGCCTAAATCCCAAGTTTTGAATAAGGTGTAAGGAAATTTTGGCTAGCTTGTTGGAATGGTTTAGTTAGGGTGGTTCCAGTGTCAACGTCACAAACATGTTTTTCATTATACTTTTGTTGTATGTGTGCTTATATCTGGCTGGGAGAAATCCTAAGCTGTTTAAACCATCTGTGGTTAAACCTTGCTACCTATGCAACCCCATGATAAAAGAAACCATATTGATTGCAACCTGTTTTTTTTTTTTTTGATAATTTGGCTAGTAGCCATTTATTGATAAGTCCTGGAAAAACCAAGTGGATGGGAGAATTGGGCCTCATTAAAGCCCCTCTAAGTAAAACCCAGTGGGATAAAACTCAGAGAAGAAAAAGAGTACCCACCACATCCGATTACAACACAAAACACCAACCATCCAGGTCAGGAGTAATGGGATTACCCCCAACTATCGTACAAACGAAGGAACAAAAGAAATACACGCACGCAACCTCACATGGGAAAATGGAACAACATCAAAATTAGGTCTACTTCCTACAGAGAAATTCTTAAATCAATATGTTCAACATATCCTCCTCCTCATCTTCATGATCTCTCTAAAAGTAGTCCTTCAAGGATGAGACTCCTATGAAAGCATTGCACGTGAGAGGAAAGTTTTTCCACCACCGTTTTGTCCATCTTCAAATACCAAGCTTTATTTGGATTACAACTCGATCAGCTTCACAACTATCTCCTTGAAAAATTACATTGTTCCTCTAGAGCCATATGTAGTATATTCCGTAGCAAAAGGTGGATTTCTTGATCCTCCTTGACTTTGGTGCAAGTGTAGGGGAGAACCAGTCTATATATATTTCTACAATATTTTCTTCAAAGGTAAAGGGCACATTCCACCATCACAAGATAAGTTCCCATATCCTTGATACTTTCGGACAGTGAAACAAACATGCTAAATCTTTTCCATTGATCTACTACACCATGAACACATGCTCTAACTAAGCAAGATGATATCTCTCTCAATTAATACTTCTTGGGTCATGAGTCTCCTAATAAGTGCAAACCATAATGGTATTAACACTATAGGCTCACAAATTCCTCTCCAGACCGCTTTTAACTCGACTCCATCCATATCATCCTGCTCGTCCCCACTCAAGGAGTGGATTCTCACACCATGTCACAGAGTTGGGCTACCTGCTCCACCTCATATTGAAATAATACTCTATGCCACAGGAAATGCCAACTCCAGTTATCGTTGTCCTAGTCCCCTCTCAGCTACCACCACTTCCTGTTGCATGCTAAGGATAAACAGGCGGGGAAAACGTTTCCTGAGCACACCAGCATTCGACCATCTGTCGTGCCAAAAGAGAATGCCCTGGCCATTACGTAAATTTATCTTCACTTTTTCGTCAATAATATCCCGCGTCAATGTGTGATCATTCATGGCTTTCACAATCGAGTACCACACACCTCATGTTCCTGTCCAGTTTTCCTACATCTCCCCCGTATGTATACCTCTTCTCATAGTGTATATAGACTGCACAATTATCTTCATAGGGGGCTGGTATTTCTGGCAAAGTTAAATCTCCATTTAGCGAGGAAAACTAAGTTTTTCTTTTGCAGATTAGTGAAATTGAGGCCACCCAACTCTTTTGGACACGTCATTTTTCTTCACGAGACAGCCGTCAAAAATTTACTTGAGTTTTTGCCCAAAAAAATCTACCTTTGGATCGAGACTAGCTTTTTTCTCACCTTTACCGGGATCACAAACATACAAGAATAATATAGAGGAATAGATTCAAGAATAGACCTGATAAGAACTACTATACCGGATTTGGATAGGCTCGTGCCTTTCCAAGTTGCGAGCTTGCTTCTTACCTTCGGAATAACCGGCTCCCATGTCGAGGCTTTTCTCATGTTAGCACCTAGGGGAGATCCCAAGTATGTTGCCGGTAACTCCTCTCTTTGGCAGTTGAATATCTCTTGTAACATTTGGACCTCGTCATCACTAGGATTGATGCCAATGGCCCTAGATTTCTCCAAGTTCAACCTTAACCCACTTATTTAAGAGAATATTTCGAGAATTCTACGCAAGTGCACTAATTTTTCTTTTTTTTATCTCGCTGAAAAGCATGACATCATCTACAAGGATGAAGAAAGTGGATCTCCTTGTTTCAAACCACGGCTAGGAGAGAAGGGCTTTGTAGACGAGCGATTTACTAGAAGTGATACTTTTGATGTCGTAACACATTCTTTCACCTATTTCCTCCATGTATTTCCAAACCCCATGCATTCTAGCATATTATCAAGGAAATCCCATGACACCGAGTTGTATGCTTTCTTCAAATCAATCTTTAACAACAGGCCTTTTCTTTTATTCTTATAGTTCGGTTCCTTTTTATAATTAAGTTAAAATTTGGTTCTTTTTTACAATTTGGTTCTTTTTTATAATTTGGTTCTTTTTTATAATTTGGTTATTTCTTATAATTCAATTCTAACTGAAAACCGAATTAAAAATTTGATTATTCGATTATTCGGTTCTCGGTTAGTTTGGTTCTTAAACTGAAATTTGGCTATTCGGATAAAACCGAACAAAAACAAAAAACCGAACTATTTTTCCTAATTCGATTTTCAGGTAGAACTGAATAACCGAATGCTCACCCCTAACCGGCACCAACATCATTTCCTGTCTGTTCCCACAATACTTCTTGGGACAAAGCTCCACCCCTTCCTCATTTGAAGTTAAATGGGTTTTGTTGATCTTGTAGTGGGATTTGCGACACCGCTACTTGTAGTGCGATTTTGGGAGCGACACGTTACTGGTCAGGTGTGGCTCTTTTGTAGTGGTGGGACAACGTTTGAAGTGCTCGCTTATTTATGGTGGTAAGGTGCAGGTATTAATTAATAATATTTAGCAGCTTGCTAGAACTCAGTGACTAAAATCTGCCCGTTGGTTGGAACTCGCCTCACGCACTTCCCCCTCCCTGTGACTCGAGAACTCTCTTCAGTCTACTGCATCTTCTCCCCCGCCTTTCTTCTTCGGCACTCAACCTTTCGCTCCGCCATCCTGAGCCCCTTGGTGGCCCCACTGCCCGCCGGGCTTCAGCCTGGAGGTGCTAGCACCCTCTTTAGTGGTGTTTTAAATCCCTAGCTTCTCCCCTTCCCGGTCTTCGTTGTTCATACCCGGTTGCAATGGGGCGGTGCCATCTGGCTACTAGGGCGACTCCGGCTGCTCTCCCTCTCTCGCCGGTGCCAGCTTCCTCTTCCACGGCCCCCTCCTCTGTTGCTTCTCTAGGTGCTATTGCTACTCCGGTTCCAGTCGTGTCCCCTCATGGGTTGCAATCTCTGTCTGTTTCCACTCCATCTGTATCCAAGCCGTCTGTTTCCTCTTTGGTTTCAGCCGCCGTCTCCAGATCTGCAGCGCCGTCGCTCACCAGTTCTACTCTCCAGGCGCCTCCAGTTTGCTAGTGCAGGCTTTGTCGAGTCGGGGTCTTGAATTGTAGGTGCCTACCATGGACGCGAGCTATGGAGCGGGTCGACTTGCTGCGCCTGTTCTTGCGGCTCCCCTCCAGCCGGCTGTCTCTGGTCAACTAGGCCCATTAGTTGACTCTGGTCAATCTGGACCTTCCGTGCTTACTCCCCTATTTGTTGACCCGGGTATTTCTGCTAATGCTACTGGCCGGTTTGGTTGAGGGTCCTGCTCTTCGGGATCCTCAAGTTATTTTTCACTCCAACGGATGTGTCTAGATTATTTTGAAAGCCGCCCTCGACTTGATTGTCGACCTCTCGGCCCCGCTGGTTGATGCGGCCCTTCAATCGTATCTCAACCAGCTTACTCATCCCTCTTCCTCGGGGGTCGTTGATAAGGACTTCCCGCCTCTCTCTAAGGCACCGGGAGGCCCTCCCCCAACTAATTCTTGGATATCTTTGGCCAAAAGAACTCCTCGACCCAACCACTCTAGCAAATCAACGTCATCTAAACAAGTTGACCTGGCGCACAAGACCTACTTGGCCCGGCCGGATCCCCCGTCAGATGCTCCTGGTGGCTCCAGTTGTCCTACTTCTCCCTCCTTGGCGGGCTTCCCCCCTGACAGCTAGTCCGGCGCGACCGGTCTCAGGTATATCTTTAAACGCTCCTTCATTGGCTGACTCAGGGGTCATGAACCCAGTCTCGTTTCTAGACAAATTGTTAGCTAAGCAAAAGAATTACTTTGGCGTGTCATTGCGGTTCGATTCCAATGTAGATTCTAAGGATAGTTGTCCCTTTGTTACAATTGAGGAGGAGGATATATATTATCTGAAATTGACTACTAGAAACACTCCCTAGTTGGTCATCTTTGGGGAAAGAATTATGGCATTAACTTAGTAAGGGACTTTGTTCGGAGGGCTTGGAGCTTTGTTGCTACCCCACAAATTCTCCTCCATGAAGAGGGCTGGTTCATTTTCAAATTTGACAAGGAGGAGGACATTGAACTTGTCCTAAACAAAGGACCCTGGATCCTAAATTCCTCCCCCTTCATTCTCAAAAAATGGTCCTTCGATCTCTCCTTTAATCCCAGAGACCTCAATCGCATTCCGGTTTGAACCCAACTGCCCAGACTTCACATAAGTCTTTGGTCTCACTTGAGCCTCCAGAAAATCTGCTCTAGGATCGGTACCCCTCTCCACACTAACCATTCCATTGTTGAAAAATCCTGGATCTCTTATGCTAGGGTCTTGGTTGAAGTAGACTTCAATAAGGATCTAGTCCGTGAGGTTGAGATTCGCACCCCCTCAGGCAACTTATTCTAGCCCGTTACCTTAGAATGGGAACCAGTCTCTTGTTCATTCTAAGCAGCTAGGGCACCCTCCCACCGATGTCCCTCATCTCCTTCTACCCATGCCCCTCAAAAGAACCTCAAACCCAAGACAGCCCCCCCACCCTAATCTCAACCCTATCCTTCCCATTCCAAACTCCCTTCATTCTAAAAATCCTTCCTCGGTTCTCCCACCTCCTACTTTGGTTCCCTCATCCCACCAGTCTCTAAGAGCCCCTCCCCTACCCCGGCCTCGCCCTCCTTTTCCAAATCCCCCTTACTCGAACTTCCTCCCTGCCCTCTCTTTCTCCCCGGCCTATGTCACCCTCCCTCCCACTCATCCTTGATTCCCCCAAGCAGGACGCCTGGCAAGTTGTTCCCTATAGAACCAATCATTCCCTAATCCCTCATCTCCCTTGGAAGACTTCTCTCTCCAAATAGCAAACTTATTCTCCCTGTTTGAGCATGGACCTGCTCTAGCTGCCCCCCACCCCCTCCGGTGCTTTACTATGAATCTCACTGTCTGGAACGTTAGGGGGTGCAACGACCCCTCCAAACTTCATGAAATCCAACTCTTTGTTAAGAACCAGAAGGTTTGCACCTTTGCCCTCTTGGAAACCAGAGTATCTAGCCTTAACTCCTCTATTCTTGCGTGTTTTTTCCCCTCTTGGACCATCCTCCACAATTACACTGCTCACCCCAATTTTGGATCCTTTTTGATCCCATGTCTATTAACCTCACCCCGATTCATTCCTCGGCACAAATTCTTTCCTGCTCCGCCTCCCCCCAAGGCTCTAACACCTTCACCCTCTCGGTTGTCTATGCTAGCGCCAACCTTGCCCTTTGATCCCTCCTCTGGGTTGACATCATTAGCCTTAATAACAAAGTAGTCGGTCCTTGGGTTTTTGCGGGTAACTTCAATAACATTTTGTTTGTGGGGTGAAGGTTAAGCTGTCGTACCCCCTCCCCCAGAATATGTGGAATTTGCGGACTGTGTGGCTACAGTAGAACTAAACGATCTCCGCTATTATGGGAGATTCTACACTTGGTGGAATAACCAGGACGGTCATGACCGGGTCTTTGAGAAAATTGACAAGGTATTAGTTAACAAAGCCTGGATTGCATCCTTCCCGCTTAGCTTCTACACTTTCCTCCCACCCTTAATTTCTGACCATAGTGTCATGATCATCTCTCTCCCCCGTCCTATCCCTTTTGGGAAGAGCTTTAAATTCCTTAACCTCTGGACAAAAGACCCATCCTTCCTCCCTCTGGTTAATGAGGCCAGGAATGTCCCCCCTGTGCGGAAGTAGAATGTTCTCCATTGTCAAAAGGCTTCGCACTCTCAAAGCTAAACTCTCTACCCTCCATAGATCAGAATTCAGTTCCCTCCTCCTCAAAGCCAAATGCGATCAGAGTAGACCTTCTCGACACCCAGCAGAAACTTGACCTTGACCCCTGGAACCCCCTCCTTATTACGAAAGAAAAAGCTCCAAGGAATGCCCTTCGTGCTCGCAACCACCAGGAGCTCCTCTTCCTCCACCAACTTGCCAAAACCCGCTGGCTTAAGCTTGCCAATGCGAACACAACCTTCTTCCATAGAGCCATCAAGGAAAGGTGTAACAAAAACTCAATTGCTTCCATCACCAACGACCAAGGGATGGAACTCACTGCCCCTAACGACATTGCCGACTGCCTCATCTCCCACTTTAGGAACATTCTTGAGTCTAGGGGCTCCCCACCAAATCCTTAACTGACCTCAGGCTAGATAATAATATGACTCTTGCTTCCTCTTGCTGGACCACGTTCCTAAAGCCGGTAGATAATGCGGAAATCAAGGCTGCACTCTCATCCACTGGAGATGACAAAGCTCCAGGGCCAGATGGCTACTTCTCTGAATTCTTTAAAGCCGCGTGGCCCATAGTTGGCGAGGATCTCAGTCTGGCCATTAAATGTTTTTTTCACAGCGGTACTCTACTTAGGGAGATTAACTCAACCCTAATCACCTTGATCCCAATATATGATAGCGCATCTTCCCCTAATGACTATAGACCCATCTCATGCTACAACACCATCTACAAAATGATCAGCACAATCCTGGCCAAACGGATGAAGCTAGTTCTCCCTAATATTGTGCATGAAAGCCAAGGAGCCTACATCAAGGGTCACCTTATCACGGATAATATCCATCTTTGCTCATGGCTCATGAAGCACTACCAAAGAGCCCATATCTCCCCCCGTTGTATGATCAAAATGGACATTAGGAAAGCCTTTGATACCGTCGAATGGCCTTTCCTCAAAGACACCCTCTCGTATCAAAACTTTTCTCCCACCTTTATCAGATGGATCATGTAATGTGTTACCACAACTCCTCTCTATTAACCTGAACCGTTCCCCCCCGGCTTCTTCAAAGGAAAAAGGGGCCTACGCCATGGGGACCTCCTCTCCCTTTACCTCTGTGTTCTGGTTATGGACATGCTGTCTAGGCTTCTCGACCAACTCCCCCATGACACCAATTTTCGTTTTCATCCCTCCTTCAAAGTGCTCAATGTGTCCCATTTGTTCTTCACGGATGACGTCCTGTTTTTTTGCATGAGAGATTAAACTTCTATCTCCCTCATGCTCAACAAGGTTAATCTTTTCTTTGAGGCCTCGGGTCTTAAACTCAACCCTCTAAATGTGACATCTTCCTAGTAGGGGTGAGCATCCCCTTAACCGAGTCCATCCTTTCCTCCACAAACTTCAACCTGGGTTCTTTCCCTTTTCGCTACCTAGGTATTCCGATCTTAACCAGGAAACCCAAAACCTTTGACTTTGGCCCTTTAATAGACAACATCCACAGACACTACAGGAAAAAAAGGCTTTTAGCGATCAACAATATTGGTCACCGATGATGGTAATTTTCGTTGTAAATGATAATAACGACCAAAAAAGAGATCATCACCAGTGGTCACTAAAGGTCCGTCGCTAATAGTATTTGCGACCAACCAAATATTGATGGTCACTAGAACATTAACGACTAACAATCTATATTATCTCTAATGAAATATCGATGAACCAAATACCTTGGTCACTATGCATTAGCGACGAATGTGAAATTGATCGCTAACTCTTTTAGCGACTATAATATTTTTGGTCGCTAGTATTTTAGTGACAGATAATATAATTGTTCGTTAATGTCATTTGTGACCATTATTAATATCTAAGGTTATTAGAGAAAATTTGTAGTTGAATTCAATGGTGACCAGTAGTTTCGGTCACTAATGTTATTAAAGACCAATTTTTACATGGTATTTTAGCGACCAAATTTTGCATATAATATGTTTTTTTTTTGTAAACACTCACATGCTAACGTGTTTTTTCACCTTCAATATCATTCTACTTAATCAAAATGCTAAAGAAACTATAAGTATAGAATCATGAGATTCTTCATATAAAAATGCTTAGACAACTTCATTTATAACCATACAACTAGAATATTATAATAATAGTTTGGTACATAATATCAAAGGCTTACAATAACGTTTTGTAAAGCAACAAAGAAAAGTAAATGAAATGACATGTAAAAAATAGCATATAATGTGACGAAGCTTCAAATTTACAGTTAAATGTCATTGCATAAAAAAATTCCGTAACTTCCAAAATCTATTCATCATAGTACTTTATAATAGGTAACAATTTTGTTCAGCCTCCCTGTAACAATGTACGGAATATCTTGAGCAGTTACCCGGTTTGTGGAAACAAGTGGAGCAGGAAACTTGTGATGAGGCACAAAATCTTTCAGAATATCTGGAGAAGTAAATCTCTCTAACTAGTGATCTGCACCTGCAGTCATAAGAAATAGATATAATAAATAACACCAGGATTGTCAATACACAACGATTTGACAAGAACAACTCCTCATCAACATACAAATGTTTAAACTGTAAGGATGGAGAGAACATGGAAACTAATGCAAGAAATCATAGAGCACCTTCACTCTCAATCTTTTAAGGAAATTCTCCCTTAATAGTATTCTCTTTTGAATACTAGCTTCATATCCAAGATAATGCAACAACATGAGACATACATTACTCATCAGCTAGAATAACATTGGTTTCATATATCTTAAGATGACACTCTTAAGAAAGGCTTAAAAGCCAAACAAAAACAGATTCTATCATACTTATATGGTGGCTTTAAATAATGGCAAATGCTGAAGCAAAATAGAGCAATACTCATGTCTAATAAACTACAGAACAATTCATTACTTAAGTAGCAACAATAAGAACCAATTTAAGCTTACTATGTCACTACCTTTTCAGCTTAATAACAATTCTTAATCAAGGTAGTAATAGCCAACAAAAACATATTTGATTAGGCAACCAGCTATACACAAAAGCACTCATAGCAGCAACAATATACAAAAGCAAAATATGGGTTAAATTTTAACTCAATTGTGAAGACACATCCACGTGTATCAGTTCAGTAGCCTAACCTAAGTAAGACTTAAAGCCAAACAAAAACATATTCCACCATGCTTATATGGTGGCCTTAAACAGAGGCAAATGCTGAAGCAAAATTGAGCAATATTCATGTCTAATAAAAGCAGAAACAATTTGTTACATAAGCAGCAACAGTAAGAACAAGTTCAAGCTTGCTATCTCACTATCTTTTCAGCTTAATAACAATTCTTAATCAAGGATGTAATAGCCAACAAAAACATATTCGATTAGGCCACCAGCAATATACAAAAGCACTCAAAGCAGCAACAATATACTGAAGCAAAATATAGGTTAAATTTCAGCTCAAATTGTGATGATACATCCACGCTATCAGTTCAGTAGCCTAACCTAAGTAAGACTTAAAGCCAAACAACATCAGATTCCATCATACTTACATGGTGCATTTAAACAGAGGCAAATGCGTAAGCAAAATTGAGCATTATTAATGTCTAATAAACAGCTGAACATTTGTTATTTAAGCAGCAACAATCAAAACCAGTTCAAGCTTGCAATCTCAGTATCTTTTCAGCTAAATATAATTCACAATCAAGGCTTTAATAACCAACCAAATCATTATTGATTAGGCAAGCAAAATATACATAAACACTCATAGCAGTCGCAATGTACAGAAGCAAAATCTGGGTTAATATTCAGCTTTAATCGGAATAACATATCCACTCATATTAGGTCAGTAGCATAACCCAAGTAAGGTTTAAAATTCAACAACATATTCCATCATGCTTATATGGTAGCTTTAAACATAGGCAAATGCAAATGTAAAATTGAGCATTATTCATGTCTAATAAATAGTTGAACAATTCATTATTTAAGCAGCAACAATCAGATTCAGTTCAAGCTTGCAATCAACTTTCTTTTCAGCTTAATAGCAATTAATAATCAAGGCTTTAGTATCCAACAAAAACATATTCAATTAGGCAAGCAACAATATATATAAGCACTCATAGCAGCAGCAATATACAAAAGCAAAATCTGGGTTAAACTCAGCTTAAAGTGAAGACTCAATCCACGATATCAGTTTAGTAGCATAACCTAAGTAAGGCTTTAAAACCGAACAACTCATAATTTAAGAAGCAACAATCAGAACAGCTCAAGCTTGCAATCTCACTATCTTTTCAGCTTATTAGCAATAAGAACAGTTCAAACTTATACCAGGATACTAACCTCAACGAATATGTCATCTTTTGATGCTAGTGGAGAGCTAGACAAGTTGTCCTCATTATCATTAACGTCGTCCTCATTATCATTGACGTTATTATCTGCATTAATTCCTCTTTGGATGAACTCTTGTTATTGTGGATTGTTCAATAGCATTTCCATAGCAGGTATCCATCTCTCCAACTTTTCTTTTAGCTCTTGTGTTTCTTTATTGGCTTTTTCAAGCTCATCTTCTTTTCTTTTAAATGCTTTCTTTTGCGTATTCAGCTCATCTAATATTTTTTCTTTGATTTATGAGAACCCTGACATCTTTAGCCTTTACTCCACCACCAAATCCTTGTACATGAATCCTTGTTTTATTTGGTCCATGCACTCGCTCAGCAACCTCAAAATGAGTAAGAGATGGATTTTGATCTTGAACTTGGACAATTTTACTCCACATGTTAAATAAAAATTAGTTAATGACAAACATATGTGACTAAATAAAATAGTGAATGCACAAAAACTATACATGGACTTTAGCAGCTTCAACCGTAGCTATCTCTTTATCCTTTGAGTGAGTTGCTAAATATATGGTTCCATAGTCTGGATTATTTTTTCTTTTTCTCCCTAGACATTATTGTAACATAATGAGAATAGAAAAGATAAGACATAGACGAATAAAGTTTGTTATATATACATATAAAATTAAAACAAGTACCAAATCATATGCAATATCTCTATAAGGTTTACTGCAACTGCGATGCAAACATCTATTGCTCATCATCGAGCAATTCTTGGTGTTTTTATCACTCATTTCCTGTGAAAATAAAAATACATTATATGGAAAAGATGGAAAAACATGAAATAAGGCATAAACAAAAATATAAGAGAATCACTACTAAAGTAACCACAAGTATACCTAGACTTGCAATAATTAATTAGAAGAATATTACCAGAAATTCAGAACTATGAAAGTGATCCTTCACTAGCCATTCCCAATCTGATTGTTCCTCAATGGCATTGGGTTTTTTTTCATTTGGTCACGAAGACTCATGCCTTTGATGCTCTGGTGCATGCATCCCCTCCACTTGGTCCATAACTCTTTCATATGATGAAGAGTGAATTCTTTATAATTTTCCATCTCAGTGTGGGAGAACTTTTCCTACAACAGGAATTACAAACTCAAATATTAAAGTTGCAATAAATATTTTCAACTGCTACAAAAATAATATTTAAGCACCACAAAATATGAATCAGAATTTATTACCGTAACAGCAGCCCATAGGTGGTCCTTATATTTTTGATCAACATCGTTCCAAGAGTGAAAGCGGACAGACAATATATTACGGTCTCGAATTAACTTGCCTAAGTGTCTACTAAACTTCGGACTGTTTTGACCAACAGCAGGATCATTCATAAAAGCAACTGGCAATTTGTGTTCTCTTTGAAGCCGTGCACTTTTTTACACAAATTTCTACCCCGAGGCTTCCAAATATTTTTAGTAGAGTTATCTATTACAAAATATAATGTCAAACGAAGGAGATAAGTAAATGAGTTAACAATAATACTTACTAAATAATAAAATATATCAAATGCATACCTCCATAAGTCGGCTCAACAAGTGAAGATTGAGAAGCATTTTCAGAGGTAACATTGTCACCTTGATCTATTCCAACAGTTTCTTCAATTGAAGCCACATAATCCTCACCTTGAATGTCAACATTGTTAGTTAGAATAGTTGAATGATCAACTCTTCTAGATATAGAAAGACTTCTGTTACTCTTGTGTTAACCCTTAGCTTTAGTGGCTGAGGCTGATGCTGGAGTGTCATTCGGTTCACTAGCAACACGAGCCTTTTCGCCATTCAGAGAAGACTGCAATAAACTACCCAACTGAAGTCCACGTCTCCTCCCTAGTTGTCTTGGTTGTATATACTTTGATCTAGAAATCATTGGTGAACTTGCATTTTGCTTTCCCATGTTGCTTCTTGGTGATAACATTTTTCTTGTAAAATGTAACCACTAAACCACAAACAGTGCATACATGAAAGTGGTAGACAGATGATATCTCACACAAATATTGAAAAAGTTGTAAAGGCGTATAGTGTTCAATAACAAACATAACAATGATGTTAAAACCAATAAAAAAGTTACATCTTATTTCCAAAATATCATAGTGATCAACCTAGGTAAATGAAAGGATAAAAGACCAAGTATTTATTATAGAAAATGTCATTCGGCCATAGAGCCTGCAGAAGCATCTTGAATCTCATATATGTCACATGGTTGGTTCTCTAGCACAATATGCCAACCCTTGTTATTGTGATCTTCCACATAAAACACTTGAGATGCTTGAGTTGCCAAAATGAACGGCTCGGTAGTTTTCCAAATACGTCTGCAATCTACACTTGTAAACCCGTACTTATCCTCCTTCAATCCCCTATCTATATCAAACCAATCACATCGTAACAAGGCTGGATGCCTACCACCTTAATACTACAACTCGATGATTTCAACCAATCGACATAGTAATTAATAAACCCACTACCATCATTACCAACCACAAGCACTCCACTACATTGTGATCTTGATCTTTCCTCGTGGGATACTGTATGAAACCGATATCCATTAACCACATAGCCATAAAAACTAGTCACACATCTTAATGGACCACGGGACAATGAAAGCAAGGCTTCTCTCTTCTCACTTTTGTCCGTCTCGTATAAATTTGAAACCTAAATAACATTCATTTGTAAATACATATATATATATATATACCAATTAAGTATCTAAATAAAGGTAAATTTATAAATAAATTGAATCGTTCAAAAGTTTACTTTTGCTTTAAACCAGTCACTAAAATTTCTTTTCCATTCTCTAGAAGACACTTGATGTGGGTTGTCCTTTTCGGATTCTTCATACTCCCTAGAATATAGAACACATACTGCATAACTTTTTCATGTATACCATAGACATTGTGGAAAATTAAGAGTTCGGGGGTATGACTCACTCTAGAAAATGTAGAGATTCTTCACAATTATTAACGCCATACATATGAGATTGCTCTAATTCTTGTGCATCCAAGTCTCTGGTTTTACCACATCCAAGACCTCTCCCCTTATAAAAAAGGAAGCTAGGTTATCCGAGACATTGACATCATCATCGTAATTTCGATCAAGACGATTGAACTTAGCCTCTGTGATATGTAAATATCGTGAGCAAAAATTCATGCATTCTTCTGAAATGTACCCTTCTGCAATAGACCCTCCGGACAAGCCATATTACGTATGTAAGATTTCAAGGTGTACAAGTTTCTCTCCACTGGATACATCCAATGAGAATGTACGGGCCCAAATAGCATAGCCTCGTATGGTAAATGAACATATAAATGTAGCATCACATCAAAAAAGATGGAGGAAAGATCATCTCTAACTTGCACAAGGTTATTGGGATTTGAGCTTCAAGATCTTTAAGTTCATCAATAGTCAGATGTTTTGAACCCAAAGCCTTGAGAAATAAGGACAACTCGAGAAGTGGTTCATATATATCCTCTGGAAGAAGGTCATACAATGCAAGAGGAAGTAAATGATGCAAGAGAATGTGATGATCATGGCTCTTCAATCCTGAAATCTTATTATCTTTTACGTTCACACACTGTGAAATATTTGATGAGAATCCATCAGGAACCTTCAATTGCTTCAAGAACCTACAAAATCATTGTTTCCCCTCGCGGGATAGAGTGAAACAGGCATCAGGTAACTCTTTCCTTTGCCCATTTGTGATAGGATGCAACTCTGGTCTAATACCCACAACTTTTAAATCAAGACGTGACTTATAGTTATCCTTCGTCTTATTGATCACATTTAAGATTGTTGCCAGTAAATACTATCACATATATTCTTCTCTATGTGCATCAAATCCAAGGTATGCCGTATCAAATGGTCCTTCCAATATGGAAGCCTAAAAAATGTACTCTTTTTTCCAGTTATCTGGTCTCTTCTGACGCGAGACCTTTGTTTTGAAAGCAGATCCTTGCTTAAAACAATGTCATCAAGATCTGTACTTGAAGAAGAATTTGTTCACCAGTAATTGGATTTGAGGCAAGCCCCTTTCTATAGTGCCGTCAAATAAAAGACACTCTTTTCTCCATGGATGATTCTTTTCAAGGTATAGGCGGTGACCCGTAAAACATTCTTTTCCACCATTAACCAGTCTCATAGAATGTTTTTCTATATTACAAACAAGATATGCAAGCTTCCCTTTGTGTGCTCCATCCTGATAATATGCCATACGCAGGAAAATCATTTATAGTCCACATCAAAGTTGCTCGAAGAGTGAAATTATGACGCTCGGACACATCATACATTTAATCAATTAATGGTTGTAAATAAACATCAATGGCATCCCCTTGACCATCAGGACCTGGAATGAGCATGGATAATGTAACACCCCTACCATTAATACAATGATTACCGTCCAATCTCCTTACACATCAGATACACGCAACGGATACATACTTACATACAGTGGGTGATACAATGCCGTTAGTCACCCACGTGACTAACAAGGCTACTACTTCTACATACAGCATCGGTCTGATGGACCGGAATCCCGAGTGCTACACATCTATAATACATACACCATTCATCAATCAAATACAACAATGCTCCATTCAATACTTACTCCTCCACAATCCACACAATACAATATACTTAACCGAGTCTACTAGGATCCTTATACAATTATAATATCTCCCCCAAGTTCATACATACTCACTAAGAGTCTACATTTACCCATTCCTCACAACTACTTACTTTCTAAGTACAAGGGTGTGCCGCCGGTCTCTTACCTTGACCACATCCGCTCCGGGTACCTGCACACTAAAAACGTTCCCCCTAGGGGGTCAGCTTGCGCTGCGCATGATAACTGCATACCCCGCGTACTAGTGAGGGTACGCCGACCACTTGGTCGAATACATGCAGTTCATTTTCATTCAAACATACATGCATACATGCTCTTATACACAATACAATAATACTTATGCAAGCATACATACATACAATTCATTACATACAAGGAATACGATATAACCATCCAATGCATACACAAAGTACAGTTCTTGTTAGCTTCATTGGTCCACCCGGGTTAATCGGGTGGAAATTACTCTTTTACTCGTTACTTCATACATACGCATACATACTCATACTCATGCATACTTACTTACTCTTACTCTTACTCATGTTAAGTCGTCGGGACCTCGGCCCTGGGGACTACTCCATCCCACCTCCGGGATTTACTTGGTTCACCAGTCTAGGATGCTACCCACTTAAGGGATTTGGGCCGTGGACTAGCTTACGAACCAGGAATCGGATCCAACCTCCTGTGTCTCCTCACCCTCACGCGTGGCCGAAGCTATATCGAACTTCTACTCATTCTAGTTTACTCACTTAAGTTAGGAGTTAGGTAGTTAGGAATTAGCAGAAGTCATTCATACAAGCCACATACACAATTACAATGCTCAATGCTCATTTATACAAGATACAATACAATACTTAAGTACAATACAAGACTCGAATACCATTCATCATCATTCATATATTTCATGAATTATACAAACTAGTGTTCAAGACAATAAATATCAAGAACAACATAAGTCAAGCACAGGTAAGTGCAATATAGTCCGATTCATGCATTTATCTTATTTAGGTGATCAAATAAGCACACAAATCGGGGTAACCAGATTAGGATACAGGGCATGAAGAAATCATACCTTTCACCGTTGTACTTGTATCCCAACGTTCCTCCGGTGTTCACAAATCAAATCCTATGATATTCATACAATCGAATAATTAATCTAACTATCATTAATTTAATTCGATTATCCTTACGTTTCCTAATTCACACTAACTAAGTCTTTACATCCCTATACTTACTTTTCATTACTTAACAATGGTATACTTACATATATATGCACATATGTATAGGGGGTATACATATATATATATATACATAATTATTATTTAATTTAATTTACATTTTTTTGTATGACTCGACCGACCTTACAAGTCCGGTCCCCAAGGTCGGTCGAAGTCAGTGGGGAATTACGCTGGAGAATTACAGGCCGACCGACCTTGCAAGTCCGGTCGCAAGGTCGGTCCATTCCAGTAACTTACAAGACGGAAAATTTTTGAGTCGACCGACCTTGCAAGTCCGGTCGCAAGGTCGGTCCATTCCAGTAGGTTACAGACGGGAGAGTTTTCTGGTCCGACCGAACTTGCAAGTCCGGTCGCAAGTTCGGTCCATTCCAGAAGCTTTCCCGTCTTTGTAAATCTGGGCTCGACCGACCTTGCAAGTCCGGTCCCAAGGTCGGTCCGGCCCAGTATTTGCATTTTTATTTATGTTTTCAGTTCTATCTTTCACCCATTACTTCCCCATTGTTCCTACACTTTTTCCCACATGTTTTACCACTAAATAAACCTCTTAATACACCTTAGTTCATCCATCAATTCCTTACTCATTCCTACATCACATACACAATTTCTCCTCGCTTCCTTCCCACACTTACATTAGTTTTCATCCCCCTTATGCTACAGATTTTCAGTTTACCATTTACCATTTATTACTCCCTCTACCAATGCCATTACTAGTATCGATCCATTACTTTACCTCCTAGACACATGTACTACCTATATCCAAGTCAAATCTCCATTTCCGAGGTTACTAACACTCACTCTTTTCCTTGTTTCTCCAATGCATTTCACATGCTGTTTGCTACAGATTTTTACACACTCTACTCTCATACTACAACTACCACTTCATCACTACTTAACATACCTCCTCAATCCAATATACACCTTGGTTCTCCCATTCACCAAGTCATTCTTGAATACATAATTCCTACCAAAATTTCGCCATAGTCTCCCCTATAATTTTACACTCTCACCACATTGTTTTACCCACATAAATGATCCACACCACCTGTTATAATCAATATCAATATACCCATCTCTCATACACAAAATACCACACTAACCACATTAAATTCCTGCACTCAACCATTAATTCCCATCCATGTTTCAACAAGTTTTAAATGTCTTTTAAAGGTCCAAAATACTCATATTCTCCTACACATTACACTACTATACTACCATTTTCATTACTAATTTCAACTTCTAAAAATCTGTTACATACATATATATACAAAGTTACACAAAAGAGCATCCTTACCTTGTTTCTCCTTCTAGTTTTCTTTCTTCCTCTTGCTCCTTCCTTCTCTCTCTACCGGTTATAGTACTTCACCCAATCTATCATTATAACCCATACATACACACCATTTCAATACTAAAACTAACCCTAAACATTATTTAAGCTTTAATGTAGGTTTTAGGGTTTAGAATTTTCATTACCTTGCAAGGGTACAAGTGCTGTTTGGAATAGCTCAAGAATAATGTTTCCCACCTTCCAAGAGTGCCAAAATTGGCTGGGTACAAGAGGAACCAAACAAGGTTTTAGCTAGATTTTCGTTTTGCCCTTAAGGCTATAAAAAGATGGAGTTTTTAAGAATATTTTTACCTCAATAGAACAAGGAGAAGAATGTGGTTCTATTGGTGGTCTTGAAGCTCCAAATGCTCCACACCCATGGAGATGAAATTTCTCCTTTTCGAGTTTTGAAAAGATATAAATGTAGCTCTTGATGAGAGGATTCCAATGGTGTAGTTTTTTAATTTTTAGAGGAGGTTCAAGTGGGTTACAAGATGAGAAAGATGGAGTTTGTGAGGGGGTCTTCAAAACTCCATGGAAATCGCATGGGGAAGAAGAAGGAAGAAAAGAGAGAGTGTGGGGTGGGGGTTCTACGTGAGAGGAAAGAATAGAGATAGGAGAGAGAGTGTGAGAGTGTGAGGTAGAATAAAGTAGGTTAGTTTACTTTATTACTTTTGTTGTTTTGTAAATATGAGAGTGGGTGCGTGAGAGAGTGTGAGAGAGGGGGAGTCCCCATCGGACACACACAGCACACACATATCACTTTTACTTTTTATTTTCAAAGTGGACACATAAGTTTGCGTTAATTATGTTTCTACCCCACAACTTCCCGTTTTTGACAGTTTTTACTAATTTCTCATCTTATTGATTTTATTGGCCCTAAAGCTTCACTAATATTTATTAATGATTATTTAGTTGACCAAGATTGTTACGAGTCCATTTGACCCGCTTAAAGTCACGTTTTCCCAGTTACCTCGAAAAACGCGCTTTAAGGTGCGTTAGTGTTTTTAATCCATTTTAAGGATCCATTTTCTTTGGGATTTGTTCCCATATATCATTTAGGTCTTATTAAACCTTTAGAATCCATATAATACTCTAACTGAGGTCTCATACCTCCTATGGTTATTTAACGCTTATTTAGCGTTTTCCGCTTTTTAAGCGTTTCTTTATTTCTTTTGGATTTATTTTTCCTTACTTGTATTAATTAGGTCCCATTAGGTCCTTAAATACGTATTAGATTAATTTTAATCCCTATATTTATGTTTGGGGTATTTCAATCTACCCCCCTTAAGAACTTTGTCCTCAAAGTTGCTCGAGGTTATAGGTTTACAATGCTAACTCATTCTTACGTGTCTAATACCAAAGCCATACGTTCTTCCTCCTTACTAATCCCAAATCTGTCACTCAAGGTTCCTACATACTATACCATACCATGCCATACTAATTCACCATAATTAATCCAATCCATATTACTAACAACCATCTGGTTCCTCATTACCAAATTTATACGTACATACAATGCAAGGCTATTCCCAAAGCAATGCAATACACATACAATCCCGCAGGCACTCAGGTCATCTAGACACAGGACTCCTCTATGTCCCGCTGCCCTTGGAATAATACAACCTGCTACACTACTATCTTTTCCGGTATCAGTTTCTAACAAATCCTTAGTCTCCAGTCTATGGAAGGTCCTTCCCAGCGGCTACTTAGGAATCCTTCTAAAACATACAACTCCGAATTCCAATTTATACTTATTACTTCTATCCTAAGCGTGATTCTTGTGACCACTTGAAGGGAGCTTCAAGAATCGTTCGACCCTGATGTGATCAGCACCAGTGTTGAACTATCTTTCCACCCCAATTTGTGTTCGGTTTCCCTTGATCTGATCAGGATCAAGTTTGACTTCCCACATCAGTTTCAAACAAGCAGATAATTTAATTGTTTTCATTTTCTATCTTTTTACTCTTCCTAGTCGTGTTTACGAATTCATACATCTCCAAAGGATGGAATCAGTCCATCAATCATCCTCACTCTACTTCTCAAATGCTTTACTCCGTGATTCGATACCTAAATGCTCATTTCATCAACCTTCACTACTTCCATCCATTACTCACCATCATCTCCAATGTTCTAACCAAGGAATACTATACCTATAGGATTTAGTTGTCTTCAATTTGCTTCAAATAATTTACCCACGATTCCACTACTCATAAACTTCACTCATCTACTACTCTCATTCGTTTCGTACTTCCTTAAAGGCTACAATACTTGTGGAGCTCCATCCACTACTCATTACTTTTCTTTTACTAGTACTCTTACATTGGTGTTACAAGATGGGTATATTCATCCTATGGTATTTGCATGTCTCATGCCTAATTACCATAATTACAATATGAATGAATACTTATGTTTATTTAACATAGTATCAATCATCGATTCGATTCTCATTTGTGCCATGCACATTACGGTTTATGTGTTTTATTCACAAAACTTATATTAAGCGGTTTTCGCTCTACCCCCCTTAAATGGGATTACGCCCACGTAATCTACCATATTTTATTATTATTAAACTTTGGTTTAATCAGTCTGGGCAAACTGAAGCGTTTAGCTTCACTACCGTATACTATACAATATGCTCTGGTTAAATGGATCTTAACCATACCAATGGTTTAGTCTTTGCACCAAGGACTTCTATATGAGTTTATTTAACTCATCATTAATTCGGTTCTAGCCTATTAGGCTTCAAGGCATTAATAGCCATTTTGCTATACTTACTAGGTATGTTATCTCCTAGCTAGGGCCCACTAGCTTCTGCTGCGCGACCCTGATACTCGGGTTATTCACCCTTCTTGTTATCCTTAATGTGCTATACATCACCTCCTTATCCGTCTATTATGGGAATAAGGTTTACTAAACAAATGCGGTATTCTTTCATCGTGTTTGGACTCAATGAGTTTAAGATTTATAACCAGCTCTCTGGTAATCTTCTGCACATGCTATTCGTGCTTCTACGATTATTCATTAAGTTCCTCCGACTTATTGTCAGGCGAGGTTAAGTCACCACTTAACTGTAGTGCTTCCTCTGTTGTCAGTAGCTTCTAAATCATACCAGTTCTTCTGGTTCAGTACAAGTGTTCTTTACTTGTATGACCTTACATTTCTATGCGTCGGTCCTAGTGACTTTGATATGTCTCCTTTCACCTTTTACTCCAATGGAATTCACATCTTGTGATTGTTAGTGTGTTGTACACTCTTCGTGCTTCTTTGGCCTTAGGCCACACGGTTTGTTGCTAAGCTTGCTCAATTGGCTAGTGCCATGTTCGTGGTGAAAAGAAAGATTTACTACGGTTTACATTCTCCATATCCCTAGCCATCTCATTAGATCCTTAGCTGAACAAGTGCAATGCCAAAACACTCAGTCATACAGAGTGCAGAGGCGTAAACGCTTGACAGTAAGTCACTTTATGTGATAGGAAAGAATATTTCTGCCTGTCATCTCGTATTTATACTCCGTGTCATTATCTGCTACTTCCTCATATCGGTCGCTTGTTGTGCACCGTATTCTTACTCATTATACAACATCGTTTTTACTGTTTCTGTTACTGTGGTAGTTCCTCTTTACTTATTGCCATTATCATTGGCACCATTTCCTTATCGTATACATACACTAGGAGGTTCCTAGTTCATATGTATGATGATTGTCGTAATATACCGCAATGTGATTATTTCCCAATGTGGAGATGTTTCATTTCAACTTAGGTTTCATGTGCAGGTTAGCTTACCTCACATTCCATCATCATCTATGATACAATTTACCAAGTATCTTGGTTGATAAGGGATGAAACACTTTAGCGGTTTACAAGCTCTCTTGAGCGTCGGTTATTCATGGTGTGCAATGTGCACTCACATTATTTGTTTTTGACAATTATCGTCTCGATAGTGCTGAGCATCGATCATAGGCTGTAGCTGTGCAATTTATTTTGGTAAGTACATCACCGGGACATCCCAAGAACTTCAAGGGTTTTCTGGTTCCGTTGAGGAGTATGCTGTCATTGGTAAATGAAGGTTCTTGTTGAGGGGTTAGTTTCCACTCATAGGTTTAATGACAAAGTTTGCCATGTTGGTGTTTATACAATGGTTCACCACATGCTTGGGTACATACGGAGTATGCTTACTCTTTAAGTCATAATGGTTTGGAAATCTCATTTCCTTATTCCATCGCCCCTTGGCAATATCTATTGCGTGGGCTTTATTGTTATAATAGATGGAAGCCTTTCTAAGGGTTCACATCTTCACCACATTGGTGGTCTTTGGCTAACGAGGGGTACCTTCCCTTGGGTTTCTCGTAGTGTCCAAGTGTGGACTAGGCCAATATTGGCATTATCATGATTCTTATGCCTCTGTGCTACCAATGCTACAGAAGGCATGAAGGTAATTCAAGGCTTGTCAACTGTATACTAGACTGATGCTCTAGTGACAGGGACACTGAGTTGGCCATTACTCTAAGCCACTCAGGATGTTGGGTTTGAATTGATGGTCCAGTCGTTGATTTCTTGTCGTATGAGACAACATCTCTTGCAAGTCTTGTTATCAAATGGTGTTGGTTTTGCAACCGTTTAAGTTCCATAACGTAGTCGGTTTATGGCTTTTAAGCCGAATTGCTGCGAGCTATGCTCTTTGCAAGCTGTTTATGCATGTTTCCACTCCTTGTATACCCCATAGGTTGGAGGTATTACTGGGCTCCATGGTAAGTCGTGACATCACGCTTCCGTTCATAGGAGGTCCTTTAGGCATTCTGGTGCTAATCAGTGCCTTCTCGTAGTTTAGGGTATTTCCTGTTAAGTGAAATCCCTTCGGTGTCTTAACCGAGTGTTCGTTCTAGTTCTTGTATTCTTATCTTTGATGCTTTGTTTGATTGTTGTTAATCCAGTCACCCTTCACGGATTGCTCCTAAGTGCTGTTAGTTATGCCGTTACATCCGGCTAATGTTTATGGCATGTTGTGTCCACTATAGCGCCTTGTGGTATTGTATTTGAGTTATTCCCTTTGGGTGATGACGTCTCCCGTCCTTGGGTAGACTGTTTATACTTTTTCCCAGTGCTTGAGACTAGGTTTAAATGTCCTCTTTGCTGATGGATTATATTTGTGGTAATCTTGTAATTGCTCTTGGGAACTCTGTCCCGTTTGTTGAGGATTGTGGTGTCCACGTTAGGCGACTGCCTTACTATGTTTAGGCTGGTATACTTTCCAGCTGTCATGTATTTGCTTGATGTCTTGAGACATGTCCAATGTCTATACTTACTAGTCTGTGCATTTTGCACTTTCTAGTTCTTATTCCTTATCTTCAGATGGATTCTCTGAGTTCCTTTATACTTGATCGTCTGAGTTTCCTTCTCCTTGATTGTCTGCGGTGTCCAGTCATTCTGGTTAAAATTTACTCATGGTTCGTAGAACGGAGTTGACTACTTCCTGTGTTTCGTACACTACATGTATACATACGTGGGGTACCATGTTGATACGTTACCACTTACCCAACTATATGTCAGGCCCACAAGCTCCTTCGGAGTGCGGTTGTCCCACATCCCGTAATTGGGTACACTCGTAGTGTTCGTCACACGCCTAGGTGAAGTATTCTATTGTCAACTCCTCTTGTATCATTCTTTGATACTCACCGTAATTCTGTTGGTTTAGTTTTAAAATCCAAGGTTTTAAAGAAAGTTGTGGTTTGAAAGGAGAGTTTGGTTTTAAAAACATGGTTCGGTGTTAAAAGAAATCTCTCATGGCATAGCCATGTTTGAGGTCTTGACCAAGTCTAGCCTCTCGCTGACTGGTATGTACTAGGTACCGTGGTCGAGCCGTTAAGCCTTCCCCAGGTTCCATACGTCTTGTTGTTAGGGTGTATGATCCTGTGGTTGTTTCGTTACTGTCTTCATACATTACTATGCACTTGGGACGTGTCAGTGTTCCTTCACATATTCTTTTCCTTACTGCACTTGTCCGTGGCAAGTGCGTGGTACTGGCGGTTTTTGAGTAATCATATACCGATCACGGTACTGTTTCCACTCGTATTTGTTAGTCTTGTTGACTCTTCCCTCGATCTTATTGATCTATAATTGGTATACTCGATCCCTTAGGTAGCTTCTTGGTGGTCTAGACATGGCTGTCGTAGATCTGGGTACTTCTCCAATCCTGGGAGATTCCCGCTCTATTTGGTTTAGTGTCGTTCCTTGTGGCTCGTTCCCACATCTGTGGTGGTTACTGAGCCTTCCCTGTTTAGGCACTACTCTTGTAGTCCTATTGGATCATATCTCATGGTTGTTCTTGTAGTCGTCTGAGCTATATTGGCCAGGTATTACAACCTTAATGGCGTCGTAGTTTTGGAGTTAACCGCTTCCGACTATGTCCTTCATCAGCTAGCACATCGTTGGTGGTATTATTCAGGTATTACTATCCCGTAGACTTGTGTCTCGGGTTCCGTTGCTGCTCCCTTTTCCATTCCGTTGCACGGTGGGTGCCTCTTTCCTGTGTTGGTTGGTTAGCCAGGTTTAGCGACTGCTAAGCACGTCGCCCCATGTTGTTGCATGTTGTAGTCTCCTTATGGTTGGAGTTCTCATTCTTCCGCCATTAAGTGCGGGTATTGTTGTCCAACCGGGATCCATCTCCGGGACTTCCAATTCCTGGAATCTACCATATGTCGGTTCCTGTTACTGTGTGATTGCTTCACAACTGCCAGAACGGGTTTCCCCGAGTATGAGAAGACTTTTCTTCTCTCTGGCGTCCTTTCCCAAGTTATACAGTGGGGTTTGCGGTGGGCGGGACTGGTATTGTAGGTATCCGGTACTCACCGGTAGTTCCTAACTAGCATATCTCTAATGCTAACACTCAGCCCTTAGCCCTAAGCTTCTAATTCCTAAACTCGGTATTTCCAGTCATCAGAGCGATACTTCGCTCTGATACCACTTTTTGTAACACCCCTACCATTACATTACAATGATTACCGTCCAATCTCCTTACACATCAGATACACGCAGCGGATACATACTTACATACAGTGGGTGATACAATGCCGTTAGTCACCCACGTGACTAACAAGGCTACTACTTCTACATACAGCATCGGTCTGATGGACCGGAATCCCGAGTGCTACACATCTATAATACATACTCCATCATCAATCAAATACAACAATGCTCCATTCAATACTTACTCCTCCACAATCCACACAATACAATATACTTAACCGAGTCTACTAGGATCCTTATACAATTATAATATCTCTCCCAAGTTCATACATTCTCACTAAGAGTCTACATTTACCCATTCCTCACAACTACTTACTTTCTAAGTACAAGGGTGTGCCGCCGGTCTCTTACCTTGACCACATCCGCTCCGGGTACCTGCACACTAAAAACGTTCCCCCTAGGGGGTCAGCTTTCGCTGCGCATGATAACCGCATACCCCGCGTACTAGTGAGAGTACGCCGACCACTTGGTCGAATACATGCAGTTCATTTTCATTCAAACATACATGCATACATGCTCTTATACACAATACAATAATACTTACGCAAGCATACATACATACAATTCATTACATACAAGGAATACGATATAACCATCCAATGCATACTTACCTCCTTCCGAATACACATACTCATTACATACTCAAAGTACAGCTCTTGTTAGCTTCATTGGTCCACCCGGGTTAATCGGGTGGAAATTACTCTTTTACTCGTTACTTCATACACGCATACATACTCATACTCATACTCATACTCATACTCATACTCATGCATACTTACTTACTCTTACTCTTACTCATGTTAAGTCGTCGGGACCTCCGGCCCTGGGGACTACTCCTCCGTCCCTCCGGGATTTACTTGGTTCACCATAGGATGCTACCCACTTAAGGGATTTGGGCCGTGGACCAGCTTACGAACCAGGAATCAGATCCAACCTCTTGTGTCTCCTCACCCTCACGTGTGGCCGAAGCTATATCGGACTTCTACTCATTCCAGTTTGCTCACTTAAGTTAGGAGTTAGGTAGTTAGGAATTAGCAGAAGTCATTCATACAAGCCACATACACAATTACAATGCTCAATGCTCATTTATACAAGATACAATACAATACTTAAGTACAATACAAGACTCGAATACCATTCATCATCATTCATATATTTCATGAATTATACAAACTAGTGTTCAAGACAATAAATATCAAGAACAACATAAGTCAAGCACAGGTAAGTGCAATATAGTCCAATTCATGCATTTATCTTATTTAGGTGATCAAATAAGCACACAAATCGGGGTAACCAGATTAGGATACAGGGCATGAAGAAATCATACCTTTCACCGTTGTACTTGTATCCCAACGTTCCTCCGGTGTTCACAAATCAAATCCTATGATATTCATACAATCGAATAATTAATCTAACTATCATTAATTTAATTCGATTATCCTTACGTTTCCTAATTCACACTTACTAAGTCTTTACATCCCTATACTTACATTTTATTTACTTACTTTTCATTACTTAACAATGGTATACTTACATATATATGCACATATGTATAGGGGGTATATACATATATATATATATATACATAATTATTATTTAATTTAATTTACATTTTTTTTTGTATGACTCGACCGACCTTACAAGTCCGGTCCCCAAGGTCGGTCGAAGTCAGTGGGGAATTACGCTGGAGAATTACAGGGCCGACCGACCTTGCAAGTCCGGTCCCAAGGTCGGTCCATTCCAGTGTGTTACCTGACGAAATTTTTAGCCCGACCGACCTTGCAAGTCCGGTCGCAAGGTCGGTCCATTCCAGTAACTTACAAGACGGAAAATTTTTGAGTCGACCGACCTTGCAAGTCCGGTCGCAAGGTCGGTCCATTCCAGTAGGTTACAGACGGGAGAGTTTTCTGGTCCGACCGAACTTGCAAGTCCGGTCGCAAGTTCGGTCCATTCCAGAAGCTTTCCCGTCTTTGTAAATCTAGGCTCGACCGACCTTGCAAGTCCGGTCCCAAGGTCGGTCCGGCCCAGTATTTGCATTTTTATTTCTGTTTTCAGTTCTATCTTTCACCCATTACTTCCCCATTGTTCCTACACTTTTTCCCACATGTTTTACCACTAAATAAACCTCTTAATACACCTTAGTTCATCCATCAATTCCTTACTCATTCCTACATCACATACACAATTTCTCCTCGCTTCCTTCCCACACTTACATTAGTTTTCATCCCCCTTATGCTACAGATTTTCAGTTTACCATTTACCATTTATTACTCCCTCTACCAATGCCATTACTAGTATCAATCCATTACTTTACCTCCTAGACACATGTACTACCTATATCCAAGTCAAATCTCCATTTCCGAGGTTACTAACACTCACTCTTTTCCTTGTTTCTCCAATGCATTTCACATGATGTTTGCTACAGATTTTTACACACTCTACTCTCATACTACAACTACCACTTCATCACTACTTAACATACCTCCTCAATCCAATATACACCTTGGTTCTCCCATTCACCAAGTCATTCTTGAATACATAATTCCTACCAAAATTTCGCCATAGTCTCCCCTATAATTTTACACTCTCACCACATTGTTTTACCCACATAAATGATCCACACCACCTGTTATAATCAATATCAATATACCCATCTCTCATACACAAAATACCACACTAACCACATTAAATTCCTGCACTCAACCATTAATTCCCATCCATGTTTCAACAAGTTTTAAATGTCTTTTAAAGGTCCAAAATACTCATATTCTCCTACACATTACACTACTACTACATTACCATTTTCATTACTAATTTCAACTTCTAAAAATCTGTTACATACATATATATACAAAGTTACACAAAAGAGCATCCTTACCTTGTTTCTCCTTCTAGTTTTCTTTCTTCCTCTTGCTCCTTCCTTCTCTCTCTACCGGTTATAGTACTTCACCCAATCTATCATTATAACCCATACATACACACCATTTCAATACTAAAACTAACCCTAAACATTATTTAAGCTTTAATGTAGGTTTTAGGGTTTAGAATTTTCATTACCTTGCAAGGGTACAAGTGCTGTTTGGAATAGCTCAAGAATAATTTTCCCACCTTCCAAGAGTGCCAAAATCGGCTGGGTACAAGAGGAACCAAACAAGGTTTTAGCTAGATTTTCGTTTTGCCCTTAAGGCTATAAAAAGATGGAGTTTTTAAGAATATTTTTACCTTAATAGAACAAGGAGAAGAAGGTGGTTCTAATGGTGGTCTTGAAGCTCCAAATGCTCCACACCCATGGAGATGAAATTTCTCCTTTTCGAGTTTTGAAAAGATATAAATGTAGCTCTTGATGAGAGGATTCCAATGGTGTAGTTTTTTAATTTTTAGAGTAGGTTCAAGAGGGTTACAAGATGAGAGAAGATGGAGTTTGTGAGGGGGTCTTCAAAACTCCATGGAAATCGCATGGGGAAGAAGAAGGAAGAAAAGAGAGAGTGTGGGGTGGGGGTTCTACGTGAGAGGAAAGAATAGAGATAGGAGAGAGAGTGTGAGGTAGAATAAAGTAGGTTAGTTTACTTTATTAGTTTTGTTGTTTTGTAAATATGAGAGTGGGTGTGTGAGAGAGTGTGAGAGAGGGGGAGTCCCCATCGGAAACACACAGCACACACATATCACTTTTACTTTTTATTTTCAAAGTGGACACATAAGTTTGCGTTAATTGTTTCTACCCCCAACTTCACCACAACTTCCTTTTTGACAGTTTTTACTAATTTCTCATCTTATTGATTTTATTGGCCCTAAAGCTTCACTAATATTTATTAATGATTATTTAGTTGACCAAGATTGTTATGAGTCCATTTGACCCGCTTAAAGTCACGTTTTCCCGATTATCTCGAAAAACGCGCTTTAAGGTGTGTTAGTGTTTTTAATCCATTTTAAGGATCCGTTTTCTTCGGGATTTGTTCCCATATACCATTTAGGTCTTATTAAACCTTTAGAATCCATATAATACTCTAACCGAGGTCTCATACCTCCTATGGTTATTTAACGCTTATTTAGCGTTTTCCGCTTTTTAAGCGTTTCTTTATTTCTTTTGGATTTATTTTTCCTTACTAGTATTAATTAGGTCCTTAAATACGTATTAGATTAATTTTAATCCCTATATTTTAGTTCGGGGTATTTCAGATAAGATCATATATGGTTCCTTGATGAACAATGTCGAAGGTAAATTGTATGGGATAAGTGTCACAGGCTACATGCCATATGACGGTCTAGCATTGGTAAAAGGTTGAAAGTCATCACTAGCTAGCCCAAATCTAACATTTCGAGGTCCTGACGTAAAGTTAGGGTTGAGTTGATCATGATTTTTCCATGCTAAACCATCTGCCGGATGTCTTAACTCTTCATCGTTACTCCTACCAAGATGCCATTTCATAAGGGAGGCAGTCTCTACTGACATAAAAAGCACTGCAATCGAGGCTTTAGTGGAAAGTATCATAGTATCTTGATAGGAATTTTTTTCCCGTTTGCTTTCACCTTATTTTCCCCATTCTTATCATGCTTCCATCTTGAAGCTTTACAAAATTTTCATTTATCTAAATGGCTATCTTCCTTCCAAAACAATATAGTCATTCACCCATGCATCAATCTTCTTATACGAAAACCCAAGATCTTTGATCATCTTTTTTACCTCATAGAAACAATCAGGCAAGGTTGACTCTTTTGGTAACAACTCTTCTTTCAACAATTTCAGTAACATTGTGAAAGAATGATTACTCCACTTCCCAACACTTTTAATGTGAAGCAATTGGACTAATGTGGATAGTTTAGTAATCATAGATCCCTCATAAAGAGGCACTCGAGAATCATTCAACAACCTCAAAAAAAATTTCAGCTTCAGAATTAGGTTCCTCTTTGACGATATCATGCTCCGGAGATCCCATGTTTCCTAAATTTTCTTCAAAAGTAGAATATTGATGAAATCTGTCTTCTAAAGGCTGGTTTATCTCATTATCACAATCACCATGATCATCTTCGTTTCCACTGTTATGAGAACCCATATCATAGTCAAAACGCTGATTATCTTCAAATTTGCCATGATGCGACCATATATCATACCCTCTCATAATCCCCAATGTCATTAAGTGTGCCTTCACCATAGTACGATCTCTTGAATAACTATTAGTACATTTGACACATGGACATCTAATTTTGCTCCCATTGATATTCAGAATGCATAGTTTAAGAATTCCTCTACCCCTAATCCTTACGCTGGATTTTGAAATCGATTATAGACGAGGTCAATCCAATCCTTATTTGGTGTCATTCTCTAAAGTGATAATTAACACAACTAGAAATTTAGAGCAACAAAAAATAAAGTAATTAATGAGCATATAGAAGAACAATGTATTATATACATTAATTATGACATACTTTGCATCATTATTAAGTCAAGAATTAATAGGGTGAAGATTAGTACGTGAGAAATTGATGATGTGGAACGCGATATACCAAAATCAAAGGTGGAGACAATTCTCATGATGATGAACTGTGAAAGCAGTAGTTAGAGCTAGTGTAGACTGCCTGTATTGAAAAAATGTATTCAATATCAGTTTCAAAGAATATAATAACTACTACAAATAACAGCCAATCTATCCACAAAGAATCAAGAGAAAATTATTAAGTCAATAATTTAACAACTTCAAATATCTCTAACAAATCGGAATAAACACTGCACACCACATTAGTAATACATTAGTCACAATGATTCAGTAGTTCTAAACATCTATTATTTTTTTTAAATAAAAAATTTCACATAAAAAACTTGTATAGAAACAAAACAACAATCGAATATGTAGAGTGTAACATTCAACACAAAATTCACATCTTATGTATGATGTCAACAGGTACGTAAACTATGTATGTATAACATTTCTTTGATCATGTACGTACGTGCTTCCCTTGTTCCAAATAATTAATCTATGATGTGTTCACTTATTTTTTGAAATAAAAGAAACACGCCTCCTTTAGTGGCCCTTTCAAATGTTGGCTTGAACACAATCCACAAACCAAGCAATATGATATCCCGGGCAAGTAATTAAGAAACAAAACAAACAAGGAATTGCTTGTTTCCTTGATTTTCTTTCCTTTCCGGTCTTATCATCAGAAGCAAAGCAACCAAATAGTACGTACACCTAACAAAGCATCCACACAACAAATACCCACATAATCATCTTTCCATTCCTCTTATCTTGCCTAATTTGATCCAAAAACCTACTCATGTCAAGGCTTCCCAGATCTTCTCAACAACAGCGGGCCTATAGTTTCACCCATCATCTATACTCTGTCCCTACTGCGATGGCTTGCTCTGCGTTGACCAAAAACGTTATTTTTTAAAGAGGAAAATTTATTTTGGTCTACAAAGATATATAATTACGACAAAAACATACTACTATCCTAATTAGTTATTTAATTATGACTACATTAATGTTTGGTCGTATATTTGGTCTCTAATGACCCATTTTCTTGTAGTGAGAGCTATCTTCTCCTGGGGGCATACACCTCTCATTTGCTGGTCGACTCACCCCCATCCAAAATACCTTTTTTGGTATCATTGGATTCCGGGCTTCTTCTTTAGCCATCCCCAAAAAGTCTTCAAATGCATTGTCAAAAAGTTCTGCTCATTTCTTTGGGGCGGGGACACCGCAAGCAACCCAACCCCAGTGGCCTAGAGGTCCGTCTGTTTTGACAAGAGGAAAGGCGGGCTCGAGCTTAAGGATATCCATAAATGGAACATGTGCTTCCTCCTCAAAACTATCTCGGCAATTATAAACAATTCCGATAGACTTTGGATCCAATGGATCCACAGCGTTCACTTGAGGGCCTCTAACATCTGGGACGTAATCCTTAGAGGAGATGACCCATGGATTTGAAAATCTATCATTAGGGCCAGGGAGTGGTGGACCACACAATGTGGCTCCCATTAGGACGTAGTGTTGCTCTTTCTAGCCTACCCTCTCCAAGTTGGAATCCTCTACCATGACCTTGTAACCCCTTCTCGGCAATTTCCCTAATTTAACATCTGTTGGAATAATTGGGCGCTCCTTAAGGCCAAATTTATTTTGTGGGTTGCTCTTAAAGATAGACTTAAAACATGTGATAAATTGCAATCCTGGGGCATTAGCCTTGCTAACCGATGCTGGCTCTGTGAGCACGCTCTAGAGACTAGTGGGCACCTTTTCTTTTTCTACATGTTTGCTCGCAGGATGTGGTGGACTACGTGTGATTGGCTGAGAATCAACACCAATAGGCTAAGCCTTCGAAGCTGCTCCCACTGGCTCTCCTATTACTGCAAAAGGAAAAGACCAAACGACCTTGTCAAACGGTTAGCCATTGCAAACTTCATCTGGACTGAAAGGTGCAAACGGGCCATGACTGGCCAATTCAGGGACCTCTCCCTCATCATCGCGGACGTCAAGGGTGCCATGAAGGCGGCAATCTTGACCAAACTCTCCCCCAATCGAGATAGAGCTTGGTTAGACAAGGTCCTCGACTCATAGGAGCTTGTGCTAGGCTTCTCCCTTCTTCCCTAAAATTTTGACTATTGTGTACCACGTGGCTCATAGCGAGCCACCTTTTTGGATCTTGGTGCATTGCTCTGTGCTATGTATATCCTTGGTCTCCCTGTATCCACTTTTGTATAAACTCTTTATTCATTCAATATATATCTCATCTTTAAGTTCAAAAAAAAAAAAAAAAATTGGCAGCTTGCAAGTTGTCGAGGAAATTGACGTCTGCTATGTCGTTTCTCTCTCTGGTCTTTCCTTTTCTCTCAGTCCATCATTGACGACACTCATGGAAAACTTGAAAACGATTAAAGCTTTATTCATTAATAAAAACGTTTTCCCTCAAGAAAATAAGAATTACGTTTACTATTCTTTTCCGGTGGAGTGGAATTGTATGTACGTAGAGCCTATGATTGTACTCGTACTTGAAAACGAGTCGCACCAGTTGAACTAATTGTTCGCCTATTAATACGCTTGATCAGGATGTTCAAAATCAGTAAGCAATTAAAGTTGGTTGGTCTCCATCTTTCTCCCAACTTTCGGGAACACTCTTAATTGATTTCCACGGAATCAACTATACAACTAGTAGTATCCAAACAGCTATCCACAACCATGCCGATGTGCAATACTGTTGCATCCCCATCTCCCTATATTAAACATAAATTTATAGGTTATGTAGCAAGGTGGCAGTCACTCGGAGTTCACGCAGCTGTAGAAAGGCATGGGAAGAAAATTGAAGCAAAAGCAACTGATCATAGTACTTTACGGATAACAGAGCCATCCAAGTTGCAAGAAGTATCATCATCAGTTACGGCTACGAAGATGGTTGAAGAGATGGCAAGGAGAACAGGTAAGTATGGTAGATTTGGAGGAAAGTTCGTTCCTGAGACTCTGATAACTTGTCTCACCATACTTGAAGCCGAGTTCAACCTTGCCCTTCACGATACCCAGTTTCAGGTTGTCTAGAATTCTCATTATGCACGTTTTTGCAGTATACACGTGATTAATTATATTTCTTAGAGAAAATTCATGAGATACCCTGTTTTCTTTTGTAATTCACAATATACCCCTGTGATTTTCGTAATTCAACTTTAAACATGGTCCAAATTTGATGAAACTTAAATGGACGATGCTAAAGTGTTATATTTTAGTCCAATATCAAATTTGAAGTTTTTTAAGCTCACATGTGACCTGTGGGAATCAATGAATATGTGACTGTTCATTAGGTCCCACAGATCACATGTGAGCTTAAAAAACTTCAAATTTGATATTGGACCAAAATATAACAATTTAACATCGTCCATGTAAAGTTTCATCAATTTTGACGACATTTAAACATGTTTAAAGTTAAATTATTAAAATCACAGGACTATATTGTAAATTACCAAAGAAAACAGGGTATCTCGTGAATTTTCCCTATCTCTTATTATAGCTATATAATTCGGTTCAATTTACATGCAGCAAGAGCTATCAATAGCATTACGGGACTATGTCGGGAGGGAAACACCACTGTACTATGCTCGCCGGCTGAGTGATTACTACAAGAAGAAAACGGTGGGGAGGGGCCAGATATCTACCTAAAGAGAGAAGATCTGAGTTATGGAGGAGCTCACAAGATCAACAATGCAATCGCACAAGCGATGCTAGCCAAGCGTTTAGGGAAAAGAAGCATTATCGCCGCCACAGGGGCAGGCCAACACGGGGTAGCTACAGCCGCAGCATGTGCAAAGCTCGACTTGGATTGCACGGTTTTCATGGCTACTTCAGATATGGAGAGGCAACCTTCCAACGTGTATCTGATGGAGCTGTTAGGAGCTCAGGTTATGAGGCAATCTTCAGATATTTTTATTTTTGTCGTTTCCGGCTAGTGGCTATGTTGTGCTGTGTCGAAACAAGAAAAACTACCGACCGACAACATCCAACTGAAATTCTAGTATCTACCCTTTTAATTAAATTATAGGTCAAGCCCACCCGGTAACTTTAAGGATGCAACCTCGGAAGCGATCCGGTCATGGATAGAGGATTTGGACAACAGCTACATCTTAATAGGCACGATGGTTGGACCACACCCATGTCCAATGATGGTCCGAGAATTCCAGTCCCTGATAGGGAAGGAAACAAGGCGACAAGCGATGGAGAGATGGAACGGGAAACCAGATGTCCTATTAGCTTGTGTAGGGACCGGATCCAATGCTCTTGGACTGTTCCATGAATTTCTACAAGATGAAGATGTGAAATTGATCGGAGTTGAGGCTGCAGGATTGGGGTTAGACAGCGGGAAGCACTCAGCTACTCTGATGAAAGGAGAAGTGGGTGTTTACCATGGAGCCATGAGCTACTTGTTGCAGGACAAAGAAGGTCAAATCACTTCCCCACATTCTGTTGGTGTTGGGTCAGTTATCTTATCTTCTTCCTACATCTTTCCATTGAAATGTTGCCACACACACAACTAGAGCTATGCTTATTTGTTTGTTTAACTTAATTTAAGCTAAAATAGCATACGTGAATCTCAACCTTTAATCGATTTCAGGCTGGAGTATCCAGCTGTAGCACCTGAGTTAAGCTACCTTAAGGAAATTGGAAGAGCCAAGTTCTTTGCTGTCACGGATGAAGAGGCCATAAAAGGTAACCTAATTAAGCGAGAGATCACGTGACTTCAGTAGGAATATTTGAAGAATTTAATTAAATCAAGTGATAGTTAGCTTGCACTACGTACTTTTAAATGATTGGTTTCTTTTGGCTTTGCTTGTAGCTTATAAGAGGCTGTGTAAACTAGAAGGAATCGTCCCAGCTCTTGAAGCTTCCCATGCTCTAGCTTATCTAGAGGTCCTCTGTCCAAAGTTGCCCAATGGAGCAAAGATTGTGGTAAATGTGAGCGGACGAGGGGATAAAGATTCCATGACTGTCTTCAAACACAACCTGGATCATCAGTGGAAGCTTACCTAACTAACTTCATCTGTGACCAGCTTACACAACCTACTATAGAAGTTTCCTGCATCTTAAACACTATCAGTGAAATGAGATAGAAGAGAAGTCAACAGACGTGATATCTAATGTTTTTTTTTAGATAACTTGTAACTTACAAAAGCAAATAAAGGATATACAACCATACTCCAAACCCTGTAAGTGTGATTCGAAAGAAAAGGAACATCCTCCCATCTCTAACTTCAAAAAGATCCATCATATGATAGTTCAAACACTCACCATTTCACAATATGCCATGGTTTTAGTTTGTAATTCACGATATATCTCTTTTTGGAAAGTTGTCCCTAATATACCACGATTTGAGTTTAAAATTCACAAAATACCACTGCCCGGTAACAGATGTTAAATTCACCGTTAACCCTCTATGAAAAATGACCAAAATGCCCCTCATGAAAAGTTTGAATGTGATTTTAAAAAATTAATGGCTCTGTTTTTGACTGTGCAATGACTATTTTTTAAAAATAACTTTAAAAGTACACAAAATACTCTTGTTTGGTTTTATAGTATACAATATGCCACTATTTAAGTTTTGTAGTTTACAATATGCCACTGTTTGAGTTTTGATGTTCACAAAATACCAATTTTTAAAAAATAAAGGTCAATTTTAATTACATAACAGAAGTAAGCATATCTTCTCTTAATGATAAATCTACCAAGTCCAGTGATAACCATCACCTAAATCCTTTCTTTGCACATCAAGCAACAAAAAAGAGTCTTCCTGAGAGATTTCATGAACTAGATCATAACACATGGTATGGCTACCCACCCTAAAGGTAAGCTCCAGTGCAATTTGACAACTAAATGGGGGTATCTCGCCTAGGAGGGAGGTGGATGTACAAATGCCCTCCCTAGTGGTGAACAAAAATTGCCTAGAGCTAGTACAATGATAAACCCCATCTAATGAACAAAAGCAGTGTGAAGCTGACCACAAAAATGGCATGTACAGCCGATATCAAAAATGTGTCGCTCCTAGGAGCATAGCACCCTATCAAGCCAGTCGAAGTCAGCGCTGGAACGTTTCATCTTAGTCCATATGATGCCTTTAGTAGCAGCTTTGATGTCAGCACTAACGAGGGTGGGGTCTCTGGATAGGTTGGCCGTAGCTCGCTTGCACCTTTCTATCCAGATATGATAGACAAAGTTGGCTATTGCCGCTCTTCTCACAAGGTCGATCGTTCGATGCCTCTTACAGTAGCGAAGGATTCAGGTAGCGCTGCTATGAAGGCTTCTCCAGTTGGTAGGAATTCCCAGCTAGTTGCATATAGTCCACCAGACCTTGCAAGAGTACCTACAATGAAAAAAAAGATGGTTGCTTGTCTCTTGAGCACGCTCACAGAGCCAGCATCTGTTAGCAAGACATATGCCCCATAATTGGAGCCTATTATATGTTTTAAGTCTACCTTTCAGAGTTACCCACAGGATAAATTTGGCTTTAAGGATAGCCCAATTCTAGCAAACATTGTACCATATGATGGTCAGGGGAGGGGTGGAGATGTCCTTATAGAAGGAGCTAACCGTAGGGCGGGCTGGGTAGGAGCTGAAAAGAGAGATGACATCAATGGGAAAGCTACATTGCTCATCCACCAGTCCTTGGCATGAAGGATAGCTTTCCAAGTCTAGGGATCATTACCTTTAGCAGTATTCGTCCAGATGCTGCTAGGGTATGGTAAGAAGAGCTTGTGGATCCATTGAATCTAAAGGCACTCCGAGTCGTGAGAGATGGCTGAGATGGTCTTGAGCATGAAGCACATATTTCATTTGTGGATGCCCTTCAGGCCCAGACTACCATTCTTCTTGGTATTAGTGATGACATTCCAGGCCACGGGCGGGGTTGCATTACTGTCAGCCTCCCTTGACCAAAGGAACGACCGAAGGCAATTGATGACTCTTTTGATGATGTTTTTATGAATAGTGAAGCAGGAGGCTCAGAAAACAACAATGCCAAAAAGAGTACTCTGAATGAGGGAGAGTCTCAGTCTACCAGCAAAAGAGAGGGATTTACTTCCCTAAGATGTGATGGCTTTACGAATGCTGTCAGTGAGGGGGTTAAAGTCAGCGCCTTTCGGTTTCCTAGCAGTGATTGGGATGCCGAGATAGCGGAATGGAAAGGAACCCTACTTAAACCCCGATAGATGAACTAGCGTTTCAACAAGGGTGGGGTTGACCCCCTCCAAGAAATATGTCAGATTTGGAAGGGTTAAGCATAAGACCTGAGGCTTTTGAGAAGAGTTTAACTTTGTTTAGCATGGTAGTTATGGAGATTTGGTCGCCTCTACAAAATAAGAGGGCATCATCAGCAAAGAAGAGGTGGGAGATACGGAGAGATTTGCATGATGGGCAATAGTTGAAGTCTTGGGTGTTTAGAAGCTGGTCGAGCAGCCGAGAAAGCATATCCATAACAAGCACAAAGAGGTAGGGGAGAGAGGGTCACCTTGACGCAACCCTCGTTCTCCTTTGAATGATGCCGAGGGAGAACCATTTACGTTGATCGAGAAGGAGGTGGAGGTAGAGGGGAAGTTTAGGAAGAAGAGAGTGTCCTAGAGGAATTTCTAGTTCACGGTGTCAAATGCCTTCCTGATATCCATTTTCATTGTACACCGAGGGGAAATGTTTGCCCTTTGGTAGTTTTTCATAAGACAAGAGCACAGTTGGATGTTATCTAAGATAAGACGACCTTTGATAAAAGCTCCTTGGTTGGGATTCACAAGAGAGGGGAGGATGGTCTTGAGTCTATCAGCCACAATTTTGCTAATGATTTTGTACAGTGTATTGCAGCAAGAGATGGGCCTATAGTCCCCCGAGGATGAGGCATTGTCTATTTTGGGACACAAACCCGGACCATCAATAAAACACGGCAGTAATAGACAAAACTCAACATTTGACTCTAGTTTGACTTCCACTTGTTGCCTCAACCTCTAAAGTCTTCATTTAAGCACCTTCTTGAGCATTTTATCCTAAAAACATATCAAATCAGAGACAAATATAACAATAAAGTGTAAATAAAACATTAAGGAGGGAATTTAAAGTCATAACGTAGATAATTAAACATGAATTAGCCTAGTAAAATTAGACTAATTCCCGACTTATCAGGTTGCAAAATTGCCTCAGAATAAAGAAACATCCGAGAGTTTTTCCTTTTGCTTTTCTCCTAAATTCCCCTTTCTAAATAAAAAACCATGGCCAGTTTCAGAAACCCTTGAAAAATAGGGCTGAATCATGAAGTCCATTTTATGAGGGTCTTGGCCGCATTCAGAAACCCTTGAAAAATAGGACTGAATGTTGGAAACCGGAAAAAGGAAAGACTACATATTCCCTTATGCAAAATAGCCCAAGAGTTTTTGTATCGGTTTTTGAATTTGAATGTTTTATTTTATACCCGTTAGTATGTTTTTGATGGATTAAGGAAGATTAAGTGATGCTTATGAAATATAGTCAGGTAGTTGGAAGTGATTATCTGTTTGTCATTATTAAGGTTATTTGTTTTGTGCATAAGCAGTTATTCTTTTCTAATTTTTGCTCGAGGACTAGCAAAAGATAAGTGTAGGGCCTTGATAATCCTCAAACTTATCATCTTTTATGAGCTAGATTTGTAAGATTATTAGTTAAAATAAGTATAAAATAGTTAGTATTTACGTTATTTTATATATAAAGTTATTTTATATGTTCAGACTTATACTTTGTATGCTTTTTATGCAAGGAACAAGTTTCTAACTAGATGAGCTTTGTCGGGCATGACGTCGGATGCACCACTCACGGCACAAATACAAAGCAGAAAAGAAGTTATAATCGGGCATAGTGCGGGATATCCTATATCCGGCACAAGTGAAGAGTCGCCATTATTCGCCAAGAGTTAGCGGTTAATTACCGTTAACGGAATAACTGATGCCGGGTATGGTGACGGACATTCTTGTCGGGCACATGCAACTTTTCTCCGATTTGGTGGTTTTGACCGTTAAATTTGCGCACATGTTTATTAAGATGCCGGATCACATTGGCCCGGCATTCCACCCGGCACGAGAAGATTTTGAGGCTTATAAAAAGGGTTGAGAGTTTGCACATTCACCATCATCATTACTCCATTACTATGCCTCCATACTCCACAAAATTGACTTCATTGCCGCCAAGGAAGATCTTCAAATGATTCACAAAGAAAAGGAGGAAATCTTCATCGGGTTAAGGCTAAGACCATTCCCCTTCTCCTCTTGTAATTTCTTCTTACATTTGGGTAGATGAAGTAGTAGAGTTCCTTGCATTCCTTGGTTAGGAATGATACTCTTTGTAATAACAAGTTATGATATTATAATAAAAGTTACAAGTTTCAACTTAGATTTCTGAATTTTATGCAAAATGGAATGAAATTGCTACTCTTCCCTTTTACTTTAAAATTCTTTCTTTGTTAATCAAAATAAGGGCAGAATGGTTAAGGATTTCTAAGTGGTATTTTCCTTTGTCTTCTTCAAATTAGAAGATGAAAATTAAGATTTGGAGTTAACCATTATATTCTCCTCTTTTCGGTTCATTTATTGGCATTAGATTTGCTAATTTTGATAATGGATTGAGAGTGTTTGTTTTGAACTCGAAACTAGAAAAAATCTTGACATTTTGAACATGTCGGGTACACTATTGGATGATTAATTGAAACTTATTTCTTTTCTTTGTAGTCATACTTGTTTTTAGAATGTTTATTATTCCGAATTAAGGGCGGTTCATTGTAAATACTCCATTTAGATAGGTTTTTCTTAAATTGAAATTAATGTCAAATTCCCCCCTTATTTAGAAATAAGTAATTAACTAGGATTAGGACTAATTTTCTACTAAGTCCCTAGGGTTCGATACTTTCGGTCGTAATCTACTCACACTATATTCCGACCAGGAATTTTTCTACCCGTATAGAGTTGTAGGATTCTCTTCATTCTTTTTTCTTTTATTCAATTTTGTACATTCTTCTATCTCTACAATTATCTAGTTAGCAAGGACATCCCAATCCCAAGTATGTTCCGGTAACTCCCCTGTTTGGCAGCTGAGTATCTCTTGTAATATTTGGACCTCTTCATCACCAGCGTTGATGCCAAAGGCCTTAGATTTCCCCAAGTTCAACCTCAGCCCACTTATTTTTGAGAGTATTTCAAGAATTCTTTGCAAGTGCACTAATTCTTGTTTTTTTATTTCACTGAAAGCATGATATCATCTGCAAATTGTAAATGGGTTATCCTTACTTGTCTTGATCCAACCTTTAACCCCGGTAATATGTTCTGGTCCACTGCCATTTGAATTAGCCAGTTTAACACCTCATCGGCGATGACGAACAAGGATGAAGAAAGTGCATCTCCTTGTCTCAAACCACGGCTAGGAGAGAAGGGCTTTGTAGGCGAGCCATTTACTATAAGTGATACTTTTGATGTCGTAACACATTATTTCACCCATTTCCTCCATGTATTTCCAAACCCCGTGTATTCTAGCATATTATCAAGGAAATCCCATGACACCGAGTAGTATGCTTTCTTCAAATCAATCTTTAACAACAGTCCTTTTCTTTTATTCTTCTAGTTCGGTTCCTTTTTAGAATTAGGTTAAAATTTAATTCTTTTTTACAATTTGGTTCTTTTTATAATTTGGTTCTTTTTTATAATTTGGTTCTTTTTTATAATTTGGTGATTTCTTATAATTCGATTGTAACTGAAAACCGAATTAAAATTTTCGATTATTCAGTTCTCGGTTAGTTTCATTCTTAAACTGAAATTCAGCTATCCGGATAAAACCAAACAAAACCAAAAACCGAACTATTTTTCCTAATTCGATTTTCAGGTAAAATTGAATTACCGAATGCTCATGACCCCTAACCAGCACCAACAGCATCTCCCGTCTCTTCCCATGATACTTCTTGGGACAATGCTCCACCCCTTCCTCATTTGAAGTTAAATGGATTTTGTTGATCTCGTAGTGGGATTTGCGACACCGCTACTTGTAGTGGGAGTTTTTGGGAGCGACACGCTGTTGGAGAAGCAGAGAAAAGAATGTTGTGCTGCATCTGTATTGATTGAATGAACAAGGCTTAAATAGTCAGTACAAGAATTCAGAAATAACAAACTAAAGCAGCTCACATTTTCCACTAATAGAGGTGCCTAGCAACGTGGCAAAACAAACTCAAATAATGCTGCTAATTAATCAAATAAAATAGCTAACTTAATTGACTCAACAGACTCCTAAAATTAAGCTGATAAGCACAGAGAATTAGGCTGCAGTTGCTGACTTCTTTGACTCTGTAACATGGAACTGAAACGCTGAACTTGATCACTTTGCAACACCTCCCCTTGATCCAAGTGCACGTATGTCAACTTTTTCCATGAAGAACAAATGCTTGGCTGGTGCCAAGGCTGTGGTGAATAGATCTGCGTTTTGCTCATTCGTGCCACAAAACTTCAGAACAATTTTCTCTTCTGAAACCAGCTTTCTGATGTAATGGTGTTGAACCTCGATGTGTTTGGTTCTTGCGTGAAAAGCTGGGTTCTTAGTCATGGCAATTGCTGATCTATTGTCACACCATAACTCAACTGCACCTTCCTGTTCACAATTTAGATCTTTTAAAAGCTTCCTCAACCAGAGGGCTTGTCTTGCAGCAGCTCCAGAGGCAACATACTCAGCCTCTGATGAAGATAACGCCATAGTATCCTGTTTCTTCAAGCTCCAAGTTATTGCTCTGAGCCAAGACTAAAGACCGATCCAGAAGTGTTTTTTCTGTCGTCTAAGCAACCTGCCAATCACTGTCAGTAAACCCACTAACTTGAAGTCATCGACCTGCTCATATAAGATTCCATAGTTGATCGAACGTGCTACCTACTTCAGTATCCTTCTGGCAACGCCTAAGTTCTGCTTTGTCGAAGAATGCATATGTCTTGAAACCACACTCACACAATAGGCTATATCATGCCTTGTATGTGTGAGATAATTCACACCTCCAACTAAGCTCCTATATATATATATATCTTTTCATCGGCTTTTCCGGTTCCATCATCCTTTTGAAGCTTCTCGTTGACATTCATTGGAGTCTTGGTGTAGTGTTGCTTTCTATAGAGAATTTCTTGATCAAATCCTCAGCATACTTCTTTTGACACAGGAAAACTCCATCTTCTCCTTGCCTGACCTCCAGCCCAAGAAGTACTACAGCTCTCCTAAATCAGTCATCTCGAATTCTCCCATCATGGAGAGTTTAAACTCATTCAACAATTTTTGTGATGAGCTGAAATAAATAAAGTAATCTACGTATAAGCACACAACAATTAATTCACCCATACCTTCTTTTTTAATATATAAGGTTGGCTCGTTTTCACTTCTCTGAAACTGATTCTTCTGAAAGAAAGAATCAATTTTGCTATACCAAGCTCTTGGAGCTTGTTTTAGTCCATAAAGAGCATTCCTTAACTTGTATACCTTGCTCTCTTCTCCTTCCTTAGTAAAATCTTGTGGTTGCTCCACAAAGACTTCTTCTTGAAGCACCCCATTCAGGAAGGCCGATCTCACATCAAGATGAAAAATTTTCAGCTTCCACTGTGCAGCCAGAGCAAAACAATCCTCACCGTTTCGAACCTTGCAACCAGAGAGAATGTTTCTTCAAAGTCAATTCCCTCTCGCTGAGCATACCCTTGGCAACTAATCGTGCCTTATGCTTCACAATGCTGCCATCTATATTGTATATTGTTCTAAACACCCACTTTAATCCGATCGCACGTTTCCCTTGTGGAAGTTCCATTAGCTCCCAGGTTTCATTCCTCCTTATGGTGCTCATCTCTTCTTCCATAGTAGCTTGCCACTCACTTTTCTTCTTTTCTTCATTGAAGCTAGTTAGATCAGAGGAGATAAGTGCAAAATCGCAGTTTTCATAGATGTCTGCCAGATCTCTCAATCTGATCGGTGTGGAACCGTTTGACGAGTATGATGAATTTTGACTATAAGGACTTGAGGGGCTGCTTGGAGTTGCTTATGTGGAAGGTAAACTTGATAGATTATCATTGTTGACATCTGTTGCAGCATGCTCCTCTTTAGAACAATCAAATGTAACAGTTTTCTGCCTGCTGTCACTGCACTCCTTCTCCTCCCAATTCAGACCTGCATCTTCATTGAAAGTCACATTCCTACTAACAATGATCTTGCCAGTGGAGGGGTTATACAATCTGTAGGCTTTGAGTGAGTTGCATAACCAATAAACACACATTTTACTGCCTTATCATCAAGTTTTGATCTTAGATCAACATAAGCATAGGCAACACAACCGAAAGTTCTAAGATGTCTTACAGTAGGCTTCTTTTTCCTCCATGCTTTGAATGGTGTCGTATTCATGACTGCCTTAGTAGGAGAGACATTCAAGATGTAGACAGTAGTGGCTATGGCTTCACTCCAGAAAGTATTCAGCATTCCTCTTGCCTTGAGCATACATATCATCGTGCCATTTCAACCACTGTCCTATTCTTGCGTTCAGCCACTCCATTTTGCTCTGGGGTGTACGGTGTTGTAACCTCTCTCCTGATTCCTTGCTCATCACAAAACTTGGCAAATTCATGTGACATGAATTCCCCTCCAGGGTCAATTCTTAAGGCCTTCACACACAATCCTGATTGCTTCTCAACCATAATCTTAAAACTCTGGAAATTATCAAAAGCTTCTGATTTAGTTTTCAGAAAGTATACCTAGCTCATCCTACTATAGTCATCAGTTATGAGCAGGAAGTACTTACTGCCTCCAAGTGGCAATGCCTGCATTGGGACACACAGATCGGCATGAAGAAGTTCTAAACAAGTGCTTGCTCTCCACGCCTTGTCGGTTGGGAATGAACCTTTTGACTGCTTGCCGTAGACACAACTTTCACAAAATTCAAGCTCTCATATCTTGGGAAGTTGTTGATGTTATTTTGATCGGCAAACTCAGTTCAATACTGAAGCCCGTTTAGAGACTAGCCTGAAGTGAAGCTCGTCAGTCTTGAACTGACGAACAGAGAAGAAGATAGAATATTTAACAAGATTTTATCTAGCTGTTAAAGATAAAATCTTGAATGATAAACTCTCACACGGTCTCTGTATCTATATAAGGGGAAGGAAGTCTAGGTCATAGGGTGTGGATTTACGCAAAGAGAAAATAAGAAATACAATGTAATTTGCGAGTATAACAGTAAGGGTAAATTTAGAGAAAATCAGAGAGAGAGATAGCGAGATTATAGAGTCAATTCAGAGAGAGTTTTGCTGTTGATTTCGTTGTAAGTAACTTGAGTTCAGAACTCAAGTTACGTGTAAGTTATGTCAAGATAGTGTTCTTGACGTGAGGGTTGGTATTCGCATTACGTGATTGTGTAACCATTGTTATACGTGATTATAATAAAGGTTCGACCTTTATGCTATTCTGGTCTTCCCTTCTTTCTCCCTGTTCGTCCTCAGTTCTGAACTCAGACCATCGACACGTTCTGAGTTGCAGACTCAGCACCGACAAGTAGGTATCTTCAATTGGTATCAGAGCAAGGTAACCCTAGACGCAGAAGAAACTTCTTCAGGGTTGATCGTGATGAATTCCTACTATGTTAAGCCTCCAAAGCTGACAAAGTTCAACTACACCAGTTGGTGCGAACAGATGGAGGATCAATTAATCTCTATTGATCTGCAGTTATGGGACGTAGTGACTGAAGGTGACCTGAAGCCAACAATTGAGAAGGATGGCGTCACCAAAGAAAAACCAAGATCCAGTTGGAGTGAGAGCGATAATAAGTTGATAAGCAAGAACAGACAAGCTCGAAGGGTTATCATGTCATCATTATCAGATTCAGACCAACAGAAAGTCTTGGGCTTGCGCACTGCTAAAGAGGTTTGGGAATTTCTCAAAACCGCATATGCTGGAACAGATTCGGTTAAAAAGGCTAAGGGCAAACAGCTCAAGAGACTGCTTGATAACTTCAAGATGTTAGACTGTGAGACTATATCTGAAACACTTGAGAGATTTGACAAGATTTTGTGTGAGCTCAAAACTGTCGGGGTAGGTCTTGACAATGATGTGGTGAACGAAAGATTTCTAGATAGCCTTGGTAAAGACTGGCTAAATTTTACCACACTTTTGGAGTCCACAAAGGATTTATCCACGTTGTCTTTCGAAGAGCTGGGATCAGAACTGACGGTGTACGAAGGTAAGATGAGAGGTAACATTGTTACTCAAACTAAGGATCTGGCTCTAAACGCACGTGATACTACCACAATACCAGAAGATGAGGATTGTGACGTAGATGAGGAAATCACTAAGATTATGAACATAATACAGAGGCTGAGTAGTAGAAAACAAAGGTCAAGCCAACAGAGTAAGTCAACGAAGGGACAAAACACATGTTTTAGGTGTAACAAGCCTGGTCATGTTGTCAAGGATTGTCCTCTCCAGCAGAAGGAAAATTCTCAGAAGAAGATTAAGAAACACACAGATACAGCTGCAGCTGCATGGGGACAGGACATCTCAGATACAGACTCAGAACCCGGGGAGTGCGCGCAGATGTGTTTGACGGCAATTGCTCACGAAGATGATGACATCAATACTGAGTATAACGTAAAGGAGAAGGAAATCTGGAAGGATACTCTCGAGAAAGAAGAGATATTTATTCAGCTAACCTCTGCACTCTCTGAGATAAAATCCTTGAAGAATCAGTATGATACTGAGATTAAAGAACTCAGGGCTAAGGTGAAAAGTCTGAGTCAGTCTTCGACTGAAAGCAAAAATCGTGTCATTGAGAGTCTAGATAAGCCAAGGATTAACTTTGTTAGTCCTTTGGAAACTAGGATTCTTACTCTTCCTTGTTGGGCACAGGAAGAGATAAATTCTCTTTTGGATAGCAACAAATCGCTAAAAAGAGAATGCGAAACACTCTCAGACATGGTAGTCAAGGCAAATCGAAAGTTAGAACTTCAGACTCCTGCTAATCCAACTTGGTATACCGGGAAGGCGAATTTGAAGCAAATGATGCGGAATAATAACTCAGACAAATGCGGTTTGGGATATAAGTCTGAGACATTCTCTCAGTCTACGACTGAGAAGTTACAGACTGTAACTGCGAGACATCAGCCAAGATTACACTCATGCCGATATTGCCATCAGCTAGGACACAAGGTTAGATGGTGTCCCAAATTGTTGAAAAAACAATTGCGTGAAAAATCATCAAGGCAGAACTCATTCGAAATCAAAAGATCGCACACTAAAAGGTGGGTTCCTATCAATCACTTTAAGTCTGAGTCAACAACTGAGATCAAACAAGTTTGGGTACCAAAGTCAAGTCGGCCCTACCGGACTCGTCAAGAAGGCACTTCACCTCCTTCAGAATTATCATCTCCTTCCCAGTGATCTGACCATGACGCATCACTACCCCCAATCCATAAGGTTTATGAATTAATTCCTTTTTGATTTGGCAAAAGGGGGAAAGTGGTCTTGAACGCACTCTACAACTCAGGGGGAACATTCATCAGTTCAAGACTTACAGAGTTTACCAATTAGTCTTGAATGTATACAACGATTCAGGGGGAACATTCATCAGTTCAAGAAGTTCAAGACTTGCAGAGTTTGCCGCATCAAAAAGGGGGAAACTGTTGATGTTATTTTGATCGGCAAACTCAGTTCAATACTGAAGCCCGTTTAGAGACTAGCCTGAAGTGAAGCTCGTCAGTCTTGAACTGACGAACAGAGAAGAAGATAGAATATTTAACAAGATTTTATCTAGCTGTTAAAGATAAAATCTTGAATGATAAACTCTCACACGGTCTCTGTATCTATATAAGGGGAAGGAAGTCTAGGTCATAGGGTGTGGATTTACGCAAAGAGAAAATAAGAAATACAATGTAATTTGCGAGTATAACAGTAAGGGTAAATTTAGAGAAAATCAGAGAGAGAGATAGCGAGATTATAGAGTCAATTCAGAGAGAGTTTTGCTGTTGATTTCGTTGTAAGTAACTTGAGTTCAGAACTCAAGTTACGTGTAAGTTATGTCAAGATAGTGTTCTTGACGTGAGGGTTGGTATTCGCATTACGTGATTGTGTAACCATTGTTATACGTGATTATAATAAAGGTTCGACCTTTATGCTATTCTGGTCTTCCCTTCTTTCTCCCTGTTCGTCCTCAGTTCTGAACTCAGACCATCGACACGTTCTGAGTTGCAGACTCAGCACCGACAAGTAGGTATCTTCAGAAGTCCCTGCACCATCCCTTTCGAACACAACAATTTCAATCCTTGAACGTTCAGATGCCCGTACCGTAGATGCCAGCGCTTTGCATCATCATCTCCTTTTACTGTCAATGCCCTGCTCAAATTTCTTGATAAATCAAGCGGAAATATTATGTTCTTTCCCATAGGAATCCTTACAACAATCTCTTTAGCCTTGTCACAAGTCAAACAGACTTCATTCTCAAACTTCACAGAATAGCCAGATTGAAGAAGTTGCCCAACACTTAACAAATTATGGGCTAAGTCTGGAACATATTGTATATCACACAGGAGTTTAGTATTACCTAGCTCTGTGGTGATTGCAACAGTACCTTTGCCTTCCACTTCCAATTATTTTCCATCACCAATTTGGACCTTGCTCTTCTTTGTTTCATCCAGTTCCTTGAACATGGATCATTTGCTTGACATGTGGTTTGAACAGCCATGTCAATGTACCAGACACCTCCTATATCGCATCCTGATGTCTGTTGAGCAAGGAACAATTTTTCTTCATGTTTTACATAATTGGATTTCTGATCTTCTCTCTGTGCGTCTGCTTCCTTTTTCCAATAGTTGGCCTCTTTTTGTCCTAGTTTCTTGCAATGATAGCATTTGAAGGAGCTCTTGTTACCTTGAGAAGACTGGTCTCGGCCTTCACTACTTTGACCTCTTCCACAGCCCCTTCCTCTGAAGCCACCTCTGCCTCTGCCCGATCCTTGCTTACTTCTCTGATTGTCCGTGTGTTCAGACTTTGCTTGAAAGGCCTTCTCTTCTCCCTTGTCTACTCCTTTGCACATCCTCTCTTCATGTGCTTGCAGCGAGCCTTTCAATTCATCAAAGGTATAGGACTCCATGTCTTTGACTCCTCAATTGTTGTCACTACATGCTCATATCTCTTTCTGAGACTTCTCAGCACTTTGCTCACAAGTTGCTTTTCCTTGACTTCCTCACCCAAGGTTCTCATCTGGTGGACTGTGTCAGATATCCTTGATAGATATCCCTGCGCTGTCTCCTTCTCTTTCATTTGACAGGTTTCAAACTCTCTTCTCAGAGATTGCAACCTCACATTCCCACCTTCTTGCTACCCACATATTCAGTCTTAAGAATACACCATGCTTCTTTTGCTGTAGAAGTTGATGCTATGCGTGGAAATACCTCATCATCAAGGGCTAGTTGAATGATGAGGAGGGCCTTAGCATCTTTCTTTCTCTTCTCTCAAAGGGCTTGGTCTGGCTCCCTTGTTCCAGTGTCCTCAAATCCAACTTCAACTGTGCTCCCCAATTCTTGTGATCTGAAGAGGTGTCTTATTTTTAGACTCCAAAAATGATAGTTAACACCCTTGAAGATAGGCACCTGGTTGAGTGAATTTGTATTCCCGTTATTGTCCTGCATGAAATCACTTACGAGTTTGTGTTTCTCTTTGTGCTTAATCTCTCACACGAAAACACTAAAAAACCAACCCAAGACTTGCTCTCCAGCTCTGATACCACAATGTTGGAGAAGCAGAGAAAGAATGTTGTGCTGCATCTGTATTGATTGACAGAACAAAAACTTAAATAGTCAGTACATGAATTCCGAAATAACAACTAAAGCAGCTCACGTTTTCCACTAACAGAGGTGTCTAGCAACGTGGCAAATAAACAAACTCAAATAATGCTGCTAATTAATCAAATAAGATAGCTAACTTAATTGACTCAACAGACTCCTAAAATTAAGCTGATAAGCACAGAGAATTAGACTGCACTTGCTACTTCTTTGACTTTGTAACATGGGACTGAAACGGATAGTTGCTGAAGCTCTTTTGTGGTGGTGCATGGGACAGGTAATTAATTAATAATATTTGGCAGCATGCAAGTTGTCGAGGAAATTGACGTCTGCTATGTCGTTCTCTCTCTTGTCATTCCTTTTCTCTCAGTCCACCCTTGACGTCACTTATGGATAACTGGAAAACGATTAAAGCTTTATTCATTAATAAAAAACGTTTTCCCTCAAGAAAATAAGAATTACGTTTACTATTCTTTTCCGGTGGAGTGGAATTGTATGTACGTAGAGCCTATGATTGTACTCGTACTTGAAAACGAGTCGCACCAGTTGAACTAATTGTTCGCCTATTAATATGCTCGATCTGGATGTTCAAAATTAGTAAGCAATTGAAGTTGGTTGGTCTCCCATCTTTCTTCTCCCAACTTTCGGGAACACTCTTAATTGATTTCCACGGAATCAACTATACAACTAGTAGTATCCAAACAGCTATCCACAACCATGCCGATGTGCAATACTGTTGCATCCCCATCTCCCTATATTAAACATAAATTTTTAGGTTATGTAGCGAAGTGGCAGTCACTCGGAGTTCACGCAGCTGTAGAAAGGCATGGAAAGAAAATTGAAGCAAAAGCAACTGATCATAGTACTTTACGGATAACAGAGCCATCCAAGTTGCAAGAAGTATCATCATCAGTTACGGCTACGAAGATGGTTGAAGAGATGCAAGGAGAACAGGTAAGTATGGTAGATTTGGAGGAAAGTTCGTTCCTGAGACTCTGATAACTTGTCTCACCATACTTGAAGCCGAGTTCAACCTTGCCCTTCACGATACCCAGTTTCAGTTGGAGTTCTCATCTTCCGCCATTAGTGCGGGTATTGTTGTCCAACCGGGATCCATCTCCGGGACTTCCAATTCCTGGAATCTCATATGTCGGTTCCTGTTACTGTGTGATTGCTTCACAACTGCCAGAACGGGTTTCCCCGAGTATGAGAAGACTTTTCTTCTCTCTGGCGTCCTTTCCCAAGTTATACAGTGGGGTTTGCGGTGGGCGGGACTGGTATTGTAGGTATCCGGTACTCACCGGTAGTTCCTAACTAGCATATCTCTAATGCTAACACTCAGCCCTTAGCCCTAAGCTTCTAATTCCTAACTCGGTATTCCTAAACTCGGTATTTCCAGTCATCAGAGCGATACTTCGCTCTGATACCACTTTTTGTAACACCCCTACCATTAATACAATGATTACCGTCCAATCTCCTTACACATTAGATACACGCAGCGGATACATACTTACATACAGTGGGTGATACAATGCCGTTAGTCACCCACGTGACTAACAAGGCTACTACTTCTACATACAGCATCGGTCTGATGGACCGGAATCCCGAGTGCTACACATCTATAATACATAATCCATTCATCAATCAAATACAACAATGCTCCATTCAATACTTACTCCTCCACAATCCACACAATACAATATACTTAACCGAGTCTACTAGGATCCTTATACAATTATAATATCTCTCCCAAGTTCATACATTCTCACTAAGAGTCTACATTTACCCATTCCTCACAACTACTTACTTTCTAAGTACAAGGGTGTGCCGCCGGTCTCTTACCTTGACCACATCCGCTCCGGGTACCTGCACACTAAAAACGTTCCCCCTAGGGGGTCAGCTTTCGCTGCGCATGATAACCGCATACCCCGCGTACTAGTGAGAGTACGCCGACCACTTGGTCGAATACATGCAGTTAATTTTCATTCAAACATACATGCATACATGCTCTTATACACAATACAATAATACTTACGCAAGCATACATACATACAATTCATTACATACAAGGAATACGATATAACCATCCAATGCATACTTACCTCCTTCCGAATACACATACTCATTACATACACAAAGTACAGCTCTTGTTAGCTTCATTGGTCCACCCGGGTTAATCGGGTGGAAATTACTCTTTTACTCGTTACTTCATACATACGCATACATACTCATACTCATACTCATACTCATGCATACTTACTTACTCTTACTCTTACTCATGTTAAGTCGTCGGGACCTCCGGCCCTGGGGACTACTCCGTCCCACCTCCGGGATTTACTTGGTTCACCAGTCCAGGATGCTACCCACTTAAGGGATTTGGGCCGTGGACCAGCTTACGAACCAGGAATCGGATCCAACCTCTTGTGTCTCCTCACCCTCACGCGTGGCCGAAGCTATATCGGACTTCTACTCATTCCAGTTTGCTCACTTAAGTTAGGAGTTAGGTAGTTAGGAATTAGCAGAAGTCATTCATACAAGCCACATACACAATTACAATGCTCAATGCTCATTTATACAAGATACAATACAATACTTAAGTACAATACAAGACTCGAATACCATTCATCATCATTCATATATTTCATGAATTATACAAACTAGTGTTCAAGACAATAAATATCAAGAACAACATAAGTCAAGCACAGGTAAGTGCAATATAGTCCAATTCATGCATTTATCTTATTTAGGTGATCAAATAAGCACACAAATCGGGGTAACCAGATTAGGATACAGGGCATGAAGAAATCATACCTTTCACCGTTGTACTTGTATCCCAACGTTCCTCGGTGTTCACAAATCAAATCCTATGATATTCATACAATCGAATAATTAATCTAACTATCATTAATTTAATTCGATTATCCTTACGTTTCCTAATTCACACTTACTAAGTCTTTACATCCCTATACTTACATTTTATTTACTTACTTTTCATTACTTAACAATGGTATACTTACATATATATGCACATATGTATAGGGGGTATACATATATATATATACATAATTATTATTTAATTTAATTTACATTTTTTTTGTATGACTCGACCGACCTTACAAGTCCGGTCCCCAAGGTCGGTCGAAGTCAGTGGGGAATTACGCTGGAGAATTATAGGGCCGACCGACCTTGCAAGTCCGGTCCCAAGGTCGGTCCATTCCAGTGTGTTACCTGACGAAATTTTTAGCCCGACCGACCTTGCAAGTCCGGTCGCAAGGTCGGTCCATTCCAGTAACTTACAAGATGGAAAATTTTGAGTCGACCGACCTTGCAAGTCCGGTCGCAAGGTCGGTCCATTCCAGTAGGTTACAGACGGGAGAGTTTTCTGGTCCGACCGAACTTGCAAGTCCGGTCGCAAGTTCGGTCCATTCCAGAAGCTTTCCCGTCTTTGTAAATCTAGGCTCGACCGACCTTGCAAGTCCGGTCCCAAGGTCGGTCCGGCCCAGTATTTGCATTTTTATTTCTGTTTTCAGTTCTATCTTTCACCCATTACTTCCCCATTGTTCCTACACTTTTTCCCACATGTTTTACCACTAAATAAAACTCTTAATACACCTTAGTTCATCCATCAATTCCTTACTCATTCCTACATCACATACACAATTTCTCCTCGCTTCCTTCCCACACTTACATTAGTTTTCATCCCCCTTATGCTACAGATTTTCAGTTTACCATTTACCATTTATTACTCCCTCTACCAATGCCATTACTAGTATCAATCCATTACTTTACCTCCTAGACACATGTACTACCTATATCCAAGTCAAATCTCCATTTCCGAGGTTACTAACACTCACTCTTTTCCTTGTTTCTCCAATGCATTTCACATGCTTTTGCTACAGATTTTTACACACTCTACTCTCATACTACAACTACCACTTCATCACTACTTAACATACCTCCTCAATCCAATATACACCTTGGTTCTCCCATTCACCAAGTCATTCTTGAATACATAATTCCTACCAAAATTTCGCCATAGTCTCCCCTATAATTTTACACTCTCACCACATTGTTTTACCCACATAAATGATCCACACCACCTGTTATAATCAATATCAATATACCCATCTCTCATACACAAAATACCACACTAACCACATTAAATTCCTGCACTCAACCATTAATTCCCATCCATGTTTCAACAAGTTTTAAATGTCTTTTAAAGGTCCAAAATACTCATATTCTCCTACACATTACACTACTACTACATTACCATTTTCATTACTAATTTCAACTTCTAAAAATCTGTTACATACATATATATACAAAGTTACACAAAAGAGCATCCTTACCTTGTTTCTCCTTCTAGTTTTCTTTCTTCCTCTTGCTCCTTCCTTCTCTCTCTACCGGTTATAGTACTTCACCCAATCTATCATTATAACCCATACATACACACCATTTCAATACTAAAACTAACCCTAAACATTATTTAAGCTTTAATGTAGGTTTTAGGGTTTAGAATTTTCATTACCTTGCAAGGGTACAAGTGCTGTTTGGAATAGCTCAAGAATAACGTTTCCCACCTTCCAAGAGTGCCAAAATCGGCTGGGTACAAGAGGAACCAAACAAGGTTTTAGCTAGATTTTCGTTTTGCCCTTAAGGCTATAAAAAGATGGAGTTTTTAAGAATATTTTTACCTTAATAGAACAAGGAGAAGAAGGTGGTTCTAATGGTGGTCTTGAAGCTCCAAATGCTCCACACCCATGGAGATGAAATTTCTCCTTTTGAGTTTTGAAAAGATATAAATGTAGCTCTTGATGAGAGGATTCCAATGGTGTAGTTTTTATAATTTTTAGAGTAGGTTCAAGAGGGTTACAAGATGAGAGAAGATGGAGTTTGTGAGGGGGTCTTCAAAACTCCATGGAAATCGCATGGGGAAGAAGAAGGAAGAAAAGAGAGAGTGTGGGGTGGGGGTTCTAGTGAGAGGAAAGAATAGAGATAGGAGAGAGAGTGTGAGAGTGTGAGGTAGAATAAAGTAGGTTAGTTTACTTTATTAGTTTTGTTGTTTTGTAAATATGAGAGTGGGTGTGTGAGAGAGTGTGAGAGAGGGGGAGTCCCCATCGGAAACACACAGCACACACATATCACTTTTACTTTTTATTTTCAAAGTGGACACATAAGTTTGCGTTAATTTGTTTCTACCCCACAACTTCCCATTTTTGACAGTTTTTACTAATTTCTCATCTTATTGATTTTATTGGCCCTAAAGCTTCACTATTTATTAATGATTATTTAGTTGACCAAGATTGTTACGAGTCCATTTGACCCGCTTAAAGTCACGTTTTCCCGGTTACCTCGAAAAACGCGCTTTAAGGTGCGTTAGTGTTTTTAATCCATTTTAAGGATCCGTTTTATTCGGGATTTGTTCCCATATATCATTTAGGTCTTATTAAACCTTTAGAATCCATATAATACTCTAACCGAGGTCTCATACCTCCTATGGTTATTTAACGCTTATTTAGCGTTTTCCGCTTTTTAAGCGTTTCTTTATTTCTTTGGATTTATTTTTCCTTACTAGTATTAATTAGGTCCTTAAATACGTATTAGATTAATTTTATTCCCTATATTTAGTTCGGGGTATTTCAGATAAGATCATATCATATATGGTTCCTTGATGAACAATGTCGAAGGTAAATTGTATGGGATAAGTGTCACAGGCTACATGCCATATGACGGTCTAGCATTGGTAAAAGGTTGAAAGTCATCACTAGCTAGCCCAAATCTAACATTTCGAGGTCCTGGCGTAAAGTTAGGGTTGAGTTGATCATGATTTTTCCATGCTAAACCATCTGCCGGATGTCTTAACTCTTCATCGTTACTCCTACCAAGATGCCATTTCATAAGGGAGGCAGTCTCTACTGACATAAAAAGCACTGCAATCGAGGCTTTAGTGGAAAGTATCATAGTATCTTGATAGGAATTTTTTTCCCGTTTGCTTTCACCTTATTTTCCCCATTCTTATCATGCTTCCATCTTGAAGCTTTACAAAATTTTCATTTATCTAAATGGCTATCTTCCTTCCAAAACAAAATATAGTCATTCACCCATGCATCAAATCTTCTTATACGAAAACCCAAGATCTTTGATCATCTTTTTTACCTCATAGAAACAATCAGGCAAGGTTGACTCTTTTGGTAACAACTCTTCTTTCAACAATTTCAGTAACATTGTGAAAGAATGATTACTCCACTTCCCAACACTTTTAATGTGAAGCAATTGGACTAATGTGGATAGTTTAGTAATCATAGATCCCTCATAAAGAGGCACTCGAGAATCATTCAACAACCTCAAAAAAAAATTTCAGCTTCAGAATTAGGTTCCTCTTTGACGATATCATGCTCCGGAGATCCCATGTTTCCTAAATTTTCTTCAAAAGTAGAATATTGATGAAATCTGTCTTCTAAAGGCTGGTTTATCTCATTATCACAATCACCATGATCATCTTCGTTTCCACTGTTATGAGAACCCATATCATAGTCAAAACGCTGATTATCTTCAAATTTGCCATGATGCGACCATATATCATACCCTCTCATAATCCCCAATGTCATTAAGTGTGCCTTCACCATAGTACGATCTCTTGAATAACTATTAGTACATTTGACACATGGACATCTAATTTTGCTCCCATTGATATTCAGAATGCATAGTTTAAGAATTCCTCTACCCCTAATCCTTACGCTGGATTTTGAAATCGATTATAGACGAGGTCAATCCAATCCTTATTTGGTGTCATTCTCTAAAGTGATAATTAACACAACTAGAAATTTAGAGCAACAAAAAATAAAGTAATTAATGAGCATATAGAAGAACAATGTATTATATACATTAATTATGACATACTTTGCATCATTATTAAGTCAAGAATTAATAGGGTGAAGATTAGTACGTGAGAAATTGATGATGTGGAACGCGATATACCAAAATCAAAGGTGGAGACAATTCTCATATGATGATGAGACAGTGTGAAAGCAGTAGTTAGAGCTAGTGTAGACTGCCTGTATTGAAAAAATGTATTCAATATCAGTTTCAAAGAATATAATAACTACTACAAATAACAGCCAATCTATCCACAAAGAATCAAGAGAAAATTATTAAGTCAATAATTTAACAACTTCAAATATCTCTAACAAATCGGAATAAACACTGCACACCACATTAGTAATACATTAAGTCACAATGATTCAGTAGTTCTAAACATCTATTATTTTTTTTTAAATAAAAAATTTCACACTAAAAAACTTGTATAGAAACAAAACAACAATCGAATATGTAGAGTGTAACATTCAACACAAAATTCACATCTTATGTATGATGTCAACAGGTACGTAAACTATGTATGTATAACATTTCTTTGATCATGTACGTACGTGCTTCCCTTGTTCCAAATAATTAATCTATGATGTGTTCACTTATTTTTTGAAATAAAAGAAACACGCCTCCTTTAGTGGCCCTTTCAAATGTTGGCTTGAACACAATCCACAAACCAAGCAATATGATATCCCGGGCAAGTAATTAAGAAACAAAACAAACAAGGAATTGCTTGTTTCCTTGATTTTCTTTCCTTTCCGGTCTTATCATCAGAAGCAAAGCAACCAAATAGTACGTACACCTAACAAAGCATCCACACAACAAATACCCACATAATCATCTTTCCATTCCTCTTATCTTGCCTAATTTGATCCAAAAACCTACTCATGTCAAGGCTTCCCAGATCTTCTCAACAACAGCGGGCCTATAGTTTCACCCATCATCTATACTCTGTCCCTACTGCGATGGCTTGCTCTGCGTTGACCAAAAACGTTATTTTTAAAGAGGAAAATTTATTTTGGTCTACAAAGATATATAATTACGACAAAAACATACTACTATCCTAATTAGTTATTTAATTATGACTACATTAATTGTTTGGTCGTATATTTGGTCTCTAATGACCCATTTTTTGTAGTGAGAGCTATCTTCTCCTGGGGGCATACACCTCTCATTTGCTGGTCGACTCACCCCCATCCAAAATACCCTTTTTGGTATCATTGGATTCCGGGCTTCTTCTTTAGCCATCCCCAAAAAGTCTTCAAATGGATTGTCAAAAAGTTCTGCTCATTTCTTTGGGGAGGGGACACCGCAAGCAACCCAACCCCAAGTGGCCTAGAGGTCCGTCTGTTTTGACAAGAGGAAAGGCGGGCTCGAGCTTAAGGATATCCATAAATGGAACATGTGCTTCCTCCTCAAAACTATCTCGGCAATTATAAACAATTCCGATAGACTTTGGATCCAATGGATCCACAGCGTTCACTTGAGGGCCTCTAACATCTGGGACGTAATCCTTAGAGGAGATGACCCATGGATTTGAAAATCTATCATTAGGGCCAGGGAGTGGTGGACCACACAATGTGGCTCCCATTAGGACGTAGTGTTGCTCTTTCTAGCCTACCCTCTCCAAGTTGGAATCCTCTACCATGACCTTGTAACCCCTTCTCGGCAATTTCCCTAATTTAACATCTGTTGGATAATTGGGCGCTCCTTAAGGCCAATTTATTTTGTGGGTTGCTCTTAAAGATAGACTTAAAACATGTGATAAATTGCAATCCTGGGGCATTAGCCTTGCTAACCGATGCTGGCTCTGTGAGCACGCTCTAGAGACTAGTGGGCACCTTTTCTTTTTCTACATGTTTGCTCGCAGGATGTGGTGGACTACGTGTGATTGGCTGAGAATCAACACCAATAGGCTAAGCCTTCGAAGCTGCTCCCACTGGCTCTCCTATTACTGCAAAAGGAAAAGACCAAACGACCTTGTCAAACGGTTAGCCATTGCAAACTTCATCTGGACTGAAAGGTGCAAACGGGCCATGACTGGCCAATTCAGGGACCTCTCCCTCATCATCGCGGACGTCAAGGGTGCCATGAAGGCGGCAATCTTGACCAAACTCTCCCCCAATCGAGATAGAGCTTGGTTAGACAAGGTCCTCGACTCATAGGAGCTTGTGCTAGGCTTCTCCCTTCTTCCCTAAAATTTTGACTATTGTGTACCACGTGGCTCATAGCGAGCCACCTTTTGGATCTTGGTGCATTGCTCTGTGTTATGTATATCCTTGGTCATCTAATATATAGGGCTCCCTGTATCCACTTTTGTATAAACTCTTTATTCATTCAATATATATCTCATCTTTAAGTTAAAAAAAAAAAAAAAAATTGGCAGCATGCAAGTTGTCGAGGAAATTGACGTCTGCTATGTCGTTTCTCTCTCTGGTCTTTCCTTTTCTCTCAGTCCATCATTGACGACACTCATGGAAAACTTGAAAACGATTAAAGCTTTATTCATTAATAAAAACGTTTTCCCTCAAGAAAATAAGAATTACGTTTACTATTCTTTTCCGGTGGAGTGGAATTGTATGTACGTAGAGCCTATGATTGTACTCGTACTTGAAAACGAGTCGCACAGTTGAATTAATTGTTCGCCTATTAATACGCTTGATCAGGATGTTCAAAATCAGTAAGCAATTAAAGTTGGTTGGTCTCCATCTTTTTCTCCCAACTTTGGGGAACACTCTTAATTGATTTCCACGGAATCAACTATACAACTAGTAGTATCCAAACAGCTATCCACAACCATGCCGATGTGCAATACTGTTGCATCCCCATCTCCCTATATTAAACATAAATTTATAGGTTATGTAGCAAGGTGGCAGTCACTCGGAGTTCACGCAGCTGTAGAAAGGCATGGGAAGAAAATTGAAGCAAAAGCAACTGATCATAGTACTTTACGGATAACAGAGCCATCCAAGTTGCAAGAAGTATCATCATCAGTTACGGCTACGAAGATGGTTGAAGAGATGGCAAGGAGAACAGGTAAGTATGGTAGATTTGGAGGAAAGTTCGTTCCTGAGACTCTGATAACTTGTCTCACCATACTTGAAGCCGAGTTCAACCTTGCCCTTCACGATACCCAGTTTCAGGTTGTCTAGAATTCTCATTATGCACGTTTTTGCAGTATACACTGTGATTAATTATATTTCTTAGAGAAAATTCACGAGATACCCTGTTTTCTTTCGTAATTCACAATATACCCCTGTGATTTTCGTAATTCAACTTTAAACATGGTCCAAATTTGATGAAACTTAAAATGAACGATGCTAAAGTGTTATATTTAGTCCAATATCAAATTTGAAGTTTTTAAGCTCACATGTGACCTGTGGGAATCAATGAATATGTGACTGTTCATTAGGCCACAGATCACATGTGAGCTTAAAAAACTTCAAATTTGATATTGGACCAAAATATAACAATTTAACATCGTCCATGTAAAGTTTCATCAATTTTAGACGACATTTAAACATGTTTAAAGTTAAATTATTAAAATCACAGGACTATATTGTAAATTACCAAAGAAAACAGGGTATCTCGTGAATTTTCCCTATCTCTTATTATAGCTATATAATTCGGTTCAATTTACATGCAGCAAGAGCTATCAATAGCATTACGGGACTATGTCGGGAGGGAAACACCACTGTACTATGCTCGCCGGCTGAGTGATTACTACAAGAAGAAAAACGGTGGGGAGGGGCCAGATATCTACCTAAAGAGAGAAGATCTGAGTTATGGAGGAGCTCACAAGATAAACAATGCATCGCACAAGCGATGCTAGCCAAGCGTTTAGGGAAAAGAAGCATTATCGCCGCCACAGGGGCAGGCCAACACGGGGTAGCTACAGCCGCAGCATGTGCAAAGCTCGACTTGGATTGCACGGTTTTCATGGCTACTTCAGATATGGAGAGGCAACCTTCCAACGTGTATCTGATGGAGCTGTTAGGAGCTCAGGTAATGAGGCAATCTTCAGATATTTTTATTTTTGTCGTTTCCGGCTAGTGGCTATGTTGTGCTGTGTCGAAAAACAAAAAACTACCGACCGACAACATCCAACTGAAATTCTAGTATCTACCCTTTTAATTAAATTATAGGTCAAGCCCACAACCGGTAACTTTAAGGATGCAACCTCGGAAGCGATCCGGTCATGGATAGAGGATTTGGACAACAGCTACATCTTAATAGGCACGATGGTTGGACCACACCCATGTCCAATGATGGTCCGAGAATTCCAGTCCGTGATAGGGAAGGAAACAAGGCGACAACAGCGATGGAGAGATGGAACGGGAAACCAGATGTCCTATTAGCTTGTGTAGGGACCGGATCCAATGCTCTTGGACTGTTCCATGAATTTCTACAAGATGAAGATGTGAAATTGATCGGCGTTGAGGCTGCAGGATTGGGGTTAGACAGCGGGAAGCACTCAGCTACTCTAATGAAAGGAGAGGTGGGTGTTTACCATGGAGCCATGAGCTACTTGTTGCAGGACAAAGAAGGTCAAATCACTTCCCCACATTCTGTTGGTGTTGGGTCAGTTATCTTATCTTCTTCCTACATCTTTCCATTGAAATGTTGCCACACACAGAACTAGCTATGTTTGTTTAACTTAATTTAAGCTAAAATAACATACGATGAATCTCAACCTTTAATCGATTTCAGGCTGGAGTATCCAGCTGTAGCACCTGAGTTAAGCTACCTTAAGGAAATTGGACGAGCCAAGTTCTTTGCTGTCACAGACGAAGAGAGGCCATAAAAGGTAACCTAATTAGGCGAGACATCGCGCGACTTCAGTAGGAATATTTGAAGAATTTAATTAAATCAAGTGATAGTTAGCTTGCACTACGTACTTTAAATGATTGGTTTCTTTTGGCTTTGCTTGTAGCTTATAAGAGGCTGTAAACTAGAAGGAATTGTCCCAGCTCTTGAAGCTTCCCATGCTCTAGCTTATCTAGAGGTCCTCTGTCCAAAGTTGCCCAATGGAGCAAAGATTGTGGTAAATCTGAGCGGACGAGGGGATAAAGATTCCATGACTGTCTTCAAACACAACCTGGATCATCAGTGGAAGCATACCTAACTAACTTCATCTGTGACCAGCTTACACAACCTACTATAGAAGTTTCTGCATCTTAAACACTATCAGTGAAATGAGATAGAAGAGAAGTCAACAGACGTGATATCTAATGTTTTTTTTAGATAACTTGTAACTTACAAAAGCATAATAAAGGATATACAACCATACTCCAAAACCTGTAAGTGTGATTCAAAAGAAAAGGAACATCCTCCCATCTCTAACTTCAAAAAGATCCATCATATGATAGTTCAAACACTCACCAACACTAAAAAAATAAAGGAAAATTAACAATATGCCACGGTTTAGTTTGTAATTCACGATATATCCCTTTTTGGAAAGTTGTCCCCAATATGCCACGATTTAAGTTTGAAATTCAAAAAATGCTACTGTCTGGTAACTGACGTTAAATTCACCGTTAACCCTCTCTAGAAAATGACCAAAATGCCCCTCGTGAAAAGTTTGAGTGTTTTTAAAAAAAATTAATGGTACAACGACTATTTTTTTAAAACAACTTTAAAAGTACACAAAATACCCTTGTTTGGTTTTATAGTTTACAATATGCCACTATTTAAGTTTTGTAGTTTACAATATGTCATTGTTTGAGTTTTGATGTTCACAAATACTCTTGTTTGGTTTTATAGTTTACAATATGCCACTATTTAAGTTTTGTAGTTTACAATATGCCACTTTTTGAGTTTTGATGTTCACAAAATACCCATTTTCAAAAATAAAAGTCAATTTTAATTGGGAAAATTACATCGCCCACCCATGACGTTTGGCAAAATTACACAGCCCACCCACGAGGTTTCAAAAATTACTTTGCCCACCTATGTGGTTTCCATAATTTTACATCCAGCAACTTTTCTAATATTTGATCAACTTAAAAGATGGTTAAATGATATCCAAATTTGATGAAACTTTACATGGACGATATTAAAGTGTTATATTTTGGTAAAATGTGAAATCCAATATTTTTTAAGCTCATATATGATCCGTGGGACCCGATGAACGTGTCTCATGTTTCATTGGGTCCCACAGGTCATATATGACCTTAAAAAACTTTGGATTTGGCATTGAACAAAAATATAACACCTTAGCATCGTCCATGTAAAGTTTCATCAAATTGGGTATCATTTAACCATCTTTTAAGTTGATCAAAAAATAGAAAAGTTGCTGGATGTAAAATTGTGGAAACCACGTGGGTGGACAAAGTAATTTTTGAAACCTCGTGGGTGGGCTGTGTAATTTCGCCTAACGTCATGGGTGGGCGATGTAATTTTCCCATTTTAATTTCATAACAGAAGTAGGCATATCTTTTCTTAATGATAAATCTACCAAGTCCAGTGATAACCATCGCCTAAATCCTTTCTAAGCGCATCAAGTAACCAAAACGAGTCTTCTTGAGAGATTTCATGAATAGATCATAAAACATGGTATGGCTACCCACCAGAAAGGCAAGCTCCAACACAATTTGACATATTATGATACTAGTTAAAAACAATTTGACTGTGCTAGGAAAGAGACTCTTGAAATCCAACAAAGTAGCATCATGCGCATATAAGGAGCCAATATCGAAGTTGTAGACTTTGCAAAAAGCCTAGACCATAAGAAGGTCAATAGTGAAATTACAACTATTCCAAACCTTTCAGGCATAACGATCACCTCAGTCGAACAACTTAAAAAATTATTGAAGAAGACATCAAGGATCATATCAAGACATAAGCACAGGCTATCCACCAAAAAAATTAAGCTCCAATGTAGAATGACATGAATTGATGACGATAAATTTCACTTTAATAAAGGCTTTAACCAACCCATTGAAATCCACAAAAAGAAAGCCCTTCTAAGTCATATAGCTAACCTAAATCTTCCCCACAACATAAGACATGATCTAGATGAAGAGATCCTTACCAAGATGGAAAGCCAATGTCATTCGGATTGTCTTGATGCATGCCACATGCACCTTAGAGATTCGAACTAGTCTTCTGTTGTATACTAATCTAGTATGACCTTGACTATCTCTTAACAGACCAGCAATAACAAAATCTCCCTTCTGAATTCTGGAAAAGGTTGCAGTTGAGTGATCTGATGTTCCCAGTTTCTTGACAATTGATGATAGTAGAGCAATCGCCAAAAACAACCACATCAAGGAGGTCACACTCTCTCATAGCTGATAAACTGGGGAGGAATCGTCTCCTCCTCCGCTTCCTAATGACCATAGTGACAACAATGGCATAGACTCCACCACCACAACTGCCACCACCACAAATACCAAAGTAAAAACCAAATAATGAAGGATCAAAATTGGTATTTGGTTAACGAAAAGCGAGAATAGCTAGGTTGACGAATGAACATGAACAATCTTTATACTATGATTGATAAATTGTGGTTTATAAACTCTAGTACTCTGCTCTCTATAAATACAAATTTTACATACCACCTAGGGCGGGAAAAAACAGTTGTATATGGTAAAAAATATTTTAAATGAACCAAAGACAACTATTAAAAAACAGTTGTCAAAAGATTGAAAAATTGTTGTATAGTCTGTTAAAGACAACTATTCTTTAACAGTTGCCAAAAAATAGGGAAAACAGAAAGAAAAAAAAGTACTGAAGACAACTGTTAAAACAGTTGTGTTGGTGTCAAAAGTAGGAAATAAGTATGTCTATTACAACTATTATTAACAGTTCTTTTTGTATATCTACCACAACCGTTAATAACAGTTGTAATAGGCCCATTTACCAGATGTAGTTTGGATAGATAAGACAACTGTTATTTAACAGTTGTCTAATGCAATGTCTATCTAAGACAACTGGTTCTGTTACAACTGTTAATACCAGTTGTTTTTGACTTTTCAGTATGGAGAGCATGGAGGTGGTGTCATATTGTAATATGGAGACTGTCCACATGTCAACAAAACATTGGTGGAAAAAAATTAAAAGAAGAAAAAGAGAGAATAAGAGAAGTCACGTGTGGGTACAAAAGATGGGGAGCGGAATAGGAGAGAGAAATTGTATTTTTTTTCAAAATATTATAACTTACAAATTATAAGTGCAAAATTTTATAAAAAATATACCATTGTTCATCATTTTTCGTGCTCTTCAAAACAAGATGCATCATGGATATGTTTTGGTAAACTTAAATTTCATGTTTTTAGAAGGAGTATATATTACATATTTTTTAAGTGAATCATATTCATTAACAAACTGAATCTTCTTTAACAATAAATGAACCATATTGATTAACAAAATGAATGTTACCCCAAACACTCTAAAAACCGCATTTTTATGGGTTGTACCTAAACCACAAACCCCTAAAAATCTGTCGAATTAGTAACAACAATATAAAGTGTAGACTAATGCAAAAAGATTACCCTACCCCAAACACCCTAAAATCCACCATCGCATAAGTTTGTGGTAGGATTAACTTTTACTAGTATTAAAACAAAATATTCACTATTCTTAAACCTTTGATTCACCTTTAAAAAACCTTTGATTCACTTTTCTTAAACCTCTGTTTCATTTTTCTTGAGCCACTTATTCACTTTAGTTAACTATCTTTATTTACGAGAATCACTTTTGTTAAACCTCTAATTCACTTTTCTTAAACTCATGATTTACTGTATAAAAATCTCTGATTCACATTTCTTAAACCTCTTAATCACTTTAGTTAAACAATCTATGCTTACAAGATTCATTCTTATTACTTTGATTCACTTTATAACAACTAGTGATTCACTTTTAAAAAACCTTTGATTCACTTTTCTTAAACCTCTGATTCACACTAGTCAACAATCAGAATCACTTTAGTTAAACAATCTCTGTTTATGAGATTCACATTATTTAAATCTCTTATTCACTTTTAAGCAACTCTCTGATTCACTTTTTAACAACCTTTGATTCACTTTTTAACAATCTTTAATTCACTTTTTTTAAACTTAAGATTCACAATTAATCTTAAAAATATGCACATACAAAAAATTTAAAATTTGAAATTTATCAAAACGTATCAATGATGCATCTTGTTTTGAAGAGTATGAAAAATGATGAGCAATGGTATAATTTATTTATGTATGTACTTATATTTTGTAACTTATGACATTTTGAAAAAAAAACATTTTTCTCTCTCCTACTCACCTACTCCTCTCCCCTACCCCACGTGACTTCCCTCTTATTTCCCTCTCTTTTTTCTTTTTTCTTTTATTTCCCTCTAATAAAATACTGACATGCGGCACCATCTCCGTATTGTAATATGGAGCAATCTCCATCTTCGAAATCGCCTTGACTTTTTAACAGTTGTCTATAGCATTTTTTGTAGTATCAATCCAAGAGTCCTGCGAGAATACACGATTTAGAATTATCTTAACCACTATATTTAAGTTTGGGGTATTTCAGCATTAGTCGTTAAATAATTATGTTACCCCGATGTTAATGGAGATAGTTATAATGTTACCAGTTGTTCAAAGATTTTTAAGGAACATGTGATGGCACATTAGAGTGCACCTTCGGTGACAGGTATGGTTTTCTTGCAACCTGTGTCCTACCGGATTACACCGGCTGTATGCCAATGTGTTTTTCTGTGTGTTTGCCACCTTACAAGATAAAGCATGAAATGAGTTTACAGTAATTCATTATTGTGGCGTAACTAATTCCGATACCGCTTAACCTTATTTATGTGTTAAATAATAGTTAACCGACCTTAGGTTCACATAAGAGATCGGTATTCGGAATAAACGCCCCAACCCATGGGAACGTTCTAACTACGGCTATCCGTGCGTTATTGTATGTTGTGACAATGTGTGATGTATGTGACTTGTTTAATGTGTTGTTGATGTTGGATACTGTTATCCGTGTGTGTTGAAATGGGATATGATTTCCCTTAGGTGTCTAACCGAGTTAGTAACACTATGTGATGTATGTATGTGATAAGTTCCATAAGGGGACCTCTAACTAATAAGTAAGTATGTTATGTATGGAGAGGAATCCGGGTATCCCGGTCGCGCGTATTGTTTGGGGAGTTAATATATATGTGAATTAACTCCCATCCTGTTATGTTAGGGTTGTTTTCCTTCATTGGATTTCGACCTCCCACTAGCTTAGCCAAAGCTTACCTACCCGACCTCCACATCGGGCTAGGAGGGAAATTATGTATAATGTTGGTAGGGTGTTGAAGCTTAAGTTCGCTTCGACTCCTCTTTGTTATGTTACGGTTGTTCTTCCTCCTTGAATTACAACCACCCACAAGCTAACCAAGGCTTACCTAACTCATCACTATTGGGAGTAGGGGGAAATTGTGTATGTTGTGTACGGTCCTATATGAGGCCGCCACTCAAGTAAAGAAAATGTATGTAGTGGTGCTCGGGCTTATATCACCCCGGCACTCCCTAAGTGAAGTTCATGTACTCTAAGAAGTGAAGTGTGTTGTTATGTTGAGTGTGCTAACCTTGTGTCTGTATTCTATTAATGATGTTGCTTATAAACATGATATGTGTGTGAGTTTGTGCATGTTTGAAATAAATCAACCGCACGCTAAGACGACAAATAGTTTGTGCGTGGCCCGGTAGCATGCGGGCTGCGGGATTACCATACCAGCAAAGGTGCTGACCCCCTTTGGGGGCTCCATACTTTTTCAGGTACAAGGAACTGGAAGCCGTTCGAGAGTAGGACGGGGTAGTGTTCGTATGTGGTAGTCATGAGAATTGTGGATGTATTATAGGTGTAGTAAGACCGAAAATGTATCGGCGTTAGTTGGTAATTACTCGGTACAGCTGTAATGTAAGTGTATAATGATTGTTGGACATGGAACGGATTTTGTGTAGTTGCTCGGGAGTTTAGTCCATCAGACCGGTACAATGTATGTATGTTAGCCTTGTTAGCCACGTAGGTGCTAACGGCATGTAACACCAAGGAGTTTAAGTTATGTTGTGAGTTGTGATTTCCACTGCAAGGTGTTGTTAAGTGTATTGTTAGTAGTTGGGGTGTTATATTCTCTCACACACCACTAGCCAGCTAGGATAACAAACTAAAGCGTAAAGCATAAAGTAAATAACGTAACTAACAACTCAGCGTAAGGATAATATCTCCCAGCCAGCTCACTTCTCTCTCCTCTTATAGACTTGGCCGAAATATTTATCAACTAGCTGAGGCGCATCACAAAGCCTCACAATTTCTACCACAATACAATACAAATAGATAGTAATACCACATTCGCATTGAGCATATTAACACATAATGTTTCATTTGTCCAACTTCTTCTCATCTATTACATTTAGTTTAGCCTATAAGCAATCCCATTAGTAGAAATAAGGCCTAACAAGTTGATATTCAGAACTACCATTGATTTTCTTATGACTGTAATCGATCGAGAGATGAAGGACATAGATTTTTTGGTTCAACAGAAGAAACAGTTTGTTACTGTCGTGCTTCAAAAGCAAGAGACAAAGAGAAGGAGGAAGACAATAAAACATGAACAAAGCCGATATGGTGCAATTGACATGAGAATAGTGCCAACAAGGTGGCAGGGGCGGACGGAGAGGGGGTTAGGAGGGCTCTAGCCCCCCTGAAAATTTTGAAAATTTGTCAAATTACTCTTATAAATTTTTAAAAAATACAACATAATATAAAGTTTTAAAGAAAATTAGTGTCAAAATTTTTTTTAGCCCCCCTAAATAATTTCTGGGTGTCAAAAAATTTTTAACCCCCTAAACAAGATTTTTGGATCCGCCACTAAGTGACACCCACCTACCTAAACATCTGAATCAAATATAGCATAAACTAGTGCTAGTTTCAGTGGAAAAGACTGCCACTAAGACAAGTGTTAGACAAACACCCAAAAAAAGTTTGCTCCTTCAACTCTAGACAGCCCACCAAGACTTCACTATAACCGAAAATATATTTTGGTGCACCACCTTTTATATGTATTTGTGGGGAAGGTAGTATTTCAAATATGAATGAACCACATCTTATTTGCAAAGGCATCCGCAGTCCCATCAAATTATTAATTGAAGGCGACTGTCTCAAACAGGGTCGTAAATAGAGTAAAGAACGGTTAGATGTGCATATTAGTCATTGAATTCAGAATGAATAAGGGGGATAAAATAAAAGAGGTGGGACGATTAGAAACGATTGCAAAGTGAATGTTTCATAAGCTGCATCTCTTCTTGAATGGTTTTAAGTTTTTGTCATTGGCGTTGGCAGATAGAAAATGTTATGTGGGCGAAAGTAAGATATGGAAGTTGATTATATTAATAATCGCCCAACCTCGGAGGAAAGCTGAAGAGTGAAAGCCATCGGCTGAATACATTATTTCTGGTTTTATCTACAGAGGTTTAAAGTCTTCATGGGGTTGGTTCTTGAACTATTAAAAGGAAACTTTACTTGCTTCAAAAAAGATATATGAATGAACCAAACAATAATGTGGCAGAAACACATCCAAGGGTACTTTAATATCAACATGAATGACTGACCAATCAGCTCAGCTGGCTATCAGCAACGAGCACATGGTAGCAACTACTGCTACAGCTCAAACTAGAAGCGACTGCCACGAACTCAAATGCTTACCAATTGAGAAATATAAAGAGTATATATATATATATGTAAACCGAGAGTATAATATATATATATAGAGAGAGACAACTGGCTATCAGCTCTCGAGAATTACTGAATAAGAAGCTCACTTTGTTATTTATTTTTTCAGAACTGCCAGTAGTAATATATTTACTTCTTTCTCCATGGATGAAGTTGGTTTTGTTAAAACCACGGAGACACCCATTAAATCAGTCTGTTTGGTAGTAAAATGGAGAATTGTTCAAACTCCAAGAGTTAAGATCTGATTACACACTGACAGACTAATGTGCAGTGCACTAGGTTCACTAAAGCGGACAACATAAATGTTTCCGTTCAATTTTTTTATATTCTCTCTCATTTATGCAGACATTGCGTCCGGTAGGGTGTTTTGTGGTTGTTTTGATCTGGCTGTTTTGTGACTGTTTTATATGTGGCAAATATATTATTAGAGTAGAACGTGGGACCCATGTGGGGACCACTCTCAAAACAGCCAAAGAAAGGCGTTCACCGAACACAGCCATAAACACCTACAAGCTCTGGCTCCAAATTAGAATTTTGAAACGACAATTATGAGAGTTTAACTAAGAGCGTGTGAAATGAGATTGAACAATCACCTGAAATCGTAGCCGCGGGGCCAGCAATTACCAACAGTAATCCAGATAAGGATTGGGGTGCGGGGCTCAGATTTCACCTAGTTCTGACCGAATTTCAACACGCCCGAACAACACCTAACATAGTACCCGATAGTGACCGTAAGCCGCCTCAAAATATCAGAGCACTCGACAGCGGCCACGAGGGACAGGATAGATGAGAAGGAAAGAGTAATTCAACCGAGCTCAGGCCAGAAATTTTCACTAAAGAAGATGCATTCACACTTGGCTCGACATGTTCTCGTTCAATTAATAATACAATCTAGTATGTATCGAATTCTGACGTGATTTGCAACAGAATTTTGGTTAGACCAGTACGAGCATTCAAAATAATAAAAAGATAACTACAGAAATTGGGGAAAAAAATTAGGTTAGAAGCTATACTTTCATCAGAGAAATATCTGAGCTTTTTCTTCATCAATCTTACATTAGAGCTGGCGCAGGAGTACTAGGAAATTTGTAGGGAAAATTTACGATTTGTTTTCTTATCTAATTCACAATATAACCTCTATGGTTTTTTGTAATTCAACTTTAAACATGTTTAAATGTTGTCCAAAATTGATGAAACTTTACATGGACGATGCTAAAGTGTTATATTTTGGTCCAATTCCAAATTTGAAGTTTTTTAAGCTCACATGTGACCTGTGGGACCCAATGAATATGTGGCATGTTATTGGGTCCCACGGGTCACATGTGAGCTTAAAAAACTTCATACTTAATATTGGACACAAATATAACACTTTATCATCATCCATGTAAAGTTTCATCAATTTTGGACAACATTTAAGCACATTTAAAGTTGAATTACGTAAAACACAGGGATATATTGTGAATTATGAAAGAAACAGGGGTATATCGTGAATTTTCCCAAATTTTAAGGATGAATGAAGCAGAATGTTTACAGACTATTAATGTCGATGTAAAGAGAATGTCAAGACGAAGAAGACGACGTGTGAACTAAGGAAATTGTTCAGTAAGTTAGAAAGAAAAATGTAGTAGCTTTACTCACTTAATTAAAATTTTTATAAAAATTATATAACATATATACTGAGAATTTATTTGTTTTTAATCTTTAAAATAAATCTATATTAATAGTTGTGATAAAAAGTCACTAAAACTGAATAATATCACTAAAAAGAATTAAAAAAGAAAGGGATTATGTGAATCAAAAAGTCTTTTTGGTTCTAATACGAAAATGAAATAGAGTTCTCAATACTGTGGAGTTATAAATAATATATATTTATATTTATATAAATTATGTATACCATATAATTACATTTATATAAATTAGGTTGCATATATTTATATAAGATTATATAATATTATTTAGCAAGAAAATATGTATATTATTTTTATAGTATTTAAATTACAAATAAAATGTTTAAAAAATATTAACTATTATTTATATAAATGATACTATTATATGTAAATTTATATAAATTATATATAATATATATTAATATTTTTAAGTTTATTAATAATATATTAATACTTCTGAATTTATAGGATTTAATAATAAATAATATTTATATATAGTATTCCTTAATTTATTCAAATATAAATCATATATATTAACATTGATATAAATTATACATATGTATTTAAACTTCAAATAAAATAATTATAAAAATTATAATATTTTATATAGAAACTGCAAATTTGATTATAAACAGATAAAAATAGTAAGAAGAAGGATAACCTATTTTTATATAATATTAATTTATAATACATTTGGAGGCGGTTCTACAAAAAGAAAGAAAAACCGCCTCCATTGACTCTGTCGGATAAAGACGAATCTTTAGTGGCGGTTTCTAACAGAAGCCGCCTCTATAGACATATATACAAAAATACAGGCACTGTATGAGAAACCGTCTCAAAAGACATGTATATAAAAATACAGACGCTGTTTTAGAGGCGGTTTCTACGAGCAACCGCCTCTAAGACTCACATTAAAAAAAAAGGACTACTTTAGAGGCAGTTTTTTTAAGGAACCGCCTCCAAAGATATATTTGGAAGCATAAAATGACTTATAGAGGCAGTTTCTTCAATAACCGCCTCTAAATGGGTGCCTCTAAAGGCCTTTTTTATACTAGTGGGCCTCACTCAAGTGTCGAATCCCCAGTCAGCCTTGGCCGTTCAGTTTCCCCCTCAATGCTCCGGATCCAACCGGATCAATTGGTAACGTGCTAAACTTTCGCGGCAGACCTCGAAACCTCCGCTGCAGGAGATACGACGGTTGAGCATAGAAAGATGGGGAATTGAAGGCTGCACATGGTAAGATGGGACAAGGCATAAGCCTTCAACTGAGCAAGATGCAAGTTTCTACGAGACCAGACACGAGCCACAACATCTAGCACGGGCAACATTCCTCAAGGGCATATGAATTCAAAATATGATAGTGGTAAAGCTTTCGGTAGGAGTATTGGAAGCAAGTCTGGAATTTCACTCCCTTATGAAGCTTTCGGTATGAATATTGGAAGCATTTATGGAATTTCTCTCCTGGTAGTAAGAATACGAAAAGGAGGCCAGGGAACTTCTCTTCGGCTTTGTGCAGAGGACATGTGAAGCACCAGTGCAACATTGCTTGAAGACAACCATGTGTACAACAACAATAAAAATAAAGTCACTGGGCTATAAGCTACCGGTAGCAGCATTGGCCCAGTAGAAAACGAGGTTTTTTTGGTGCCTGGGTAAAAATTTACCGGAAGATTATTACCATGAGGTATCACTTGAAGTTTGTACATTTTCATTTGGCAAGGTATTGTACAGTATTCGCGATCAAACTCTTGGTAGAAGAGTCAGTACCGGGCGCCACCAAGAATGAAGCTCGATAGTGTCATCAACCGATGCAAAATCCTTATGGTCAGAGCCCCATTAGAAGTATCTCCCGGGAGTCCCAGGGATCCGGAAGGTGAGGCCCGGTCAATGTATATCCAGCGTCGACGAGAAAAATGAGTTGCCCGGACTCAACTAAGCTGGTGGCCAGATTCTCCTCCGATACGAACGGACCCGTGTGGTTATATGCAAAAATGTGACAAAAATGTGAGGAGACCACATTGATGCAAAATAAAGTAGTCGCACAACATCAAATAATCGCAGTAGATTGCAAGACATGTTAGGCGGAGCTACAACAGGAGGAGTATAATGCCCATCGCCTAGATCCTACCGGTAGGACGGTGGACCTACCGAGAGCCAGATACCGGAGGAGTATCACCTAAGTATCGGGCTGATAATTGATGGTAATTGGTCTTACCGGAAACACTATCGTATTTCACACCTATTCTTCACCGGTAGCAGCTTGTCATTTTGACCAGTGGCAACCTATCGTCCTCACCGGCGACAATCTAGTCAATCCTACCGGTAATATCATTCCACCGGTAATATCATTCCACCGGTAATATCATTCCACCGGTAATATCATCACCGATAAAAGCGAGGTATCCAGTTTTAAAACATTTCATTACGAATATTCTTTTGTCACTGGAAAAACTTACTTACAAAACTTTTTTTACTAGGGGATTGATCACCCTCTAGTAATGATATGTAAAGTTTTCAAACAAATAGAAAAATTGTAAAAATCATATTTTGACTTACTCAAAACCTAAGACCAGAGAGTCTTGAAAAAGAAAAGGAAGGCAAAGATTGTAATCGACGATCTCACCATCAATATGATGGTAGAGTGTATATTCGACGATCTCACCGTTAGTATGGCGTAGAGTGTATGTATTCGACGATCTCACTGTTAGTATGGCAGTAGAGTGTATATTCGACGATCTCACAGTTGTTATGATGGTAGAGTGATAAATCGACGATCTCACCATCCGTACAATGGTAGAGTGTATTATGAAGGCAATATCCCATTATTATTATCTTGGACTTCTTGAGATTTATTATGGCTTTCTGGAATTATTATGGCCTTCTGGAATTATTAAGGTCTTCGGGAATTATTATGGTCCTTCGGAATTCCAGATCTTAAGATTTCTTGTCATGACATGGTTGAGGATCGGGGACCTTTGTCTGAAGTACAATTGGGACTTCAGCGCTCCCGGAACCTGTGGGACTTCTCTGTGACCGGAAGACATGGTATTTTGCTTACTGGAAAGCTCTTATGTAAGCCAAAATTTTTAAGTTCATTTCCTTTTTCACGCAAAAGAAAAAGAAATTGGCGGACTAGGAGATATATAGAAGAAAAGAAAAGAGTACAAGGTGTAAATTTAATCTTCTTTTTATAAGTTCTACTTTTTTAGTGCTAAAAAGTAGAACTTGTGGAACTGATGTAATGATATAAAATATACCATGGCTAAAGGGCCATTGTGGCTACCTGAAGGATTTCTCCACACAGTTGTTGCAGAAGGTTGTTCGATCTCACGAATCGGTTCACATTCAAGTTGTTGTGATATTCCATCTAGTGGGCTACAATTCTTGCATTACTCTCCTGATACTCCTTAATGTCCATCATAAGGGTCTCATGCCTAGCCGAACTTGCCTTGCAATCCAATAAGATATCTATCATGATGTAACACCCCTACCGCTAATACCGTCATTACCGTCCAATCTCCTTATGCATTCGTACTCACGCAGCGGATACATTCATACTCAACGCGGGTGGTACAATGCCGTTAGCCACCCACGTGACTAACAAGGCTACTAATACATACAGCATCGGTCTGATGGACCGGAATATCCGAGTACTACTCAAATACAATACATACTCCCATCACTTACTGAGTACTACAATACTTCATTCAATACAATACTCCATTCAATACAATACTCCATTCAATACAAAACTCCATACTTCAGTACAAGATAATACACTACACATACCGAGTTTACTGAGTTCCAAATACAAATACGATACCTCTTCAATTCCACGCATACTCATAAGAGTCTATCCACTACCCGTTCCTCACAGCTACATACTTGCAACTTACGTAATAGTGTACCCCTTGGTACACTTCTACAGGCAAGGCTACAAGCCTTATACCATTTACTACAATCTAACTTCATTCCTAGTAATCTAGGCATGTCCACCGGTCTCTTCTCTGACTAGGTCTGCTTCGGGTACCTGCACACTAAAAACGTTCCCCCTAGGGGGTCAGCTTACGCTGAATATGATAACCGCATACCCCGCGTACTAGCGAGGGTACGCCGACCATTTGGTCGAATACATGCAATTCATTTTGCAATACATGCATACATACATACATACTTACATGCTTTAATTCACGATACTGCAATACTACACAAGGTATACATACATACGCACAGTACAATACATGCTTGGAAGACAATACAAGTCAACCAATGCTTACTTACCATCTTCCAGAATACACATACACAATACATACTCATTACATACTCAATACGCAATACGGAGATACAATTCTCCAATACATAAAGGTCCAGTTAGCTTCATTACACACCCGGGTTAATCGGGTGTTCAATACTTTTTGCTCCAGGTCAATGACTTACAATAGTCAAGACCAATACACATGCAATACTTACTTCTTAGATACTTTACTTCCAGTTAAGTCGGTACGACCTCCGGGCAGGGATTACTACGTCCCACCACCGGGCTTTAGGGTGGCCCACTAATCCAGGATGCTACCCATTCAAGGGATTTGGTCCATGGAAGAGATTATAGCCAGGATTCGGATCCAAACTCTTGTGTTTCCTTATCCTCACGCGTGGCCGAAACTATATCGGACTTCTACTCATTCCAATTTACTCATTACTCAAGTTAGGAGTTGGGTTGTTAGGAATTAGTAGAAGTCAGTACTTCACTTCCATACATACATACAATACACAAGTACACAATACTTACATATACTTCTCATTTCCATTCATTCATTTCATGAATTATACAACTAATTGTTCAAGAAGATACAACAAGAACAAAATAGTTCAAACACAGTTAAGTGCAATATAAGTCCGATTCGTGCATTTATCTTATTGGTGATCACATAAGCACACAAATCGGGGTAACCAAGTTAGGATACAGGGCATGAAGAAATCATACCGTTCACCGTCGTATACGTACTACCGGGTTCCTTCGAGGATCAACTATTCGATTCCTATACATACATGAAGTTGTATGATCAATACCAACTTACTCTTCCATTAGTACTCCTAATGTATACTTACTACTCCTTTACATTCACACTTGGTTATAAAATCCTTCTTTTCCTTACTACTTCTTAAACTTGCTTTCTTACACATTTACTTACTTCCTTCCCTTTACTACTTCATTTGTAATGTACTACCACATATATATGCATATATTTGTATAGGCATATATATATACATATGATAACTATAATCTTATAATAAAACATTTTTTTTTCGTTTTGACTCGACCGAACTTGCAAGTCCGGTCGCAAGTTCGGTCCAAGTCAGTAGGCTACATCGTGTGAAAATTCAAGGGCCGACCGACCTTGCAAGTCCGGTCCCAAGGTCGGTCCATTCCAGTAAGTTTCCTTCGTGAGAATTTTAGCCCGACCGACCTTGCAAGTCCGGTCACAAGGTCGGTCCATTCCAGTAGCTTGCATTACGAGAATTTTTTTGGCCAACCGAACTTGCAAGTCCGGTCGCAAGTTCGGTCCATTCCAGAAGGTTTCTGACGGGAGAAATTTCTGGTCCGACCGAACTTGCAAGTCCGGTCGCAAGGTCGGTCGATTCCAGAAGGTTTCCCGTCTTGTAAATCTGGGCTCGACCGACCTTGCAAGTTCGGTCATAAGGTCGGTCCGGCCCAGTACTTCAGTTTTAAAATCTATTTTAAGTTGGTTTCTTTACCCATTGTTTCCCCAATCTTTACCAACACTTTCCCACATGATTTAGCACTAATTAAGCCCTCTAAATCACCTTGGTTCATCCACCAAACTTACTACTCAATTCCTACATTCACCTACACATTTTTCCTCACTTCTTCAACACTTGCATCAGTTTTCATCCTACAATGCAACAGATTTTTGTTCCTACTTCTACCATTTATTACTCCTACTTCCAATACCATTACTAGCTTCCCAAATACATTTCCAAGCAAATGCAATATCCATACCCAAGTCCAACACTCTTTTTACCAATTCTTGCACATTAAATTCTCCTAACTTCTCCAATGCATTCTTACACACTTTGCTACAGATTTTACACTTCTTATTTCTCATACTACATTTACCATTCCATGGCCATTAACATCCCTACTATCCCCAATACATACCTTGGTTCTCCCATTCACCAAGTCATCCATTAATGCACAATTCCTACTAAAATTTCGCCATAGTTCACTTACTTTTCTTACTTATCCACATACACACTTTTCATCAAATTCATTCCTAATCTAGCCACACCCATACACGGGTCCTACCAGCACACAAGTCAATATCAATACTCCAATACTTCCATCAAACAACAATGCCAATACAAATACACAATACTTGGCTCTAAGGCCTACAGTCTACATACTTACTCCCAAATACTCAATCTTCATAACTTCAATACCAATACAATGTTTGGGTTCTTTAAGTTGGTTTACCCATTCCCATTACTCCAATGCACTAGAATTTAGCATTAGGAAAGAGCTCTTACCTTGAGCTTATAATTCCTTCTTTCTTTCCAACTCTCCTCCTTCTTTCTTTCTTGCCCAAAATCGGTTATGTGGGGAATGGAGTTGCCAAACTCCATTCCCATCACCCAATGAACACAAACACAACTGAAATCAACATACTAACCCTCATAATAATGCTAATTCATTGAAATGTTTAAAGCAAGATTTCTAGGGTTTACCTTTGGAGAGTTTTAGGAGGGGTTTTAGCCCTTAGTTCAAGAAGGTGATTCCACCACCATTGCAAGGTTGATATTATGCTCAAAAGAGAGAGAGAAAGCAAGGCATTACAATGGGCAAAATCGGTTATGAAACAAGATGGAGAAAACATGAGTCTTTCATGTAGATTTTTACCTTGATGGAGAGAGGGAACCCCAAGCTACACATTGATGCTATTTTCTTCACCAATGGGGTATACCCACGAAAATGAACTTCATCATTTTGGAATTTTAAAAAGAGGGAAGTGTAGAGGATGATGAGGGGAGCAAGAATATGTATTTATTTTCGCATTTGGGGCTCACATGGAGATGGAGCATGGAGTCAAAGTGGAGAAGCCATTGGAGCTTCTTGGAGCTTCAAAAATCGCCCAGCATAGGAGGGAGAAGAGAGAGAAATCGATGGGGATAAGGAAGAAGAGAGAGATGAGGGAAATGAGAGAGTGAGGTGAGAGAGTGTTTTATTTGCTTTTGCTTTATTGTTGTCCTTTAGCATATTAGAGAAATAAAGAGAGTGTGAGGGAAAGGGGCTACCGATCACACACACACACTCACTCAAATTTTTTGCTTTTTATTTACAAAAGTGGACACACAAGTTTTCTTTTATTACAATGTCACCCCACTACTTCCCGGTTGTTAAAGTTTTTACTAACCGGAACCCGTTTTCCGGAATTCACTCGTCTAATTATTTTTATTGACTATTAAGCTTTCATACATGCTTAATAATTGTTATTTAATGATTTATAATTTTTACGGGTCCGTTTGACCACTTAAAGTCACGTTTTCGGGTTTTTCTCGAAAAACGTGCTCTAAAGCTCTGTTAGCGTTTTAATACGTTATTTGGATCCGTTTTCTTCGGGAGTTGTTCCCATATATTATTTAGGTCTTACTAAACCCTTAGAATCCATATAATACGCTAACCGAGGTCTCATACCTCCTATGGTTATTTAACGCTTATTTAGCGTTTTCCGCTTTTAAACGTTTATTTATTTCTTTTGGATTTATTTTTCCTTACCAATATTACTCTAGCATTATTAGGCTCTTAAATACGGATTAGAATTATCTTAATCACTATATTTAAGTTTGGGGTATTTCACATGACGTCCTCTAAACTAGAAGAATTTACTGCAAAATGAGACCTCTCATGGTTCCCTCCACATGACTCGCATGACCATCCTCAAAGAAACCAAACGATAAAAAATCTCTAATAGCATCCTTTAATCCGGAAGTGAACGGACAGTAAACACGCTCATGGTCTCCTCCAAACCATTCACATACGACCTATTGGTTGTAATATCCTGGTCAACCTCCTGGCGGATTGTAATATCCAGCCATCAGATCAAAGTACCTCGAAAGAAAAAGAAAAAGAAATTATATACATGAAAAATAAAAAAAATGTACATGAAAATAAAATAAAAAAAACAAAAGAGAATGATGTGAGGTGGACATTAGGATCTTCCTGAGTAGCTGGGTAGAGCATGCTTGAACAAGTCGAAGAAACGATGTGAGGCGGACATTAGGATCTTCCATGATTGTCCCACCGAATTAGGGCATGTTCAAGACCATAGTGATGTAGTGGGTCAAGTGCCATTCCGTGCCAGCCTAGAGAGCATGAATTACAATCGGGTTGTTAGTCCATCCACGCTTGGATGAGCATAATTCTTTAAAAGCCTATCCTTATCAACAACGCCACTCCTATTTATATCTTTTTTTGAAACAACTGAATCATCTGGTGATGCCTCAAACAAATATCATCTTTATTAACTGGCTAGTGAACTTCCTCCTCTTCTATTGGACCTTGATTCAATATTGTCTTAGAACAGTTACCATGATTCTAGCACCTATTTAATTTGCATCATTAAGCACAAGTTCCCCCGAAGTTGTAATGAAATCTATCATAGAATCACTTTGATAAATTACATTGAATTAGTTCCTTGGTCTAGGCTTATATCTAAGAAACTTCATGTTGATAGAAACCCACATTATTGCTAGACTATTTGGCAACTTAGAATCTATCTCAAGATCTAATATTGACAAATTCATGGCAAACCAACAAATTCCAACATGTAGATAACAAATTGAGAAAAACCCTAAGCAAATATGAAGATCAAATGCTAACATGCTTGAAAGCCACAAATGCTCAATAATCATCATCCATTAACAAGAATAACTAAAATAAAACTACAAAAGAGTTCAAGAATCAACAATGATTTTTAAGGATTTTAGGGGGAAATCCCCAACCCTAGGTACAAGTAGGCTATTTCTCCATTAAAACATAAGCAAGAGAGAAACAAGAAGAAATAGCCATGGGAGGTTAAGATGAGCATCCAAGGTGGTGAGGTTCCTCTTCTTCGTCTTCCTCTTAGTTCTCATTTTTCCCTCTTTTCTTTCTTCTATTCTTGCGGCTTGATCCCCCTCTCTTTCCGCTTCTTTCTATGTTTTAATCTAGCGATTTTGCTCATTATTCTGTCTAGTCTAGGTTTTTGTGTGGCTATATACCCAGACTAGAATGGCGTAGCAAATTCTAGGTGCTTCATTTGGTGCGCCTGGAGTTGTGTCTGGACTTGTATGTTTTCCCGGTGGCGAAAATTTCATACCAGTGGCACATGCCTAGACCATACCCAAAAGGTGGCGAAAATTTCATCTAAAGGTTAGACAAGGTATGTTTTCCTGGACATAATCCCATACCAGTGTTGAAATTCACCAGAAAGATTTTGGCTGGGTCTGTTCACCCGAACGGTTGTAGCTTGTATGTTCTAGCTCGCGGCCTTTGTCTGGACATGTAAGGTCCAACATAAGTCTAGACACGACTTGTACATGGCCCAGATTCTTCGTTTTGGCTCCCATTTCAAATTTGTTTATTCCCAAACACTTCTCTCTTTGTCTGCTTTGCTTATCTAAGTTATCCTAATGTTTAAACAATAAGTGTGTAAAAACTTCAATAAAACACAAAACTAAAGGAAACCTAGATTAAGTGGAGAAATGAGCATGATGAACACTGATAAAGCACACGAAATAAATCCTTAAAACATGCTCGATCATTTGTACTCATATTCAACTCCCTCACACTTATCTTTTTCTAGTCCTCAAGCAAAATCATGACCCCAAGCAAGTAGGATATGTTCAAAGCTAACAAATATTAACATGAAGTGTAGGATAAGAGAAGAACAAAAAAGGGACTAAGACTTTTGAGGAGTGTGGACCATCACCTACTGATGGTATGGGTGTGCACAGGGCAAAATAAAATATAGAGTTTCGGGGTGTGATCAAGAGTGCCCCAACACTTTAAAAGATTAGGTAACTTAGGGATCTTTTACCATGACCATATTCTCTCAAAATTGGGCGTTGAGGAGAAAACAAAAGGAAATGGATTCATGCATATTTTTCACTTTTGCACAAGAGGTCAAGAGACAAAATTAGTCATTTGGCCTTTGCACTGAAGAACACTCAACTCTCATTATTGGTTACAATGGTGTCTCTCAAGTCCCATAAAGATTTTCACAAAGAAGCACCATTTAGCAATCCCTAAGAGAGAATACAGAAAGAACCCCTAAGCAATAAAAATCCAACCATTCCAAATCGTTTCGACACATCGCATGAAACAAGCTCCTATAAAGAAATCAAAAGGGAAACTTTGAGTGATTAGTCCCATAATTCATAAGAGAATTTGTCACTATGAGAACGACCACTACACATGGACCCATGTTTTTTAAAAGCACAATATATGCATAAGGATTAAATCTTTAGGTGCATTTTTCACTAAAGAGGTCAAATCCCCCACACTAGGACTAAACATTGTCCTCATTGTTCACTACACAAACCGGTGAAGGATTCATAAGACCTTTTCAGGAATTAAACAAGAGAGAGTAAAGGTGAAATACCCCAAAGTTACGAAAGTTTTTACGAGGAGATTTTACTAGGCATTAACGGCTTAGTAAAAAGTTAATCGTTCCTTAGAATTTTTACCTTAGTATAACCTTGACTTTTACTTGGCATTAATGGTCTAGTAAATAGATATTCACTCCTTAGAATTATAGCCTTCACAAAAGCCCAAGTTTTGGCCAAGAACTTTCCTCAGTAAAAATCCGGTTTTTACCTCGGTCATTTTTGACAGTAAAAAGAGGTATTAACTTATTACCCCTTAAAGCACTCTTTAAGGTGAATTAAGCTAGATTTTATTATATTATTTAAGGCTATTAGAAGTCCTAAATATTATCCATGAGATCGTAGTAGTATAGAAGGTGAAATCTCTTGGCAAGGTAACTTGGAAATTTACCGAAGAAAGTTACCTAAGAAAGGTTGCTTTATATGATTCCAATTTGTAGTTTTTACCCATTATCTCTTCATGGTAATTACCTACCTTAGTTACCACATCAATCTACCAAGTTACATATGTTGACAAAGCAAAAAAAGAGAGGTAAATGGCATACAAAATTCATCCATACCCACCTCTCCCACCATTCCATCACTACTTTCCAACACATCAAGTCTTTAGCTTATATAATTTCTTCCTTTAGCATATTTGGGTCCCTTACATGTTAGGTAACCTCCATTATCAGACATAGAACATGCCCATTACATAAAATATAAGAAGAGAAAGTAGCAGCAAGGCAATCAAGTAGCCAGCCACATGTGCCATTACAACTTTTCATAAAGCACAAATTCCCTTCTTTTGTTTTCCACCTCATGTTCTGCCTTACTTTAGCTATTTTATGAATTGGATTGAGCATATTCTAAAGGCCCTGATGGTGGACTAATAATGTATTCAAGTGGAGGAATTAATGGAGCACTATAATGCTGTCTAAAGCAAGCATTATTACAAAGATACAAATCTGGCCATAAATGATGTCTAGCACTCTAAGGCTTGTCTACTCCATATCTTCCCTATATAAACCATGATCCACGACCCCTAACACTCACCCTTACTCTCTAGACATTCCCAAGTCCTTTTACAATCACCAAGAGAGCCTAGGGTCAAAGGAAAGTGCAAGGGAAGGTGAAGAAGTCACAAAAGACAGTTTCTGAGTTCGAGAAAGTTTGATCTAGTAAGCTTGTTCTTCGAGCCTATATTCAGGTAAAACCAATCCCAAATTAATCTTCATTGAATCCTCTTCATTTTGGGCTAAAACACCATTCAAAAACCTTACCGAAAGCTCTTGTTATAAGGCAATAGATTTCTGTGCGCAAGGAAAGGCAATTTGAGGAGCCTTGTGGAGTTTGTGTCATCTAGCAAGTTTCCAAGGCCCTTTTGGGAGATTAAACCAAGAATATTCAAGGTAATTCCATTGTCTAAGATCCCTTCCAATCTATACAATTTATTTGGGTTCTTAGGTACCCTAAATCTTGGTGAAAGTTAGACCTAAGGGGGAAACGTGCTTTAAGATCCCCTAACTTGTGAGAAGGATTTAGAAGGCTATACTCATTCATTTTTATTAATACCTATCAATCTCTACTGATTTGAATCCTCTATCCAATGAACCTATTCGATCTATTTTTCGACATCATTTGGATAGTTAAATTCGCTACGCCTTAAGAGGTCGAACTGAGTATGTCAACCAACTAGCCTTAAAGGTGGAAAAACGTAATTTGTGATACCCTAACTTGTAACATGTGTTTAGGGAGTTTTACTCATCCAAATTTCTATTATTACATATCAATCTCTACTGATTTGAACCTTCTATCTATTGCACCTATTCTCTCTATTTTTATAAGTCATTTGGTTAGCGAATTGGTCACATCTTTAAGACGTCGAAATGAGTTCTAAGCTTTTTATGGTGACAAATATGTTTTGTGTCTTATGACTATGGCCCAACTTGTAACTTATATTTTGGTTGTTTTAATCTTAAGTATATGAGTTGAAGTGATGCTTGGATGATACTCATTGAAAGTACCTTGGTGTTTTGATAATACTTTACCTTTGTACTAAATGGATATATCTAAGTGGTAAGTGGTGAAAGTGATTTAAGCTTTGTGCTTGTTTGTGTTCTTTATTTAAGAACTTGGTGGTTGAATTGATTTATTGTTCATTTATGGAAAAGTATTATTGGATACTTGACTTATTCAAACTTGGTTTTATGAGAGATATAAATATATGATGATTGGGTACGTTAGCCCGTTTTAACTCTTGGTACGCCGCGGGCTCCTTGAGTTTGCGTCAGGATTTCTACTCTATAGTTTAAAGGTACTATAGGGGGTGTGCACATCTTTTAGAGTCCTTACGTGGTGGAAGGATAGGTTGGATCGCCTTTATGATCGGGATTTGTCCCACGTTATGAAATAAATGGTGAGAAAAGATTAACAATGGTCTTGTTACCACAAGGTGATTTATGAACTCTTTACGTTCTGAACTTATTTTGCAGTTGTTAAATGCTTGAGTTGATGATGTATCTATATCTACTTTGATATCCTATTTTCTTGATCTTGTCTTGGATTTACTCAGCGTTTTGCTGACGTTTTATGGCTTTGCCCTGCGGTCCCTTCTTTGTGTTGTTTCCAAATGACCGTAGGTGAAGAATACTAGTGGAGCTTTGGAGCTGCATGAGAGCGTGGGGAAGACTTGGGGATTAGAGACTTCCACCTAGTTTGTTTAAGGTTTCCAGGAATGTTTATTATTCAGACTTTTATTTTGGGTTGGATTGTTGTAATAAGCCTAGGCACTCACAGAGGTTGTGAGTGTGGCGGTAACGCTCTTGTAAAGACTTTTGTTTGCTTCCGCATTTTATTTGTGCACTCTGTCTATCACACCACGTGATTACAGTTGGTAGAAAATGGGGCGTTACAAAAGGACACAAACAATTATTTAAGCACATAAGCCATCCTTAGTGGCATAATCAAGCATAAACAAAATGAAAGAAATTAGGAAGAGAATTAAAAATGAAACTAGTACTACCCTGATAGTGTTGTTGCTTACATTGTAAAAAATTCCCCACACTTAAGCTTTACCGTCATAGTAGCGTAGCTTGGTACGGTGTAGGCATGAAATTCCACCTACAAAAGACATGAGAAGAAACCAACTACAAACGGGGTTAAAAGTTAGAAAAAAGAAAATCAAAGGAGAACATAAAAATAAAAGAAAATGGAAGAAAGTTCATCTAGGTTGTGTCCCAAAATCTGCCAATATTCAAGGTATTTGGATAGACCATACCACCGTGAAGTCATTCAGGATCAAATATGAACATTGAAGTTTGCTTCAACGGGGGGTTGGGCGGGCATCATGAATCTTTAAAGAACGACCCAGATTAAAAAGAAATGTGACCTCATCACTAAAGATGTAAAAGTGTAAACTCCACCGATCATGCTTTCGGTGGATGTGTTAAGGGAATGGATCCTTGGTGCAAGGATCATATTGTGGAGGAGCCTCCTCTTTAAATTTAAGGATGTATGCATCCTTATCTTTAGTGAGCGGCACAGGGAGGACTTTTCCCAGATGGATATTGTCTTCAAGCTCTAGTCTAGGATCAATGAGATATTTTCATCCACGCTTAGTCGGTGAAAATTGAGCTTCCACCTTACATCATGGGTGCATGGTGGTGTTGGCAATGATCCTTCAGGTGAAGATCAAAGAATGATTGCTCGTCCTCCTCAAATGTGAGGATGTAAACATCCAGTATTTCTTGGTAAAGCTCAAAGGATAAGTCTTTATGACAATCAACTTCACATGGAGAAAAGGGCTCCTTGAAGTCATGGTGGGAGCTCTCCTTTGATGGCTCATCATGAGGCTCAGGAAGGTGGTTGAATGGTTGAAAACGATTTATTTGATATATTAAATGCTAAGAAATAATCCTAGAAATCAACAAATCAATAAACCGTCGGGTTGCAAAAATCCCGGTCGTAGTAGTATAGCAATTTAGAAGCGACCAGGTGTCAATCCACGGGACTTGATGTAAATAAGTCTAGCCTAAGATGATGGGTAATTCAAAAGGGGTTTGTTTTGGTTTTGGGATTTAAATAAATAACAAGAACGAGATAATTAAATTAACAGACAGGAAAATAAATAACAGATAAATTAAAGTGATAGATGATATGGATGAATGGGACTCCGGGTTCAGGTTAAAACCGTTTGATCAATTATGTCTACCGGTTAATTAACAACAGATTGACAAAATTCCTAATATTTTCTTAAGAGCTAAATCCTAGTCTCAGAAGAACTCGTTTTACCAGAAATGTGGGGTCTAGTCTAGACTCAAGCAGAAAACACATGTAAACGGATTAAGTACGAGGAATAATAATTTGCGTCTGCAGGAATAATTAATTAATCCTAATCAATAATTGCACAGATATACAGATTAATTTAACCAATCTATTTATCACTTGGTCGGATCAAAATAGATTTAGTAAAGCAGTTCAATAAACTCATGACATTTATTAAAAAGCGCAAGAATAGCATTAATCGTAACAATCCGTAATTAATTAATACCAGAAAATATAAATTAAATAATTAAAACAAACTGAAATAAACCATCCCCCAGAGTAAATTCTCTAAACCGACATAATAAATAAATAGACAGAATAAGAAATCATCTTATCTGACATCCTGATATTGCCTTGTTATTTGGACTGATAATATGTCGATTTATCGGTTGAATAATGGGTGTGAATGGAAAATGGATGAATGGATTATGAAGGTGAGTGAGGTGATGTATGATGGTGGTATCGGATGGAGGAGTGTGAGAGTGAATGGGAAATTGTGGATGAATGGAAGAGTGAGATGAATGTAGGTGATATTGTGTAGTAGTGGTGTGGAAACACCACGTACTGGATGTGTATTTAGTCGATGGAGGGATGTTCTATTTATAGAGCAACAGAGGTGCAATCGGTGGTGGATGATAACGTTTAATGATAATAATGTGATTAGGTTGGAAAGTAGTAGTGGAAAATACGTGGTCTAGCATGGGATAGGTATGGGCAAAGTAGTTAGTAGTGGGGCGGTGCTCGCGGGTGATTAAAAACGTTAATCATTCTCCTTTTGCAAAGCGGCGCTTCAGAATTGTCGCTTGTGTGACGTCCGCGTAAGCGTCCGCGTTTGTGTCCTCGTGCGGACGTGACTCAAAGAGGCTGTCCGCGTTGGATCTATTCTTGTCCACATTTCAGTCCGCGAGCGGACATGAGTGTAAAAAGAAAACCCGATCTAGAGTTGTCCGCAATTATGTCCGTTTTGCGGATGCGTTTGAAGTTGCAAGCGTCCGTGAATTAGTCCGTTCTGCGGACGTGAGTGTAAGAAGGGGTAAACTCGATCTAGAGAAGTCCACTTCTGTGTCCGTGTCTTCCCATCCGGACACATATCCGGACATGTGTAAATTTCCTCTTTTTGTTCCAAAAGCTCTAAACTCCTTCTTAATCACGTCCTAAGCTAAAATAACATGAAAACAAGAAATTAAATGCATAAATCAAAGTAAAAGATATGGAAAACAAGGGTTAAAGCACTCAAAAGATAGATCAATAATCAGTGCATCAATGGTGGCGGAGTATCTGGCTTAAACAAGGGATAAGAGGGAGGGTAACTCAGCTTGTCAGTAGGCTTCTCCTCCTAATGGGCTGTTTCACTCTCATGTCGTTGATATATATGGTCTAGCTTAGCTAGAATTCTTGCAATTATGCACTGAGTTTTAGCTGGTTTATGTAGGAGGTGTCTTGCTCAGAAGATTTTGGCTTGCAACATGATTTCAAATCTTCTAAGAGACCCTTCAATCTGGAGATTGCAACCGGACAATGAGAACTCTTATGGTCCTTAGCATCTTTGACACACAATCCATTGATTGTAGTTCTTCGAATCATAAATAACCATACCAACCTTCTGCTTCGTTGTAGTATCCAACCATTTAAATAAATTACCTTGAAAGAAAAAAAAGCATACACACAAAGTAAGAAAATAAAAGAAATAAATGATATGTACAAAAACTAAACCGCTAATGAGCTAAACAGTTAAGCTCAATCAGTTAAGAACCATGCTTTATAAAACTTATCACGGTTATTTTGGTCATAAAGCATGGTTCCAAACCGTTCTTTATACTTTTTACCCTTTTGAACAGCTGGTTAAAGAACCATGCTTTATGACCGATATAACTATGATAATTTATCATTTTTCCGGCAATGTGCTAGCCAAAAGCAAAAGAGCAGCATACATACTAGATAAAGAACAAGAAATGAAGAGGAAAGAAAGTGCAACATCAAAACATTGATGACCAACCAAAAAACATAATCCTAGAACACATAAAAAAGACAAAAGGAGAATCGAAGAAGGGAACTAAACACGGCTATGAGATCCAAAAGAAGGAATGACTGCAAGGATGCTACACTAATCCCTCTAGGCATGGACATTGAGCTTTATTTTCCTAGGCAACCGTTTAGATTAAGGGTTTCTGAGACATCTTGGGTGTTGGAACTAATATCCTTCGGCTCTGTTTGGTGGACAAGATCAACATTCAGACTTAAGGGTTTATGGGTTCAAGATAGGCTTACCCTTTTTGTAATTGGACTTGAATGGTGGAACTGTTGATCTACCTCCATATTGTCATTAGACATGCAGCAAATAAAATTATGCTTCCTACTCCTTGCATCCATTGGTGGCTCTTCTACAATGCTTCTGATCAGGTGTGTGCCTCTTGATTTTACCTTATCGTTTGTTTCATGAAAACCTTAAGGTTCCGAAGTCTTGGAAATGGATGAGTTAGCAGCAGAAATTGTGGGGGGGGGGGGGGTGTCACAACCCACCCCTAAGTCTTCCTGATTGGCACATGCGACATTTCCCGAGAAGGCCCAGCTTAAATTGTGGTTGTTTTCTAACAAACCCGTAAATATATTTCCAAACACCATTGTTGTCCTTAACGGGATCCTGGCGACCAGAGTTTGAATCCCACAACCAAGGACCATATGGGTAGACGTCAGCCTCAAGCTCTGTCTGATCTGAGCATTTCTTAGTTGCATGAGTGAACAGTCCACTTGAAGCATATCGTCGGCATCCACTCATGTGTTACATTTAGGAGTGAGGCGAACCCATCAAAACAAATAGTCACACGTCGTAGGACCGGTTTAAGAATATCTTGCAGAACTTTTATCTGCATGGAGGCTCCACCAATTCGACCATCTTTTTTTTTTTGATCAGGGGGCTACATATGTAGCGATGTTTAACCAGGCATTCTGGTTTGACAGCAGAGGATTCTCCTTGCCAAAATACAAGAGGCAATGTACCCTTGTCAAAACGCTCCCAAAAAAAATATAAATAAAAACAGGATAAAAAATGCCGATCGATATATCGCAATTGAAATTCCTTCATGTTCCTTGAACGAGCTTTCTGTGGTATGTGGCCCAGCATAATTTAATTCTCCTTCTCCTTTAACAGAAAACCAATTCAATTCGTAGCTTGAGCCGCCCTCCTTCATTTCTTCTTTAAAGGAGCCCACTTTCCTGTCCTACTAATTCCTCTGGGCTTGAGGGCTGGTATTCCTTACACCATTTGTACTAGCTTTCTTGCTCTTATTTTGGCTCTTCAAAATACGGTCAATATTGCTAGAGATTTGGCAGGGAAAGGATATGTGATTCGCAATCTTTGGCCGTACTTGAAACACTTTCTAGCTTCTGAAGATATAGATTGTTTTCTGTTTACTCCTTTCCTGATCTGGCGTGGGGTTTTAGTCGATTGCTGCACCGAAGGCTTTTCTGGGGACAACACCACATTTAACTTGATTTGCTCCAGCGACTCTGAGTTAACCGGGAGGGGACACCCATTATTGGCACGTCTATGTATCCCACACGTATTGGGCTAAATTGTGATGGAGAATGTTGGGTCCCGCTATCCAAAACTCGATTGTGGATATGGGTCGACAACGATAGGGGCACGTTAGGTTCCCATTCTTCCGGGCCCACACCCCCAATATCCAGCCTCTCAAAGCACTATTTTCAGCCCAACAGTGTCGATCAGCCCACGAGTGTGCACTTCCTCCATGTGTGTCTTGCTTTTACTTTTTGAATTGTCGTTCCTTTCAGTCAATACTAAACACCGATTAGTACTTACTGTGCAACCTTTATTTATTGGCTCGAGGTTGGCCGCCGCGCAAAAAAGGGGGGGCATCATTATGTTTGCAAAAATTACCCTGCATAACTTTAAAAAGCCGGTTATCTCTTCCATACCCCAACAATCATAATTAAATACCTCGTAAATAGGAGACATAATTTTTTTATTGTTTTGCCCCACGCCGGAGACATCGCTGTCGTTTTGGATTATACTTTGCTGGTCATTAGTTGCTTCCTGCGCCGCTTCAGAGATGGGTTGATTCAGCCCCCAGTTTTCCGGCTGCTGTTCGACTTCATCCTTTTCCGGTTGACGGTGATCCGACAGTTCCTCAGACCAGTATTCTACAACTCCCACTTGCTAACGACCCCGTCTATTTCTACCGGAATTTCTTCATTTATGATCTGCATCCGAGTCGTTTCTATAGTCACATGGGCTTCCAGATAATTCGGTATTTTCTCCATATTTGTGGCCACTGATAGAACGGTGCCAACTGACCGCACGATGTTGCTGTATACTGAGCTCTCAGTCCATGCCTGGATGGAATGCCTCTTAAGGCTACTTGCGTTTGCCTTTTCTCCAGTTGGTCACCATTGCACCATTCTCGTACTGCCCATGCTGCTTCTCCAAGGGGTTCGAATGGATGAAGGATTCGGCTCTTGAGGACTTGAGAAGATAGCGACGAATTTGTACGGGGAAAGCATTGTGATGTCTTCCAGGTTGTACTTTGTTGTTTTTATGCTTTTACGCACTGCTCAGGGGTTGTTCTTTCTTGTAGATTACTACCGCCGCTCTGCCAAGCCGTTCCATCATGTGGTGGACTGGTTGAGACAAATATACCCGTTGTTTGGTTAAGTGGCTGCTGCGGATGTTGTGCAGGGAGGGAGGTGAGTCTTTGGCTGTGCGTGGCGCCACCAGTTTGATGTTTGAGAGGGATCCCTTGGTCTGCGCGTGGACTGCGCATGAAGAGTGGCTCCTGGGGTAAATCTCCAGTTAAAAGCTTTTTGAGTTTCCAGCCTGCTTCCATCCACATGTCATACCATTAGTTTCAGATATCGCTTGGTCCGCTTCCGTCTTTAGTTTGTATTCCACAAACCCATATCTTGTTTGTGTACGTATCCTCGGGACTTTGGGTAGACGAAGACCGACTATTTGCCCATATTTGTCAAAAAGTTTCCAAATAGTACCAGGTTGGTGGCTGGTAATGTTATCTACAAACACCGTTGCTCCAGGGGTTGGTTCCTTGCTGGGTTGATGTCCTCTATAACCATAGCTATCAGTGGTGAGGAGTGTGTAAGGGGGGGAGATAGAGGTGGGAAGGTGCGGTAGTTGCGAGGGAGCTGGGTATTTGGGTGGTGACTTGGAGAGGAGGAGGGCTAGTGGAGGTGGTGGTGGCATGGCGGCAGGCTGAGTTGTGTGGAGTGGGGGAAGGAGGGATTAGGAGAGAGGAGGGAGTACATAGTGTTTAGTAAGCTAGTGATAGTTGACGGTAACGAGTTGTTTTTCAAAAACAAAAAAGAGTGACGGTAACACCAATTCGACCATCTTCCTCACCATATTCGAGGAAGCAGCCGAATCTATTCCCCAAGTGCCTTGCAAAGTCCTCATGATGAAACACGAAAAGGACATCGTGCACTCGAACCCAGATAGGAGTCTAGTTAAATTCATGATCGTTGGCGGTTTCTTTAATCAATTCTTCGGAAAGCAAGAAAAGAAAACCGTTAAACACCAAGGCCCTCGATATAAGACTGCATGCATCATATTAGGCCTCTCGAATTTAAAGAGATACAAATCCTTACCAACACCGTGGATTTTGAAGTGACCTTTCGATTGCTAGGCTCGACCCAAAGTGCTCTCCAACGTTCTCAGGTCTATCCCCTTCATTGAGAAAGATTTGCAAAGTAAACATCGATTAAAAGGAGGGTTTGGCTGTCCCCTCAAGACCGTACATGTCCATAACTTACCTTCTTTTTTCATAAGTGAAAGATCCATACAAGGATAGTTCATCAACTGAAGCATGCAAGGAAGGATTTGCCCTGAGATTACAAGTAAAAGGAAAATAAAACTAGGGGTCGAAAAAGAACAGCTTGTGGCACCACGCGCGGAGGAGATAGAGTAACAGAATGAGACACTGGAAAGATCAAGGGTTAATCCCACTGTGTCCGAGGGAGTTAATTTCAAGAGAAAAATAATTAATCGGGAAGTGTGGAAGAGGAGGGCGAAGAAAACAGGCTGCGGGAGGTGAAAGGTTTGACCTTGGAATGGTAAAAGTGTGGGTGAAAGCTAAGTAGGGCTGCCTATGGTAGATTAACCGTCTTATTCGGTTAACCGCTTTCGGTTAACCGGGTATTCGGTTTTCTAAAATTCAATTCCATTACCATTTTATTTAAATCGGTTAACCGGATTCGGTTTTCTAAAATCCAATTCCATTATCATTCCGTTTAGACCGGTTAACCTTTAGCTCGGTTCGGTTTTTTCGGTTAACCTTGTGGCCGTACAACTTTTTTTATTGATGAGACCCATACCATTAATATTATTGTACAACATTGATCACTCACTTAAATCATTAGTGACAAATCAAACACATGTAACAAAAAAATATAATTATACTTCTATTCCCTCAATAGCTCACATTAATTATTATATAGGTTAACATTAATATTGAAGTTTTTCATTGTTTATATAATCGGTTAACCACGGTTAACCAAGCGGTTAACCGTTATGAAAAATTCAATACAGCTACCGAAACCGAAACCGGTCAATTTACACGATTCGGTTAACCATACCGCAAGAACCGGTACGGTTAACTAAAAGCAGGTACGATTCACTTCGGTTTTGGTCGGATACCGCGGTTTCGGAATTTTTTGGACAGTCCTAAAGCTAAGCATAGGCATCAGAGTTCCCGCATCAGAACTTTTGAATGTCACTTAGTTAATGTTAAGTTGAAAAGAGTATTTTAAACAACCAAGTTCTTGATTCTTATAGATTACCGATATAAATACTCTGTCTCGAGCACTTTAGACAATTCATGGTTATTCTTTTTACTAACGAACAGCTTTGAGATCTCGAACTAAGTAATATCACAACTTAATTGAGCATCAGGTGAAAAACGATTGAGATAAACTACTTTGACACAAATTGATCTTAAATGTGTTAACACTTTTCTGATAAAAAAATCTCTTACTTGTAATGAAAACACGGATTGAATTACATTATTTCATAACCTTGCATGGTTATAAGCCATATATTGTCTGTGTGAGTAAGCAGCAGTTAAACCTCAAACTTATGGAAAGAAAAAAGATGAAGACTGCATAAAATGCTGTCTGTAATCATGATAAGCTTGCAAGTGTTACATTTCGACGATATAGCACTACTAAAAAAACAGTCAATCATACCATGAAGAGAGATCACTAATCAACCATCAAATCCTAGAATGTTACCCAACTGGTCAAAACGACACTACTCCATACCAATCTGTATACGTCAAGAGAGCCAGTAGGATCAAGCTGTTCGCAGATAGTCAAATAAGCAAGATAAAGAAGCCTGTCTTTAGCACCTATCGGAGGATGATTCCCAGTATGCTTGCAGAAGTACCTCAACTCATTAATTTACAGCAACCCAGCATCTCCCCAAGAAATAGGAACAGCCAATTGATAGACCTCTTCTTATTCTTTGAGTTGACCGGTTTGACCGCGTTCCTCTCATTGCAGTACTGGCAGCGTGGTAGGGTCGGATTCTTCCACTTATCAGGCGCACGTTGCTGGACCTCATCCATAGTTTGAAGGACATAGGATGCCACTTCATGAAACTTGGATTGTAGATCGAATGCCATTGTGTAGATTTCGCCGCATTTCTTGCATTGAACGTCACCTGTGATTGAAGTGATTGTTTTCTGGTATAAGAGTACTTGTAATTCGTAGACATGGCATCGCTTATTGGTTGCCCATGGGAATGGTGGTGGGATATTTTCCATCTTGCCGTTTGATATTTCTCTCTAGGTGATCGCACCAGAGAGGGCTTCCTCCAGTGATGGTGGGTTCGGGGTTTGCTGCCTCTTGTCGGTATTGTGGTGTTGTTTCTGGTTGGTTCTTGGTTTAAAGGTGATTCCGGCGACATTCCTGACAATGTGTTTAGGTATTGATGATAGTCTTGATAGAGGAGCGACACGTCGGCAACAAAGGTCTGACCGTGACCGGTGGAGCAGACGCATGCATAAAAGAAGCGGAGAAGTAGTTGTTATCTAGTGGTGACAACAAGATAGGGCTTTTCAGGGGCTGGTGCGGGGAAGGAGGCGAACATTAAACATCGAAGATGTCTGTAGGTTATTTGGGTGAGTGTTGTTAGGAACGTTGGAGCAGCCGACTCCTAAAGAGAGGGATTGATCGTCAATGGTGGCTGCAGAGGAGATTACTGGGGCAGTTTCTTGGCTGCAGTTGGTATCAGCTTAGCGTTCTTGAGGGATTGATCGTCAATGGCGGCAGCAGAGGAGATTAGTGGGCTGTTTCTTGGCTGCCGTTGGTATCATCCGCAGCAGCAGCGTTGCCATTGTTGTTGTTTGTGCAAGACCAAGGAGAATCGTTCGGTGCCATGGGTTTACGATTGTAACAAATGAAGCGAAATTTGGGTTGCAGGTATGAGGATTGTTTTATGGTAATCTTTTTAACTTGAAACCGTACTGTACCGCACCGCGCACGGTGCCGTACTTGTTAGGTAAGATTATGACATTTTTACAGACCGATATGATAGAGGGTATATCAAGAATAATCTAAAATTCTCCGATAATCTTACAATGTTTTTCTCAATGTTTGAAACTATACCTATTTTTTAGAGACAATAGACAAATATAGAGAAAAATATGTCAAGATCTATTTAAAATTCTTTCGATGATCCTGCTCTTTCATATTATAAAATCAAATATTACCATTAATGTGAACCTAGGCTTTCTTGTTTTAAAATAACAAATATATTATAATTTTTTAAATAATATTTTCTTATTTTACAGATAAAATCATTGTTTTATCACCGAGATAATGGAATAAAGGGTAAAATCAAGATTTACTATCTAAAACAAAACTTATGATTAGGCGGCTAAATATATTCCTCAACTTTCATTGGATGCATGTGATTCTCCACGTATTCATTGTTATCTTGGTTCCTTTGCTGACGCCTTATTGTTAACCTCGACACATAATTTACCTCTATAAATCCGCCTTATCTAAAATCTAAAATCTAAAACCTAGGCCATTGTGTTTTACTCTAACATTCATCACCATGACAATTAGGGAATCATCCACAGAAAATAATCAGTCCTCAGACAATAATGATTCTGATTCTTCTCCTCCTCTGCCTCCCAATGACCGCAGTGACAACAATCCCATAGACTCCACCGGCACAAATGCCACCGGAATAACTACCACCGGCACAACATCCACCGCCACAAATTCCACCGCCGCAACTGGCACCGGCACAAATACCACCAACAGTAATCAACCCCAGAATATATGGTTAGGGTTCCCCGGCTTCAATTTTTTCAGCACTCGCCCCAATTTTATAGGGTTTACCCAACAGCCTCTCCGTCCTCCGCCGTTCAACCCTACTTTTTCAGCACCGCCACAAGGCCGCCTTAACCATCCCTATATCCCATACGCTCAACCACATCCACCTTTCTTACCAATCCCGGAATTCAGAAACACCGGAAACATGCCGTTCGCAAACCTTCTACCGCCAAACCCTCACAACAATCCCCGACAACAAGTCGACCCGGACAACACAAGGGTTCCGTCTCCAATAGCGGATGAGAACATGGGGCGAGTGGTCCGGGTTGGTGGTCCGACCCGAACCCTAAGAAAACGGCGGGAAAGATCATCACCTTACCAGAACGACAAACAGGAGAAAAGTGAAACGATTTCACCTCCATACCCATGGTCAACCAGCAAACGCTGCCACTTCTACACACTAGGAACACTCCTGGAGCAGAATCGAATCACCTCCATCCCAGGAGAAGTGCACTGCAAGAAGTGCGGTAAGACTTACACACTTACGTTTGACCTGAAATCTAAGTTCACTGAGGTGGCATCCTACTTGGTTCGCAACAATGACGAGTTCCGCCACAGGGCGCCTGATAAGTGGATGAAACCTATCCTGCCTACCTGCATACTCTGCAACCAGAAGAATGCCGTCAAACCGATTCCATCAAAGGAGAAAAAGTATATCAATTGGCTGTTCCTGTTTCTCGGGGAGATGTTGGGTTGCTGTAAGTTGACTGACTTGAGGTATTTTTGCAAGCATAACCAGATTCATAGGACAGGAGCCAAGGATAGGCTTCTTTATCTAGTCTATGTGGGGATTTGCAGGCAGCTTTGTCCTACTGGTCCTTTTGAAGTTTAGAATTTCTAAATCCTACTTTAGATCTTCTCTGACCATTCTAGGATCATTTTTCGTTTTTTAAGCACATGTCGGTTTCGTACTTCTTTGACATGGTGTTGACATTCTTCATTTCTTTTCTTAGTTTTCTTCTACACAAAGTGTAGGCGAATCTTTTTTATTTAATAGTTTGAATTTTGGATCATTTATCAATTTATGCATATTTTTAAATATGTGCGGTAGGTTTTGAATTGGATGTTTGGGGATATCACTTCTCTACGGATGAAGTATGAGGGCTTGGCTATATCAATTTATGCTGAGGGTATTTTTATTTTGTTTGCTCTAATTTTATACAATGATGTGTCATTAAGAAATTGAAAAAACCTGAGTGGAATCTACCTACTGAATAGTGGGACGGGAGAGAGTAAAAATATAGGTGGGAAACCCTGTAGAATGATGGGCGTTAGTGTCAATAGTGGTATTGAATTTTACGGGATGATTAATGGTTCGTTGAATTGTGGTTAACGCATATATTAATGTCAGTTTATAGAATAATTAATGTTAGCTATAGAGAGATTATACATCTAACACTCTGGATTTTGCCTCATTATAAAGTATAAAATGATACGAATACAACGCCGCAGACGGGGATTAAAACGGATGTCAAACAAGTCTTAAAATTGAGATACAAGGTCTGTCCGAACATTAGTCCGAACATGTAAGTTCGGACAGGTGCCGAGACATACAGTTTAAACCTGTCCTCGCATGCTGTTCAAACATGTAAGTTGAGACAGATGTTCGGACACACTAATTCTGTGAAAAACAAAATACTCTCGGGGCCTGTCCGAACATGGATGTCCGGACGGATGTTCGAACAGGTCCAAATTTATGAAAACCAAAACGAAAACAAGATTAGAAGGGTACAAGATGACCATAATATTAATGCCAATGAAAAGTGAATGTTTAACATAAAAACACAGCAGAAAACACTTTCAAATCCAGAGTGCTACCGCCACACTCAACCCATGAGTGCTCAGGCTAATCTTTAAACAATTCAACAGCAATAAATATCCAAAACATCACAATTTAAATATTGTATCTCAGCAACAATCAATCATCTCTAGAACTATGTGGTAGCGCGTTCCCAAACCCCAAACTTCAGCAACCATAACCTGCGATCAGAAAACAATAGACAAAACACGAAGGGATAGCGCAAATCAGAAAAACTGAGTGACGCAAATCAGAAAAACTGAGTAAATCATACCTCACTGTGAAATACATTTTGAAGTTCATTTTATCATTTGTCAATCAAACGAGGGGGAGAGTTGACCAATTGAATAACTTTTCCAGAAACCACAATAAACAATCAATTAGTAGGGAGCTTTCAACATGAGCCAACCATAATTCCAAACACGGGGTCACCTATGGGACCCCAAACAATATTTCCAGGACAGTCACCTATGGGACCGTCAAACAATAATTCCAGAAACAGTCACCTATGGGACCGTCAAACAACCACCTCACCCTAAGTCTTAAGTGTGCACACCCCCTATTAAACAACAGTAACATAGAGTAGGCCAGAGGGCTTAACTGCAACAATGTGTGCAGCGCAAATAATAATAATGGGGAGCACCTGTGGGCTACCAAACAGAGGAATGCATCCTGGGAAAGACTCCCAAAAAATCCAAAACTGAAATACCACAACGCAATCCAATTCTTCCAATTTCAAAACGTGGGAAACAATCCCAATTTCTAAACACCAACTGAGAATCCATTAAAACACAGCCAAAGCCTTTTTTTCTCCAAATTGCAAAACATCAGTCAAATAGACATGAGCATAGAAATTTACCTGATTAGATAAACAACTTCAAGAGATCAACTCTACAGCACTACTGGTAACACCCGTCGACAAAATCGGAGTCTAAATATATATATAATCAACAATTAGAGTCTATACCAAACACAACCGAATAATTTAATCGACTATCTAGGTAGAATACTTTACCCAACGTAATCCTAACTGGCACCAGGGAGGCGATCTGACAGCAGCAGGATAAGGAATGTGAATTTACAATGGTTCAAAGGTGAAGAAGCGAGAAGATTTTAGTGGAAGTAAGAACGTAGAAGAGTTGCGTGAATTTTGAGAGTTTGGAATAGTGTAATGTCAATACGGTGAGGATGAAGAGAAGTGAAGAAAGTCGATGTTTTAAATAGAAGTAATTTACTAAATAGAGAGAGATGTTATTAAATTAATAAATAATAATCCATTTCAAAGAAAAGAAAATTATTAAATAATTTTAAGAAGGGTTCTAGTAACTAGTATTATAGATATTTGAAAGATATAAAAAAATCATTAACGTGTCGAGATTGTTAACAATGTCAACTTAGAAATAAATAATTTAATAAATCTACAATTCAAAATGATAGGAGGAAGTGGTTTAACCGTTGTAAAGATAAGGATGAGAGTAGAATATCTAGGAAAATAATTAATAAATATTTATTTAATATAGGGAAGAGATTGAAATAAATAAGGATAGAGTGAAACAAATCAGTAATCCTAGCAAGAGGAAAATAATTACGTTAAAGAAGGATCTAGAATATTAGTAATATAATATTAAGAGAAGAATAAAGGATTAATATCTTACTAATTTTGGAGAAGTGAAATGGGGTTTGAACTCTTAAAGTTAATGCTAATTTACTAAGAGAAAGTAAAATTGAATTCGAACTCTAGGAATTTAAGATTAATCAATTTGAAAAAGAAATTCTAGGATTGTATTCTAGGAACTTAAATAGCGTTGTAACATCTAAGAAGGAGGAAGTAGTATTTAAATGACAATAATATTAATAATAGGAATACGATTAGTAAGGGCAAGGACATTGCGGATAATTGTAAACATTTTAGGGAGAGGAAAGAATTTAATGTAAGAGTATAGTTTAACTTTTTTGGGCCACTATAATACTAACTTCGGACTTATTCATTCATAAAAAGAATTATATTATTCTTAACATGAAAATTCGTGGGTATTTCAATACATATTATTATATTTTTATCATATGTGTTTGATTTGTCATCTATGATTTAATTGAATGATCAATGTTCTATAATATTAATGGTATTGATCTATCAATAAAAAATATACAGTAGACTGGAATAGCAATGGAATTGGATTTTGAAACACCAAATTAAGCGGTTAACCAATCCAAATGGAATGATAATGTGACTGATTTGAGAAAACTGAAGACTCAGACCGAATAAGGTGGTTCGGTTAACCTACCATGGCCAACCCTGATGTTAAGGACATGTGACTTGGTGGAGTAAGGGTATGGGGTTAGTTGGTTTTTAGTTCAAATACTTTAAACTCCACTTTCTCAACATAAGCTCTTTGAAAGATCTACATATTGGTACCAAAAACAAGATTTTTTTTATGGAGGATTCATGATGAAATTGAAAGATAAAGTTAAAGTTTTTTTCCAGAAATACCGAGAAAGAGAAAGGAGAGGGGTATGGTGCTCCTTCAAATCTTTTCTTGAATGTATCATCTGAGGAGACTATGGTAGGTAGAGTATGTTTTTTTCTTTAATAATTTAGGCTCTATTCAGCATCACTGTTTTGGTGGTAGGTTTGCGCTGACATATTTGTAGTATATTTGTTGACAGTTTTACGCTGGCATATTTGTAACTGTTTTGAAAACTGTTGTTTGACAATCCGACATATATCCAGCATAAGTTAGTTATATGCGGTGCGTTTATCGCTTCTGTATTACAATTACAAATATTATATTACACTACATAAATTTTATTTGTTAGTAAAAATAAAAGGAAAAATTCAGAAACAATATATGAGAAAGCAAAGAAAATAAATTTTTTAATATAACCAATAAAATATCAATTTTTATTATTTAAGTATAAATAACAACTTTAACAATATATCACGATTTTTTTATAGTTTTATAATTCTTACAAATATATAAGCTTGGTGAAATCAGTAGAGTTTCAAATTTTATGTTAATGTTGTGTTAATTTATTTAGTTATATTTTAACTTCTAATAGCATATTTTTTTAAAAAAAACTTTGTAGGTAATAAATTAATATAGATTAATATTTTTATATGTTTTTAAGTTTCATTAAAGAGATTATCACTAATTTTTTAATATATTAATCTTTGTATTATTATTTTGAAACGTTGTGTAACTTGTAAAAATAAAATAACTTGTAACTAATGTCATAAGATAAATAGACGGAAGTAAAGTGAAGGGGTACTTCGTAAAGAAGAAAGCAACATATGCTGCTTTTCAAACATACCGAACGAGACAAACAACAAAAAAAAAAAGTTTAAAACAGTATATATTGATATTTGTGCTGTCCATTTGTGCAGCATATACTGCTTGCCGAACGCAATAGAGAATAATGTTAAAAGAAGTGAACCAAAGTTATAAGTAATAACCATGCTAATCGCACCCTCCCACAAACTCACAGCTTACAACCATAGGAAGAAAAAAGGTACAACACGATGGAGAGCATATAGTACGTATCCTATCCCAACCTATAATATTGCGCTGACTCTTCAATAATTTCCTTCTAAATTACTTCTTCCATCGTGAATTGATCATTTTGTTTACTATTTGAATATGTCGTTTGACTTCAATATTTAATATATAAGATAAAGTAATTTTAAAAATTTAAGTTTTGTATATAATTCCTTACATGATAAATTATATATTATAAAATTTAGTTTTATAAAATTATTTGATCATATATGTTTAATATGGAAATGGAAAATGTGTCATAAAACAAACAGGACGATCAATTCAAGACGGAGGGTGTACTTTGCCATACACCTAGCAGCGCCCGTCATTACGTCAGAGACTTGACCTGATCAGGGGAAGTGTGACCAACACTTGTTCCACAGCCTGACGTCATTCTTAGGGTGTGTTCACTTCGGGGTAATCATCAAAGGGAAACAGAATCATTCCCTTTGTGGTTGTTTGTTTTGTATTTTTAATGATTTTGTTTCCCCTACTTCAGGTTTCAAAAACCCCAAATCCCTTTTAGTGATTCCCCTCAAAATACTAGGGAAAGGTATTCCCTTTCCTTCCTCTTAACCCTATCATCATCTTTAATATCAACAAATATTAATATATATGGTATATAATTTATATAAATACTAAATATGATACATAATTTTTATAAATACTAATATTAAAATAATTATAAATATAAATATAAATATGATTATGAATAATATATATATTATATAAATGTTTAATATAACATTTATAATTTTTAAAAATATTCATATATATATAATGGTAATATATATTATTTATATTTGAAAAAGCAGAACAAATATTATATATATATATAGATATAATATTATTTATAATTTAATATCATAAATTTCTGAAATAATAATATATATATTAAAAAATTTAAAAAATATTAATATATACAATCATTTATACATATTAGTTATAATTTATATAAATATTAACAAATATTATATAATATATATTAATATCAAAAATATTATTTGTACTATAAATGATATAAAAATAAAAAATATTTACATTTATTGTTTATAACTTTTAAAAATATATATATTATATTTAAATATTATTTACAATTTAATGAAATATTTTTAAATAATATTAATAATATTATTTAAATTTTAAATACTATAAAATAAAAAATAATAATATATAGTATATATAATTTATATAAACATTTATTTATATTGTTTAAATTTTGAATAAATATTATATAATATATATTAATAAATATTATTTATAACTTAAATACTGTAAAATTTAAAAAATATACTATAGATAAATTTTAGAAAATGTTATACATAATATATACAAATATTAATATATATTGTATATATAATCTTTATAAATATTAACATGTATCATATTAAAAAACTATTTATATATGTTATATAATTATATAAATATTAGTATATGTTACATACAAATTAGATAAATATTAATATATATTATTCATAATGTAAATATGTATTAACACTTCTCTGTTTGGAACCAAACAACAACAAAGACAATCATTGAGAATTCTATTCTATTTATGTGTAGAATCAAACAAACTTCTTGATTCGGGGGAATCCCTTTCCTTTCCTCTCCATTCTCTTTCCTGATTCCATTTCGTTTCCTCGTCTCGAAGTGAACGCACCCTTAATATTTTGAATGATTCTAGTTATGTTGCGTATGATTTATAATTGGTCGTCAACAAGATGTCGCATGACGGTCATTTCGGACCAACATGGACCTCTTGCATTTATATTATCAAATATGCTTTGTTTATACTAAGATTGAACGGCCCCAGATTTTCATGATTATATCATTATTCAGTATGGCTGTTTTGTTGCTGTTTTGGTCTGACTGTTTTGCAGTTGTTTTATATGTGACAATATATTATTTGAGTGAAACGTAGAACCCACGTGGGACCCACACAGGACCCACCCATTTATGTCACAAATATGTTATCAAATATGCCAAAGACGAACAGAAGGGGAAGCGAAGGATAGGGTTGTCGCGGAGAAAGTAAAGGGGAAGACGTTCGGACTTTATCCATAAAGCTTGGTTTCCTAGCTTTTAACAAATGTTAACTTGACAAGTGTACCATAGTTAGTTGTACACCAATTAAAAAATGATTTTTGTTCATCACTTTTGAACAAAAGAACATTAATCTTCAAAAAAACCAGCTTAATGCTTCAAAATAATGGCCCTAATTTCCATGTCTGAGATCTTTGTTCAAGTGATGGTACTTGATTCTATTTTTCCAGCCGTTGGCGTAGAACCTCTATTGAAAGGATGGAGAATATGGCCCCATTCTTTTATCACATTATCAAATGAGTTTATTTGGCAGCTAGTTTTTTCTCTCTGTATGTCACATACATAAATTGTCATATCAATTTTTTTTTCTATTTACTTTTTTTTAATTTCAGCTCACAACTGACATCAGCTATATGTTCCAGCTGAAAAAGAATGGGGTGTGTAGTGACAGAAATGGAAGGTTACGAATTGATGTAGAGGGAGTTATTGCACGTCCCACGACGAAAAAAAGGTCAAATATGTGAAGTGCGCATGTCGAGTTTCTGCTTAGCGCGGTCAGAATTTAATAAAAATTACGAAATTGATATTTCCTCAAAATCTTCTATATATACTTTAAAAAGTTATAATATTTATCCAAAATTTATAATATATTACAAATAGTGCCCAACTACATACTAATATTTTCAAAAATTATAATATTCACCTAAAATTGTGATATATTACAAATAATTTCTGCCTAAAACATATTAATACTTTTAAAAACTATAACATTCACCTAACACTTCTGATATATTACAACTAGTGTCAAAAACACAAATTTTCTAAAAATACAGCTAGCACCACCTAGATGGTATTAACGTCGACGAGGACGTACGAGGGGCTCGTTCAATGGTATAATTTTATGTATTTTGCAGTATTTTTAAGTTAAATTTAGGTATAAAAAATGGACAAAGGTATTGTTGATAGTGACACCATTTCAACTAGTCACACGAAGTGGCGAGATAACATATTCAAGTATGCTTTGAATCAAAATTAGTAGAGTATTAAAATCGTAATGATACACAATAAATTGTCTTATAAAGCATTTTAAATCAAAACATGTATAGTTTGTAGAAAAACATCTATGTGTGGGAAGGGAAACAACACAATTTATGAATGTTTTAATACAACAAGACTTGAGATGTTTGAAGATTGAAGATGTCCAGTATTATATATATTATTTGTGAGCAATGAACACTTATTGGATATCTAAATTTCCATTATGTGTTTTTGGTTTCAAGATTATTTGTACGGTTATTACAACTATAGTAGATTTAGATTTAACAAAGCATTCGGGTGGATTTGGTTCGGGTGAAGTCGGTTCGGGTGAAGTTGGTTCGGGTTGATTCGGTTCGGGTGAAGTCAGTTCAGGTTGATTCGGTTGGGGTGAAGTCGGTTCAGGTTGATTCGGTTCGGGTGAATTCAGTTTGGGTTGATTCGGTTCGGGTGAAGTCGGTTCGGGTGGATTTGGGTTGTACCAAATTTTGGTTTGATTTAGTTTTTGGTTCGGATTTTCGGATCACATCTTGGGTCACACTATTCGGTTTAAAATCATGTTCGGATCGGGTTGGATCGTCATGTACCCGATAGTTTGCACTGATTCTTTCAGTGTTACAATAAATCTAACGGTCACTAGTGATTACAATCAATCCAACGCTCATAAAAAAGGATATCATTAGAACCTTAATTGTTTGATTGTCATCAGAGCCGCTCCGTAAATAAAGACTACGTTTTGTAATGTTCATGTCTAAGCTCCGGTGCCCAGAATTATTAGAAAAGAAAGAAAATTCACCCAGAACACCAAAACAACACCTTAATTTACAGTTATGATCAGGAAGAAAGAACTTCATTTTTCATTTTATATATACGGATCGATGTCTTCTTCTCTTCTTCTTATTTTACAATTATTGTAGATTAGTCGTCCCTTATAATAACCCCATATAAATATATATCCACAATGGAAGGATATACTATACTATATTATAGTCTAGTAGCTAGTGTGAATATAGTGTGGTGGGTGGCGTCCAGAGCTGGGCGTTCTTGACCTTGGAGATGCTCGCTAGTACATCCAAGGGAGTGATGTCTCCCTCTACTGTAACTTTCTTTGCCATGAAGTCTATACTGAAAGATGTAACTCCTGAATACACGTACAATTTATATAACATTATAGGAATATATATCAAAATGCGGAGACACTGATAAAATTAGAGTTAAACAAGCTTGCCGAATGAGCCTGCATCATATATATATTAGACACTAAGAGCATCACAACAATAAGTTTGTTATTTGAGTCTTTTAATACTTCCTTCTTTATTTAGAAAACTAATAGCATAATTCCATTTGGATATAAAAAAAAAGAAAAGAAAAAGAAAGCCACACTCACACATAAAAGTAAAGATGATAGAAGATGTCAACCCACACCCAATTACATACCACTACCGTACAGCTCTTAAGAGCTGAGCTGATGGAAGAGAAAATCCAAACAATCCACTCTATTGTAAGTCTTTGAGTTTCTTACTAACAAGGTGGGTGGATTCCAGCCTTAATAAAGTAAACCAATAACTTTCGGACCCCATTCTTATGCAAAAGAATGGGACCAGTAAAAAAAAAAGTCAAACATATTTCATGAACAAAATTTTACGGTATTCATGTTAATTTGTAGGTAAGTCTAAATTCATCTCGACGGTAATAGTATATAATTATCATATATATAACCAACTGAATTTCTAGCTGTAATTTCTATTTTCAGATTTAGGACAAGACGACAACAATAGCTGATGATTTTGAGAGAAAGAAACCAAATTAAGTTTGCCGTCATGATCAGATCTTATTTAATGCGTGCACTTACTAGTTGCTCTTGATATGTGTGTGTTGGATGGGCAGCCTTCCTCATGCCATGCTTATTATATTATGTTCATAAAATTGCATTGCATAACATTACAATTGATCACTTGTTGATTAGGTATAGGTACTTAATTATCATGTTCTGTATCATATGTCTATACCGTTGTACACTATATATTAAAGCGCGTGACATGTGTTGCATATGGACCACCGTCCCAATTTCAGACTAAGAGGTAAATTCTTATGTTCATAAAATTACAGAGAGTGATGAGGAGTTTATATATATGTATATAGTAAAATGAGGTAGGTACCTTGCATTTTAGAAATGTGTTTTCTAAGTTTGGCTTCACATCCTTTACAGTGGAGAGATACCTTAAGGACAACCACCTGCAGCACGGCATATGTGAGTAATTAATTAACAGCAGCAACTATAAATACAGATGAGCCATGATTGATTGCCATTGGTCATGTGTGTTGGATTCTGAAATATCAATCAGGTAGGTATGGTAAGAAATTAAAGCAACCTGGTGGTGGTGGCCTGGCAACTGCTGCTGCTGCTGCTGGTGGGTGTGGTACGGAAGAGGATCATCAGAAGTTGCTGGTAGATCATGATGTTGATCATCTGGTAATTTGAGTGGTGAGGACATTAATGATTTGAAAGGTACACTATCACTACTACCCACCACAACCTCCTTCTCACTGTCAGCAGCAGCACCAATACTCTTACTATTACCCTCACCCCTACCCATCCTCTGCTGCTTCTTCTTCTCGGTTTTATCAAACCGGGAGCTACCCGTTTCCAAAACCGGTTTACCGAACCCGTCAACCGAACCCTTTTCATCAATATCATTAACAATGATATCGTAATTCTGGAGCAGATATCGACGGGATGATTCATTCGGATTGATATAATCCACTCCATGTTTAGCAACACCGCACCGGCTCCTTCTTCCTCCATTCACAATCTTCTTCTTCTGATGGTGACGGTGACCCGAAATTGACTCCTGTACTGTTTTCTTCTTGAACGGTTGCTGTATCTGTATCAACGAATTGGAGTACTGATTCGAACGACGCCGAATAAAATTGAACGGAATGGTAGACGATGATGATGACCACTTGTCAATCCACTTCTTCGCCGTCCCACTAGCTGACCCGTCTTTATGCTCATTCGTCTTCTTGTTTGGGCTCGGTGGTCCTGTGTTTTGGGTTTTATTATGGACGGAGTTCGATTTTGGGCCGTTGGAAGAATCGTGAGTGATGGTTGTGCTTCTCCTCCTAATAGACGGTACTGATGATGATGATCTCTTACCATCGGTGACGATGGGATTGTGTCGGTCTATGGCTCTACTGATGCCTCCTCCATTACCGCCGTTAATGAGTCGTGGGGCGGTGTGAGGGTGGGAAGATGATGAAGACGGTGATTTCATTTCCATAGATGATGATGAAGAGGACGTTGTCAAGTGTTGGTGGATTATTGAAGTGGAAGCATGAGAGGCGCATGATGAAGAGGATGATATATTAATGAATCCTCTCATCTCTCTCATTCAATTCAAATTAAGGAGATGTATAGTATACCTGAGCAAATAGACAGAGTGAGATTGTTTATACTGTTGAATTGATATTTCCAATTGGAACGAAAACAAAAAATGCAATTGATAGAGTATTTGCTGGATTAAACTGGCTTCTAAGAAATAAGTTGTTTCTGAAACAAACCAAATCAAGTAGGAGAATGAAGGAAAGAAGAATAGTAGCAAAGAGTGGAGTTGAAATAGAATTAGAAGCAACTTCTCTTTCAAGCGTTTCTGGTTTGGGGCGCACACTGCAGCAGAGCAAGTTGGTTCTTTCACGTTTCTGGGTGTTGCTGTGCTGAGTGGGGATGGATGGAGGTAATCAAGTCGTGTCTCGTGGGTGGGGTCCAAATTTAATTATGGTATTGACTATGATCATAAGCAACGGGTACACGTATTAATACTAGGAAGATTCATCATGACTTACCAATATTATTTTTTTTTTTAAAAATAGACTTGATGTTTATACTTAATCGACCTGGTTCAAAGCTACATTACAAAACTAGATTATTATCAGTATCTCTAGCATCAGACATACTGGCTTGATTAAAGCGATTTCCATCCCTGCAGCAAAGTTTGAGATGATTACCATACAAGGGGAAATACAATAGGAATATAAATTTAACATAGTGTTCGACAAATTTAATCTGAAGAAGGTAGACGATGTGCCACTCTAGTCCTACAGAGAATGTCACAAGCTGTCTGCAATTTGAAGTCCTTGATGTAGATTTTGATTTTTTTACATCTCGCACAGACAAACCAAATCATCATGCTCTCTGCTTGGATGGTATCAGTCGTATTCACACTTTTTCCAAGTAAAACTTTACCATTAGCATTAGTCAAAGTGCTAGCTATTATAAGAGGATGACCCATTTTCCTAAGCAACAGCAATTGTATTTCCAGAGAGCTTCTCTTGACAAGCCTTTGAAAGCCCACATCATCTGATAACAATTTCTTGTAAGCTATTGTGAAAGCAATGTTTGCATCTATCATCTTCCTAATAGCTAACTCTGGTTGATGTCTAACTTGGCTTTTCGCGTTGTTGAGAGCCCATATAAGGTTGATAATTGATGAAAGTTTTCCTTTTGCCCAACAATTTGCTTGATCACACATCCACTTCACTATAGCTCCTTCCTCATCTGTCGGCAGTGTGCTAATATCCACCAACTCATCCCAATAGTCTCTCATTGTCCAACATTTAAATAACAGATGCATTGTTGTTTCAATCTTTCCACAAAAACAATTAAGAGGGGAGCCCCCTATTCTTCTAGCCAGGTTAGTCTTGCATGGGATGAAGCCTTTTGGGAACTTCCAAATCAAGAGCTTGACTCTTGGAAGGGAGGACCTTAAGGTAGTCGAATCTATGATCTTCCAAGAGCTGTTGGTCGAGTCCGATGCAATGTCATTCTTCTGATTTTGAATTAAAAATTGATACCCAGATTTAACTGTATGGTTACCATATTGTTCTTCATTCCACTACCAATCATCGATTGACCCCACTGAATATCAGTCTGTATAATGCTTTGGATGTCTATTGGTTCAAAATTCCCATTCAACATATCTGAACATTCCAGGATAAAGAATTCCAATCCAGAAGTTGGTTTCATGACGATAGGGAGCAATTTGGTCGTCTATGAGTGATTGGGATTGAAATTTAGCTTCATATTAATCCACGGGTGTGTCCATGCCAAACAAGATAGATATCCAAATTAGACTATCCCTATTGAAGGGGAGGCTTCCCAAATGGTTTTACCTGGGAAATATATCCCCTGAAGAGTTGTAGTCACTATGTAAGAAGGATTTGAAAGAATTATTGCTAACATTCCTTCTGTTGCATCTAGAGTGTAATTCTCCTTCTCTGATCATTGCTTTCCATCGGTTTGCTTTCGCACGTTTTCCTTCACCGCTCCCCTTTCTTGTTTGTGTATGACTTGATTCTAGATAGTAAATGCTCAAATATAGGTGGGCGGACATTCCTACTGTATAGCCTTGACAAGGAGTCAGACTCTTATCTCTCAATTACCCCTATTGATTATACTCATAAGACTTGGTGCCAAACATCAAAACTTATATCATTCTCCCCCTAAAGCTGGGAATGCTTAAGAACTAAAGAAGTTCATTATTCTCACCTTTCCTTTTTGTAGCCCTTTTGATATTTTTAATGGGGGATGTATAGACACAAACCCAATTGTCTAACTTTTTTCTTTGCTCTACAAAATTAACGAGTTAAAAAGGTCATTCTTAGTGGGAGTATAAGTTACTTAATACCACTATTCTTTCAACTTTAATCTCCAAATCACATGGATAATTTCATTATAGCTAGATTTTTCTAAATCAATAGCCCAATGAATGCAATACTTCATGTGACCATATTTGATGTATCAAACATCATATATCTCAAAGGTCCACATGGTAATTTTCCAGCCCATAATCTATTTCAAGGGGGTATAAAAATTCTCATCCACTTCCTTTTGAATGATCTCGCTATATCTTATATGAACTATTGTCACCGAGTAAGAACATGAAAGATATCGATAGTTTAGAAAACTAGTGATCCGACATCATTTTTATCATGTATGACCCATTTTTCCATTTCATATAATGAATATGTAATGTACACTAACCGCATGTTAGTGACTCCCTTTTCTTTTGGGCTTTATGGGATTGGATTCTATGTTATATTAACTTATATAACTTGGCACATTTTGTGCTTGTTTTCCAATCAATATGAGCATACTTTATCATTAAAAAGTGCATATTCAATGTTTATTCTTATTCCCTCAAGGAACATAATGAAGAGTTTTTAAAATTCACGGCTCACATGAGCAAGCTCTCGTTCTTCATAGTCGCTTATAGAGTATAGAGTTGTATATAAAACATTTTCAGTTGTGCATTATAGCACTATCGATAAAGTATGACTATTTGTCATTCAATGACTTACAACACGCTCGTGAATCTATTATAGATTGCAAAGATGGTTCAACGTACCATATTTTATTCTTTAAGAGTATCCATGAATAACCAATACCCAAAGCATGGTTATAAATTATGTCAAAATTTATGTACTCTCGTGTGTTTTTTGCACTTTATACACATGTATTAAGCAAGACACCTTAACACTTTTTCATCAATAATGACATCATTAACAATATCCTCCAGGGATATGATGGTATACCATGATGTCAATTGTAAACATTTTCCTTTTGTACACGGTCCAACCATGTACGGATGTACAATAATCTGTCATAGATTATACCATTTTTTACAATCGATCTTTACAAGATAAAATGGTCATTTTTATAAGCTAATTCAAGCTTTTAGTTCCATATCATCAATGATCTTATAGATAGATCTTGCCAAAATCAACCTCAAGCTTGACTTCTTTCATAATCATGCATGATACACATTAGCATTTCAGAGCTTGGGTTGGAAATTCACTAGGAAACTCTTTAATTTTTCCATAATAATCCTCAAATGTAACTCTTCAATGGTTACTTGGGAGAATGTATAACTTATACCAAAGTTACTTTGTATAGAGTTACCTTTAAATCTTCAAAATCTATCTAGCTCTCCAAGAGCTTTTACAATTTGGTCTATCTTATACAAAGTGTTGACCATTTTTAAACCAACCCATCATAAATGGATAGTTTTGCATGAGTGGAAGATAATAATTTATCATTCTCAACCTCCAATGCTCGTATACGATTGAATAACATGATATTTTTATTTTTCTTCCTCCAGTGCATTCATCTTGCACGAGGATGTATACGGATCTTATATCCTGAACCTCAAGTGCATTCATTTTTCATGAGGAACTATTATGACCTTACCAAATGTACTCATCTTGCACGAGGTAGCACAATGATTAACCTCAAGTGCACCATCTTGCACGAGGTAATATTATAATTTTGCAATCTCTTTTTTTGTGATTACATAAGAGAATTCTTAACCTCTAGTGCAACGTCTTGCACGATTGTACGAGGTAATATCACTTTTTTTACTATCTCAAAATGGATTGCCTCGTAAACGGTAATTGAAACCTATCTTTATAGAAATACTTTTGTCAACCATAAAATAAAATAAAATTGGATGGAAGGAAGGAATCATACAATATTAGATGGTTCACTTCTTAAAACGAAAATATACAACGTCAAATAATACTTTAAGAGAGTAATTATGCAAAAATCATTATACCACAAAACATATGATTCTTCAGCAATTAAACTAATAGTTTTTCAAAACTATAACAATATATTGTCATAAAAAATCTCTCTTCCCATTAACGCATTGTTTTTACTTTTGCTAAAAGTTTCTTTATTCAATAAAGAAAATATCGACTCAGTAGAATCTCACAAACACAATCCTTTTAACATTTCTTTCTTAAAAATAGTGGAACTGCAAACGGTTATTTTGATATATTAAAAACTATGAAATTAATCCTACAAATTAATAAATAAAATAAACCTACGGGTTGCAAAATAATTCCCGGTCGTAGCAGTTAAGTAATATGAGCAACCGGGGTATCGAACCAGGGGACTAAGAAAGCAAATCTAATCCTAGCAAAAGTTGTAAATCGGGGGAAATTGTTGATCAAATAAAATTAAGAACAAGCAAAGAGTGACTGATAAAAATATAACGAAAGCGGAACTTCCGGGTTCAGGTGGTCTTTCTAGTTAAGTCATGCAATTCTATTACCAGTTGATTAGGATTAGGGTTCGGCTAATTCTAGCAAGTTTCTAAAAGACTAAATCCTAGCCAATTAGAACTCTACTGTGTAGAACGCGACAGATTAAATCATAAACCTATCACTACTAAACAGAGGGATTAAGCATTGTTAAACTGCATCTGAAGGCTAACTCATCAATCAAATAAAGCTCTCCACAGATTAACAGATTTAACGACTACAACTATCAATCACGGATCAGATCTGACCAACTTTCGAAGCTACAATAAAATAGAAGTTTTATTGATAGCGACAAACAATATTATAATCTGAAACAACCCCCTGATCGATCCCACCTTCAATCCTCAATAATCTGCCAAACCAAAACAAACTATTTACAACCACCTTCCCCGGAGTTTAATCCCTTAGCTGAGCATATCGAAAGAGGAAAACAATTAGAGAAGAAGGAGCGCCTAATTCTCTATATCGAATCCCAAGATTTGCTAGTTGTAGGGTTGAACAAAGTGAAGAAATTGATGCAGAAATTCTCCTTGGGTTGAACCTTGGTTGCACGGCTGCAGAGGAGGAACTAGGTCGTGGCTCTCAATTTCAAATTCTGAATGTTTAATCTCTCTTGCGCACGCTCCTTTAAAAAGAAATTTTTGGACATAAAATACACACGTCCGGCTCACCTGTCCGGGTCACTTAGCCGGACGTGAGATAGAGTGTCAGGCGAGATTTTTCTCGTTTGTGAGATGTCCGGCTTTACGTCCGGGTCAGTTAGTTGGACACCCCGGGTGGACGCGTATATGTATCGAAATCTCCGCGTTGCACTCATGGTCGTAAATATTTTTGTCCTTCTGAGCGCGTCCGGGTCACAGGGTCGGACACGTCATCCGGACACGTTAAAGCTTCGACTGGTGAGATTTTAGTCATGTCTGGCTCAGCGTCCGCACCAGTTTGCCGGACAGGTTACAACATGTCCGGGAAACTGGGTCGGGCGTAAGTCCGGACACGTGTATATTTGTGCCCTTTTTTCCGCAAACTTCGACAGGGTCTAGATTCTTCGTTTAAGCTCCGATTTGCTCCCCGTTTGCGGCGTTGGAAAGCTCTTGAGGAGAACTATGCATTTTCACCATCATTTCCTGCTTTTAAAATATAAATTTGCATCAGATTTTTCCCAAAGTAAGAGTCATGAAAAGCATACGATAAGTGTGAAAGCGCATAAAAAGGTTGCATAAAATAAGAATTTAGCACCTATAAACTATATAAACTTCACACTTATCAAATCACCCCACACTTAGCCTTTTTCTTGTCCCCAGGCAAAACTCTCTAGCACAAGTAAAGCCAAGCTAATGGAACTCAACAGAAAAGGAAGAGCACGAAGAAAGGTATTGCTAGCTTTACCAATCGAGGGGGCAATTCAAATTATTCAAAAAAATTCATTCTTTCCATAAACATGAAGTCATTCAAAGCTAACAAATGAGAAACAAAACCATAAGAGCCTTGTCTTTAACCTTGAGCCAATCCACCTTTTTCCTTCACAAACCACAGAAACGACAAGGGGCATGAAGTAAGATCATATTCCATCGTACCTTTCAATGCCACATACTCTTGATCCATAAGAGAAAATAATCTAAATTCAGCATAACATTTGCATAAATATTTCAATTAAAGCGCTTTTAATTTCTTTCTCCACAGACTTTTCTCTCCACCCATGTTGCGGCTTTGGGTCAACTATCCCAGATCACAAGGACCTTAGGTAGCTAGGTGATAAAGCACCCCAAAGGACTTAATAACCAAGTGGACGAGGCCTGATTTTGGATCAGAATTAAAATTAGCATGCTTAGGATCAGCGGAGTACCTTGCCTTGTTCTTTTCCAACCATTTCAATCCAGTTCATTCCAAGGCTCAAAGCTAAGAACAAAGTTCAGATGGAGAATATTCTCATTTATTTCAGCATTTCTAGAACAAAGATTTCAATTCAGCAATTAAAGACCAGAAAATTTTGAAGATTTTGCACCCCAAGACCAGCTAACCAACTATACTTCCTCTATGACTTCCTTCCAAGTTGAGTAACCACAGCTAAACTTTAACAAATGCAAGAGAAAAAAGCTCAAAGACGCACAAAAACAAGCTGCGAAGGAGCTTACCCCACCCCATACTTAGAGTGAAGCAATATCCTCATTGCTTAAGAAGAATTAACATTGCGCAAGCAATCCAACGGGGGAAACAAAATCGCACACAGCAGATTAGAAGGGAGCGTATAAAACATAATAGAGTAGAAAAGTAAAGAATACTCCCCAGAGTCCGCTCAGGGTGTGTAGCAAGGCCAACCCCACACTTGAGTTCAGCTAAGTGATGAAGTAAGCAAGCTGATAATATTATATGCAAAGCCAGAAGAACTCAAGTGGAACCAGACAAAATCATTAGTAGAAAAATAATAAGAGCCAAGGATCTTGCAGTAAGCATAGCACCAGTCAGCACACCACAAATTAAAAGAGAAAATAAAACAAAACAAACAACTAACTAAGAAAATGAAAAGAGACACAAACCGGTGGGTTGTCTCCCACCAAGCTGCCCAGATTTAAAGTCTCTGGCTAGACTTCCCAAGCTTACAGATCAGAATAAGAGGAAGTATGGCTGGGAATACCACCACATCCTAGAGTGAGATCTCAAAGTTTCCTGAATGCATATCGAAGTCTCCAAGAAATTCTCTTCTTTTTATCTTTCGACTTCGAGAGGGTTGAAGCATCTGGGGCAGCCGGTTGATCCTGCACTAAAGACACTGCATGCAAATCAAGATTAGCATCAGCACTACCAATATACTTTTTCAATCGAGCCCCATTGACTTTGAAAATTTCACCCTTTTTATTCTCAAGCTCGTAGGCCCCGTAAGAAGTGATACCAACAGCTTTGAAAGGACCGGCCCAATGGGACTTAAGGTTCCTAGGGAAAAGCTTCAATCTAGAATTGTAGAGCAGCACCCAATCTCCACCTTTGAAGTCCCTTCTCTGAATCATCTGATCATGGAGCTTCTTGGTGCGCTCTTTATAGATTTTTGCACTATTGTAAGCCTGATCCCTTAGCTCCTCTAACTTTGAGAGCTGAAACTTCCTTTTCTCACCAGCAGCATGAATATCAAAGTTAAGGGCCTTAAGTGCCCAGTATGCCTTGTGCTCCAACTCCACATGCAAATGACAAGACTTACCATATACTAACCTGAAAGGAGACATCCCAATGGGAGTCTTGAATGCAGTTATGTAGGCCCATAGAGCGTCATCGAGCTTCTGAGACCAATCCTTTCTGGAAGAACTGATGGTCTTTTGGAGAATCCACTTGAGCTCTCGATTGGACACTTCAGCTTGTCCATTTGTCTGTGGATGGTAGGGCAAAGCAACTTTATGGCGCGCTCCATACTTAGCCATCAGGGCATCGAAGGAGCGATTGTAGAAATGTGATCCTCCATCACTAATGATCGCCCTTGGAACCCCGAAGCGAGTAAAGATGTGCTTCTTCAGAAATTTAACCACTGTCTTGGAATCAGCATGCTGGCTAGGAATAGCCTCTACCCACTTTGACATGTAGTCAACGGCCACGAGAATATACTGGTAACCCTGAGAAGAAGGAAAAGGGCCCATAAAATCAATACCCCAGCAGTCAAATAATTCAACTTGTAAAATACCGTGCTGGGGCATCTGGTGCCGTCTGGATGTGTTGCCTAGCCTTTGACAACTGTCACACTTGGCCACAAAAGCTTGACAGTCTTTATGAAGAGTAGGCCAATAGAAACCGGACTCCAAAACCTTCGCAGCTGTTCTGTGAGAACCATGATGACCTTCACCCTCTCTGGAGTGACAGAACTCGAGCACACTGCTCACCGCATCATCAGGAAGACACCTGCGAATCAAACCATCTGCACATACTCGAAACAAGTGAGGGTTTTCCCAAATATAATGACGAGAATCAGAAAGAAATTTCTTTTTCTGAGCATAAGAGAAATCGTGAGGTACCACCCCAAAAACAAGATAATTCACCAGGTCAGCATACCATGGCTCGTGCACATTATGCAAAACAAAGACAGTTTCACCAGGAAAAATTTCATTAGTAGGTACACCATCATCAGGAACCACCAACCGAGAAAGATGGTCAGCCACGACATTCAGTTTACCACTCTAATCCCTCACTTCAATTTCAAATTCCTGTAACAAGAGAATCCAACGAAGCAAGCGGGGCTTGGCCTCTTTCTTAGCAAATAAATATCTAAGAGCAGTGTGGTCAGTATGAACAATTACTTTACTTCCCCAAATATATGATCTAAACTTATCTAGGGAAAATACCACAGCCAGAAGCTCTTTTTCAGTGGTAGTGTAGTTCCTCTGGGCGTCATTCAAAGTTTTGCTTGCATAAGCAATGACCCTGAGAATTTTATCATTCCTTTGGCATAGAGCTGCCCCCACTACATAATCACTGGCATCACACATAATCTCAAAAGGTAATGACCAATCAGGTGAAACAACAATGGGTGCAGCTACCAGTTTTTTCTTAATCGAATCAAAAGCAGACAAACAATCATCAGAAAAACAAATGGGGCATCTTTCAGAAGCAGATCAGTCAACGGTTTTACAATTTTAGAAAAATCCTGAATAAACCGTCTATAAAAACCTACATGCCCTAAGAAAGCTCTTACCTCTTTCACACAAGTAGGTGTTGGCAATTTCTTAATTACCTCCACCTTGGCTTGGTCAACCTCAATCCCCTTAGAAGAAACTTTGTGGCCTAGCACAATCCCATCCTTGACCATAAAGTGGCACTTCTCCCAGTTAAGAACCAAATTTGTCTCCTCACATCGGCCTAAGATTAGATCATGCTGCGCCAAGCAAACATCAAAGCAAGAGCCATAAACAGAAAAATCATCCATAAATACCTCAATGCTCTGCTCGATGAAGTCAGCAAAGATCGCCTGCATACAACGCTGAAAGGTAGCAGGAGCATTGCATAGTCCAAAGGGCATTCTTCTGTACGCAAAGGTACCACAAGGACAAGTGAAAGTGGTCTTGTCTTGGTCCTCTGGCGCAATAGGAATCTGAAAGTACCCTGAAAAACCATCTAAAAAGTAATAATACTCTTGCCCAGCCAACCTCTCAAGCATTTGATCAATAAAAGGGAGAGGAAAATGATCTTTCCTGGTGGCAGAGTTCAAACGCCTATAATCTATACACATACGCCAGCCAGTGATTTTTCTTTGAGGAATGGACTCACCTTTATCATTCAGAACAACCTCAAAACCCCCCTTTCTTAGGGACTACCTGTACAGGACTCACCCATGTACTGTCAGAGATGGGGTATATGATCCCAACGTCCAGAAGCTTCAACACCTCTTTCTTAACTACTTCCTGCTTGTTGGGGTTGAGCCGACGCTGTGGTTGTCTGACAGGTTTGTAATCTTCCTCCATATAGATGTGATGTGTGCAGAAGGTAGGGTCAATGCCCTTGATGTCAGCTAACGTCCACCCGATCGCTCTCTTGTGCCTCTTTAAAACCTTAAGTAACTTGCCTTCCTGCCCAGAAGTCAAAGAAGAAGAAACAATGACAGGCAAGCAATTATTATCAGCAAGAAAAGAATACTTAAGGTTAAAAGGGAGCTCCTTAAGCTCAAGTGCAGGTGGCTGCTCGACAGAAGGAATAGGCCTCTGAATCTCTCTATCAAGCCTCTCCAACTAAGGGAGATAAGATTGAAACCCAGCCTTTCCTTTCTCCATATGAGTAAGCGCTGCATTCACCTCAAGATTGGCAGTCTTTTCCTCCAAAGAAGCAACAAGAACTTGCTCCAATGGCGTCAATTTGCAAATGGTTATTTTTGATATATTAAAAACTACGAAATTAATCCTAGAAATTAATAAATAAAATAAAACTACGGTTGCAAATAATTCCCGGTCGTAGCAGTAAAGTAATATGAGCAACCGGGTATCGAACCAGGGGACTAAGAAAGCAAATCTAATCCTAGCAAAAGGTGTAAATCGGGGGAAATTGTTGATCAAATAAAATTAAGAACAAGCAAAGAGTGACTGATAAAAATATAACGAAAGCGGAACTCCGGGTTCAGGTGGTCTTTCTAGTTAAGTCATGCAATTCTATTACCAGTTGATTAGGGATTAGGGTTCGGCAAATTCTAGCAAGTTTCTAAAAGACTAAATCCTAGCCAATTAGAACTCCACTGTGTAGAACGCGACAGATTAAATCATAAACCTATCGCTACTAACGTAGAGGGATTAAGCATATGAATTTAAATTGCATCTGAAGGCTAACTCATCAATCAGATAAAGCTCTCCACAGATTAACAGGTTATAACGACCTAGCTATCAATCACGGATAAGATCTTGACAACGTTCACGAAGCTAAAAATAAAATAGCAAGTTTTATTGATAGCGCAAACAATATTTATAATCTGAAACAAACCCTTGATAGATCCCAAATCAACTAATATTAATTCTGCAAAACCTAACTATTTACAACCACCATTCCCCCGAGTTTAATCCCTTAGTCGAGCATATCGAAAGAGGAAACAATTAGAGAAGAAGGAGTAGAAATCATCTCTATGTCGAATCCCAAAGATTTGCTAGTTGTAGGGTTGAACAAAGTGAAGAAATTGATGCATAAATTCTCCTTGGTTGAACCTTGGTTGCACGGCTGTAGAGGAGGAACTAGGTCGTGGCTCTCAATTTCAATTCTGAATTCTGAATGTTTAATCTCTCTCGCGCACGCTCCTTTAAAAAGAAATTTTTGGACATAAAATACACACGTCCGGCTCACCTGTCCGGGTCACTTAGCCGGACGTGAGATAGAGTGTCAGGCGAGTCACTTAGCCGGACACCCCGGGTGGACGCATATATGTATCGAAATCTCCGTGTTGCACTCGTGATCGTAAATATTTTTGTCCTTCTGAGCGCGTCCGGGTCACAGGGTCGAACACGTCATCCGTACACGTTAAAGCTTCGACTGGTGAGATTTTAGTCATGTCTGGCTCAGCGTCCGCACCAGTTTGCCGGACAGGTTACAACGTGTCTGGGAAACTGGGTCGGACATAAGTCCGGACACGTGTATATTTGTGCCCTTTTTTCCGTAAACTTCGACTGGGTCCAGATTCTTCGTTTGTTTGAGCTCCGATTTGCTCCCCGTTTGAGGCGTTGGAAAGCTCTTGAGGAGAACTATGCATTTTCACCATCATTTCCTGCTTTTACAATATAAATTTGCATCAGATTTTGCCCAATGTAAGAGTCATGAAAAGCATACGATAAGTGTGAGAAAGCGCATGAAAAGGTTGCGTAAAATAAGAATTTAGCACCTATAAACTATATCAACTTCACACTTATCAAATAACCCCACACTTAGCCTTTTGCTAGCACAAGTAAGGCCAAGCTAATGGAACTCAACAGAAAAGGAAGAGCACAGAAGAAAGGTATTGCTAGCTTTACCAATCGAGGGGGCAATTCAAATTATTCAAAACAATTCATTCCATAAACATGAAGTCATTCAAAGCTAACAAATGAGAAACAAAACCATAAGAGCCTTGTCTTTAACCTTGAGCCAATCCACCTTTTTCCTTCACAAACCACAGAAACGACAAGGGGCATGAAGTAAGATCATATTCCATCGTACCTTTCAATGCCACATACTCTTGATCCATAAGAGAAAATAATTAAAATAGAAAATCATCATCCCCGTTCAACGGAAAGGTTTTGGCAACCGTGGCTGGCTGGTTGTGTAGTTTGTAGCTCATCATTCAGGTGGGTTTAAATTGGAGAGATTTTTTAGAATGATCGGATCTACATTTGGTAATTGGGTTCGTTTTTATATTTTCAAGTCAAGCCGAGCTAGGTTTATGTTTTTCTAGCTCTGTAGGTGGTTGTCTCGTCGACCTGGGTTTTTATATATTTTTTAAAGGAAATTTCACGAAATGCCAGTAAATTTTTTGCTAATTTATGAAATGTACTAAAAAAGTTGTGAAATACCACTATATCTCCCTAAATTCATGAAATACCATTATAACCGTTAACTATAATAAAAAAGACAAAATAAACCTACTAGTTAACAAAGTATTTTGAAAGTGCTCAATATGCTACTAAGTGTTGAAATAATTAAAATAAAATTCACAAACTAAGTGTTAAAAAATTAAAATAAAATTTACAAACAATTCAAACTATTAAAATATAGATAACTATAAAAATGTAACATATTATAAAAATTGAAAAAAATGATAATTACTAATTGTAGAAACATAGTTGTGCAAAGAAAAAAAAATATACTATTTCATAAGTAATCCGTAAAAAAGAATATATTTTTAAAGACGTAATAATACCTGAAAATTTTGAAAATAATTTATTTTCAAGAAATAATTTAAATTTGTAGGAAAAAAAGATAATTTGGAAATTTTTTTTAAAAAATCATAATTATTGAAAAGTTTTCAACTACAAACAAGGTAATTTAATATACTTCTTTTCTTCATTACATTCTCTAATTTTACATGCTCCTTCACTAAACACAAATAAATTTACAAATAGATTGCATTTGTGTCTTATCATATTGGCTCCATTTGATGACCCAAAAATGTATGTCGCCATATTTCCCATTTTTCTCGTATACTTATTCGTTTTGGCAGTTGGCAACTACCAACTTTTACAAATGCATTCCTATTTTTTACTCTACTTTATTGATTTTGGCAGTTGCCAACTGAAATCTGACCGCTGACAGCTAGGTTCCACTTTTTCTCTTCTACTTGATCCATTTATACGGCTTGCTATTGTCCCAACAATTAACATTAAATGAACCCATTAAATATGTAGTAAACAAAAAATGAATATTAGTTATTAAGTTTTATTTTTTGAAATAGTATAATACTATAGTCAAAATTATGTTTGTACAATATGTTTAGAATTTTGGTACTTCATTAAAAGATTTTAATTTTTCAAAAATATTAATTTAGAATTTAATATTTTTTATATTTTTCTAAAATAAAAACAGTTATTCAAACTATTTTACAATTATTATATCATTAAAAATTATATTATATTTTATGTTAGTTAATAAAAAAATCTAATTATCAAAGAATTATTATAAAATTTCAATATTTATGATATCTTTTAATTTTTTTATCTTTATCATTTATTTTAATATTGTAGTTATTTACATTTGTTTACAATATTTTGATTTTTTTTGAATTTGATAACTTTCATAATAGTTTGTTAAATGTGTGTATGTTTGTCTTTTTTTTTTCTTATGGTCAACAGCTATTTTAGTATTTCATGAATTTTAGGAAAATATAATGACATTTTTAGTCGCATTTCATGAATTAACCTAAAAATAGTGGTATTTTGAAATTTCCTTTTCTTATATAAAATAAAAAATATATAATTAATAAAAATATATAAAAAAATTATATAGTAAATATAATGTAATAATATTATATTTTATTTTAAAGAAAAATAATCAGTAATATTTAAACCGGATGGGACAAGCCTGACCCGTGAGTTTGGAAATGTGTTGCAGCCCGATCCAATGTTTTTTAGCTCACTTTTTTGTCTTGACTTGTCTGCACAACTTATCGAGTCCAAGTCTGTCAGGCTTTTTTCTGGGTCGGGCTGTCGAGTCTAGCCGGACTAGTTTTGAGCAACTCTAAATATAAGACTCATAATTAGGGGTGAACCTAAGCAAGTTCCCTCGGGTGGACCCTATAGATTTTTAATAATATTAGATAAAATTTTATAAATAAAATAAATTTTGATAAAATGTTAATGTCGAAAATAGTTTATTTTTTTATAGAGACGTATTTATAAGGTTATAAATTCAATGTTTGATCGGTGTCATTTTACTTTTTCAAGAATTTAATAGAATCTAGTAATTTTAAAAACATTTGGACCCCTAGTATTAAAGTTCTGGTCCCCACCGCATGCAACATCTTCGAACTAAACACCCGCCAAATCAAACTGATAGATAATGAGAAACTTTGAAGGTCTGATCTGAATAAAAATGTTTTTTTTTAAACATGATCTGATTAAAAGTGTTGGTAGACAGATGTACTTCTTCAGCAGCAGAAAGAGAAAAAAGAGAAAAATGAACGTCCTTTGTTGGTAAAAAAACCTTGGCACTGCCCGCATGGGCACAGTGCGATCGGATACTCGGGGTTGCTGAAAGCTTGCCAAGATGTATTGCTCCCGTGTTCGAATCCTGCTCAATGCACTTTGGTGGAATTATTCCTGCTCAACGCACATTGGTTCGGGGGGAACCCAATGGGTGGCAATTGGTTTGATTCTCCAATGGGCGGCAGTGGGGTTTGTCCACAATGAGCTAGACACCCTATGAGGTCGCTATGCAACCGTGATTTACCCCTCCACATAGCCCGGGCAAGGTCGTGGGGGCGCCCCGGGTGAGCGTATTCTCCCCCAAAAATTGTGGCACTTGTTTGCTTTCCCATCCAATTAACTTTTTATCCAAAGAAGGGCCCTTCAGTCTTCAACAGAGGTGGTAAGGTCGATTTGATGGCGCCTATCTACTCAAACCAGCACAGCGCAATCATCTATGAAGTGTACCTCTATATAACTTTCCATCACTGAATTAACTTATTACATATTCTTTCAGCATATATGATAAAATAATTTTATAAAACTAAATTTTATAGTACATAGTTCATAAGTAAAATTATTATATCTAATATTGAAATCAAATGATATATCCAAATAATAAATAGGAGTGTCAATTTAGGGGGAGTAATAGAAAAGAAAAGCACCACTCCTTTTTACTTTCTGCCAGTGAAATACCCCGAACTTAAAAATACTGATTAATTTGGCTAATGAGATTTTTAAAAGCTTAATTATTCCTAAATAAATAAGTGGGAACAATTCCCGAAGAAAATGGATCCATAAAATGGGTTAAAACGCAAAAGAAGCCTTAAAGCACGTTTTTCGGAAAAACTGGGAAAATATGACTTTAAGTAGTTTAAATGACTTGTAAAAATTATAGTCAATCAAATGTCTATAATTAAACATTAGTGAAGGTCTAGAGCCATTAAAACTAAATAAACGAGAAAATTCCGGAAAACGGACCCGGATTAGTGAATAGTGACAAAACGGGATCTTATGGGGTGTTAAGTGTAAATAGACCAAAATACTCCTCCCCCCTTTTGTAAATAAAAAGCTGGCACTCTTATTTGTGTGTGGGGCATGTTTTTCTCAGCCTCTCCCAACTCTCATTAAGCTCTCTCACTCACTAGGAGACAAATTAATAAAGTAAAAGAAGAGAGAGAGTACAAAAGCAAGTTTTAATCTCTCTCCTCCTCATTTCCCTCTTCTCTCACGTATTCCCTCCCCCATTCTGAACTCCATCTTCTTCCTATAGCCAGCAATGGCGATTTTAACTCCCCTCACCCAGCTCTCTCTTCTTCCTCATTTTTGAAGGCTCAAACAAACTCCAATAGCAAACAAATTACACCACTAGACTCCCCTCATCTTGGAGAGCATTCCCCTCTTTTCAATATCCAAAAATGGTGAAGTTGGTCACCATGGCTAGAGCTCCTTTTGAAGGTTGAAGAAGACCAATTTGAGCTCATCATTCCCTTGTTAGTTTAAGGTAAAAAGAAGTTCAAAAATCTCTCTTTCTAGCTCTCCTTTTGGAAACTGAAAATTCCAGATTTGAACCCTCTTGTTCTATTATTCCAGCCAGTTTCTAGCTTCAAAAAGTGCTGGAATATTGTTGTGGTACTAGCCAAACACTCACCTAGAGATTTGGAAGGCAACCTCCCATCCTAAGAGCTTAAAACCTCCCTTGCATCTTAGGGCTGATTTTAGTGCTTAAGTGTTTTCATAATGCTCATTAGTGTTCAAGGGCATGGCTGTAGCATTAGATATTTAAATCCCCTTGGCTGGTTTGTAAACAAGAAAAAAAGAAAGGAAAGAACAAGAAAGGAAGGAGGAAAGAAAAGAAAAGAAACCAAGAAAAACTCCAAGGTAATTGACTTACCTTGAACAGATTTTGAATGCCTTGTTGTATGAGGAAATTTACATTGCTTTGGTAATGTTATGCTACTGCAATGGAGAGTAAGAATTTGAGTTATTTTAATGCTGTTATATTGATGATTAAAGGCCTTGGAGCCAAGTGAAATAAGGATTAATGTGCTGGAACTAAAATGTGATGTTTAGTGTCTAGAATAATGAGTTGTTGAATTGTGTTGATGAGCTGAATAAACCATGTGGGCAATGTCTAAAATTGTGGGGAAACTCTGTCAAAATTTCCCTGGGAACTAGGTGACATAGGTGTGTAATTGTGAAGAAAGAACCTAGGATGACTAGGTGTGTTTAGAGTTGAATTTGAGTAGTTAATCACCTTGGAAACTAGATGTGAGTGAATGTTGTATTTGGGTAAGACTTGGGATGAAAATAATGCAATGAACACTAGTAATGCATTAGTGGAAGAACCATTGAGTAGTGGAAAGAGTAAGAGCAAAAATCTGTAACAAGAACTTCAAGGAAAAATTAAGAGTGGGAAAATTGTGTAATTAGCCAAGAAATGAGTAATGAGTTTACTAAATGATTTAGGGAAGTTTAGAGTGTCAAATTAGTGTTAAAACATGTTAGAAAACATGTGGGAAGATTTGGGAAGAAATTGGCAAAAGAATGGAGTTAGAACAAATTTTGAAATGTTAAAATCTGTCAAAATGTAGCAGGGTCCGGGACTTAGGTCCAGGACCAAGTCCCGGACCAACATTAAAATAAGGCCGAGAGTTTCTTCAGCACCTGGTCCGGGACTTGAGTCCAGTACAAGGACCCGGACCATCCATTAAAAGTTGCCGAAACTTCATTCCACCATTGGTCCGGGACTTGGGACTCGGACAAGGTCCCGGACCAAGCCAAAAGTGCCTTAAAATGTGTATAAATGAAATTTTATGATGGGGATTTGAATGGTATTGATATTATAAGATTGTTAAGACTTAATTAATGATATGTAATGGTCATTAGTGGTATAAACAAGCTTGAGAAGTAAGTAACTTATGTGAATGAGTTTGAAATGTAAGGAGTTAGTAATTGTAAAACGGGAACCACTAAAGATGAAATGGGTTAGGTTAATTATAGATAATTAACCGCCCGATTCCATGTATGTTATAGGACTTGAATAGTTGGAATCCGAAGGAGAGTCGGCAAGCCGAGAACTACGGTGAACGGTATAATTTTCTCATGCCCTATATGCTACCGAAGTTACCCCGATTTGTGTGTTTGTGTGTTTATATGCTATCACCTGATCAAGATGGAATGCACGAATCAGATTCATTGTACTTCCTTATGCTTGTGATGTATTATTCCTTGCTGAGTGGTGACTATCCTTTAAGTTTGTATAATTCATGAAGGAAATGATTGTTGAATGAAGTAATTATTTTCTTGGATGTGAAGTGTGCTAACCGTATGGTATTGAACAAAGATTCCCACTAACTCCCTAACCTTGTGGATTTCTGACTTGAGAAAAGTAGTAACTTGGAGTATGTAAGAAGTCCGATATATTTTCGGCCACGCATGAGAATGAGGAAATACGAGAGGTTGTTTCCGAGTTCTGGCCTAACCTCCCTCATGGTCCAAATCCCTTAAATGGGCAACAACCTGAGGAAGTAAGCCAACCTAAAGCCCGGTGGTGAGATAGAGTAGTCTCTGCCCGGAGGTCATACCGACTTGACTTGAGTATTATTGTAAAGAGGAGTAATTGGTAAAGTAAAGATCATGGCTAGTGTAAGTCATTGATCAAGAGTAAAAGAGTAAGAACATCCGATTAACCCGGATGGGAAATTAACTAACAAGTGATGAGGCTAAAACTTGAGAAGTGAATCTCAGGGGCCTCGGTAATTGTTGAATTGTGTATTGTTTCCATTGCTTGTGTGATGCTCGATGTATGAGTGTGCCTATGCATGATTTTAATATTGTTCATATAGCATGTATGCTTGAATTAAAATGAACTCCATGTAGGCGACCAAGTAGTCGGCGTACCCCCGTTAGCACGCGGGGTATGCGAATTTCATGCCAACAATTTGCTGAGCCCCTTGGGGTTTTTTTTATTTTCCAGGTACCTGAGATGGTTGGTGGTCGATGTAAGAGACCGGACCGTATTACTTTTGATAGCTAGGATTGTTTTGAGTGATGTACTGAGTTGTACATGGGCTAGTAGCCCTGTTGGATCGCCGGGGTACCATGTGGTACACCCTTTTGTATTTTGGGAAGTATGTAGACTTGTGAGACATGAGTAGGATGTTAGACTCATGGTAATTGTGTTTAGAGTTGTGAGAAGATGTATTTTAATTTCGATTTGTAGTACTCGGTAATTAATTGTAGCAGATTATGTATGGAATGTTTTATTGGGAGCTTGGTATTTCTAGTCTATCAGACCGTACTGTATGTAGTTTGGGCCTTGTTAGTCGCATGGGCGGCTAACGGCATTTTATCACCCGCCGATTGTATTGAATTTCCGCTGCGATTACTATGATGACCAAGACAATTACACAGTAATTAGAGGATTAGCGGTAGGGGTGTTACAGCCAGTCAAGTAATTTCGGTCGCTAAAGCAATAATTTTGAAAAAATCACACACACCATATTTTCCTTTTCTTTTTCTTAGGAAAAACACCAAAACAATGCTACACTTTTTTTAATAGAATTTGAGATTTTCGTTAAGGTAACAGGTTACAAATTTCTCCTTCTCCAAAACAGGTAACAATACAGTTGGGAATATGAGTTCCTTTCCACACTTTTACATCAAATGGAAAAATGTTTAAAAAATCTAGGCTAGTAAAGCTGGAAGATTAAAGTAATTATTACATCTAATACACTCATAACTAATTGAAGAGTTATAAAAGTTGAAAATCATATGGCAGTCAGCAGATTCTCTCTAGATAGGAAAGGAATATGGCGATTCAGGAGAGCCATTAGGCGATTTTGATGGCGAACTTCTTTCAGTCCCATCAAAGAGTGAGCAAGGAGAGTGTAAGTAGCATGCTAACTTACTACGTACGACTATTTACTCAAGGGTAATCGAGTGTTAGAAGTGTGTGTTGGGCCACTAAGAAGATACACATACCTACTCTTATAGTAAGTTTATTATTTTACATCAGAAGTTATGTCTCCTTACAGCAAGCATAGAGGTTAAGACGGTAGATAAAGGTCTTATCCATCCTTGTAATAGAGCTTTTGTCAAGATTTCCCTCGCTTGATCAAAAAATTTTGATTGAGTTCATCTTCCTTTCAATTATCATCCTCAGTTTTTACTGTAAAGCTTGAAACTTCAACCTTCAAGATAAGAGTGTGGACAGGTTGGGTTTTCATGATCTGTTTTCTTCAAAAGTATGTTTCTCCATCAACTGAGTTAGTTACCCTGTCATGGATAAAGTATTAGCTGATTGGAGTAAGCGCAAGATTCATCCTGGAGAATGAGAAAAGGTTGAAGGACAGATGTTACGCTTTGGTGCTAGCCTCCCTGAGATGAAGACCTCCTTATTTGGCAAAGTTTGGCACTCTAACAGAGTGTCTACCAAAGCGTTTTAACTCTTCCTTGTTCAGCTCTGGAAGCCAAAGGCGTTCCTCAAAGTCTGTGAGATCAATTATAATAGGTTCTCCTTTCAATTTCTTTTGGAGTTGATATTACACATATCTTGTCAAATGGACCTTGGCACTATCAAAATAGCCTGCTGGTTGTGATGCCCATCGACCCTTCTATCCACGTAGACGAGCATGACCCTAAGTTTATCAAGATTTGGGTGGCCATTTATAATCTACCTATGATGTATTTTATCAAGTCTTCAGTTGTTACCTTGGCAAGTAAGATTGGCATCTTTGTTACCTGTTCAGAAAAAATTTATCCCCTCGCCTCAAAGGTTCTTATGATTTGGGTGGAAATTGATATCTCAGAACCTCTATGCAGAATTCTTATAGTTGATGATGGTAAGCAGGAGCGATATTGTAGAGTGTCCTATGCTATTTTTCTTCATTTCTGTTACAGATGCGAAAGATTAGACCATATGATTATAGAGTGTCATTTTCTTAAGATCAAAGTTGATGGGGTTGAAAGATATAGACCCTGGATGACATCTGAATTTGCTGGGGTAAGTAGTCACTTCCCTGAGTCCTTCTTGATAGATCAAAATAAAGAGATCCTCCCATCCCTCCCTCCTGGTCAGATCCCTTTAAAGAACTTTTTAGATTTCCAGGCTAGGAATAAGAGTTTACCAGAAGACTCTACTCATCCCTCTATTAATCTCTTGACTCCTAATCAAGTTCTTATGCTTAATGTACCTCCCCTTGGTTCAGATCTTAATCATACAAATACTCCCCTGCCTTGCTCTGATGATGTGCTGCTTTCTCTTGATCTTGAGGATTGTAATAGCCTAGTGTTCCCTCCTGGTTTTAAAGATGCTTTACTCAATAAGAATGCAGGTGGAAGAGGAAGTTGTATGAATCCTTTTACTGGAAAAGTGCTTTGGAAAACTTTGGTCAGAAGAATAATAAGATTTCCTGAAAAGTGGAAATTACTTCTATTACCAAGCAAAATATTGATAGTATTATGCTGGAAGCAAACAAAAAAGGGAAGCTCCATCAGCCTAATATCGTTAGCAGTCTTGAAGACAAAGGCTTTGAGTTAGCTTTTTCCCAAGGAGCTGGTAAAGGAGTTGTGTTTCATGTGGGAAGCAGTGAAGATAAAAGTAAAAGAAAGAAAAAGTAAAAGAAAGAAAAAAAAAGTAAGGAGAGTTTGAGAAGTCGGTTTCAGGTGAGCAAACCTTCAATCCTGAAGTGTGTGTTCATGATTCTGATGATACTGAACTAAACCTCGAGCAGGCAGACCTTGTCTAAGACAAGGCTGCCAGGAAAAATAACTTGTGTTAGTTTTAACTGTCGAGGGTTGGGTCACCCTCGGGCAGTAGCTTGGACTACAAATTTAATTATTAAATATAACCCAGAGCTTGTTTTCTTAATGGAGACCCACAGGTTCAAGTCATAGATGGATTTGTTAAGGAGTAAGTATGTTGATTATTTTGGAATTTCGGTAGCAAGCTCTGGTAGAAGTGGTGGCTTTGCTTTTATGTGGAAAAAAATCTATGGAGGTAGTGTTGGTAAAATTTTCTTCTCACCACATAGCAGTGGAAGTGAAAGTTCCAGGAGGTATTTGGTTTCAATTATTACGGCATTTTATGGTTGGGCAAACTGGAATCTCAAATATCTGTCTTGGATATTGTTAAAGGTACTTCGTAATCAAGTTAATCTTCCTTGGGTGGTGATGGGGATTTTAATTAGAAAGCTTTCAACTCTAAGAAGGAAGGGGGAAGAATCATAAATGAATCTGTCAGGAAACCCTTCAGAGACTGTCTGGAAAATTGTGAGCTAGTTGATCTTTTATTTTTTGGGAACTATGCTAATTTTACAAACTCTCAATCAGATGATCACAACTATATCAGTAGATTAGATAGAGCATATTGCTCTAGGGAAGGTCTTTCTCTCTTCTCAAATATCTTTGTACAACACCTTAAGAGAGGTAGATCTGATCACTATCCAATATTGATAAGATTCTTTGGGTCTCATAAAAAACCAGCTAAAACCTTCAGATTTGATAATTTGTGGATTAATGAGAAGAAATGTCACGATATTATTCTAGATGTGTGGGGACATAATGAACTAAATCTAATAGGAAAGGTGAAGCTTTGTGCTATAAAACTTTCTCAATGGAATGGTTGGTCCTTCAGCAAAGTGAAGTGGAAGACAAATAAGAAGAAACAGGATATGGTAAAGATTGACAGTTCTCCTCCTATTGCTCGCAATCTATTAAACAGAAAAAAGAACTATCCTGAAGATTGAGCTTCTTAGATTGATGGAGAAAATTGCCTGGAAACAAAGAGCAAGAGACAAGTGGTTTAAAGAAGAAGACAAAACATAGGCTTTTTTCATGCCAAATGAAATACCCCTAAATTTTTAAATATATTTACTTTATAGTTCACGAGTATATTATATTGTTTGCGAGCATATTATACAGTATTTAATAAAGACAATGCGTTTAATAAAATAATCTGTTTTAAAACTATGGTAGTGGTGATTTTTATCTTGTATTAATGATCCTTGTATTTCTCTAGCTAACTCGATATATTTATTAATTACAAGTGGAGTAATAATAATAAGGATATGATTCAAATAATATTGTTGATTCAAAGTACATCTATAGTTTAGTAGTATATTAGTTCGCAAGTATAATAAGTAGTTTTGAGGATTATACTATGATTTACGAGCATGTTATATAGTATTTAATAAAAATGATTCATTTTAATAAATAACCTATTCAAAATACTTCGGTTATGATTTTTGATGTAATAATATGATCCATGTGTATTTCGTATTATTTTAGTGTATTTATTTGTTTATAACTTAGTATAATAATGATAGTTTTGATTTAATTACACACACTAAATAAGTTAGTTTTAGTATATGTCGGTTACACCTTTTGGTATTTTCTGATTTTATTTAGTTAATCACTTTAAACTTTCCATATTTCCAACTCCATTTATTAAATCATCTTTACCTCTTCACATTTCCTAACTTCTAATTTTATATTCATTAAAAGGTTTAATATTCTTTATTGATTGAATAATTACTTTCTGTATTAATTAAACAGTTCATATTCCTTGCTCTTCAGTTACCCTCCGACCTCCTATATATACGCTCATTTGATGTTCCATTTTATCCGCCCATCCTCTATACTCGAATACCTCTCTTCTCATCTAGACTAGAAAAAAATTCCTTCTATGTCGCGCCTCCTTTCTCTATATCATAGATTCAAAAAGAAAAAAATCTATCTTCTCACGCACACACAAAAGGAAAAGATGAAAAAATGGATCAATTAGTTTTCTTTTTCTATCTTGGGTGGCCACAATATGAAGTAATGGTAGCATGTAGCAGCAGCTAGAGTTGTTTCTTTCATTGATGATGTCAGCAAATCGGTGCTAAAATTTGTAAAGGAAGAGTAGTGGCTAATTATATGTTTGGTGGGTGCAAATGATAACGTTCTTTTTGAGGTAAGTTACTACGTTCACTAAGTTTTATTATATTTATAATAATGAATTTTCACGTGGATGTGAATTTTGTGTGTGATCATTGTTTGAGATTGAAGTGTTAAGTGTTAGTGATAATTTCATTTTCTTATGTGAGTGATTTATTTTGTAATGGATATCAGTGGTTATTTAAATATATTTTCTAAAAGTGATTGATGGAAAATTGTTATGAGTTTATTTATGAGATCAACTGATATTGTTGTGAAATCGTTAACGAAATGATTTTGTGAAAATTGAATTATTTATTCAATAAGGATGATATCATAATTTTTATGGTGAAGTATGTGGATTTTGATGATATTATACGGTAAAGAATAATAACGAATAAAAGAATTTTTAAGAGGAGAAAACCATGGTGCATGTGGGCCGCATTAGGACACATGAATGAGATGATAAATGCGGGCCGCATTAGGACGCATAAGTTTGAGATACTGTGGGCCGCACTAGGACACAGTTAGCCCTAGATCTACTCCGTAGTCTTTTGAACTATTGGGGGTGTGCACACTTAAGAATTTAGTGGCTTGGTTGGATTCCCGGCTGCGTGTTGGGGTCCGGGTTACAGTTGCGTGTTGTACCCAAAGAGAAAGTAAGTTGTTTTGTCCTGGCTGCGCGTTGGGACAAGGAAGATAATTAAATGAAATTGACAACTATATTCTTGAGTTAATAAGAAATCATGGAGTATTCTACCTTACTGATAATTTTGGTGTTGTGTGTTAATATTGTTGAAATATGTTGTATGTTGTGTGGTTATATTGTTAAAAATGATTTCTAAAGAGAAAATGATTTTTACGTGGTGAAGTGGTAGCTTACTCAATTTTTCTGACTTTATCGTGGCCCTTTCTATGTTTGTTTGGATTTCTGCCACATGTACTGATGAAGTTCTTGGGGTTTGGGAAGGCGACTCCACATAGTCTGATTATTTATAGTTGGATTTTATTTTTAGCTTGATAATTCTACATTTGTAAGAAATTATTTTAATAGGCGTTGTATTTAATTTATTAATAATAATAGGTTGTTGGTGAGTTAATTATTTAGGCCTTAGCACTCGTTTAGTTGCGAGTGTGGCAATAATGCCCCGGGTTTAGGTTTCGATTCCGCTGCTTACTAATATTAAACTTTAACTGCAAAAAAAAAATTGACCAATTAAAAGGTTAGAAAATCCGGGGTGTTACACCAAAGCCTCTACTAGAGCCAGAAAAAACCAGATTTTGGGCTCCTTAACCATCATAATGAGATGAGTTATCAATGGTCTCAGTTGGAACAGATTGCAAAATCCCATTTTGAAAAAAAAATTCAGACTTCTTTTCCCCCAGATCCTGGGGGTTTTCTTCATCTGGTACCTGGGAAGCTCAACCAAGAATTTGTCTTAGAATTACAAGCTGATTACTCCTCTAATGAGATCTTTCATGCAGTAAAACAATTGGGATTAGACAAGGCTTCTGGCCCGGATGGCTTTAATGGCAGGTTTTTCAAGAAGTACTGGAGTGTAGTTGGAGTTCAAGTGACTCAGACAGTGATGCAAGTTCTTCAAGGTAATTCTCTACCTGAGAATTTGAATGACTATTATATTACTCTCATTCCTAAGATTAATGGTCCAGTTGATATTAGTCATTTTGCCCCCTTGCCTTGTGTAATTTTTATTTATAAATTTTTTCTAAAGTCCTTGATACTAGGATTTAGAGTATTCTCCCTAATATTATTTCTAGTTTTCAATTGGATTTGTAAAGGGAAGGAATATCACAGACAATATCATCATAGCGGGTGAAATCCAGCATGCGCTTAATAGAAGCCATGCTAAGAAAAAATGATTATTTGCTCTAAAAGTATACTTAAGTAAAGCCTATGATAGGCTTGAATGGAGCCTTATCTAGAGCATTTTCCAAGATATGGGTTTCCCTTCCATGTGGTTAACTCTTGTCATGAATTGCTTAACCTCTGTGAGATGCTCCATTCTCATTAATGGTGCTCCAGGAGCTTCCTATTCTCTAACCAGAGGCATCCGTCAGGGAGATCCCTTATCTCCCTTTATCTTCATCATCGTTCAATAAGCACTCTCAAGTGCACTTGAACAAGCAGATACAAAAGGGTACTTTCAGGGTATTAAACTTTCAAGATCTAGCCCCTCTATTTCACATCTGGCTTTTGATGACGATATTCTGTTTTGTGGTGCTGCTAACCCCTTAATTGTCACTCAATCAAAAAAATATCATACAAGACTTTCTTATCAGTTCAAGACACAACATCAACAGTCAAAAAGCAGAGATTTCTTTCAATGGAAAACTTAACTCGGATATCAAAACAAAGATATGTTCTATCTTAGGTTATCCAGAATTCCCAAGCTGTCCGAATACCTTGGTTTACCTATCAAAGGTGGTAGAAATAGAACTAAAATGTTCAACTATCTGGTAGAGTCAGTGGGGGGGAAAAGTCCACTCCTAGTCTCGTCCTATGTCTTAAGCTGCTAAAGAAGTCTTAATCTCTAATATGCTACAATCTATTCCAAATTACACAATGTCTCTGTTCCTTCTCCCTGACACTAAAGTAGCAAAGATAATTTCTATCTTTTTGTCTTTCTGGTGGGGGCACAGTCAATAAAAAAGGGATGCACTGGTTAAGTTGGCAGAAATTTTGTTCTACCAAAAGTAAAGGAGGTAGTGGCTTCAAAGACATTGCTCTTTTTAACAAATCCCTATTAGCAAAACAAGTTTGGAATATCCTTCAGAATCCTGATGCTTTTCAGTCAAGAATCCTAAAAGGGATCTAGTTCCCAACTTCATATATCCTTCATTCTGTCATCAATAAAAATTCTAGTCCTATTTGGAATTCTATTATCTCGACTATCCCTTTGGTAGATAAAGGAGCTAGATTTCAAATAGGCAATGGCTCTATAGCTTATTTGGACTTCTTCATGGATTCCAAGACCAACTACATTCAGACCTATTACTACCCCTCCAACCTCTGAGATAAATCTCAGAGTCAATCACTTCATCGACTCAAAAGTGGGAACTTGGAACCTTTCTTCCCTCGGGAACTCAGTTGGAGTATAGTTGAGGATATCATTAAACATGATCTTTGAGAAGAAGATAAGTGGATTTGGCATCATTCTAAGGATGGTTTTTTCTGTTAAATTAGTGTATGATACTACTAAAATGAGGAGGAGAATATTTATTCCTATGAGTCCTCAAATTATTTCCTGATCCTCAACAGAATCAAAGCTGACAGTGCGGTCCTAGAGCTAAACTCTTTCTTTGGAAGTTTCTCTATAATATTATTCCTTGTATGGCAAACATGGCTAGGAGATTATGGGGGTCAGACAAATGTTGCTTATGTGGAGCAAAAGATACTACCAATCATAGTATCTTCCAGTGCATTATGGTGCGTCAATTCTGGGAAGGATTAATAGACTTATCCAACCTACCTCCTAATGGTGATACAAGTATCCAGGATTGGTTCTATCATTCCTCAAACAACTAAAGTTCTGAAAAGCTTGCTAAGATTGTTAATCTTATGTGGTCAATCAATGATGTAAATTTTTTTGTGAGACATAATGTTGAATACATGTGGTTATTTCTGATAGATTTGAATCTCTATTATGTGAAGCTTATAAGATCAATATGAGCAAAGATCTCCCTATAATTTCCAATTATCTAGGGTGGATTCCTCCCAAGCAATATTTCATGAAGATTAATTGTTCTTTTAAATGTAGGAAAAGAAGGCCTACTATCTTTTGTGGTTCTATCAGAGATCATAGAGGTAGTCCTATCATGATCTTCAACAAAGTTATTCTGGAAAGACATAAGATTCAAGAGGCCGAATTCTAGGGTATCAATTTTTGCCTAGCCTGGCTACTAGAAGAAGGTTACCTGAAAGTTCAAATAGACCTCTGAGAACATCAGAACTTCAATTTAGCTCAAGGAAATCAAGCTTTGGATCAATGTTTTTGGTTTAAGCCTTTATTTAATGATCTAATTCTAACTCTATGTAAGGATAATGGTACTCTTTAATTTCCTGCTCTTCTTATCACTAATCTGTTTAATAGTACTTGAAACTTTAAGTTATGGAAGGGTATTGAAATCCCTCCTAGTATTGTTAGGATACGTAATATACTTTTTGATGAGTAAGCCCTCGTAGCTGCCCTTTAAAAAATTGAAGAGTTATAAAGGCTTCTAAAAACATGTTTTTCATTTCTAATCTCCAAAATGTGATCATTCTTATCTCCAAACAGTATCTAGAAAACGTCTTCCTTCACGTTATCAAAACATATATGGTGGTTACCCCCTAAAATAGAGAGTTTCACTACAATGCTTGATGTTTTGATAACAACAATTTACACTTTACAATTACTTTCCATTCTCTTGTAGGCTAAGAAAGGAATACCTTCATTGTTTCTCAAGACCCCACTAGGCTGATAAGCTTGATTCTTCCTCATGAAAACTTCAAAAGAGATTGAAATGAAACCAGCAGGTGGGGGTTCCACTCCACTCCTTCATTTACCTGCGCATGAGCAATGATAGTATGTTGGTAAGCCTCAATGTAGGCTATGTTTTTTTTAATCGTTGTCCACCTGGCTAGAGTAGAGTCGTGTTTGCATCTATTCTTAACATCATAGATCATTAACATGAAATTAATAACCAAAGACAGTTTTTTCCTCCCCCATCCTTTAGCTTGATCAAGAAACCAGACAATAATAGCACCACCACCAGCTTTTGGAACCGACTGAAGATTGATATTATTGCTCCAGATATCAATAACTGAACAACAACTAAAAAAGCAATAGTGAAATACCCCAAGCTAATAAAACATGGATTAAACATCTAATCACATTAATTAAGGCCTAAACATGCCTTAAAAGTTAATTGAGAACAACGATGGTCAACACAAAGCAAGATATTTCACCCTTTGACTGTTGAGGGTGAATACATACCCAAATGAACTTCTTAGGACCTAAAACTTTGTCCTAAGCATATTAACACATAACTAAACATACTACAATCATTGGAAAACACTCCAACACAAAGAAAAAGCATTTACATGCTTCAAGGTCAAGTAGGGCAAAAATGTGCTATAAGGAAACCTTAAAGGTCTTATGACCTATATTTTATATAAAATTGGATTCCTAAGATCAAATATCATGTAAGGAACACAAAAAAACTGTTCTCAAAGAAAACTAAGCTCAGAAACACCTTGTGACACAAAATATGCACTAAAACACCTTAAAACACGTTTTTGTGTATGAGCTCTAAGATAATGAATTTTGTCACTTTAAAGACCAGATTACATTCTTTATAACATTAATGTGACATGATAGTCTATATTATAAAGTCTAAATCAAAATGGGTGATTTTGGATGAATAGTACCCAAAAATAACATTTAATTACTTAACTTAAACTATGGTCAAATGTCATCCATTGACCAAGCCCTCCATTGCTGCCCCCATTAGCTGTCATCCTTACCCATTAACAACATAAATATCTAGCCAATCTAATGAATTACCATTTACTATTTGATAAAGTAACATTAATTAACATAAAAGCAAAATTAGCTTACCTTTCTCATTTGCCTTGCTTCCCAGCCGACACCAAGCCTATTCATTCTCTCTTTTGATCCTCCATTACCGTAAGAACACACCATATACAGAGGAGAAGACCAATTGACATAGGTAAGCTTATTAAGCCATTTTATGTTCATTCTCTTCACATTTCTTTCCTCTTTTCATGGAGCTAAGCAACAACCATTTCCATCCATGGATCTAGGTTGTTTTGGAGGTTAAAAGAAGGGTGATTCTCGGCTGTAACAAGGGAAGGAGGTGGAGAATTCTAATCTTGTTCTTAAGGTAAAAAAATGTGCTTTAAGCACTTATATCTTGATTCTCTTTAACTCCAGTTGGAAAGTTTTGTTTCCTAGGCTTATAATCTTCTTCTCAACATACTTATTCAGTTGGTACATCAAGAGCTTCAAGGAATAGCCAAATCCAAGCCAAAAACACCATTTTTGGCATTTTAATCAAGGTAAAAATTAGCTATCTTCTAATCTAAGTTGTACAGGTTTTAAGCCTTGGTTTAGTAGCTCTTTTGATGCTATTTTTATTCTGTATAAATAGGCCGAAGACTACCCTTGGCTACCTTGGTATTCTAAGGTAAATTTTACCTTGAAAATATACATTAAACACTTCTTATGGTTAGATCTTGCTTGGAGACTAATCATGCCTTAATTGCTGTTTGAAAATATGTAAACTAAGCTGTGGAAAATTTATCTCCAAACAGCCGTGGCCAAACAAGGCCTATACTTGGAAAAAATAAGGTATAAATCACTTAAACCTACACTTGGTATATTAATATGTGTTTATACATATGTATATATATATATGCCGTGAGTGAATATGGTTATTAAGGTCTTATTTTGACCTTAGGTGATTAAGGAATGGTTTAGTAAATTTATATAAGTAATTAACTATCATAATTGTCAAATTTAAGACATTATGTGGAAAATTGGTAAATATGGAAAACTATGTGGTACGGCTGAGAGTTTAATGCATTTTTGGGCATTTATGTGTAATTTATTTTATAAGCTAATGTTTGTAATAAGGCCATGTACTTTAGGCCATTTTATTTATGTATTTATAAGGTTTTATTAAAGTTTAGGTAATATATATGTATTACCGCAAGGAATTGGGGTATAAAGTGTAGTTAAATTAAATTTGGGGGCTATATAATAATAAAGCCGAAAATTAGAGGTTAAGAGGGCTTAAAATAAAAATTATAAGATTAAGTTTTGGGGTTAAATGGTAATTTATGGAAAATATGGGTATAAACCGTATTATATGGAAATTAATGGTCAAGGCAATATTAATGAGGTCAACCTTAACCATATGGTAGGTTTTGACCAAATTAGATAAGTTAAATAACTTATTTAAGGTTTTATAATAAGATAAGTATTTAATTGTAACGATTTTATAACATATGTGGTAAATATGTTATTACCAAAAATAAAGGGTGTAAAATGGTATTATAAACACCCATGGGCTATTAGGAATTTTTAGGAATTTATTGGGTTGATTTTGGAATTAAAATAAACTATATGTATATATATAGTTATTATGTCATTGTGACACTTTGGATAAGTATATGTGGTGGAAATAGCAAATACCGAAAGTATATGGTTAGTAAGGGTAATTATAACCCTTTGGTGAAATTTGGTGATTTTTAGAATTATATAAGAGTGTTTAATAAGATATATGTATAATATATAGTGTTAATGATATTATAAAACTATATGTTATAAATTGGGCCAAATGGCAATTATAGAAACTTGGTGGGTTAGAAAAATAATTTAGAACAGCTAGGGTTTGTTCGCAAATTTTAAATAATATATAACCATAGGTTATATTATTATTAAGGTTTAAAATGTTATAATATGATATATATCACATAACATTATATAGTGGTCAAATTATAAATTTGGAAAGTTAAAGGGGGTTGGAAATTAATTTATAATCAGACAAGGTCTGTTCGGAAATTTTACAAAAATATAACCATAGGTTATACCCTTTTATAAGTTAAAAATGTTATATTATATGATATATATAACATGGTATGAATTATGGGATGATTTTGTAAATAAAGAAAACTATGGATTATGGAAAAGAATAAGGTATAAATGTATATGCCTATGCGGCAATATAAATAGTTTTGTAAAAAACTATAGGTTATAAGTTAAAGGAAATAAAATATCATATTATATGATATTGGTATATGGTATAACATTACAAAATGTTATGTGGTCAAAATGAAATTAAATGAAATAAAGGGCTGTACCGAATTACAAAGAGTTGGAAAATGAATTTTAGACTATGGTCTACAATGTTATAAATGTTATAACAATTATATGGTATAAATGGGATTAATAAGTAAGGATATTCACATTAAATAATGTGACAAACTATAAATAAATAAGGTTTATAAACTAAGGTATACATTGAATAAACCTTAGGAGTTGTAAATATACAACATAAATTGTTACATAATATTAGGATAATAATCTTAATATAAGTTGTATAATATAATACAACTAATGAGAATAATCGTCTAATATAAGATGATAAAATGTAACATATAATACAAGAGTTTTATAACTCATGAAACTTACCTATATGGTAAATATATACATATGCGAGAATAATGTATATAAGGATGGATATATATTATGGTTGGACACCATATAATATAATGGTGGTGGTTATTACATAAAAATAGTTACAAACTATAAGTTATAAGTTTTTGAATGGAAATATAGTTTACTAAAGATAATGGGTTATATAATACAATGTATTATAATGGATGGTGGAAAAATGATACAAAATAATAAGTCATGCATGCATACATGCAACTATAGGTTATATACCTAAATTAAATGATGGATAAGATTAAAGGAATTTAACGAATTAAACTTAACAGTCGAAATATTTCGACATACGAGTTTAGTAACAAAGCCGACTAGTTTAGGGAAACCCGTAACAATTAACTGTAGAAATCCGGGGATGAACTGTCGGGGTTACTTGTTATTCGGAAATACCGGATGTAGTTAGTCATGGAGACTAACTTATAGTTTTATTTGTAACACCCCAACCGCCAATCCTATGCTTACCGTCCAATCATCCCATAATCCAGAGTTACTCGCAGCGGAAATACTACTTACTACGGCGGGTGATACAACGCCGCTAACCGCCCATACGGCTAGCTAGGCTCATTCTACTTACAGTCACGGTCTGATGAACATAATATACCGAGCTACTCTATTACTTACCAAATATAAAAGATAACAACCTTACATTCCTGGATCACCGAGTATTTAAAGTGTATACTTACATCCCTTTCCAATCTTTCCAAAAGAATGAGTACCTGTAACACCCCATCCAAAGCCATTCGTGGTTATCGCAAAACTGAACACTCAATCGAATACGTCACAGCGGAAATAATAAACACCTGGACCTTGCCACAGTCTGATCGTTAGAATATACCGGCCTTAACATTTACAACGCTTATCCAAAATACACAACCAACCCAAACATCACCATCCATAATACCGACAACCAACCGAGTACAAGTAACTAAGCCATTATCACAACCTTACATCAGTTTAAATATAAACAGACGGGTGCACAGGCGCAACCCGAACTCAAAATAAACATTCCATCCTAAGTCTAACCGCTCCTACTCTCGTAGTGCGTCCTCATGGGTCTCTTACCTGTAAGTGTAAAAATAGCCCCCAAAGGGGGTCAGCACGAATGCTGGTACACCCTCTCATGGCCCCCAAGCTAACGGGGCTACGACGACTAATTGTCGATAGCATGGAAATTGATTACATACACAAGCATAATATGAAGTGCAATAACAATAACCACAGATGAACATATATAGTTCACAAACAATGAACGACTCAAGCGTTCCCTTATCAAGTGGGTTAGTAACCCCCTCCTCAGTCCTCATTTCCTTAATCTCAGTTCCTTACCTTACCTTAATCTTAATCTCGACTTAATCTCAGTATACAAACCGTTCCTGGAAGGGGATGGTTGTAGCTTAATTCGAACCTGGGATTTAGGTGATCCCACCGCACCATCTTAATGCCACCTACTCTGGACGGGAGTCCAGCATAGCTAAGCCGGCAACCGGCCCTAGGCTAAGTCCGAAGACAAGTCCTTAAGCGGAGGGCGGATCTGATTCAAGATACCGTCCCCTTTTTCCTTAGCATGCATGACCGGAGATCGGTCCCGGGTTTCCTCACTCAAGTTCCAGTTAGAAGAAGTCTTAATCACCATGTGCTAGCTAAGCCTTAACGGCATTAACCAACAACCACCAAACTTAACTCTTATTCTTAACTCAGTAAGTACTAAACTTGGTTAGTAACAATCTCAAGTCTCGCGGGTTAGTGTAAAGATAACACATACACAACGAGAACAATATAACCGGTTGCATGCTTTATCTTGTTTTAGTCATAGCAATTAAACAGATAGCACACAAGCCGAGGGACACCTCGTTAGCAAGCAGGTCACAAGAAAGATTGTACCGTTCACCGTCGATCGTTGTTTGATTAACCTTCTTCGGGTCCCAATTCACAAACCTAAATCATTCATTCATTTTTAGGTCATTAGTTATTTGCACCTTACTTAACTCACTTAGTCCCTAAAGATTCTCATTCAACAACCTCTCAAGTCCTTGCCACTTAGCTTACAAACTTAACTTTAAACATTAAAATTTATACTTAACTTAACTTAATCCCTTAAGTTCTTAGGGTCCTAATCATTACCACCCTACCAAAGGTATACCTTATTACCTATTACCATCCTTAGAATTCAAAATTTCTTTTTTTTTTATTTTAGGCTCGACCGAACTTCCGACCGACCTTACCCAAGGTCGGTCCATTCCAGAACACATTACCGTTTGAAAATTCTACCCCGACCGACCTTGCAAGTCTGGTCCCAAGGTCGGTCCATTCCCGAGAGTTTCCCCCGTGGGAAATTTAAGCTCGACCGAACTTGCCAAGTCCGGTCCCATGTTCGGTCGATTCCAGAGACTTATTTCCTTCACAAAATACAAGCCCGACCGAACTTGCAAGTCCGGTCCCCAAGTTCGGTCGGTTCCAGAGACTTTCTCCGGTAGTGTAATTTGAGCTCGACCGACCTTGCAGGTCCGGTCCCTAAGGTCGGTCGGCTCCAAAACCTTGTTTCTAAATTCCCATTTAACTCCAAACTTCTCCTCATATATCCTAATATGTTATAACCTCATTTGGGCACCTCAAATACACCTTAAGCCAACACTAGTACAGAAATGGTCTATCGCAGCGCCCCTACCACAGCAGTTGTAAAAACAACCGCTGAGATAGGCCGTTTTTAAAAATCCCGCAATCCTATCTCAGCGGTTGTTACTTACAACCGCTGCGGTAGGGTCATTTTTAAAAAAAAAACTCTATCGCAGCGGTTCCTCCTAAGAACCGCTGAGATAGGTCTTTTTTACTGACCTATCTCAGCGGTTCTTAGTAGGAACCGCTGCGATAGGGTCTTTTTTTTCCCCAAATCGAGCTTTCCGTCACTCTCGTCTTCATTCTCTCTTCTGTAAACTCGAGAGAACGAAGCAGAGAGCGACGGTCGACGGCGATTTCACCGTAGCTGACGCCTGCGATCCACCACCGCCACCGTCTTCTTCCTCGTCGCGCCACCGCCGTTCTTCGCCGCCGTCTCCAGTCGGCCGTCGTTCCGCCAGGTGGTCGCGCAGGCGTCGATCGAGAAAAAGCTGCGGGAACCCTAGGTAATTCGATTTCCGAATTCGATCTTCGAAATATGTTAATTATTGGCTTGTTGATTGAATAACTAGTTGTAATATAGTTATTGAATGTTAGTTTAGTTGTGTGTGCATAATTTGAATATAGATAGATTATTGAACAAGTATAAATTGTTGTGCATATAAGGTGTTCGATAAAATGCCGAGTTGATATTTTTGCTGTTTGTGCCCTCTGCATACAACCCAAAGTTGTAAAAAACGGTACGGGAGTTTAGTACGGGTCATCTGAAGTATTCGATACGGAAGTACGAGTACGGATAAAACGGGGTTAATGATACGGATGATAAATTTAATTATATAAATATAGAACTAGAATTATAAACATGACTATGAAACTATGAAAGATATTAAAAACTAAAAATAGCAAATCAATATACAAATAAGGCATATAAACCAAGGTTGTAAAAAACGGTACGGGGTTTTAATACGGGTTATCAATAGTACGAAGTACGGGAGTAACGGGTTTTAATACGGGTTATCAAAATGAATAACTACAAATCATTTTGTTCTTAATTCTCAAACTATTAAAAAAATTAACTTCAAGTTTCACATTAATAAAGTGGTAAGATCTATAACTTTATAACATCTATGTTCTCCCATTACATTGCAGTATATACGTGCTTAATATGATAATGCTTATAGTAATGGATTTCTTGCCCCCCCTAATATTATTACCTTGCTTCACCGCTGTCTGCAGTAATTGGGGTGGTCTCTATGTCTCTTTCTTCCTCATTGCTTCTGTTGTGCAGCATGAGCTGAAAGGTAACATCTTCATCTATCTTTTTTCTCTTTTTTATTTTCTTAATATGATAATGCTTATAATAATGGATTTCTTGCCCCCCCTAATATTATTTCCTTGCTTCCCCGCTGTCTGCAGTAATTGGGGTGGTCTCTACTTCTTCTTCCTTATTTATTCTGCTGTGGACTAAGAGTGAAAAGGTAACATCTTCATCTATCTTTTCTCTTTGTTTGTTTAATTAATTATTGCGAAAAAGTGGTTGTGGTTAATATTGAGTGATTGTGAATAAGGATGGTTGCTGCCAATTGTTGAATTTATTTGTCGTGGTTGAGTGATTGGGAATAAGGATGGTTGCTGCCAATTGTGGAATTTATTTGTCGTGGTGAATAAGATGTTGGTGAATGCTTAATGATAAGCATGGGATTAACACGATTACGCAAAGGTCATGCCGAATTTTTTCTAGAATCGTATTAGTCTTATTAATTAATTTTATTTGTTATTTGTGTATAACAATCTTTACTTTTCTTTGTCAGGTCTTCTGAATCTGCTATTGGATTTGTACCAGTACTTTCCCAGCCCATCACCAAAGCAGTCTCCTAGCTTCCCCCTGTACAAACTTAAAACAAGTAAGTAATTAAACTTTATTTTTGTTTTAATAATGCAATGATTTGTTGAAGTTAAATTAAATGTGTTAGAATTGTTAGAATAAGGCTAGATTAGTTACGTTGGAACGTTAGAGTACTTAGGCTACGTTAGTTAGGTTGTAACCATAGAGTAGTGCTGAGTTTGGTTGCAACCGTACATCCAGTAGAAACATGCTCCATATACAACTGCAGACGAAACTGAAAGACAAATCAATCTAAACATTGTTTTGTTTTCACATATAGAATGGAGCGTGACTGGATGTACGGTGATCGAGGGGATCACTATTTTGATGAGAAGCTGAAAGAGTTTCTCAAAGCGGCAGTGCAACACAAGGACATAACAAAGGCGGACAATATTTCATGTCCTTGTGTTGACTGTGGGGTCGTAAGGAAATATGAAGACATTGAGGAAATTAGATTTCATCTTAAGTCCCGTGGATTCATGCCACATTACAAAAGATGGAATTTTCATGGAGAAACTGTTGCAGCTAGTGCTTCAACATCATCAAGTGCTCATGATCCACGTTACGCAAGTACCGCCCACACCTTCAATACCATCAATGAGTCGGTACCGTTAAGTGATTCAGGATTCGATGACAGCGAGACCACTCACCATGATGAGCAAATGGATGAAATGTTAGAAAATGTTGCGGATACTTTTGTCGATAAACCGGAAGAGTATCAAAGATTGTTGGACGCATCAAAGACACCTTTGTACCCTTCGTGCGTTAAATACACAAAATTGACTGCTGTACTTAATTTGTTCAACTTAAAGGGGAAATATGGAGTTGGTGACAAGTGTTTCACGTCATTTCTAGAGCTGATACATGATATGCTTCCTGATGAGAATGGTCTTCCTACATCCACCTACGAGGCAAAGAAATGGATGTGTCCAATGGGAGTTGAATATAAAAAGATTCATGCTTGCCCAAATAACTGTGTGCTTTATAGGGGTGAATACGAACATCTAGACAAGTGTCCTAAATGTTTGTTGTCCCGGTACAAGGACAAGGATGAGGATTCCTCCTTTCAGAAAAAAAATCGTCCAGTGAAATTATTGTGGTACTTGCCGATAATTCCTAGATTCAAACGGTTGTTTGCCAACCCAAAAGATGCGAAGAACTTACGATGGCACGCGGATGGTAGAAAAATCGATGAAAAATTAAGACATCCTGCAGACGGACCTCAGTGGAGAAATATCAACAGAAAATTCAAACATCATTTTGGGGATGAGGATAGGAATCTGAGACTTGGATTGTGTACCGATGGGATGAACCCGTATGGCACGTTGAGCAGTCAGCACAGCACTTGGCCGGTGCTACTAGTGATCTACAATTTACCGTCATGGTTGTGCATGAAACGAAAACATTATGTTATCACTCCTAATTTCTGGTCCAAAGCAACCTGGTCATAACATTGACGTATATCTTGCACCACTGATCGACGATCTGAACTTGTTGTGGAATGAAGGGACAGTGGTATATGATGCTCATGCGAAAGAAAATTTCACACTGAAGGCGATGTTGTTCTGTACTGTTAACGACTTTCCTGCCTATGGGAACTTGTCAGGATACTCGGTGAAAGGATTCAAAGCGTGTCCGGTATGTGAGGATGACACATGTTCAGATCGTCTGAAGCACTGCGGCAAAAATGTTTATATGTGTCATCGACGGTTTCTTCCAGTAGACCATCCTTACCGTTCGAGAAAGCGAAAGTTTCAACAATGAGCCCGAGACTCGTGTGGCTCGTCTGCCTTTGAATTCAGAGGAAGTGTATGCAAAGGTAAAAGACATTGAAAATGTATTTGGAAACACATCCAAGCCGCCGAAGAACATTTGGAAAAAACGTTCCATTTTTTGGGATCTACCGTATTGGCGGCATCTGCCTGTTCGACATTGTTTGGATATCATGCACATTGTGAAGAACGTCGGTGAGGCAGTGTGTGGTACTTTGCTCAACATACCCGGCAAGACGAAAGACGGATTGAAGGTGAGGAGAGATATGCAAGAGTTGCGCATACGGAAAGAACTACACCCAATAGAGGATGAGAAGCGAACATATCTACCTCCTGCGTGTTATACCCTCTCTAAGAGTGAAAAATTAAGTTTTTGCAAGTGTTTGCACACATTGAAGGTACCATCTGGGTACTCTTCAAACTGGAAGAACCTAGTTTCTATGAAGGATTTGAAACTGTTAGGCATGAAATCTCATGATTATCATGTGTTAATGTTGCATCTTCTTCCAGTTGCAATACGAGGGATATTACCAGAAAATGTCAGAAATGCTCTAACTCGATTATGTTTCTTCTTCAACGCTGTCTGCTGCAAGGCAATTGACTCAGACACCCTCGATGATCTGCAACATGAAATTGTTGTGACAATGTGCCAGCTTGAGATTTATTTCCCACCATCTTTCTTCGACATAATGGTGCATTTAGTGCATATTGTCCGAGAGATCAAATATTGTGGTCCGGTTTACTTACGTTACATGTATCCTTTCGAACGATATATGGGGATTCTGAAGGGTAGAATGAAAAACAGATATAGACCGGAAGGCAGTATCATCGAAGCAACAGTGACTGAGGAAGTCACAGAATTCGTAACAAGTTATTTGAACGATGCAGAGTCAATTGGTATTCCCAAACCACGTCACCATGGTAGATTTGAGGGTAAAGGAGTTATTGGCAAAAAGGTTGTTCGTATCTCTCGTGATCTTATTAATCAGGCACATTTGTTTGTACTGCAACACCTTGAGGTTGTTGAACCCTACTTCGATATTCACATTGCTGAGTTGAGTCGACAAAACCCTACCAAAAACCGTATCTGGCTTAAAAAAGAACAAAATCGAGTATTCGTCCAATGGTTTAAGGAATATGTGTTTGAGCAAGCTTCATTGAACCCCGAAGATGTCAGTGAAGAAATCAGATGTCTAGCTGTTGGTTCTGGAACAGATGTTGTATCGTTTGAAGGGTATGACATTAATGGATGCACATACTACACTGCACGCCAAGATGCTAAATCAATACATCAGAACAGTGGGGTAAAAATTGAAGCATCGGTGACTGAATATGGTCTAGGTAACCAGGTTCAACCAATGAGCAGTAGTAGTTGGTATTATGGTGTGATAGAGGACATATGGGAACTAAACTATCACATTGATTCGTTTCTATTGTTCCGCTGCAATTGGGTGGACAACCGACATGGACTCCAAAATGATAAAGGACTTATTTTGGTTGATCTTTCACGTGTTACAACTAATAAGGAAGATCAGTTTGTGTTGGGTAAAGACTGTGACCAGGTGTTTTATGTTGAAGACCCAAAAGCTAGTAGATGGCATGTTGTTCTTCCAGGGAGAAGACCGGTTTTGTTTGAGGATGAAAACAACGACGATGATGATAATGAGATGATAGATGAAACTGTATCGTTGCATACAGGGTTGCATGATTCAACTGATGATTTACAAAATGATGATGTTCAGACCATTACGCTCGATCAGACCATAATGAGGGGGTTTGGGTAGAAAACAGATCATGATATATGTTACTATGTCTAGGTAACACCATTGGTTGAAATTACATTATATAATTCGTATTATTGTTGTTACAATGTTATCAGAATTAATTATTTATGTTTATTTTTGCAATTATACATCGTTCCATGAATATTGATCTAATGTGTGTGTGTTTTTTTCCTCAGTGGATGATGATCCTATTGATGATCCTATAGGACAGCTGCTCCTGACTGGGGATAGTAGACCGGCAAAACGCACCACACGAGGTGGTAAAAAGAAATCAAAGAAAGCAGACGTAGAGACCACCCCACAGCAGACCGAGACAGCAGGGCCTTCACAGGAAGGACAAGAGATACAAGTTGCTCCTCCGCCTCTCAAGAAACCCAAAAAACGAGGGGCAACCCGTGGGCTGAAAGCAAATAGAGGCCCCCCGACAAAGCCTTTGGAGTTCAATGAATTTAATCAGCCCACGGGTACCTGGAAAAATGATTTCACTGCTCTAGCCAGGCATTTGGTGAGTACATATTTCAATATAAACCACAATTGGAAGCAAGTGCCTCAGGCGTTGAAGGAGCAGATATTTGAACGTCTCAAGGTATTTGTTACACTTAATAGTTTGTTTTAAGATTTATATAGTTACTTTTTTACACTAATCCATTTTTTTTGTGCATATAGGACCGATTCTGTATAGATCCTTCTCTGAAGGATGATGTGATGAAGGGGATTGCCACACAATTCAAAGACTTCAGATCTCTGCTCACGAGGCAGTACATTTACTGTGAGGAGCCCGCAGAGATAGAGGAGGCAGAAGGTGAAGATGTGGATGATCGGAGACCACCGTGGCAAAAATATGATGGTATTACTGAAGAGCAGTGGAATGAGTTTGTTGCGAAGCGTTGACCCCTGAGTTCAAGGTGAGTTTCACACTAGTAGTTGTTCTTTTGTATGATAAATGTTTAAAGTGTCCTTACAGTTCATTTGGTTAATTCGTCTTTTTCATATATTATTTGCATAATTTGTCTTTTCATACATATATGTAGGCTATACGTGAGAAACAACAACAAAATGCAAAAAAAAATCGTTACCCCCATCACATGGGGAGTACAAGTATTGCTCAGCGTGTGCCGCAGTGGGAGAAAGAGGGGTTGCTGCCAGCTGGCTCGAATGTCAGCGAACGAAGGATGAAGGTTTGGGACTTAAGTCGACGGAAGAAACCTTCAAATCCGGCGGCACCTGCTGAGTATGATGACGCACGAGAGAGGTCATCAACCAAATGGTAAGTGATTTTTAGTTTAAAAAATGTTTATTATATTTATAGAGTAACAATAGCAGTTAAATAAACCGAAGATCCTTATTGACTTATTAAACTCCATAACAGGAAGAGTTAAGCTCCCAGATCACCCAGGGCACTTGGCAGCCCGTTAGGCAGGATGATCCACTTTCCCGCGCTCTCGGGAAGAAGGATCATCCGGGTCGTGCAGTAGGCTTTGGTGGTCATGTCGGTATACGCCAAGCCTTCGGTAATCCTGGGTCGAGACACTGTCCTGCAGGGAGCATTACATATGAGGAGCACTTACGCCAGAATGCGGAGCTCGAGCAGCGACTACGAAATGAATTTCGAGTCAATCGCTCAAGCTATGGAGATGATCGCTCTGAGAGGATGAGTCAGGAGGTTTCTAGACCGCCAGATCAGGCACAAGCATCAGAGCCCGCAGCAGTGCCTCCCAGTAGTGTTCACTCCGTCAACCCATTTCCATATTCATCTCTCAAGGTTAGAACAACATGTTAACTACAAATACAAAAAAAAAACAAATTATACACTTGTTTATGTGCATCTAAAATCTTTAATTTTGAAAATTTAGCAACCAATTGACTGCACATTGTTCCAAGTGATTGGCGTTGACGAAGTCGAAGTAGGGTGGGGAAAACTTTTCAAGTCTTGTGCTGGAGACACCGTGAGGAATACAGCGCTCCGAGAGTACCATGCCGGGTGGTTGTTGAAGGTTACGCGCCTGCTTACGCGGATTGTCAGATACCGGTGCCCAGTGCAGACATATCCACCCTTCGTCAAGCTGAATCCAATCAGTACAGTGGCCCTGTAGATTGATTAGGCTTGGGGAGCAGCAGGTAACCCCATGAAAAAACTTATTCTTTAACATATCCTAGAGTAGAAACATATACTTATTAAATTAATATATTAGGAACACATTCAATCAAATTCTGATAAGGCAAAAGGAAAGAGAGTTGTTGTTGCACCAGCTAATCCTTCGATGGCATCCGCGACTAGAGTTGTGATGAGATCGAATTTGCTACACCGGCGGTTCTGAATGCCTTACCCCCCATGCTGAAACTGTTGCACTCCACACTATTGATGACGCCGCCAGGAAGAGATTCGGTTACAATGGAACCAAGACCGGATCTTTTTCACTATAGAGGCGCTCAGAGTTTTGAAATCTATCTTACTGATTTTGTGGAGTTGTTCACGAAGGATTGGTTGAGTGCGTCGATTCTCAAATCGGCTTGCATGTGAGTAATTAGCATACGTTGTACACATTTTACTCTGTATATTTGAAAATTAAATTCATAATATTGTTTCTTTATATTGTGCAGGTTTATTGATGACAAGGCGGTCCAAGTACATGAGAATAGTAGTTTCGGGTTCCTATGCCCTGACTACTGTTCCGAAGCTAATATGGGATCTGACCCCCAAGCGTTGGTCCAGTATTGTCGAATGTGATACATGCGTGTGCAGTTGCAGATAAATCTTACATAATGCTGCCTCTTCATCAAGGGTAAGAATTTTATCTAATGTTAAGTTAGTTTAAAAATTATGATATTTGTATTATGTAATTGATTGAATTAAGTTATGCCTGTATTGTAATCTATGAACAGCCGACACTGGTCTTTGCTCGTTCTATGTATAAAAAGCCCAAGAGTCCTGCAGCTTGACTCAGCATCTCTGCGTCCCAAGAGGCCACTTATATATAACATGTTGATGAGGTGATGAATTTACTTAACTTGATTAATTATCAATTTTTAGTTATTTCTTAATCATCCGGTTGATAACTTTTACTTTATCTGTGCGTATGAATTCTAGTGCCTTTGTATCTGTAATGACGCAAGTCCGAGGAGAGAGATTTAAGAAGATTCCGTGGAATGTAGTCAAGGTATTTTTTAGTCCTTATTCAAATTTTGTAATATGTTCATTAGTTTTAAAATAGGAACAGTATTATAATTTATGTGTTAAATCGATTTTGAATATGTACGTATACATGTGCAGTGTCCACAGCAGCCGGGAGGTTCGGAATGTGGCTACTATGTCATTCGGTTTATGAGTGACTTGATAGCGGGACCGAGACTCTTGCCAGAGAAGTCTCTAGACCTGGTAAGTAGCATTCTCGAAATATTTTGGTTTTGTAGATAATTTTTAACATTGATTCTTAAACTCAAAGTATTATTAGCAACTAATCATATTTCTTTTTGTGTTAATTCCAAGGCTTTTGAAGAGTTGGTAGACGGTTACAACGAAGGACATATAACCGAGGTGCTCGAAGAATGGGCAGAATTCATGAGCGTTAATGTAGGTTGCTTCTAGGGTTTGGTAGGATTGAGTAGGATGATTTTGAAATTCTCATGAAACAATTGTCAGTTTTGTAAAGATTTTGTTGATGTTTGATTAATTTGCTCAAATTTGTAAATGTAAGTGGATTATTGCCCGTAGATAGGTTTGGTGGCTATTTAAATGGTGAAATGGTTGATCTAATGCCCCACTGTGGTGGCATTGTTAATTGCTATATCTTAACAGGTTTGATTGATTTTGGGTGTGTGTGGTAGAATTGTAGGGTGGAATGGAAAAAAAAAAAACCTATTGCAGCGGTTCTTACTAAGAACCGCTGCGATAGGTTGTTTTTTTTTAAAAAAAGGTCTATCGCAGCGGTTCTTATTAACAACCGCTGCGATAGGTGGTTTTTTTTTTAAAAAAAATAGGTCTACGCAGCGGTTCTTAGTAAGAACCGCTGCGATAGAGTACCTACCGCAGCGGTTCTACAACCGCTGCGTAGGTGTTTCACCTACCGCAGCGGCACCCATCGCAGCGGTTTTCAACCGCTGCCATAGGTACCAAACAACCGCTGCGGTAGGGTCTTTTTCTACTAGTGCAACCACTAAACACTTTAAATCACTCACCAACATCCACTTTAATCATTATGCATTTTCCTTGTAACAATGCCAACACTTGTGATGTTTTCCACTAGGTTTCTAGGTGGTGGTTCATACCTAATGTAACCACTGTGCCAAATGTTTTCCCCACCACTATAACATCATCTCCCAAGCATCTTTCACCATCTAAAACTCTTTTATGCTTTTACTTAAAGTTCCTTCACATGCTTAAACTTCCATCCATCAACACATTATTTCCTTCCTAGTTGTTTACCAACATTTGCCTAAGTCCCAAATACTCAAATACATTCTCTTGATTCCTAAATCTTCATAGTAATGCCTAAGTCATTGTAACTCATTAAAGCACTTTATCTCACCCCTTTTTTATCAAGACAACCTCTAAAACTTCCTAGTGCTTCCTTAGTCATTAAATTCCCTTAGAACATCTCAAACACTTAAGTTCTCCTTTAAATTTTGCCATGGTTCTCTAGTATATACATCCTAACACACTTGGTTTTTCTCCATCAAACAACCAACATCACTCAAATTCCCATCACAACACCTTAACACACAATTTACACCAAAACTTCACCACATCATCATATAGTGCTTAAACTTAAAATGCTTGGCACTTAGGCCCTTAAATGACAATAATCTTAACCACTGAATTTCCACATATATTTGCCTTCAACCTGCGAATACACACAACAAGGCTCCCATTGAAACAAAATGCTTCTTGTAATTCACCTTGATATCCTTAAACTATCTCTTTTTCTCATTTGCTCCTTAGTCACAAGTTCACAAGTATAGTCATTGTTTCTCCTAGGTTATATATAAACCTTTTCTAATGTAAACTCTCTACTAAACTTATCACATATCTAAATCACATTCCCTTAAACAATAAAACACCTTAAGGTAAGTAATTTACCTTGTTCTTTTACAAGCTTTAAAAGCTTTCTTCCTTAGGTTTTTCCTTGCTCAATCTCGGTCACCAATATATATCTCCTTGCCAATGTTCTAACCAATATCCAATGACTCCAATGAGTACTAGATAATACATTAACCCTAAGGAACAAACCCTAGGTTAAAAAAAATGTGCTTTAAGGTATTAAGGTGATTGTTTTACCTTGGTTTCTCAAGACAAGCTTGGATATGAAGCAAGAATGACCTCCTCAATCCTTTGAAGAGTAGAAAACAAGCTAGAACAAGGCATAAATATGGAGTCCCATGAGTGCAAATTTTCGGACAAGGAAGAAAAGTGATGGAAACCTAGATTTTCTTACACTTTCTTTACCTTAAGAGAATGGAGAAGCCAATGGAGTCTCCAAACTTGAATTTCCTCCTCTAATGGTGGTTTGACTTGGCACCAAAATGAAGCTCTTGAAGTTTTGAAAAGATAGAAAGAGAGAGCTTGAGCTAACTAAGAAGAATATGTAATTTGTTTTGGTTTTGGAGCTAAAATGAGTAAGTTTTGTGCAAAGCTAGATGGAGCTAGCATGGAGGTTGAGTTTTACATGAGAGAGAAGAAAGAGAGCAAAGAAAATCGGTGGAGAAGATGGAGAATGAAGATGTGAGGAGAGAGGTGAGTAAAGTGTGATATTTATGTTAAAAGGTGAATAGTACTTTTGCTTTATAAGTCTTTTTTGCTTAATGAGTCATAAAGGTGGTGACTCACCTTATAAGAAACCGGCCCCCATTAATAACAAGGGGTACTTAAGTCTTTGTTGACCAAATATCTCACTTATATTGACTTACGTTATAAACTAGCTTAATTAATTTACTATTCACAAAACAAGGCACATTGTTGTGAAATTTTTGATTTCCCATTGATATAGACTTCCAAATGTGATACTATATAGTACACATGTTAATCTAAGAGTAATGATGGACATTTAGCCATTCAAAACTCATTTACAAGACAATTTTTCAAAAATGTGCTTTAAGACTCCTTAAAGCACATTTTGTGTTTTAACTTGTTTTCAAGCTTGGTTTTCTTTGGTAATTGATTTAAAATGACCATTAGGATATTACTAAGGTCTTAGAACAATATTTGGGTACTCTCCCAAGTCTCTCCAAGCTTAGAGCACGTTTTTGCTTAAACTGCTCTTTTGGTGTTTCCTTATATTTTCTTTGATTAGAAATGTTTCTTAATGTTTCTAAGGCATTATTTAGCCTCCTTATATCTTAGTTTATCATTTAAACACCATATCTAAGTTTGGGGTATTTCAATCTACCCCCCTTAAAAGAACTTTGTCCTCAAAGTTCACATATGTGCTTAGCCATTCACGGTACTCAATTCCCTTAATCTTAACACCACATCTTATATTCACATTCACACACCTCAAGACTCAAAGGTCAATCTCAAATACAATACATAAGTATTATACATAACTCAAACTTAACACCAAAGTGTAGCGACATCTTAAACAACCAAACAAACGACAAACATGATCGTTTCCTAACTCAAAAGCGAGGAAGCTCTACCCCCCCCCCCCCACCTTAAAAAGGGGTACGCCCCGTACCCTATACAGACGATCTTGTCAGTAAACAAAGAAGGGTACTTCGCCCTCATCTTATCCTCTAATTCCCACGTGGCCTCTTCGACATCCTGGTTAGACCAGAGAACCTTCACCAGTCGCACTGACTTGTGGCGAGTGTTCCTAGTCTTACTGTCCAAGATTCTTTGAGGAGTCTCCACGGATCTCATATTTAGTTCTAAAGTCAACCTCTCAGGTTCTAACACATGGGAGGGGTGGTGCATGTATTTCTTTAGCTGTGAAACATGAAAAACATCATGCACTTTTCCTAGCTCAGCAGGTAAATTCAACCTGTAAGCAACCGGTCCCACCCGCTCCGTAATCTCATAAGGACCAACAAATTTCGGGCTTAATTTGCCCTTCTGCCCAAACCTGAATACACCCTTCATCGGTGAAACTCGCAGAAATACCTGGTCGCCCACTGCGAACTCCAGGTCCCGTCGTCGAACATCAGCATACGACTTCTGCCTATCTTGAGCAGCTTTCATGTTCTCCCTGATTTGCTGAACTTCAGCCTTAACTTGTTCTAAGTACTCTGGTCCTATAATGATCGTCTCACTCGACTCATCCCAGCAGAGCGGTGTACGACATGGTCTACCGTACAGCGCTTGAAAAGGTGCCATCTTGATCGAAGCGTGATAGCTGTTGTTGTATGAAAACTCGATCAGATGTAGTCTGTCAATCCAACTGCCCTGGAAGTCTAAGGCACATGCTCTCAGCATGTCCTCGAGTGTCTGAATAGTACGCTCAGTCTGACCATCTGTCTGAGGATGGAACGTGGTACTCAGCTTGAGTTCTGTACCCAACGCTTCTCTGGTAGCTCTCCAGTACCTCGAAAGGAATCTGGTATCTCTATCTGACACTATGGTCTTTGGTATCCCGTGATGTCTCATGATTTCTTTCTCAAATAACTCAGCTAATTTGGTCACCTTCCAAGTATCCTTCATCGGTATGAATCGGGCTACTTTGGTAAGGCGATCCACCACCACCCATATCATGTTGAGACCTCCCCTAGCAGGTGGAAGCCCAACTACGAAGTCCATGGAGATATCATGGAACTTCCACTCCGGAACTGGCATCGACTGTACCATTCCGCCCGGTCGTCGGTGCTCGAATTTCACCTTCTGGCATGTGAGACACCTCAAGACGAACTCGGTAACATCTGTCTTCATCCCAGACCACCAAAAGTATCTCTTCATGTCTTTATACATTTTAGAGGCTCCCGGATGGATGGAAACTGAAGAACAGTGTGATTCTCTAAGTATACGGTCTTTCAGATCCGTGTTACCCCGTGGTATGCATAACCGGCCCTTAAGTCTGATCAGATCATCATCATGAAGTTTGAAGTCGTATTTCTGACTCTCAAAGGTACCATCTGTCAGCTTCTGTCTGACCTCTCTCATGTACTCATCTGTCCTCTGAGCCTCTCGCACCTCATCAACCAAGCTGGAGAAAGAAACTAGTGAATGGAGTGAGTGTGCTCGACGGCTCAGGGCATCTGCTACAACATTGGCCTTCCCCTCTTTGTATTGGAGGTCAATGTCATAGTCTTTCAGAAACTCTAACCATCTCCTCTGTCGAAGATTTAACTCCTTCTGAGTGAATATGTATCTCAAACTCTTGTGATCGGTGTAGATCGTGACACTAACCCCATATAAGTAGTGGCGCCATATCTTCAAAGCGAAGACTACAGCTCCCAGCTCTAAATCATGTGTGGGGTAGTTCTCCTCATGTTTCTTCAACTGGCGTGAGGCATATGCCACCACCTTGCCATGTTGCATGAGTACGCAACCCAGCCCTCTGCCGGATGCATCACAATAAACCTCAAAGCCCTCCATACCGTCTGGAATGGTCAGAACCGGTGCAGTGGTCAGTGAGTCCTTCAAGCTCTGAAATGATCTCTCACAGTCAACTGTCCACAAGAACGGTGCATCCTTCTTCATCAGACTGGTCATCGGTTTCGCGACCTTGCTGAAATCCCTAACAAACCTCCTGTAGTAACCTACCAGACCGAGAAAGCTCCGGATGTCGGTAACAGTCTTCGGCCTTGGCCAAGTACGTACGGCATCAATCTTCGCTGGATCCACTGAGATCCCAGCATCTGAGATGACATGACCTAGGAAAGAGACCTGGTCAAGCCAAAACTTGCACTTGGAGAACTTAGCATATAGCTGGTTCTCCCTCAATATTTCCAATACTCTCCTCAGATGTTCCTCATGTTCAACCTTAGACTTCGAGTATATCAAAATGTCATCAATAAACACCACAACCGACGTGCCCAGCTGTTCCCGGAACAAGCGGTTCATCAGATCCATAAACTTCGCCGGTGCGTTCGACAAACCGAACGGCATCACTGTAAACTCATAGTGGCCGTATCGTGTCTGGAATGCCGTCTTCTCAATGTCTCCCTCCTTAATGGCTATCTGATGATACCCCGATCTGAGATCAATCTTGGAGAACACAGATGCTCCCTTCAACTGATCGAACAGCTCGTCAATGCGGGGTAGTGGGTACTTATTCTTCACTGTCACTGCATTCAGCTCTCTGTAGTCGATGCAGAGGCGGAGACTACCATCCTTCTTCTTTACGAAGAGGACTGGCACTCCCCATGGTGACACACTTGGTCTAATAAATCCCTTATCCAATAAATCTTTCAATTGTTCCTTTAATTCAGTCATTTCTGTCGGAGCCATACGGTATGGTGCCTTGGCTATCGGTCCGGTACCAGGTAGCAGCTCGATGGTGAACTCTACCTCCCGAGTGGGTGGCATGCCAGGCAGTTCCCGTGGAAACAAGTCGGGGAACTCCGACACTACCGGTAAGTCGGTGTCAAACTCAGGGTCTCTCTCTATGTCCTGTACATAGCAGAGGTACACTTCTTCCTTTCTCCTTAATTCCTTGTACATTGCCATGGTGGTGATGATCTTAGTCGAAGGCTCTCTGGGCCTCTGGCGGTATGATATTGTTACCCCAGACGGACTCCTGAGCAGCAATCTATGCTCGGCGCAGAGGATACGTCCCTTGTGCCGCTCCAACCAGTTCATCCCGAAGATAATATCAAATCCTAGCTTACTGAACTCAATAAAACTGACTGGAAAGTCTTCTCCCTTAATTCTGACAGTGGCCCCTCGGTAATAACGAGTGCAATGAACCTTCTCCTTAGACGGGAGCGTAACCGTGAAGTCGGGTAGCTCATCAGCGTCTAGCCCCAACCTGCTCGCGAATGATGCCGAGACAAAGGTATGCGAGGCCCCTGAGTCGAAGAGAACTGATGCCTCAATCCCATTAATCGGAAAGGTGCCGGTGAGGATAGTACCGTTGACGTCGGCCTGTGCCTCTGTAAGTATGCTTAGTGCACCTTCCGTACCGAGTCCATAACCTAATTGTGTTAACAAGCTTCATGAGTATTGATGGTATAACAAGAGTCGTAACAATTTATATGAACAACACTGTTATTTTATTTATAACCATCCTTTTTACAACATGAGCTTTAATCTTACATCTCATTCTTCATCTCATTCTAACATTACATGGCTAATATTGTCTAAAGGTTAGGTTCAATCTCCCAGGTCTCATGTGTGTCGCATTGATCACTGCTGACGGTGCTGTATTCAGCTTGATTCTCTTAATCCCATGGTATAACATCCTGAATTCTCCTCCCATAATTAACACATCTCCTGACTTAAGTACTAACTTATTCGCACGGTCCGTACACTTCTGCTCGCCGTATAAAAACTCTGCATCATCCCCAATGGACCAAGACACTACGGGTATCCCTCTTTCGAGAGACTCCGTTGTCTCGTCCTTATCCTGGTGTAGTCCCAGTCTCCCATCCTTCTCGTAGAAGTTTACAATGCAAATGTCTGCCTGGATGTCTGGAATTGGTTCAGCTTCCAACTGCTGAGCGATTTCCACGACTTGTGTAATAACTGGATGGAACTCTTCGGGTATTCCCGGTGGTGAGACTCCATCTTGCATCCTCGTGGTTTGGTAATTCTTGGCATACGGATTCCAATCCTTGCCCAAGCTCATCATTTTTAATTTCATCCTTGCTCCCCCTGGGTACTCCGGTGTGTAAAAACCTCCCGGTCCCATTCCTAGATGATTGCATCTTCTGATGATGGCTATTTGTGCTTCGGGTGTCAGGTATCCCCTTAATAAAATCATACCTGGGCGGATAACCTGACATTGTTCGGTTGGAAGGTCTATGGTTTCGATGTCGGTGTGCTCCGGGTTAGGTGTAGATGGTATTGGGTAGCAGATGTTGAATCTTCCTAAAGTGGTAGTAGGTTATATCTCACTTAAGTTCTAATCTCATCTTATTCTTACTTAACTCAGTTATTCACCAAACATGCATGATAATGCGGTAAGCAGGTAGTTCTATTACTAAATGGTTATAGTGGTACCTGGCCGAGATGAGGGTTCAGGCTCATCGTCCCGGTCCACCATGTGTAGTGTGGGTCCCGACTTCTTGGTCACCCTTGGGTTCTTGTCTGCCACCTGCTGCACCTTCCTCTGACCGTCAGATCCAGCTCCCTGATCGGTCTTGCCCTTGCCCCTGGTGTCGGGCCTATAGGCTCTGCTAGCAGGGTTCCGGTAACACTCATATGCCCGGTGTCCATACACTCCACAAAAGTTGCACTCCACCTTATTCCCTTTACAATCGAGCCCGGGGTGGTCCTTGTGACACCACCTGCAGATGAAGCGTCGCTGGTAGCCACCACCGGCTCCCTTCTCAGTCTCAGATCCTGATGATTCATAATGTCAATTCTCATATCTCAAACGGTTACTAATTTGTTTCTTAACATATTCAATATCAATTCCTTACCCTTTGGCGCCCTAGAGCGCAGGGGTGTAGCTGCATAAGCATACGTCAACTTCAATGGCTCTTCCGGAGCCTTCTCTTTTTCCTCCTTCCCCTTTGGGTTCTGATTTTTCTGGGCCTGAGGCTGATACTTTTGTTTCTTGTACCCTCCTTGCTCTTGACTCTCCGAGCTCTTACCAGCATTCTTTCTCTTAGCATTCTCCTCGTCCCTCAGCTGGACGGTTATCTCAACCTTAGCAGCGGCATGATAGCACTCCTGCTTTTCCACAGTATTAGTCACTCTTATTTCTCATAATCTAAATCTTACTCATTTACTTACTCAAATCTCAATTATTTTATTACCTGCAAGGTAGTGTAACTCGTCGGCCCCATGCCGTAGCGGAGTCGATGGCTAAGCCCGCCATAGAAGCGGTCCACCAGGATCTGGTCAGAATATCCAAGACCTGGCAGAAGACGGAGCAAGGCGGTGAACTCTGAGTAATACTCGTCCACCGTCATCTTGTCTGTCTGCTTAAGCGCATCCAACTGTAAGCGCTTCTTCGTCTGGACATGGGCGGGGTAGTACTTTGCTCGTAGCAAGGCGGTGTACTGCTCCCAGCCGAACTCTGGATTGGCCACATGCTCGGCCCTCACCAGCTTCCACCAATCGCCTGCCGCCCCCTTCAGATAGAAAGCAGCTAGACGCACCTTGATCCCAGCAGGGACATCAAGGGTCTCGAAGGCGGTCTCCAGCTCGGAGATGTACGCCTCAAGCTTGGCGGGATCGGTCTCCCCCTTAAAGTGTGCGGGTCGAAGATCTACAAGACTCTTCACCCAATTTGGTTCCCTAGGTTGTGGCGGTGGAGGTGGTGCACCCACACCAGGCTGATAGCCCATATTCCCTAATGCGGCAGCTACGATCTCTGCGATCGTCTGCCCTCCCGGTATTCCTGAAGTATCCTCACCCTGGCCGCGACCTCGGCTTCCCCTAGGACGTCCTGCCATCTGAACAAGCATAACTCACATTAGATTCGTATTCACCACTGTTTCGGTTAACAAATTTATAACGTCCGTAGACGGTAAAGACGATCCACACTTATTAGTGGTCATCTGACTCTACTCACTCCAACTTCTCACACCCTTAACCCATCACTTATTCCTTAACTTATATCCTAACTCGGTGGTTACTCATGTCCGGTATTTCTTGATCAGAGCGTAACTACGCTCTGATACCACTTTTGTAACACCCCATCCAAAGCCAATCGTGGTTATCGCAAAACTGAACACTTAAATGAATATGTCGCAGCGGAAATAATAAACACCTGGACCTTGCCACGGTCTGATCGTTAGAATATACCGGCCTTAACATTTACAATACTTATCCAAAATACTTAACCAACCCAAAACATCACCATCCACAATACCACAACCAACCGAGTACAAGTAGCTAAACATAATCACAACCTTACATCAGTTTAAATATAAACAGTCGGGTGCACAGGCGCAACCCGAACTCAAAATAAACATCCCACCCTAAGTCTAACCGCTCCTACTCTCGTAGTGCGTCCTCATGGGTCTCTTACCTGCAAGTGTAAAAATAGCCCCCAGGGGGTCAGCACGAATGCTGGTACACCCTCTCATGGCCCCCAAGCTAACGGGCTACGACGACTAATTGTCGATAGCATGGAAATTGATTACATACACAAGCATAATATGAAGTGCAATAACAATAACCACAGATGAACATATATAGTTCACAAACAATGAACGACTCAAGCGTTCCCTTATCAAGTGGGTTAGTAACCCCCTCCTTAGTCCTCATTTCCTTAATCTCAGTTCCTTACCTTACTTAATCTTAATCTCAACTTAATCTCAGTATACAACCTTTCCTGGAAGGAATGGTTGTAGCTTAATTCGAACCTGGGATTTAGGTGATCCCACCGCACCATCTTAATGCCACCTACTCTGGACGGGAGTCCAGCGTAGCTGAGCCGGCAACCGGCCCTAGGCTACAAGTCCGAAGACAAGTCCTTAAGCGGAGGGCGGATCTGATTCAGATACCGTCCCCTTTTTCCTTAGCATGCATGACCGGAGATCGGTCCGGGTTTCCTCACTCAAGTTCCAGTTAGTAGACATCTTAATCACCATGTGCTAGCTAAGCCTTAACGGGCATTAACCAACAACCACCAAACTTAACTCTTATTCTTAACTCAGTAAGTACTAAACTTGGTTAGTAACAATCTCAAGTCTCGCGGGTTAGTGTAAATAAACACATACACAACGAGAACAAATATAACCGGTTGCATGCTTTATCTTGTTTTAGTCATAGCAATTAAACAGATAGCACACAAGCCGAGGGACACCTCGTTAGCAAGCAGGTCACAAGAAGGATTGTACCGTTCACCGTCGATCGTTGTTTGATTCCTTCTTCGGGGTCCCAATTCACAAACCTAAAACATTCATTCATTTTTAGGTCATTAGTTATTTGCACCTTACTTAACTCACTTAGTCCCTAAGATTCCCATTCAATAACCTCTCAAGTCTTTGCCACTTAGCTTACAAACTTAACTTTAAACATTAAAACTTATACTTAACTTAACTTAATCCCTTAAGTTCTTAGGGTCCTAATCATTACCACCCTACCAAAGGTATACCTTATTACCCATTACCATTCTTAGAATTCAAATTTCTTTTTTTTTTTTTTTTAGGCTCGACCGAACTTCCGACCGACCTTACCTAAGGTCGGTCCATTCCAGAACACATTACCGTTTGAAATTCTACCCCGACCGACCTTGCAAGTCCGGTCCCCAAGGTCGGTCCATTCCCGAGAGTTTCCCCGAGGGAAATTTGAGCTCGACCGAACTTGCCAAGTCCGGTCCATGTTCGGTCGATTCCAGAGACTTATTACCGTACAAAATTCTTGGCATGACCGACCTTGCAAGTCCGTCCCAAGGTCGGTCCATTCCAGAGACTTAATTCCTTCACAAAATACAAGCCCGACCGAACTTGTAAGTCCGGTCCTATGTTCGGTCGATTCCAGAAACTTTCTCCGGTAGTGTAAATTGAGCTCGACCGACCTTGCAGGTCCGGTCCTAAGGTCGGTCGGCTCCAGAACCTTGTTTTCTAAATTCTCTTTAACTCCAAACTTCTCCTCATATATCCTAATATGTTATAACCTCATTTGGGCACCTCAAATACACCTTAAGCCCTCCTCTAAACACATTAAATCATTCACCAAGATCCACCTTAGTCATTATGCATTTCCTTGTAATAATGCTAACACTTGTAATGTTTTCCACTAGGTTTCTAGGTGGTGGTTCATACCTAATGTAACCACTATGCCAAATGTTTTCCTCACCACTATAACATCATCTCCCAAGCATCTTTCACCATCTAAAACTCTTTATGCATTTACTTAAAGTTCCTTCACAAGCTTAAACTTCCATCCATCAACACATTATTTCCTTCCTAGTTGTTTACCAACATTTGCCTAAGTCCTAAATACTCAATTACATTCTCTTGATTCCTAAATCCTTCATGGTATACCTAAGTCATTTAAGTCATTAAACACCTTATCTCACCCTTTTTCATCAAGACAACCTCTAAACTTCCTAGTACTTCCTTAGTCATTAAATTCCCTTAGACATCTTAAACACTTAAGTTCTCCTTTAAATTTTGCCATGGGTTCTCTAGTATATAAACATCCTAACACTTGGTTTTTCTCCATCAAACAACCAATACCACTCAAATTCTCATCACAACACCTTAACACACAATTTACACCAAAACTACACCACATCATCATAGTGCTTAAACTTAAATGCTTGGCACTTAGGCCCTTAAATGACAATAATCTTAACCACTGAATTTCCACATATATTTGCCTTCAACCTGCGAATACACACAACAAGGCTCCCATTGAAATAAAATGCTTCTTGTAATTCACCTTGATGTTCTTAAACTATCTCTTTTTCTCATTTGCTCCTTAGTCACAAGTTCACAAGTATAGTCATTGTTTCTCCTAGGTTATATATAACCCTTTTCTAATGTAAACTCTCACTAAACTCATCACATATCTAAATCCCATTCCCTTAAACAATAAAACACCTTAAGGTAAGTAATTTACCTTGTTCTTTTAAAGCTTTAAAAGCTTTCTTCCTTAGGTTTTTCCTTGCTCAATCTCGGTCACCAATATATATCTCCTTGCCAATGTTCTAACCAATATCCAATGACTCCAATGAGTACTAGATAATACATTAACCCTAAGGAACAAACCCTAGGTTAAAAATGTGCTTTAAGGTATTAAGGTGATTGTTTTACCTTGGTTTCTCAAGACAAGCTTGGATATGAAGCAAGAAGGACCTCCTCAATCCTTTGAAGAGTAGAAAACAAGCTAGAACAAGGCATAAACATGGAGTCCCATGAGTGCAAATTTTCGGACAAGAAAGAAATGATGGAAACCTAGATTTTCTTACACTTTCTTTACCTTAAGAGAATGGAGAAGCCAATGGAGTCTCCAAACTTGAATTTCCTCCTCTAATGGTGGTTTGACTTGGCACCAAAATGAAGCTCTTGAAGTTTTGAAAAGATAGAAAGGAAGAGCTTGAGCTAACTAAGAGATATATGTATTTGTTTTGGTTTTGGAGCTAAAATGAGCAAGATGTGTGCAAGGCTAGATGGAGCTAGCATGGAGGTATGCTTCACGTTAATGGAGAAGGGAAAGAGAGCAAGAAACCGTGGGAAACAAGGGAGAATGAAGAAGTGAGGAGAGAGAACCACTAAAGTGAGATATTATGTTAAAAAGGTGAATAGTTTAACTTATTTTCTTTTTGCTTTCTCTTTACAGCTAGATAAGTGTGGTGACTCACACTTAAAAACCGCCCCCTTGGTAAATAAGGTAGGCTGTGTCTTTGTTGACCAAATATCTCACTTACTTGACTTATGTTATAAACTAGCTTAATTAATTACTATTCACAAAACAAGGCACATTGTTGTGAAATTTTTGATTTCCCATTGATATAGACTTCCAAATGTGATACTATATAGTACACATGTTAATTAAAGAGTAATGATGGACATTTAGCCATTCAAAACTCATTTACAAGACAATTTTTCAAAACGTGCTTTAAGACTCCTTAAAGCACATTTTGTGTTTTAACTTGTTTTCAAGCTTGGTTTTCTTTGGTAATTGATTTAAATGACCATTAGGATATTACTAAGGTCTTAGAACAATATTTGGGTACTCTCCCAAGTCTCTCCAAGCTTAGAGCACGTTTTTGCTTAAACTGCTCTTTTGGTGTTTCCTATATTTTCTTTGATTAGAAATGTTTCTTAATGTTTCTAAGGCATTATTTAGCCTCCTTATATCTTAGTTTATCATTTAAACACACATATCTAAGTTTGGGGTATTTCAATACTAAAGGCGTACAGACCATCGGTTCCAAACCCCGACACCAAACCTCACCAATTTACAACTAAGGATTACAACTGTCCACGGCCTAACCTCGAGAAACTTAACAAAAAAAACATTAATAAACACATAACTCTCTACAAAACCTAATCCCATCCAATCACTCGTTCTCTTGTGCACATGTAAAATACTCGTACCTGCAAGATAAAACCAAGCAGCCCACCCCGGGAGGGGTGAGTCAGTTCCTGGAATGGAACTGGTACAATCCTCCAAAAACACTTATAAACACAACACCTCACAAAATAAACAGTACTTGAAATCAAACTCTTGAAAGTAAAAGGGAAAGGAGTCACTTCAAATAATCAATCATAGAGAAAAGAGAACAAGGTAAGGATAGAGACAAAGAATTAAAACCAAGTCAACCACTTAAGAAGTCACACCATATAGTTAGTAAGCATCCATTATTGATGTTAGAACCAATTCTGGTTAAGAAGAGAAAGACTCAGGTAGTCACAAAGGACTAGAAATGATATTAATACCCATAACCAGTGGTAGACAGTTTATGTCTCCACCATTTCAGAAAGCTGATTCCCATAGACAAAATATACTCAAGAGTGGAATAATTCAACTGGGAGAGATGGCCCCCACGTCAAGTACGTCCTTTTAGGACAGGGGATATACAACCCCTCACTGTTTACTACGTCCTTTTGGGACAGGGGATATACAACCCCTCACTGTTACCATTGAAGAATTACCAAGAATGTCATTTTCCATACTTCCACTAGATCACTAACTACACCAGAGCAATACCAAAACACTCAGTCCTACAGAGTGTAGAAGCGTAAACCCTAGGCAGTTAATGTCTAATGGAGCAACCAAATAGAAGGAGCCAATAACCACGAAAGTTTCACATTCAAGGTTCAGTTAGGCACATCAAGCTGAGTTAGTCACACAAACATTTTCCTTAGAAATCAATTTAAGAACAATTGACGTTTTCCAAAGCATTCCCAAAGCCCATTAGCCAAAAGTATCTGAGTACGAGAAATCGTACCTGGTCAATGCTGTAGCAGTTCTAGTAAACTCGTGCAAACACTCAACAACACTCTGAGGAACATTAAAGATAATCTATCGTCAATAACTTATATCCTAGGTTAAACTTAATAAATTCCTCTCTCTTATTTCTAAATCCCAATCATCTTGTAAGCCCTCGCTTAAATGTTATGTATAATCTTTGAGTTATCTGAGAATGTTGTATAACCAAGGTGGTAAGATCAAGGAATGTATTCTATTAACATTTGCTAATTGTTCACTCCTATCCAATTTATTCATACTTAACCACAATCCTCACATTCAAGACTTTTGAGACCCTTATATCATAAAGTGTTTTATATTATATAATCAATCTTAGAATTCCAATGATAAACTTAAGCTCAATAATTTTATTCTAAATTTAGAATAAACATTGTATTATGACCTATGATGGATTCATCCCATAATACTATGCTATTATTTCACAATGTAATGATTATGTATTTTATCAATATCTACTAGATAATCCATTGTGATTAAGTTTTCCCCTTAACTTAATTAAGATCTACATCTTGTATATTGGAACCATAGTGTTGTAGACGCATTTTATTATAACCTAATTGAGTTACTAACTCATTTATCTTATCTTTAGTTCAGAAAGACTTTTTATTACACCCAGCTAATAATCTTGTCATAAGATGTTAATTACTTTTCATCTTAAAACAACTATATTATAGTTAACTTAGACTTATCGAACTCTTACATTTAGTATTCGCAAGGTACATTATTTGCTTAATTATTACCTATATAATAAGGTGTTTAAATATAACCTTTTATGTATCCTTACTTACCTTTAATCTCCTAAATGTTTTATTTTTACACACATTCACTCTATAGACTATGTATAATCCTTTTGTACTAAACTTCAATAAACTTAAGCCTTAAATACGTTTAAATTGTTTTACAAAACCTAAGGTTTCAAAGGAATAACTTAATAAATTAATTTCTTTATTGTATTTAGGATGGACAATATATCTACATAGAGTAGAATTTATCAAAGAATTAAATTCTGGTTCGTAAGTGAAATTGTTAATTATTTAATAAGATAATCTATTATGAAAATCCCATACCTTATATTCAAATGACACATTAGTATTTTCAGTGTCGTAAAGTAGATCAATATAATCTCTTACGTAACCTAGGTTCATCTAATTAAAGGCTCAAAGGTTTTAATTATCTAATTACTATTTACAAACCTTTTATAAGTCCTAACTATTAAAGACATCACTTATTTATAACCTCACATTCTGTACGTTGGTAATTAATGTTATAAGTGAATTTTATATGGCTCATCCAATTCTAAGAACTCAAGGATTATTACTTAGATTAACTTCCAAATCATATTTTAATATAGTTTTATATATAAACCTTTTAATGATTTTATCTTAAAACATTAAGTCATTATTCAATACAATAAATGTTATGAAATGATTAAATCTAGACTTACTAATCCACTTCACATTTAGATGTAAAAGTATTTCATTTATTTATTAATTATATAGTAAGTTCTATTTGTGTAAAGTCTAATTACAACTATTCCTAAGTCCCAACTTATTAATTACCTAACCAAATTATAGATTTACATTCTGGTCTTTGACAAATAATATACACATGTATTTTAATATGGTTTATATAAATCTTAGAAAATCAAGATAACTCTTTAAGCTTAATTTCATAACCACAATTCAATACTTCCTCAAATAATATACTTTTAATAGTATTATGTATAGGTTTAGTTTAACTTATTAATTCCTTCATATTCTATTTGCTATAAGGTATTTTATTTCTTTTATTTATTTATTTATCGTATAAGTATACTAGGATTTATTCAAGACATTCTTTATGTAGTTTAATTGCATTTAATTATTTATATTAACTTTTACACATATCTACATCCAAAATATGGTTTATAAAATAAAGTATTTCCCTTAGTTTCAATTAAGTATATTAAGTACCATATTATATAATTAATATAAATGTAGATTAATTTAGTTCCTTGATTTAACCTAAGTTACTATTTTATTTCTTTTATATATATGTATATATATATATATATTTATTTCACTTAAAAGTTTATACCCAAAATATTTATTAACATTCTGTATTAAATGTTAGTTTAATCTTATTACATTTTCCCCAACCTATAAAGTTTATTAATCACCTATACTTTAATTTTTGGTTACATTAAAACCTTATATTATAAGGTAACTTATGAAAACTTAGAATACAATTTTTAAACCTATTTCCTCTTGTCCAAAAATTCCCAAATAAATATATAGTAACTATAACATTTTAGACATATTATAAAATTTTTATTTCATAAAAATATCTTTTTAAATTTTCAAATAATTCCATAATACTCATAACTTGCAAAAATTATAACTTACGTATAAAAACTCCAAAACCATATTAATTTACATCAAAATAAACTAGATTTTATAAGGAATCTATGGTTAAAATTTCAAGTCAAAATACATTCGGGAAGGTATTTAAATTAATTCAACAAGTTAGGGTTTAATTCTGGAAATATTAAAACTCATAACCAACTTAAACTCCCCAGATCTAATCTCGGTCGTCCGTTTCTAAAACTTACGATCGGACGGCCACTGAGTCTCGAGTTCATCCCCAAACCCCAACGATACCCGAGTACTAAATCGCGAATTCCTCACAATCTACTGAACCAAATTCGATGATTTTTGTTTCTATGGTTTTGAAATTCAATCCTGGTTCTAATGATACCAATTTTGTTAATTATAATGCTAGGATAAGGGATTTCGAATCTGGGTAAACTCGATTAGGGTTCATATCCGTTTCGAATCGAATTTCTACAAATTCTCTCAATGTAGTGCGTTATATGTTAAATTGATAGAGGGGTATGAATAGGAATGCAAAAACGAACAACATTATCGGCTTAATTTTGTCGGAATCGTACCGGAGATGCGCCGGCAAGGCAATTCGACTCGTTTTCTGGAAAAATCAGTATTTTTTTGCTCTTCAGGTAGACAACTTTAGACGCTTCTATCTCCCAACGATCGAGAATTGGCTTGAGATTTCTTCATAAGAATTGTAGAGGAATCAAAGATCTTTAAAACGAGCTATAGAACAAGAATGTTCGCCCACGGATGAAGAAGTTATGATAGGACGAAGTTTACCTGTTCAACTAAATTTCCGGATTTCTGGGTTTCCAGAACTCGGGGAGGCAACTTTCGATGCCTTTATCTTTCACCCTATTGAGAATCAGCCTTTGGTGTAAAAGAAAAGTTGGAGAGGGATTAGAGATCTTCAAAACAAGCTAAAGAACACGAATTTTAGCTGAGAACAAAGAAGTTATGGCGAGACGAAGTTTACCTGATTTCAGTAAAAACTAGAATTCTAGGTTACGAATTCGCAAGGAGGCAACTTTAGATCGATTTTCCCGTCGATGTAGAATGAGTTAGGTTGTGTATGTGTTATGGTTGGAAAGAGGAATTGTAGGAGAAGAGAATGCAAAAGACGGCACTCAAAAATTCCAAAGATGAGAGAGATATGGATGTCACAAGTTAGGGCAAAATCAGTTGCGAAAATCGTGGGTAAAAATGGCTAAGTGTTGGGCGCGTATCCCGAGGCGCGCGGGTGAGTCAGCAGACTTGCCACATCAGCATCTTTTCAAAATTTTGGCTCTAAACTTCATTTTATCATAACTTTGGCTAGGATGATCTGTTTTTGACGTTCTTCTTATCAATCTTCATGGTTTTTCATAACCTTTTTATTGATATAGGTTTCATGAGCTAGTTTGACCATTCTCAAAAAGTCAACCCTAGCAAGGCTTAATAAGCTTTAAGGTTTCTATAATTTTATTTTGACTTTTATGTTTCAAAAAAATGTTCCAACTCTTTCTAAAATCTTTTATAATAGTGTTTAGAAATTTTCCCAAGATTTATTGACTTATAAATCTTATTGTTAAATTCATAATACTATATAATAATATATAATAATTTAATACTTAATAGTATTCTCTAGGGTTAAATAGAAGAAATCCCCTAAATTAGTTTCCATAATTTCATATAATAATTTAATATTCATGATTCCATATAATAATTTAATATTCATAATTCCATATAATAATTTAATATTCATAATTCCATATAATAATTTAATATTTAATAAGTATTATTTAAGGTTTAACAAAAGAAATCCCCTAAATTAATTTAAATTAATTTAGGGGTATTTCAATGTTCCACAAAACAAAAAGCTATTGATCATAGGGTTTCAAGAATAAGGATTAGAGAACTGTGGTGGAAAATCATTCCATAAAGCATAAGCTAACGATGATGAAGGTGGAAAGTTTAAATTGGAGCCAGAGGAGACGGGAGATATATGAGCAATTAAGAAGGATACTGACGAGAGGGTGGAGCAAGAAGAAGAAGAATCATATCTGTTAGTAACAATTCAAACGAGGCACCTGAAGAAAAGAAGAATGAGGTCGATGAATCTAGTGAGACCAAGCTTGATGGTATTGAGAACAAAGTTGGATCTGGAACTTAGGAGATTGGGTCTGAGTTCAAAGATGAGGATCAATTAGATCTTGAATGAGAGAAGACATTGAAGAATACAAAGGGTTCCTCTTCTACTGAGGGTGAATCACTAGTGGAAAAATGATTAAAAAATACGGCTAATAAATGACGGTTTGCAACATAACCGTCTTAAATACCTTCTTCCGCACGGGGGGGGGGGGGGGGGGACTTTTTATGACGGTTGATGCCAAACCGTCGTTAAAGCTTTTTTTTCGGCGGTAAGACATCTTTTAAGACGGTTGATGAAAAACGTCATTTATTATGTCGGGGTTTCTTTTTCAAAGACGGTTCGACGGAACCGTCGTTTTAAACCTTAAAAAAAGACGGTTTTTCATTAACCGTCATTTTATCTTAGATTTTAAAATACGGTTTTGAATGAACCGTCTCTTAAAACTCTCTTTTTAAAATATGTTTAAGCACAAATTTACAAAGTTGAAAAATAGTATAAAGTAATAAATATTTAAATTAGTTTACATGATGGTTAAAATTCACAAAATAGATATGGGTTATAATATGTATATATAATTTTAAAAATTTGTATTTTATAATTAGCAGTTATTATTATTTTTTAGTAAATTATAGTATTTTTTTATAATTAACATTAATTGTAACTATATGTACATAATGTATTCTTATAATATTTAGCTTTAGTATGTATATAATACGATGCTAGCTTATTACATATTACGATGTTTTACTACTTATTATAATTTATATAGGAGTGAACATACGTTTGAATAACAATTAGAATTCCTATTATTAAAATATTAAGTTATAAAGCTACATATATATGTTTTTTCATAAAATAAACAAGTTTGATGCAGTGGCATAGTGGTTAGGGAGTGCATGCACGCGTGTGAACTTCACCATGGGTCGCGGGTTCGAATCCCAGAGACCACCAAAGATTACCAATATTAATCTAGGCGGATTCACTTATTTTTGCGCTCAAGAGCTTTAAAGATGTTCGATTAAACAGTCGTTTAATAGCATCTTAAAAGACGGTTCGGAACCGTCGTTTTTAACAGTTTGAACCGTCATTTTTGAGTCCGTCCGCACCAGTGAATCCACTACTCAAGACGAGAAAGATTCGCTTGCAACAGAGGAAAATGAAGGTGAAGAAATTTCTATCAAGGTAATGCCGAAGTAAGAAGATGGGTGCAATGGGTTTACTTTGTGGGACCTCGTTCAAGATGTTGCTTGGTCAACTCAGTCAGCAAAGTATGAAAAGGAAAAATGTGAGAGCTGAGATAATTTAGAAGAAACAAATTGTAGAAGAAGACAAGTAGAGCTTCATGTTATATTATCTTAACACTTCATGATGACAACTTATGTATTAAGCACTCGATACAATCTCTATACATATATCAGTAGATACTAATTTGTCCTAATACCCCCTCCTCAAAAATTAAGTCTTATAATAAATTTAAGTCTTGTTTTTCTATGTTGGTAGCATCCCCAGTTTTGGTAAGGTTGCTCTATAGACTTTTCCTGTGAGAGGTTTTGTTAGAACATCAGCAAGCTGTCGAGAAGTAGGTATGTACTGGACATCAATAACACCTTGTTGTTTTTTCACTCACAAAATAGAAATCAAGTTCGATATGCTTCATTCTTTCATGCGAAACTAAATTTCGTGTTATGTGTATCGCTGATCTTATCACAATGTAAAGGAACTGGTGTGATTTTGTTTACTCCAGGCTTTGCAAGTAATCTGATCAGACAACTTATTTAGTTGTAATTTGCCTCAATGGTTGATATTCAGCCTCTACTGAAGATAAAGAAATGGAAGCTTGTTTCTTGGACTTCCAGCTGAGAGGGGAACCTCCAAGAACAATATAATAACCTGAAATAGACTTCCTTGTCATTGGACATGACGCCCAGGCGGAGTCACAGAAGGCAAGCAATTTGTAAGTGGATTTTTTTATTGAAAGAGATTCCAAATCTAGCGTACATTTCACATAAGATAAAGCATGCAATGCAGCTTGTAAATGAATTCAGTTGGTTGTTGTAGAAATTGTGAAAGATGCTGGACAATAAAAGCCAATCTGATCTTGTATTTGATAAGAAGTTTAACTTCCCTACTAATCTACGGTATGATGTTGGATCTTTGAGGAGCTGTCATGAGTCCTTGAGTAGTTTCTAATTTAACAGCAAGGGAGAAACAATTGCACGACAATTCTGCATATTGTACTTGCAAGAATCTGACTTGCATATTTGCGCTGACACATAATTAATGCATCATTAGTCTCAATAATTTCCATACAAGAAAAAAAAAATTCAACCTAACAAGATCCTTAATCCTAAACTCTTTGTGGAGTTTAGCTTTCAGATTACTGATTTCTTTGTGTCATTCGCTGTTATCAAAACATCATCCACATATATACCAAGGAAAGTTTTTTACCATTCCACTTCTTAAAGAAAATGGAATAGTCATTTTTAGACTGCTAATAGCTAATGTTTTTCAGCTAATGTTTTTCAGAACTTTCCTAATTTATCATACCACTGTCTAGAAGCTTGCCTAAGTCCATATAAGGACTTATGAAGCTTGCAAACTTTATTGTTTCCGGTGACACTCAAGCCTTAGGGTATATTCATATAAACATCTTCATACAAGTCTCCGTGAAAAAATGCATTATTTACATCTAATTGATATATTTCCCAACCTTTTTAATGCCAAGAATTATGAGAGCTCGAACAGTGATAAGCTTAACAACGGGGGATAATGCTTTTTCATAGCCAAGACCGTATTTTTGTGTAAAACCTCTAACAAATAACCTATCCTTGATCTTTCTAGGCTACCATCAGCTCTTAATTTTATTTTATATACCCATTTGCAACTAATGGGTTTCTTTCCATGCGGTAAATAAATAATATACCAAGTTACATTTTCTTTAAGTATTTGAAACTCAATTTTCATTGCTTCTATCCACCTATTATCTCTTATGGCTTCTACATAAGAGGATGGTTCTCTTAAAGAGAGGACTTGATTGACGAGATTTTTTCGAATTATGAGAGAGAGAGAGAGAGAGAGAAGGAAGTAATACTTCAGTTAGGGATTATAGTGTCTAGAGGAAGGGTGTTTGAAGCAGCATGAATGGGAGATTTTTCATGAAGTCTTTGTGCCAAGATATCAGAAAAATAAATTTGGATGATTTCTTAAATTCATGACATGACATAGTCATTAAACCGAACATGAGGTCTATATTCTCATAGATCTCCTAGGATTTTGAGTTTGACAAGGACTCTCGTTTTGATGATCAATTTGGTTGTTATAATATTAGTTTCATCAGTTTGATTAGGTATGACAACAAGAGAATGTTTGTTATTTTCAGATATGGAGGAAGAGTTCCCTAGATTACGAGAATTAATTTCATAACTGTTTTCGTTCTATTGGTTCTATTAGTAGAATCATGAATATGCAGAGAATTGTTATCAGGTTTTGAATCTTGCTGTATATGAGTGATATTAGGCGTTTGAAATGTTTCATGAAAAATTTTCATTATAAACAATACACGGGAATCTGTATTCAGGTTCTGATCTTGATACAATAGTTGACTAATATTATCAGATGCAGATTCATGTTTACTGAATTTATCATGCCACAAATTTTTTCAGTCCCTATCAAGAAGAGAATAAATGTTCTCAAAGAAAGTGACATCTCTTTCGATATGTATCTGTTTTGTATCTATGTTAAGAAGGATATAATCCTTGGTATATTTACAATTCCCTAAGAAAATGGCATCACTGGACCTAGGGTCGAGTTTGCTTCTACCAGGACAGATATTAGTTACAAGCACAAGCAACCATTAGGATAGTTTCCATATAAACTTTGGTAAGGGCAAGAGTTACCAATGGCCTTAGAGGGTATAGTATTAATTATAAAAGCAGAATGATAGAGGAATATCCCCAGCATTTTGATTCAAGACCAGATTGAAAAGGAAACTTCTAGTCATTTGCATTAAGTGCCCCTGTTTCCTCTCCACCACCCCATTTTGTTAGGGTGTGTGAGGACAACTTGTTTGGTGAATAATTCGTTTGATCTTAAAGAATTCTAAGCCTTCATTGGGCGTCCCTAGTTCTTTGCATTGTCTGAACAAATTACTTTTATTAGTTTTCTGAACTGATTTTCAGCAAGTATGACAACTCTTTAATTGCATTCAATGCCTCAGATTTCAGTTTAAAAGTTTCACCCAAGTGGATCTGTTAAAGTCATCAACAAAGGTTATAAAATAACATTGACCTTTGGAGTCTAAACTCTAATGGGACAACAAACATCAATGTGTACAATATCAAAAGGTTATCGACTTTTTATTTCAGAGATAAGAAATTTCAACCTGTTAACATATGACAAACTGAGGAAATATACTCAGCGCTGATTTTCATTGCGAATTCTAACTAATATGCAGTACATAAGTGTATATATAATAGAATTCAAGACAACACTTAACAACTAATAGGTATAACAGATATAACACATAACACTCCTAATATATACTACCGATATAACATATTACATATATTATCTCAATAATCCCCCTCAAGACATAAAACTTTATGAATGATTTATGTCTTGTAACAGATACAATCCAATTTCCTATAGTATGTCTCAGTAGCTTTTTCCTGTAGTGTCTTTGTCAGAAAATCAGCAACTTGATGTATATTGGGTATGTTAGACAAATATGAGACCTTGCTGTATCATTTAGCAAATATAGTGTATCTCGACTTCGATATGCTTGGTCCTTTGATGATGTACTGGATTCTTTGCTATATAGATTGCGGATTTGTTGTCGTACTTCAAGGGAATCGAAATAATGCTTTGAACTCCCAGCTCACTGATCATTCTACTTAACCAAGCTAATTCAATCGTGACAACCTTCATTGCCCTATACCCCGCTTCAGCTAATGAGAGGAGACACACCCTTGTTTTTCTTGACTTCCATGATATGGGGGTTCCACCTACGAAACATAAAAACCAAAATATGGCCGTCTAGTGGTCACAATATGCTATTAGTGTAATATAAGATTCATTGTTGAAAACAATACCATATTCTAGGGTTCCCTTGATGTACCTCAGAGTATGTATAGAGTAGACATATGGTAGTCAGTAGGGTGTTGTAAAAAACTGCCTTAATACTGAACAGTAAAGCATAGGTCAGGTCTAGTATGGGTTAAAAAATTGATCTTACTGATGAGGCTCCTGTACTCTTTAGGATTTCTGAGAAGAGTGCCTTCATTGTGTGTCAGTTTATGTCCAAGTTATTGAGGAGCAGTAGTATGTTTCTTGTGAAAATTTCATAGTCATTCAACAATTCTAAACCGAATTTTCTTGTGACATAATAATCCCTTTTTCATGGGGTAAGAATTCTATGCCAGGAAGAAATGAAGGTTTCCAAGATCTTTAATATGAAATCTTTATCCAGTTGCTGTTTAGCCAGAGAAAATTCATGGGATCATTCCTGTTAATATAACATCATCAACTAAACTCCCAATAATGTGATTTTCTGTTTTGTTTTTCTTTAAAAACAATGAAGGTTCATTTTCAGATTTTGATATCCTACAAACTCAAGAAAGTCACTAAGTTTGGCAAGCCATTGCCTTGAGTCTTGCTTGAGGCCATAAAGTGATTTCTTGAGTTTGCAAGTATTGATTTTTTTCATGAGTTCTCAGTCCTTTTGGAATCTGCTTGTAGATTTCCTCATGTAAGTTACCGTGGATAAAAGCGTTATTAACATGAAGTTGACTTAAAAACCACCCTCTTTTAACATCTACAACTAGTAAGGTTCTTATGATAGTCATGCAAACCACAAGGGAGAAGGTTTATGTATAATCAAGGCCAAATCTTTAATTGACACCCTTGGCCACAAGTCTTGCTTTGTGTCTTTCAATTGAACCATCAGCTTTAAGTTCTGTCTTATAGATCCATCTACAACCTATAGCTTTTTTTTTTTAGGAAGTTTTGTAACTTCCCAAGTATTGTTTTTAAATAGTGTTGTCAACTCTTTATTCATGGCTTCTACCCAATGGCTCTTAATACAAGCTTCTTCATGAGAAAAGGGTTCTCTTGTTTCAAGGACTTTGGTTATATATTCTTTATTTTTGACAAAAGTGAAAGACGAAGAGAAGGTGAGGGGAACATCTGCGAGAGGATAAAGGTTAAAGAAGGTGTGAGAGTGTGGAGATGAGATATTCCTTGTTATTCTGTCAGTTATGATTTCAGAGAACAAATTTGGTTCAGGGATGCTTGTATAAACTTGATAGTCTTTCATATGTGTGGGCATGTTTCTGATCCTTGTAGACCTCTCGAGATCAGGATCTAGAGAGGTATTTGTGATTTTAAGCGGTTTGTCTGAGTTTTCAAGTGAACTGTCTGGTGGTAAACTGTTTGACAGGTTTGTGGAGAAGGGAATTGTTTGTTGTAAATCAACTATAATAGGGGGTAGATTTACTATGTTGTTTATTTCAGTAGCAGTTTTTGACATATCAGAGGAGTTGTCTACAGTACAAAAAGGGATTGGGTAATATTCTTATGCATAAATGTCATGATACTGAGAGGAAGGATCAAGGGAAACATTTTCTGTTATGTTCTGAGATGTATTTTTTAAAAGGAAACACTGTTTCATGGAAGCCAACATGACGTGATACTAATATCTTATTATTTGAAAGCCTAAGGAGTTTATATCCTTATTGATTTTTTACAACTCTAGATTAACACAAGGTGCACATTTAGGGTAAAATTTTCCTTTGCTGGTGCGTAGATTGATGAGTGTCTAAATGAGCATGTTTTAGAGGTGTATTTCATATGTTTTATCAACACTTTTCATGCTCATTTCCCCACTCTAGCTAGTTTTCCTCTACTTTTATGTTTTATTGGTGTTTTACACAATCATTACTACCATAGAAGGAATAACATAGCTAGAAATAAAGTAGACGAAGAGACGAACGCATGGGCGCAAACGGATCCAACAATGAGAGTTGAGTGTTCTTAATTGCAAAGGCTTGATGCCAAAATTTTACCTTCTCGTCTCTTATGCAAAAGTGAAACAAATGCATAAATCTATTTTTCCTTTTGTGTTCTTCTCAATGTGCAGACTGATTATCGTGAGTGGTTAGAACTGGTGTAATTAATACAATTGAGAAAGAAATTAATACTCAAAATATCCATCGGGCTGCAAATAAAACCCGGTCGCAGTAGTATAGTAAGACAGAAGCGGCCGGGGTCAAACCGTGGGACTTATAGTGAACTAAAGTAGTACATAAGCTTGTCACAAAAGGGGGGAATTAATTGACTTGTTTTTGAAAAGTAAATAACAGATTAATTTAGTGAATTATGATAAATTAAACGGAACTCCGAGTTCAGGTTAATATGATCTGATTAATTATGCTATCTCTACCGGTTTATTTATATAGTTGGCAAAATTCCTGTTATTATCCTAAGGACTAAGTCATAGACTCATAAGAACTCGTTTACCAGAAAATGCTCGGTCTAATCCAGGTTCGAGCAAAATATAAATAAACGGACATTAGGTGCGAGGAATTATATTTGCATCTGAAAATATTAACTTATTAAATCATAATAAGCTTTCTCCAGATTTACGGCTTAATTAACCTACCTATTTATCACCGGTCTGATCAAAATAGACTTTGTAAAGCATTTTAATAAATCGACGAAATTTATTAAAAAGGTGAGAGATAAACTTTAATCGTAACAAACTGTATTTATTTTAACCGGTAGAAATATAAATTACACAACTAAACAAACCATAATTAAACCTTCACCCGGAGTAAATCCTCCTTAGCCTGACATATTAACTGGTAATAAGTCAGACAGAGGTTGGACGTAAAAATAATACGAGATGCGTGGATGGAGAATGGAGAAAATGAAGAGAAAGAAGAATGGGAGCGTACGTAAGATTTCTGTATATGAAATGAGAGATTTGGAGTGTTGAGTTTGGGGGTGGAACGTGTGTATTTGGTTGAAGGTGCAGCGTGTTTATATAGAGGAAGGGAAGAGGCAAATCTGGAGTGGAAGAGCATTGATTGCTCATTAATTGCAGGGGACAGAACTGAAGACGCGTGAGGAAAATAAGGTAGGCGCTGCGGAGTTGATGGATATGGCAGAAGCAAGTCGATGGGCGAAGAAGAAAACTGGCGCGCGTTGATTTTTAGTCACGTCCGCTTGTTGTCCGCATTGGCGTCCGCCTCTGAAACCATGCGGACGTCTCTGTCTGTTTCTGTCCGCTCCTCTGTCCGCGTGGGCGTCCGCCTCATTTCATGCGGACGTCTCATACTCTCTCGCCCGCGGTCTCCATCTCTTGTCCGCCTTAGTAACTCACTCACGTCCGCCTAAGCAACTCACTCACGTCCGCCTAAGTAACTCACTCACGTCCGCCTAAGTCCATGCGGTTGCATGTGTTTGACTTATTTTCTTCTACGAACTTCGACTGGCTCTAGATCCTTCGTTTGGACTCCGTTTTCTGAGCCGTTTGCGTCTATGTGTTCGTCTCTTTGTCTACTTTACTCCCAGCTTGGTTTTCCTCATGTTTAAACAATAAATTTGTGAGATAACAATAAAACATAAACTAGAGGAAAACTAACCGAAGTGGAGAAATGAGCAAGAAAAAGTGCTAATATAATATATGAAATACACCTATAAATCATGCTCATTTGGATACTTATCACAATGCCCATTCTTGAGAGAAGTTGGCCATGGTAAAAGTTCTTCAAGTCACATAATCTTTAGAACTTTGAAGCACTCCGGATCATACCCCGAAACTCTAGATTTTATGTTGCCCTGAGCACACCCATGCCACCACTAAAAGACGGTTCATGCTCCTAAAAAGTTTTAATCACTTTTTGCTTCTTCTCTTATCCTACAATTCATGTTAGTATTTGTTAGTCTTGAGCATTCCTTACTTGTATTGGTCCTTGGTTTTGCTTGAGGACAAGCAAAAAGGTAAGTGTGGGGGTGTGATGAATGTCTAAATGAGCATGTTTTAGAGGTGTATTTCATATGTTATATCAACACTTTTCATGCTCATTTCTCCACTCTAGCTAGTTTTCCTCTACTTTTATGTTTTATTGGTGTTTTACACAATTATTGCTAACACAGGAGGAATAACATAGCTAGAAATAAAGTAGACGAAGAGAAGAACGCGTGGGCGCACACGGAACTGAAATCGGAGCTAAAATGAAGAAGATACAACATGTTGAAGATTATCCTGCCCGCTGGACCGACCCAGGGACCGACCCAGAGTGGGTCGGTCAGAAGTCCCGGAGGCCAGAAGCACTCGTTCCGGGGGCCGAAATTGCTTCTGGACTGGACCGACCCACCGACCGACCCTAGGGTGGGTCGGTTGGATTTAAAAACGTGATTTTCGGCTCTCGAAATTGCTTCTGGACTCGACTGACCCACGAGACCGACCCAGGGTGGGTCGGTCGGTCACAGATTTTGCCCTCCGTTGTGTTTTTAAAAGCAGAAAAAGAAGGAGAGAGAGGGGGATATAGAGAGTCACGACCCAGAACGGAGAAAAAAGAGAAAAAGAAGGAAGAAGAAGAGGAAGAAGAAGAAGAGAAAGAAGAGGAAGAACCCCCTCACCATTGAAGCTCTTATTCAACCTCTCTTGACTATTTCTTCTCCTTTCTCTCTCATTTATGCTTTAATGGAGGCTTAACCTCCCTTGTAGTTTGGGATGGGGATTTTGCCTCAAAATCCCTAAAACTCCATTGTTGAATCTTGAACTTGTTTTTATGCTTTATTTTAGTCCTTGTGCTTAATGAAGATGATTATTAGGTACTTATGATTGTTAAACTTGTTACTCATGATTTGCGGATTTGTTTAGGGTTTGCCAAATCATCATTTATGTGTTAAATTGGTTGGTTTGGCCTACCGCTTAGTTTAGCATTAATGTGGGATTCTATCAAAATGTGATTCTAAGATAGAAGCCTAAACCGTTGGGGACTAGAATAGTGTACTTTAATTCAATGATGTTGAGATTAAACTACATTGCAAATTTGGGGGAACTTGAGCTTAGTGCTGTCGATTGACCCGAGGCTTAGCTGATTGAGAAGTCCCGATTAAATTGGATAGGATTGTAGGCCTAGATTAGGTTGCTAATTAATTAAGTGTTCCGTTGTTTAGCTATAAGTTCAAGGGTCGACAATCGGTAGTAAGGGGAGGACAGGTGCAAATATCCATCCCGGGCTACATCTATCCTATTTTAGTTAGTTTAGTTTTATTGTTTTCCTTTATTTCTTCATTATCAAACCAAAACCCAAAAACCCTAATTTAAGTTTATGCACTTTTGTATATTTCTATGCACATTGACTAACTTATAATTAACTAGATAGTTACGAAGTCCCTGTGGATACGCCCTTGTTGTACTACAATGATTGGGTTCCCTACCCATAGTTAGCAAGATAGTTTCACTACTACTCCCTCCGTTCAACAATATCTGTCATTTTAGAAATGTGCACACTTATTAAGAAAAGTAGATAAATGACGCATGTATCCCTACTTTTTACTTTTTCATCTAGATAATAATAACTTTTGTGTTGAATAGTAGGATTAAAAGTGGAAAAAAGTGTGACAAAAAGCTAGAATGACAAATATTTTTGAACAAAAGTCACTCTCTAAAACGACAGTTATTATTAACGGAGGGAGTATTAAACTATCTTGCTTAACATAGATTGAGAACATATGCTAAGCAACCGAAAACTCTAAAACTTGTGTAATCAAGTGTTGTATTATATAGACTCTCATCTGGTATTTTTCCTTTTTAAAGAGGAACTTCAAAGCCTGTTAATGATGTGAGTGGCATACAAAATGGATTAACCCTAGAATTCCATAGGATGACAAAAGATTGACCTTGTTGTTTCCCTTAGATATCGGTGTTTTCACTCAACAATGCCATTTTATTGAGGTGCATGGGGGCAAGAAGTTTGATGTATGATCCCAAGTTTATGAAAAATATATTTCTTTCGTTGGATGAACCTAACTAAAATGCATTGTCGGATCTAATGACTTAATGGATATGTTAAACTACCTTTCTATGTAAGGTATGAAATGTTTAAGAAACTCAAAGGCTTCTGATTTATTATGCAACAATTTAACCAATAAAGCTCCGGTTTTATCATCCACTATGCTTAAAAAATATTTTCTATGATCATAGGTTCTAGTGCCAAAGGGACCATAAATGTCAATATGAATGCGATCAAAAATTTCTTTACTACTAGTAACAAAACGATGAAAAGGAAGTTTACGGTCTTTTGCTTTGTGGCAAGAGTCACATACAAAATATGGGGGTATGTTTTTTCTCTTTATTAGACGAACGCTACATAGTTCATCAAGAAGGGCATGCCCAATTCCTAATGCCAAAGAGTTACATTATTTGACTGACTGTCACACGAAAAAGTCTGTCCAGAAGACATATTCTAAATTTTGTTTTTGCTATTTACAAACAACATATCAATAAACTTGTCAAGTTTACCACTATCCAAAACATACAAACCATTGTATTCAACACCAAACAAGACTCTACTCTTGGTTTCGAGGTCCTGCAATATATATTCATTATGATAGATAAGTATGCAAACAGGCAGTTGCTTCAGGAATTGTCTAATGGACAAGAGATTAAATTGAAACGAACTCACAGAAGAACATCTCTAATCAGTGTATCAGTAAATTTCACACTACGTATTCCTTGTATTATACCATAGTGTCCATCAGGCATGATCACTTTTCAATTGCAAACTCTATAATCTTCACAAAAGAATAATTTATTTCCACAAACATGATCTATGGCTCCAGTATCCTGGATCCACTTGTTTTTGCATTATCAATTTTCTGAACTACTTGATTTAAAGTTGGGAAACGAGTGGGTACAGATTCAGGAGTACCTATAAGCTGACGATTAAAATCAGTTTCCATTTCTTCTTGTGCAGAAACCGAATCTTTCTTAGTATAGGATGTCAAGTAGTATTGTTGAGTCTGGGATGTTGTTGCAGCTCCAATCTCTTGACTCTTGAGGTATGCGACCAGTGCCTTTAGTTGAAGCTCGTTCATTCCTGGAACGGGTTGGTATAATTGCTCCTTTTAAAGATTTTGAGTCGATTGTGTCTGTTCTGCCACGGCTACAGTAAAAGCTCGTTTCTCTTTCCCATTGTTACGTTTCCAGTTAGATGGAAAATTTCCGGTTGCCTAGTAGCAATCTTCTACTGTATGTCCTTGCTTCTTGCAATGGGTACATTTCCCTTTCTTTTGTCTCCTTGATTTGATTTTGGACTAGATTCTTAAAAGTTGACGATTCTAAGGCAGATTCACAAATGCCATGGAGTCAGTATCAGTTTTGTGCGTTTTCTGGGAAGCTCTATGATTCTCCTCCTCTCGTAAGATGACATAGACTTGGTCGATTGTAAGAAGGGGCTTCATCATCAGAAGATTACTTCGAATTGCTTTGTAAGAGTCATTCAACCCCATTAGAAAATCAAAGACTCATTCATTTTCTTGTAATTTGCAAATAGCTTCCGACGAGCCGCAAGAACACGAGGGAATTTCTATCAACTCTCGTTGCTCCTTCCTGATTTTAACCCACTTAGTATAGTAGTTGTTGACAGGCAAATTACCTTGTTCTAATTTGTGGGATTCTTGCCGGAGAGCGTAGAGCCTTGTGCCAGATGGATCATCGAAACGTTTGCACAATTTAGCCAAGATTTCAGCTGCAGTGGTAAAGTACATGACTGACTCTCTGATTGAATCTTCCAATTTAGTAAACAACCAGCCGATAACCATTCCGTTGGTCCGATCCCAAGTTCGTTGTTTAGCCCCCTCATAATCTGGTCTCTTTATCGTTCCGGTGACCAACCCTAACTTGCTTTTCGAAATAAGACCCACGGTAAATGATCTTTTCCAATTGGCAAAACCGGTGCCATTGAATTTGTGAGCTAAAATAATTCCAGGGTTGTCAGACCGATGTGTACAATTCTTAATCTTGAAGGCTGGTTTTCAAAAGAAACTGTGAGCCGTCAAGGTCGATTGTCTGCTTCTGTTTATCCTTCTTCGAGTGCTCTCCTTCTTCGTCTTGCATTTTGTTTCTTCTTCGGACATGATAATAGAGAAGGGAAGGGAATCTTGATTTCACGGGATGATTATGTGGGAGAAAAGTATATCGAGAGTTTCTTCAATGTTTTTTCAGGTGTTACTCTTGATACCATGTTAACATATGACAAACTGAGGAAAGATACTCAGCGCTGATTTTCATTGAGAAAATCTAACTAATATGCGGTACATAAGTGTATATATACTAGAGTTCAGGATAACGCTTCACTACTAATATGTACAACAGATATAACAAAGAACACTTTTAATATATACTACCACAACCTTCTGGCCTTAGCCTTAAAACATATAGTACAGGGAACAACATCGAAGGAAGGGATTTTTATTCCAAGGTCTAGCATGGACAATTTTCTAGGTGGGATGTGCCCTAACTTGGAATACCAAAGAAGAAAATCTCTACCTAAAGAATCAGTATGATCATTTGTTGCAGAGTGGAATGGTAAAGTTGCAGGTGCGGTCCACATTCGATGAGCATTAATTGTTGCAGTATATGATGCTCTCAGCGATGTCCTTCGAGTTGGAATGCAAGATCCAGTGATTACACCTTTCCTAGGCAGGGTATCTCTCGGAAGTAATTTTTGGAGCTTCGATTTACTCGTTTACCATTCCAAACTTGTTCTTAGCCTTCAGGATGATTATGGCCGCTCTGTTCCAGGAATCGAATCCTGGACCATTGAACTTCATTCCGAAATTGAGAGACGGTTGGTCAGACGGATGTAGATAGAGCGGGTCATTGTAGTTGCCATTACCGCTTGTAGGAGCTTCTTGAATTTCTGAATCCCCAAACCCTTCATTGTTATCTATGGGGTTGTTTTCCCCAATTTGATTGTCGCCTAGATCTTGGTTTGATATGGTTGTGATGGAATCTTTCCCAGCTCTGATACCATGTGAGAGCTGAGAGAATTTAGAAGAAACGAATTGTATTAGAAGACAAGTAGAACTTCATGATGACAACTCATGTATTAAGCACTTGGTACAATCTCTATACAATGAGTATTATGTTATTTTGTGTATTTGTGCACACAACTACTTATATATATGTATAGAACAGAAAAGGAAAGGAGATAGATAACAAATAACATATATCACCAAATACTAATATGTTCTAATAGAAGAAGTTGCTGAAATCTTCTAACAAGTACAATTGGAAGCTCTGCAAGGTCCCCGCTGGTGCAGACTATATTCTTTGTCTCGATGACATTCAAACTATCAGAAAGCTTCCCAGTACATCTCATTATCAACATCAAGAAAGACACTGTCCTGAGGAAGCTCCAACTTGTCTTCTTCCTCTCCCTGAAGGTTATAAATTGCTAGTGAAGTGGTCTAGAAGCAGAGAAAAGGTTTCTTTTGTTGTTTTAGCACAAAATTCTGACACAGATAATGATTACTCTTCTATAACATACTATCTTGACATATTAGTTAACATTTTAGATAATAATGTGCACATTTGGTTCAGTATTGTTCCATATTGAAATATGCTAATCGCATATGTTTAGGAAGTGGTTAAGAGGAGTAAAGAAAACTGAGTTTATTAATTGTGTGTATTCTCTTCGCTATATAAGTTCTAAGCCCCTTATCATATATATATACAAAGCTTAAAGATAAAAAAGATAATATAATGTTTATCTAATACTAATTAATGGGTCAAAACTAGATATGGGCCTATGTTATATGTACTGAACATAAACATAGCCCAATACCCCCCCTCAAGCCGCAGGTAATGAAGATTAACCAGGCTTGTGTTGTTGTGTGTTGCTCATGCCCATGCGGTGAAGTTGATCCTTGTATTTGGTTCCTGGTAACACTTTGGTCATCATGTCTGCTAGCTGGGATGTTGTGTGTATAGACGACATCTACAAGTCCTTGCTGAATTTTATCTCGTACAAAATGGCAGTCTATCTCGATATGTTTGGTGTGTTCATGGAAAACTGGGTTTCTGGCTATGTGAATGGCGGATTGATTGTCACACTTGACAGGGATTGGTGTAATATGTGAAACACCAATTTCATGTAAAAGGCGCGTCAACCAGGTGAGTTCGGCTGTAACACGTCGTAACGATCGATACTCTGCCTCAGCACTCGATAGAGAGACAGATCCTTGCTTCTTTGTCTTCCAAGAAACGGGACTGTCCCCTAAGAAGATGTAATATCCAGAAACTGATTTTCTCGTATTAGGACAGGCCGCCCAATCCGAATCACAATATGCAACAAGGTCCAACGCAGAATGGTGTCCATTGGTGAGAACAATACCATAATTCATAGCGCCACGGATATAGCTGAGAGCATGGAGAGCTGCTTGCATATGTTTATCCATCGGTCGTTGCATGAATTGACTGAGTACTTGCACTGTGAAACTTATATCTGGTCGAGTATTGGACAAATAATTGAGTTTGCCAACCAAACGACGATAAGTTGTAGGATTATCGATGGGAACACCATCATCCTGAAGAATGTGTTTGCCAACTATCATCGGTCCTTGTGTAACCTTGGTGTTCTCACAATCATATTCTTCCAGTAGATCCTTACAAAATTTTCACTGGGATAAAATATATCCATTGCTGGTTGGAATGAATTCTATGCCCAGAAAATAATGTAAAGATCCTAGATCCTTGATCTTGAAATTAAGATCCAAGACGCTCTTGATTTCATCAATGTCGGCTTGATTTGGTCCAACAATCAGCATGTCATCAACATAAACTGCAATGAAGATTGTTCCGTGAATACTCTCTTTATGAAACAAAGAATAATCATTCTTTGATTGGGTAAAATTGAGAGTGCACAGAAAACTTGCTAGCTTGGAAAACCATTGTCTAGAGGCTTGTTTGAGACCATATAAGGACTTTTTTAATCGACAAGCTTTGTTCTTGCTTGGTGTATCAAGTCCTGGAGGAATTCTCATGTAAACTTCTTCATCTAGATCGCCATGTAAAAAGGCGTTGTTCACATCCAATTGATTAATTATCCATCCTTTGTTGAGAGTGACAATGATGAGAGCTCTTATTGTCGTTAGCTTCACCACCGGGGAAAAATTTTCATTATAGTCCAAGCCATGTCGCTGTGTAAACCCTTTAGCTACCAATCTTGCTTTATATCGCTCCAATGTGCCATCCGATCTGAGTTTAACCTTGTAAACCCATTTACATCCTATCACCTTCTTCCCCTTAGGTAATGTAACGATATCCCACGTATCATTCCTCTCGAGCGCTTGTAATTCTTCATGCATGGCTGTCTTCCAGTGATCATGCCTTATAGCTTCATTGTAAGTGGTAGGTTCGCTCATGTCCATTAGCTAGTTTGTGGCATGAAGTTCTGTTGACAACAGTGCAATGGAGGTGGTAGGTTGTAAATCAGTTAGACTGACACAGTTGGTAACAACGTTGACGCGTGCCCGGGTGTCACCATATACTCTCTCATCGAGCACATCTTGGAAAATAGTACCACAAACATAGTCTTCGAGATAATGTGGTTTGTGACTTTGTCTGCTCGAGCGTCGAACTGCTGGTTGTGTTTCATTTTCTGGCAGTGAGGGACATTCTTGCTGAATAAGACGTGGTATGTCTTCGTCATCCATGTACATGTTGTATGGATTAGGAGTATTCACGTCATTGCTAGTCTGCGGAATGATATAAGGATCGATGCCATCCTTAAAAGGAGATATGGTAGTATGAAACTTGACGTCTCTACTGACTTCAATAATTCGAGTGTTGATACTCATGACCTTGTGGCCCTTTTTCCTTGGATTTGTGCCCATGTAAATGCATGCTTCTCCTTTTGGATTGAACTTTCCTCCTTTGTGACCAACAAAACTCTTGTAGCATAGACATCCAAATGGTTTGATATCACCATAGGCTGGTTGATGATGATACAAACTTTCATATGGTGTTTTTCCGTTGAGGGCTTTGGTTGGGAGACGATTGATTAAATATGTAGCATATAAAATACAATCTCCCCAGTATGCTATAGGAACATTGGATTGAAAATATATTGCTCTTGCAGTTTCGAGCAAATATTTATGTTTCCGTTCTACAACCGCATTTTGTTGAGGTGTGTATGCACAAGTGGTTTGGTGCACTATGCCTTCCTTAGCAAAATATATTTTTCCTTCATTTGAACTTCCAAGTTCCTTTGCATTGTCAGTACGGACTATTTTGACTTTTGCATCAAATTGTCGCTCCACCATTTTAATAAAATTTAGAATCGCTTCCCAAGATTCACTCTTTTGCTTGATGAGGTTTACCCAAGTTGTTCGTGTAAAGTCGTCGACTAAACAAACAAAAAACTTATACCCATTATAAGTCTCTGTGTTGAACGGCCCCCAAACATCAATATGTAACTTTTCAAATGCTCGCTTGGTTTTGCTCGTAGAATTATCAAAAGGAAGACGTTGCGCTCTTGCCTTGTAACATATATCACACGCATAATCATACGGTAAATCTCCTTCCTTTATTAATCCCATTGTAACAAGCTTCTTAAAAGGTACATGGCCTAGACTGATATGAATATTTTCTACTCGTGGGCTGATTTTTGATGTTAGGCCCGCATTAGAGAAGCCTGTTAACATTTTATTGGCACCGACTCCTTCAATCGCTGGGCCGACCTGATTACTAGAGCCCGTCTTGGAGTGTTCCTCTGCATCTACATCCAACTGAGCCATCAATCCATTGGGCTCGCGCAACATAAGTAGCCCAGGTACTGAATCCATTCTTCCAACGTCCAAGACATAAAGACCATGTTGACCAAGACCGAAGACTTCAGTCTTCCCTGTCGCAAGGTCCTGAATACAGCAGCGGTGAGTATCAAAAACCAACGAGCAATCAAATTGTTCTATCAATTTCTTTACAGAGATTAAACTGAACATGAAATTTGGTATGTATAGAACATCTCTCAGCCAAACTCCTTTCCCAATTCTCACATCTCCTATCAGATTTACCAGTTGGGGACTCCCATCGGGCAAAATTACCGTTCTCTGAAATCGAAGACGCTTCCAATTTTCAAACTGTTTTTGCACACCAGACATGTGGTCTGTTGCCCCAGAATCGATAATCCAATTTCCATTGAATTAAGCATGAGATTGATTTCCCATCAAACAAAGCTTATTGCAGATATCAAAACTGTGTTTACCTGCAAAATTGCTGTGACTGAAAGTTTATGTTTTAGCGGTGCTGTTGCGAATTAACTCGGCAATCTGCTGCATTTGTCGCGGTGTGAGTCCCGCATCTTGATTGTTTTTCCCTTCAATCTGGTCTTGGGTTTTCGCAGCATTAGCAAAGCTCTTTCTCGGCCGACTCATTACCGATTCTTTCCCGTATAACTGAAAACAATCAGCTGCAAGATGCCCTGATTTTTTACAGTGTGTGCACCTCTGTCTCTGATAGCACTCTTCAAAACCATGACCAGCTTTCTTGCAAAACGTACAAAACAATTTCTTCTTTTCGATTTCAACTCCTTTCCTAGGGTTTCTTGAAGATTCGCCGGAACTGTAAAAAGACATAGCGTCTTCTTTAATCCCTTCTCTTCCTCTCTGATCCTCTTCTTGAATTACCAGAGAGAAAGCTTTATCTAATTTCGGTACACTCTGCATAGCGAGTATTTGTCCCCGTATCGACAAGAACCTCCGATGTAAACCCATTAGAAAGTGAACTAATTTGTCCTCTTCTACTGCTTTCAGAATCCTCTTGTTCACGTCACAGGTGCAGTTCCCACAACTGCATCGCTCCGGAGGCCTGGCCAGCTCCAATTCGCCCCAGATCTCCTTCAATTTGTTGAAGTATTCAACAACCGATTCTTCTCCCTGCTTCGCTTCCGCCAAATCACGCTTCAACCCGTGAATGACCGCAATGTTTGTATGCTCATATCTTTCGCAAAGCGAATCCCAGGCGAGTTTGGGGTCGTCGCAATACCTAATGCCCACCAAGACATTCGGTTCCACGGCGTTCTTGATCCAGGAGAGCACCAGAGAGTTTGACCTTACCCAGGCGGTCGACCGGACATCGTCTTTCCCATCAAGTTTTTTCACCGTCCCCGTCACAAAGCCATACTTGTTTTTTGACTTCAACGCCGTTATCATATCACACTTCCACCCCCAAAATCCAGTTCCATTGAACTTGGTAACTAAGCTCAAGCCCGGTTGTTCTGCTGCGTGAACATATAGGGGGTCGTTGACATCGATAACGACATTGCTGCTACCACTAATCACCGGAGCGTCCTTCTTGTCGTCGTCGTTCGCCATAGCCGCCAAGAAAAAGACTAAAGAAACACCTATGCTCTTGATACCATATTGAAATATGCTAATCGCATATGTTTAGGAAGTGGTTAAGAGGAGTAAAGAAAACTGAGTTTATTAATTGTGTGTACTCTCTTCGCTATATAAGTTCTAAGCCCCTTATCATATATATATACAAAGCTTAAAGATAAAGAAGATAATATAATGTTTATCTAATACTAATTAATGGGTCAAAACTAGATATGGGCCTAGGTTATATGTACTGAACATAAACATAGCCCAATATTCCATACACTAAGCTTGCTAAGTACAAAGAACATCAAAATTGGGTGAATGTTTCTGGTGAATACCTTACATTTCCCGGAGGAGGCACTCAATTTAAGAATGGAGCTCTGCATTACATTGACCTCATTCAACAGGTATATTCAATCTTCCATGGTTTTATTAGTCGTCTCTGAATTTATTATCATGCTGCTTGCTCACTTACATGTTTCCGATCAGTGAATTGCTATGTGTTATCTTAACTCTATATCACTCATGCAGTGTTTTTTTTATACACTTCATAATGCTATAATTTATTCAAAAAAGAGGTCCTTATTGTTTTTTAGTGTACTTCATCTTTTCTAATTAAATTTATTGTGTATGCTTTTTTAATTGATTATAGTTAGGATTGTTATACTGCTACAGGTAATTCATGATCTTATGAACAAGTACTGAAATCCTTTTCATCTGTCTCGCTTTTCCTGCTATTGTCATCATCTTCAGTGTGTCGTTTGGAGTCTGATGACTTGCTCTGGCTTTTTTCTTTAGGCGGTAAGCTTCTTTTGGAAAGGTAAAAGAGTTTGTAATCTATTCGTGTAATTTCTATTTTCCTTTCTTTATTTGCAGTTAGCGCTTTTTGTTAATTTTCTATAGACCCTCGATTCTCCACGTTTGTTTGTTCCATTATACTATATTGTTGATCCTATTATTCTTGTGGGATTGAGTGCAGCAATGTCCAAGCTGACTGAGTCAATGTGCTGGAAACTTGTAACGATTAGGGAGGACAAATTGAATCAAGTTGCGGTTGCAATATATAAAAAACCCACATCTAATGACTGCTATGAGACTAGTAATGACTAATGATCCTCCAATCTGTGAAAAATCAGAATGATCCAAAAATGCTGCATGGTAATATAAAGCAATTTACTTTGATAAGATCATGAAGATCATTATTGTTCATCAGTTGATGATCTGCCTCATAGCTAGGTTCATACAACTAGCAAAGCAGCAGCTAATCATCAATGTGTAGACAGGAGGTCTCCATCCCTTCCCATGTCATCTTGTCCTCAAGAGATCTCTTCAACCTACTACATCTTTAATCTCTATGTTTTTGCACTATGTTTTTCAATTTGCTCTTAGTATTTTTTTTTTAGTTACGGTAGTGGGTAGGTTTCGAACCCAGGACCTTTGGTTCCTGTATACCAAACCTTTACCGACCAAACCACAGGGGCTTGGCTATTTGCTCTTAGTATATACTTTGTATCTTTCTGGTATTGGTGAGAAAGGCTCCACAGCCTTAGTATCACCTCTTATGTAACTGGAACGACGGTTATCAACCGTGGTATATAGGCAATTTTCTATATGCGACGGGAGCATAAACCACGGTTTCTAACCGTGGTATATAAGCAAAATAACCGTGGCTAAAAACATTTTTTCCACTAGTGGCTCAATTTTATCCACAAAATTGTTCCTCAACCAAGCCCATGCTTTCATCATGTCCAGCAACTATAATTTAACCACACCTAATTAATTAGCTAGACTAATTGTTAGTTCATTTTTTTTTTGGTTTATATTATGTTCGATAGTAGATAGATTGCGATAGATCTCATTAGGGTTGTATAGATATATTATCCATGACGAGAAGAATGCACATGTTACTCTTGTACTTAACTTTTGGGGTTGCTATTCGCAGTACAAAATTACTAATCACCGCAGTACAAATTTTTTTTAATTTATATTGACGTTGTACACATGTAATAATGTGTCGCTGTGTTTTTTTTTTCGAAAAATGATATTTGAAAGTAAATTTACCGAAGTAGTTTGTAGTTGATTAGTAGCGAATTTTACTAGTTACTTTTTTGTTCGAATCAATACAGGAACATTTTTTTTGTAAAAAAAAGTGTTGGATTACATTTTTATGTGTTTATATTTTAATTTGACTTAAAATTAATTTGTACTGCGAATAGCAAAATACTTTACTATTCGCAGTACAAATTTTTTTTTCACCAAACTTAGTTGAATAAGTTTGAATGTTACGGGAGACACTTTTTTTTAAATAATAGACAATTGAATAACCAAATTTAAGTCAATATGAGTAAAACAACAACTAAGTTAAAGAGAAACTAAGTTACAACAACTAATTTATAGAAAAACTAAGTTACAACAACTAAGTTACAACAACTAAGTTACAACAACTAAGTAAAAAGACTAAGTTACAACAACTAAGTTAAAGAAAAACTAAGGTACAACGTTGATCCAACTATCTAACCTAGATTGTATTGATGAATCCAAGGTCCGACAGTGTTTGGATCTCTATAAACGAACCACTGCGGATAGACAGGGGGAGTGGGGAGTCATCAACCATGCCGAACCTTATGAAATGACCCTGGGGGCAAATTCCTATGTGGATCTCTCCTCTTGGGCTATCACGATCGGTATAATTATCGAGCGGAAGGTATGTGGCACTTGCCATACCCCCATAGACAGTAGAGTAGAAAACTACTATCGAAGTGTACTTTGTCGCGATCGCCAACCCCATTTCCGTGGTCATCCATTTCTAGGTGCTGGCTTCCTAATTCCAATGAAGCGCTCTTAACATGCCGTTGTACGGTCCTTCGTTAAAAATGGCCTTGTATAGTTGATTCGCAGGTGTTTGATTCTTCATGTGATTGTACAATGCTATACGGACATCTTTCCACCTCTCTTCGTTTGAATATAGGTAGTCAGCAATGACCCTGAAACCACAATTCCCATCTCCACGAACATCAATATACCCAGTCATATATTGATATAGGTTGGGGTTGAAATTCTGGTAGTATGGGAAGTTGTCTAGGGGCAGGAATCGACTCGGATTTGATGATCTTCTATTACGTGATCTTCTATTTGATGGCGCTCCTTCTGACTGGCCTGCCCTTGGTCGGTTACGCTCCCAAGACAAAGGTTCCCGTCGGTTTGGTCTTGAGGGCCCGGTAGGTCTGCCAATCCCAACCTGTTCCAATGGCTCTCCTAATTGGCACACCATATCTGGGTGAAGGAAGTTTTGGATTTGACTGTAACATTTCGCCATCAGAGTAGGATCATCTAACTGTGCTACCTCAGAAGCTATGTCTCGCCATCTATTTTGTTCTTCCTCCAAGTAGGATACCATATCAATTGTCGATTCATGTTTCTCCCAGCTTAGGGTATACCAGAAACGATGTATATCCCTCTTCGAGCATAGTATACCACTATCCAGCATGTAGTTTAATTTACAAGCGCAAGGTAATCCATGAGAGGTTACCTTGTCACATCCACAGATGAGCTGTCCATTTGCACATAATTCGCCCTTCCAAGCTCCTTGACTAGCTCATCTAAGCAAAGGGTACTAACCTTCCCGATCAGGTCAGCATTGGAACCCTCATGTGCTCTCTTCTTGTTTTTTCCTGGCTGCCTCAAAATCCTTTTTTAACTCCCGGATGCTTGTATTCACATGATCGTTAATCTTTGGAAAGATTACATCCAAAGTGTATCTAGCACTCCTTAATCTCGCCTTTAGAGAAGAATGTGCGCTCTCCACCCTATCAAATGTTTAAGTAAGTTTTATAGATCTATAACAATCACTGTATTATCTTAAACATTACAAGATTAACAATTTTACCTATTTGTCGTTGTGTTGCCGAAGTGCAACACATTCTTGACCCAAGCCTCCACAAATTTTTCCTTGTATTTCTCCCAGACTGATGCAACATACGTAATGAAACGTGGGTAGCTTCGGTATGTATTCTTGAAATGTTCGTACCTCTCGTTGTAGTCCTGCTCTGTGCTCGAGTAGACAACCGAAGTCCACATTCGGACTGCAGCCGCCGCCCTTCCTCTATCACCCATATAAGTCTCGGCTTTCCCCTGAACGTTCCTACTTATGTGCCACCGACATAGTAGATGATGAGATTCAGGAAATACCTCTTCTAAGGCATTCATCAGGGCCAGACATCTGTCGGTGATAAATGTAGAGGTTGTAGTCCGCCCGAGGAGGTCCCTTAATTGTTGAAGTGCCCACACATACATGTTTGTTGATTCTGATACAAGAAAGGCGAAGGCAATGCTGAAGTTTTTGCCTATACTCGTCATCCCGATGAACTGAACCAAAGGCATTTTTGCTATGTTTGTTTTATAGGTAGCATCAATGCCTATGACATACGGGAACGCATGGAGCAGTAATCTAGAGGTAGGGTGTGCAAAGAAGATGGACCCAAGTCGTGTTTGATCCCCTAAATTGTGAAATATAATCATGTTATCTATCAAATTAATATGAAACCTAAATGATTGAAGTTATTTGAGACATACTGAGTTGACTTACTTGGTCTGTAGTGTAATCGTAGTAGTAGTTGTTTTTGTCTAGCTCACTCAGCAGAGTCTGCACCATAGATCGACCATCTCTATTTACTAGTTTTGTTTTTTGTATCCGGTTGTATATGTCTTTCCTTGTTGCTGACGTTTCTGGGTTGATTGTTGTGAGCTCTGAATAAATTGCACAGGGTGGCACACCGACTCTGCTTCTCTGATCGATCATAATCTCCTCCGCCTCAGTCAGGCGTTTTCCCACAAAATGACCCTCTGCCCACTCAGCGAGATCATGGTTATGCCATTCGTGACTCACTTGCAAGAAACACCCGTAGCTTGTGTAATACCCCTTAATTTGAAAAGGACAACCACATTTCTTTGAACCAGATGATCTGCGCCGGTTGATGACACCAGGTCGTGATGTCCTTCGTGGTTTCCAATACCTCTCGCATGTTATGTGGAAATCTTGGCCCGACCGAGAACTTTGAATTATGGTGTAGATATGGTTGGGATGGCCAACACTATCTACCCAAGCTTTCGCTTCTTCTTTACTCCTAAAGGCCTGGTTTGTTTGAAATAAGTAACCTGTGTCCACCACCGGAGGTCGATTATACATCTCTTGCATGTAGTCATCCATCTCTGCATTATGATCTGGAACGCCTTCATCAAATTCATCCCAATCTGAATCAGTGGTTGAGTCACTTTCCTGCAATAAGGGTCGAGAGAATGTTAGATGAATATTGAAATATGAAATATTAGTGTGAATATGATTTACAAAGACAATGAACTAAATACTTACTGGGCTTGATACTGGAACATACTCATGATCGGAATCTGAAGATTGACTCATGTTTAGAGAGAGAGCTTGCACAGTTTTACGAAATTATTTTTGGAAGAGAGTTAGGAGATAGAGAGCTTCGAGAATATGGAGAGTGAGTGTGTGAAGATGAAATGGAGGAGGCATCCCTTATATAGAGGTTGGTCATGAACTAGCCACAAGGTTACAAGTTAAAAAAACGGTAACCTGGTACGTGTACAGTGACCTGGTACGTGTACCTTTCCTGACAAAAGTAATTACCTATGGTAACTTTGAATTCACTTTGTACTGCAAACGGTAACCTGGTACGTGTACAGTGACCTGGTACGTGTACCTTTCCTGACAAAAGTAATTACCTATGGTAACTTTGAATTCACTTTGTACTGCAAACGGTAACCTGGTACGTGTACAGTGACCTGGTACGTGTACCTTTCCTGACAAAAGTAATTACCTATGGTAACTTTGAATTCACTTTGTACTGCAAACGGTAACCTGGTACGTGTACAGTGACCTGGTACGTGTACCTTTCCTGACAAAAGTAATTACCTATGGTAACTTTGAATTCACTTTGTACTGCAAACGGTAACCTGGTACGTGTACAGTGACCTGGTACGTGTACCTTTCCTGACAAAAGTAATTACCTATGGTAACTTTGAATTCACTTTGTACTGCAAACGGTAACCTGGTACGTGTACAGTGACCTGGTACGTGTACCTTCCCTGACAAAAGTAATTACCTATGGTAACTTTGAATTCACTTTGTACTGCAAACGGTAACCTGGTACGTGTACCTTTCCTGACAAAAGTAATTACCTATGGTAACTTTGAATTCACTTTGTATCGGATCATCAACTTCTCCATGGTGTGTTTGGTACGCTTCCTTATAAAAGTGGGTATTAGTGTCCCAACATACGCATTCCTTACCCTGTGCTCTCAGAATCTGTCTAATTACATCTTGCTTGAAATCTTCATACCTTAATTCCCATTTCGCTCTCAAAATCAAATGGAGTTTCATTTCTGTTTGCACGTCAATTATGTAGCTACTTTTGGTCGTCATGGAGCTCAATTTGATAGAAGAATAGGGCACAGACGCGTAGAAGTTACTATGTCATATCCTAGTAATCTTCGGGATCTACAACGACGAGTAATTCGAGCACTACAGTCCCTCCTCGGCAGAATAAACATAACAACAATGGTGTATTTGGGGCTGGAAGGCGACTACGAGTGGACTTTTATTCATGTACGAAATGATACATCAGTTCGCCGGATGATGGAGAATTACATGGAGTATAATGATTTCATCGCTCATATTCCATTACTTGTTATTTATGATCCTATTGAGCCCGATGATGATGATTTTCAACACCAAGAACCAATTTATGAGATGAGACGTAATGTAATAGCACAAGGAATAGAGAGACAAAGGTTAGAAAATAATTAAGTTATCGGTTATTGCATAATTGATCTTGTTAGTTCTCGTGTTGTTATAATTTTCGGGATTTATAATCTTTAGTAGATGTTTGGACGTGGAATAAACGTGTTGTTATAGTTATTGACTTTTAATTATGTGATTCATCAGATTTGAATTCGGGGACTTCTCTTTCTTAGGAATTTCTACATTTTGATATATTTCATTTCTCGTGACACACCGTATTATCAATAACAGTGCCGGGAGGAACATTATCACAATTCTTTCTCTCAGGCAGCAAGCTCAACAGAAACAAAGGCATTCCGGGAAGTTTAGATTGAAGTTGGTAACACATCTTTTCTTTCTTAGGAATTTCTACATTTTGATATATTTCATTTCTCGTGACAAACAAAGAATTTAAACCACCCAGATTGGCATTGCAGAAACGATGCATTTCTTGAAAAAAATTGGCATAGTCTCCCCTGTTTTTCTTATCTCCACCGGTTCAAAGAACCTCCACAAAATCAACCAACAGATCATCAACAAGGTCACTAGCATTGTCAGCAATAATTCCACCATCACCAAGTCCACCAGAAAAAAACTACAACCACACAAATTGTACTAGCGTCTAACACACCAAGTAAAAATGGAAGACAACAAACAGTTCCAAGATGATACTAAAGTTTATTACATCCAAATCCAAGATGACAACCACTAGGGTGCACCATGCTGGCGCTGGTAACTATCCCATATGTATAAAGAGCTGAACACATCCTCAAGACCATGAGTTGCAGCCCTTTGTTCTTCTTCTGGCATCCCCTGACGATAGTATGACCAGTCCCATGCATTGTTCTCTTGGTAGTACGGGCGTGCAAGCTCACTTGCCTCAGACAGTAGCTGTAACACACTAGGTCAGGTAAGTACACATAAAAAATAAAAGTGATATGTGATGAAGTAGTATGAAAATATGACTTACTAGACAGGGATCTGGACGATGAACCAGGGTGGTCTGATAACTCTCAGGGTTTAGGATCTTCGGGTGTGTATGCTTGGTGTACCAATCTAGGTAGAGTGGGTCACAAGCATGCAACCGCGCATTTGTGGACGTATACCCTGGAAGCAGCAATTTAGGAGTGTTTTCCCACAAACTATACATGGGGGGTATACACATGTGTAGGGTGGGGTTTTTCCTCTTTTTCAGACCTTGGGTTGGGTCTAATAGGAGGTTCAGGGATACCCTGAATGTAACCAAATTGGCGCAGACAACGCCCAGGCAAGTATGGCTCATTCAACCCCAAAACCTGTATGTTACCTCTATACCATGTGCGCCCTCCATGAACATTAACATTATCCCGACCGTAGGGCAACCAATCAATCTACAATGAACATAAATAGTAAGATGTAATCAACAACGAAAGACAAAAATAATAATGGTTCAATGTGTTAGCAACTACAAACACTTACATTTAGAGCAGTCAAAGCATCTAGATGCTCACGATAGCCTTGCAGTGAACGATGATCCTGCACTTGAGAGGTAGATCACACCCATCTTAGAGCCCAAGGTCTATCATCATTAGCGCGCCAGTCAGGGCTAATCGCTGGTCTTAATGTAGGAAAATACGCATAAATCCAACACTGTGCATATAAAACACTAGAATGATTAAGCAGTACCAATTATTAATACTCAGTGAGTTATCATATACTAGATGCACATTAGGACACATACCTCAAGTAACGTCATAGAACCACCTATCCCACTGGAGCCGGCATCAGAGGCTATCCCAAGCTGGCGATATAACCATGCAAGAGTACCAGCTCCCCATGCATATTTACGAAGCTTGGTACCTTTCTTCATGGGAGCTACTAACGAGAACAGCTGTGGACTCAGACGACCATTTGATTTTCCAGCTAATATGGTGGTACCAATCAGATGATACAACCAACCACATGCCTGCTTCATTGCCTCTTCATTTTCATCCCTACATTGCTGCAACAAGCTCGCAATTGATACACACCGGTATTCCACAGTGTCTCTGTCATACTCTCAACATCTGCCCCAAAATTAACACAATCAGCCATTACCTCCTTCAACTCAGGGGTGGATGAATCCCCTATCAATGGACGACCGATGATGGGGATTTGCAGTATCATCCACACATCATGCAGGTTAATCGTCATCCCACCAAACGACATATGGAATGAGTTTGTATCAGGCTACCACCTCTCCACAAAAGCACTGATGAGGGACATATTGTTGTATGGCATCGTAATATCCTGTAGGTGCTCTATACCAGAATACTCAAGCATCTTCCTTGTTCTTGGTCTGGAAATTTGATCTTTTGGCCAGCAGGTAAGCATCACCCTACGGGATTTGAAACTCAAAACCCCACGATCCTACATAATGACCAATATTTAACACTTACAAAACATAGTATGATATTAAATGATCAAATATAGGAGAAGATAGAGAACATACCTTAGTCGAGGTCCATAAGTCAAGCGCTACATGATCCCCGAAGCTAGTGATAACACTAGTGAGTAGTGGACCGCCAGGAACTGGCAACCTCTGTCAACTTCCAAGAGGTAGGAATGACTGGAACCATCGCTAGCGCTGCTTCCTCGTCAGTGTCATCCTCCTTATCCATGACTTCATCATCTTCATTATCCTGCTCCTCATCCACGTTGGGTGAGTCCTCATCATCAGCACCACGACCACGACCATCGTCATCAGTGTGGCGAACGCTCAGTCATCATATGGTCCTCAACAGCAGGGCGGGTGATGGGCGTGGTGGACGTGATGAACTACTACCGCCTGACATCTGAGCTTCTAACGGAGCAGTCTGGTGGCTTGATTCCCCCGAGACTAGGGATTTGCAGTGATCTGTCAGACCAAGCACTACTGGATGATGACGCCACTGGCACGCGTCTCCTCGGTATATTGACACCGCCGAGTCATCCTCCGCTACCATTGGTGGTGCGAGGTACTACTGAAACGCCGGGTCGTTGAAAGATTGACCCGGATGGAAAGATGAATGGCGTGCTGCTTCCATGCGGGGGGCAGGATTACTCGGCCCTTCACCAGGAGCATGTGCACGACGACGGTACGAGGCCGTCATAGGCTGCTCCGCACCCCTCTTTATTCTCTTCGTGACTACATGTTTCACTGCTTTTTTCAGACGATCCATCACTGCATACGAATATCACACAGTTATATTCCTCATTCATAACATAAAAATTCAAACATTTATAATCATATCATTCACAATATCAATTCAAAAAAAAATTCAAACATTTATAAATTCACAATATTAGTTAGAATTCAAAAAAATAACAAATTAAAACATTTAAAAATCATTCACAGTATTATAATTCAAAAATAAACAAATTAAAACATTTAAAAAATCATTCAAATATTAGAATTCAAAAAAAAAATGGGTCGAGCAGCTGCGTGCTCTTCTGCAACCGGGGCGAGCAGCGCCGCTCCTCTTCTTCTCTACCGGCGAGCACTGCTGATCCTCGACTCCAGCAAGGGCGAGCACCAGCGCTCCTCGGTTCGACTGGACTCGAGCACCGACGCTCCTCGCCTCCGTCGTCGGGCACGCGCACACAGGGGGTCGAGCAGCCGTCATCCTCGCCTGACTCCAGATCGAGCAGCAGCGGTCCTCGATTCTCTCCGGGAAGAGCAGCAGCGGTCCTCGATTCTCTCCGGGTAGAGCGGCGGCGCTGCTCGCCCAGGCCTCTCTTTTTTTTGAATATTTTCAAATTTTTCATGCTAGATCTAGCTCAAATGATGTTGAATTTCAAAAAACTAACACCAAATTCATACTCAGGACACCCAAATCTATAAGTTGCAAAAAAAAAATTTCGAAAAACTCACCGGAAAATTTTTCCGGCGGTGGTCCGGCGGTGATTGGCGGCGGCGGGTGGCGGCTCCGGCGGCGACTCCGGCAGTCAGAAGAGAGCTTCTTAAGGAAGGGAGATAGAGGAGAGAGAGTGAGTAAGTGAGAAATGAATAATCCATGGAAGGTTAGGCTATATATAGTACGAGCGTTTTTACACAAAATTGACGTTTTCAACTGCGATTTCAATACAACGTTCTGAAAGTGTAACAATGTTTATAATTTAGTCAAAAACAACATAAAATGTCATTAACTTATGTGGAGTCACAATTATAACGTTTAAATGCGATTAAAAAGGGTGAAACGTCTTTTATACGGGTTTATATTGTTTTGTAATAATTAGAGTGTTTTTTACTGTTTAGGCTCAAGAAATTATTTTTTAAAAAAACAACAGTTACAACACGACATCATTACATGTGTACAACGTCAATATGAATTTAAAAAATTTTGTACTGCGGTGATTAGTAATTTTGTACTGCGAATAGCAACCCAGTATATTAATCCCCTTCATTTATAATTTAATCCTTATATATATACATACACTTAGATTATATATTGTATGTTATCATTCATCCAAATGACATAACAACTTACTAATTCCTTGATGTTCCCTTAATTTGTCACGCATAGCATGCCCATACACTCCAATACTTTTGTTTATTACATTATAAACCAAATGTTATCCAAAGGTTACAATTTAATCCCTTATACTTGTATAACCTATAGTTTTAATTTCTTACTTAATTATTTGTAAGCTCCACTTTCTAATTCTTCCAAAACCAAACAACACTTAAACTGACCTATAATTTGATTCTGCCCAAACTTTTATTTATTTATGGTTTAGTCCCAAAACTTTCCCTATCTTTACAATTTACCAACAATTTAACTATCCTTTAATTTTAACTCTTACTTATTTATAGTTTCCACCTTTTTTCCCAATTTTGGTCAACACACTAATTCCAACTAGGTTTGACCAAGTCTACTTTATTCTCCTCTATATTTTTCCATAATTACATTTTGACCCCTAAACTTTCCTAGGGTTTTTATTTTACTCCTTAACTTTACTAAACTTCTAATTTTCATTCCTATCCAAATTAATCCCCAAATTCTCAGTCTAATTAATATCTACCATCCCAAGTTTCCCAAAATTACCAATGGCCCACAAAGTTTCCTAAACTTCATTAAACTTAAAATTTTTCATTATTGACCAAACTAACCCAAACTCTAGGCTACTACTACCTAAGACCCTAAATTATGTTCCCTTAAAACTTAAACCTACCCATATGGTCATTTGATCACTAAATCATTAAGTAAACTCATAAAGTCATTTAAGGTTATTTTTGTCCTTAAGCTTAAACCAAACACTTCCTAAGTGTCTACCGACTTTTATTTTGTATTAGTTTCACCCAAAAAACCTTTATAACCAAGATTTTTGCAACTAACATAACTAGGTTATAACCTATGCTTTTAAAGCATATAATATACCAAAAAGCTTATAAAACAAGCCTAAACATTTGGCTAATATACAAACCATAATATAAACTTAATATACACCAAAAATATCAAAATTTTAAAATCCATCCACGGCTTATTTACTGTGAACTCCCCAAAGTTTTATGTTTTGGCCCCTTAAGCTTCACAAAATGACATTAAGTTCTAAAAGCGTTATCCAACTTAGCCAAAGGTTGTAATATGATTTATGTTCATATTTAGGTCAATGTTGACCATTTTTAAACCCATAGTTCTTGACTATCATTAGTTCTTAACTTAGATCAAGCATAAAGTATAAGATGTGCATTAAGGTAAAATATTGACCTTAAGCTCCCAAGCTTGATTTTCTCCACTTGCTCTTAGCCCTATAATCACACAAGGGTCTAGGATGAGGTTTTGCACTAATCCAAATCTTAGTTCATAGGTTAGCAACTCTAAGGCTTAGACTAAACTTTACCTTTGCTTAATGTAAGTTTTCTCCTTAGATATCCTTGATTCTCGGCCAAAATCTTGAGGTTATTGAAGTCCCTCTTTGGCCATGTTCATAAGAAGAGAATTGAGTACAAATTTAGGGTCTTTATGACACCTTAACATAACAAAGGAAGATCTAAGGTTTTAAAGCACAAAAATGTGTTCTAAGAGTGAAACTTTTCCTCTTTGCTCACAAAAAGAGATATAGCTCTTCCAACCTTCAGACAACACTAAGAAAATATGTATGAAATGATCTATTGAATAGATCTATGGATATAACAAGGTTTAAGCACTTAAAACCCTATATTTGAAGACTTTACCTTAGGGAGGAACCTTGCTATATTTTGGCCATCTATGGGAGTTGATGAAGAGCACATTATGTGTGGGAAATAAGTGAAGAAAATGAGTTAGAAGAATCTCTTATTTTCGGCCATAATTAATTCAAGGAAGGGTTAGTGCTTAAAGCACATTTTTATGCCTTAAGGTTGAAAACCCCTAGCTTGGCTCCATGCTTGAGTTGTGGTCAAATTATTTGCCTCCAAAATGGTTGTAAATTCAGTCTTTGGTCACAAGGAAGGTGGATCTAGGTTCTCCTTGACTTGTAGATGAAGAAGGAGGAAGATTTGAGTGGAAAGGGTGAAAGAATCTCACTTCACCATTGTTGCCATTGACGAATTCTTGAAGAACTTAAGAGGAATATGATGAAAATAAAGAAAGAAGAAAGGTAATGGGAGGTGGAAATTAAGAGAGAGGAGGGAGGTTCAATGATGAAGTGTCTTAATGTTGTGTTAGAAAATGAAGACTTTTTCCACTTAAATCGATCAAGAAAGATAATTCAAATTTTATGACAAGATTCACCAAGGTATTTTCGGCCCTCCTTAGATATTTTGATGGGGTTGGTTTGGTCATTGACCAAGGTCAATGATAATAAGGCCTTGTTTGACACTATTCACAAATTGGTGCACATTTCTGATTTTTTTTCTTTAATTAAGCTTCCTCATGTGATAAATTATAGTTCATTCATTCAGTATGATGTACATAATCCTTAATAACGTCTTAAAGTCAATTGCTCGACAATTTCATAAAAATGTGTTTTAAGGAGTCTTAAGGCACCTTTTTGTGTTTTAACACATTTTATGATTTGATTTTCTTTACTGATTATTCTATCTTGTTCGTAACTTAGTATAAGGTTTAGGAATCCAATTTGGACCCTAATTGAGGTTATACAACCCCTTAGGTTTCTTAAAGCACATTTTTTCCCTTAGTGATCTTAAAGCACATTTTTACTTTATATGATCTTAGATTGTTCCTCAATGATCTTAAGGCACATTTTAGCCTTATTATATCATTATTTGATATTTTATCATCATATATTAGTTAGGGGTATTTCACCGCCCCAGTCACCCACGTGATTGACAAGGCCCATTAAACATAAATATTACGGTCTGAGTGACTGGATAATTCTAACTTAAAACTCTATTACAGTACATACCGAATTCACACTAAATTCCTAAATCCAAAATACAAGTGTAGTTCCCACTTCCCCAACATGTACATAGGAGTTTATAAAACTCCCAAAATATAATCAGTCCCAAAATGTAATCAACCCCAAAATATCCATAACGTGACTACCCTATCATACACTCTGACGAGTAACATCTTCGATCATGTAACTGAAATTGTTAGGCCGCAACGGGGTCAACACAACTTGTTTGAGTATGATAACGTGCAACCCGCTAGCTACCGAGCTACACACGACTAATTGGTCAATAAACATGCGGTTTATTTTAATTCAATCAAAATAAAGAAATATTGTAAACATACAACATGTCAACATGTAATAATATACACTCAACAGAATTATCCATCACAATGGGATCATCAATAAAATGAGTTAGTTCTCCTTCCTTTCTGATGCACCGGTAATTGATATATCTTTTAGTGCTTAAACCCCTAATGTTTCTTGTCTTTTTCCTAAGTTTATGATTTTATGATGTTTATATCTTTTTTAAAGTGAAAAATACCTCACGCTGACATGTTTTGGTGTTTTTATAACTTAGGACGCGATCTGGTACGGATAAAAGGGAAAAATCTGGGTCACGTCCGGACTTACGTCCGACCCTGTGGTCCGGACGCCTTGTACCTGTCTGGCAAACTCACCCGGACGTGACTAAACTCATGTCCGGATGTCGTGTCCGGCTAACTGACCCGGACGTGCTCAGAAGGACAAAAATATTTACGACCACAAGTGCAACGTGGAGATTTCGATATATATTTTCATCCAGCTAGGGCGTCCGGCTAACTAACGCGGCGTAGGGCCGAACGTCTCACAAACAACAGAATCTCGCCTGACAACTCTATCTCTTGTCCGGCTAACTGACCCGGACGGGTGAGCCGGACGCGTGCATTTTAGATCCCAAATTTCTATTTTAAAGGAAAGTTCGCAAGCATTTGAAATTCATTCAGAATTGAGAATTCAGAAGAGAGCCGCGACCTATTTCCTTTCCTCTGCAGCCGTGCAACCAAGGAGAATTTCTGCTCCGATTTCTTCAGTATGTTCAACCTGACTCCTTGCAGATCTTCAGTTTAACATAGAGATGATTTCTTCACTTTCTTCTCTTGTTGTTTCTTTTGTTGCTATGCTTGGCTAAGGGAATAAACTCCGAGGAATGGTGATTGTAAATAGTTAGGTTTTATAGATTTATTATCAGTTGATATGGGATTAATCTCGGGTTTGTTTCAGATTATAAATCTTGTTTGCGCTATCAATAAAATTTGCTAATTTATTTTTAGCTTTGTGAAATCTGTCAAGATCTGATCAGTGATTGATAGATAGGTCGTTATAATCTGTTAGTCTATGGAAACTCTTTCTGATTGATGAGTTTAGCCTTCAGATGCGATTTAAATTCTTGTGCTTAGTCCTTCTGCACTTGTTGTGATAGATTCATGGTTTGATTTATCGTGTTTTATGTAGGAGAGTTTTATTTGGCTAGGATTTAGTCATTTAGAAACTTGTTAGAATTTTCCGAACCCTATTCCCTAATCAACTGGTGATTGAACTGCATGACTTAACTAGGAAAGATCACCTAAACCTGGAGTTCCGTTTTTATTATCCTATTCATAGTTACTTTCTTCTTGTTCTTGATTTTATTATTCTACGACTTTCCCCCAATTTACAGCCTTTGCTAGGATCAGATTTGTTCGCTTAGTCCCCTGGTTTGATACCCCGGTTGCTCATATTACTTTACTGCTACGACCGGAAATTATTTTGCAACCCGTAGGTTTATTTTATTTATTAATTTCTAGGATTAATTTTGTAGTTTTTAATATATCAAAAATTTCCGTTTGCAAATTGGCGCCATTTCCGGAGACTAGATTTCTATCTAGTCCTTAGCCTTGGTTATTAGTTTATTTTGTTTTTGTTTTTTTTGTTTTTTTTACTTTGCTTTCTTTTGGTTTATTTTACTTTATCTATTAGCTTAATTTTATTTTTGTTTATTTCGGTATTTTCATATATTACTTTTCTATCATTTATTTTAATTCAGTTCTAATCCTCTTAAGTTTGTGTTGTTTCTTTTTCTCATCTTTTGGCAGGTAGTTGATGGTACACACCCGTTCTCGGTCGGGTACTTATATTGATTTAGATAAGGTTTTGGACCCAGAGATCGAGCGTACCTTTCAACGAGCTAGACGCCAACAAAGGTTTCAAAGACAGTTAGAAATGGCGGCTCTAGCAAATGGTGCTCAGGCGATGAGGCAGTTCAATCAACCTGAAGTTGTACCTAGAAGAAGTCTAGTAGTTCTTCCCGTGCTCACACCTGCACTTACAGAGGAGTGGAAGGGCCTGAAGCCTTTTCACCAATCCAAGGTTGTTCGGGAGCTACCTGGAGGCACCTTCGATGGCACCAATCCTAATGACGCTCTAGATCATGTAAATTGGTTCCTCATTCATATTGATCAGATCGGGTGTTCTGAAGGTTTGTTAGAGTTTGTTCGATTGAGTCTCTTTCCTACTACCCTATCTGGTGAGGTTGTTAATTGGTTTTATCGTCTTCCTTCTTGTATTATCACGACATGGGAGCAGATGACTACCAGGTTCTACGATAAATATTATCCTATTTCTAGAACTATTGACTTGGTAGCTGCTTTGCTTGCTTTTAAACAGACAGGATCTGAGACGATATGTGAGGCATGAGATAGATTTAAGGAGATGCTTCGCCAGTGCCCACACCATGGCCAAGACATGACCTGCATTGCCATGACGCTCTTCCACGGGCTCCACCACATGCACAAAGCTGAGGTGAGATCTGCTCTAGGTGGTGACATCCTTAACATATCCGGCACCGACTTCATGGCAGCCATGAAGACTTATATTGATGAGGTGCGCCAGTGGGGATCAGAAGGTAGCAAGTCTATGACAGTTGGGGCAAAGGGTGTGCAGAATTTGGATCCTTGGATGGCACACATGGAGGAGACCCAAGCACAGCAAACTACTCTCGTAAGCTCTCTGGTTAAAAGATTTGATGATTTTATGATTACTCAACAACCAGTGCAGCAGGTTAAGGGGATAACTACTAGCTTGTCAGACCCTCTTTGTTGTCAATGTGGGGGCGCTCATGCTTTTGAGATGTTCCCACAATTGGAGGAGAGACAAGCTGAGGAAGCTCACTTTGTGGGGCAGGGGAATTACCAACCATGGACCAAAAATCAACATCCACATCTCAGGTATGGTAATCCAAATAATGCTTTGAATTCTAACCTTTTACAAGGCAATCAGCAGGGACCACCTGGGTTCTCTCGACCTTCTTATAATCAAGCCCGCCCACAAGGCCACTTTCAGTAGGGCCAGAGTTCCTATCAGCCAGTTGCACCTCAACAACCTGCTAAATCCTCCTCTGATGCAAAGATGAACCAACTTCAAGAATTGATTGCCTCCATGGCGAGTACCCAGAAGACTCACACTGAGACTCAGAACAACATCAATCAATCCTTGATGGATGGTCAGAAAAACTTGGAGAACTCGGTTCAGAGTATGCGGCAGCAGTTGAATCAGATGAACCAAATACTCCTTAATCAGCAACAGTAACGACAACCTGGCACATTTCCTTCCCAACCTCATCCAAACCCGAAGGAATCGGCTAAGGTGTTGGTTGTTTGTGAAGAAGGGGTATCTTCTGTGGTTGATCTTGAAGATGGTCTCTCCTCCGCTGCAGTAACATTGATAAGTGGAAGACAGTTGGAAGATAAAAGAAAGGAGCAAGTGGCTGAAGACCAAACTGGTGAAGAGATCAACCCTTCTTCTGTTGATGTACCATCAAGGTCTTCAGTCCCTCCTGTGGTAAATTCTGAGGATACCCAGGATCCTATGCTTCCTACTCCCTATCCTTCTTCTCGTATTACTATTGATGTTTCTACTTCTTCTCCTAAGCATGTTGAACTTCCATTCCCTAATAGGAAGAAGAATAAACACTTGGATGAACAATTTGCTAAGTTTTTGAGCATATTTAAGAAGCTAACACTTGACATCCCTTTGATTGATGCTTTGCAGGAGATGCCTAATTATGCTAAATTCTTGAAGGATCTTCTGACAAAGAAAAAGAAGAAAGAGGACAAAGAAACAGTCCACCTGACAGAGGAGTGCTCTGCTGCTCTTCTGCGAGCACTTCCTCCTAAGCAGAAGGATCCAGTCAATCCCATTGTTCCTTTTTTCATTGGTGATGTAGACTGCGGCAATGGCTTGTGTGACTTGGGTGCTAGCATCAACATTATGCCCTACGCCACCTTCTTGAAGGTAAGAGGTGGAGAGTTGCAACCAGTCCCCTTCAAGCTCCAGCTAGCCGACAGATCTGAGATCAAACCAATGGGTATTGTGCGTGATTTAGTAGTTGGGGTGGATTGTTTTATTTTTCCTGCTGATTTTATCATGTTAGATATGGATGATGATGTAGAAGTTCCTCTTATTTTGGGTCGACCTTTTCTGAGTAATGCTAAAGCTATTATTGATGTGCATGATGGTAAGATTACTTTGCGATATGAGGACGAAAAGATTGAGCTTGACATGAAGAAGATGATGAGGTCAACTTCAACTTCTGCTTATTCTGTGATGTCGGTAAGTCTGGTAAATGATGATGGAGAAGATTGTGATTTGTTAGATAATGATGACATGTTTTCTTTTACTTCTTTTTCACTTACTGATTCTGAGCTATTGGAGAATGCTCGCTTCTTTGGAGGAAAAGACTGCCAATCTTGAGGTGAATGCAGCGCTTGCTCATATGGAGAGAGGAAAAGCTGGTTTTCAAGCTTATCGCCCTCCGTTGGAGAGGCTTGATAGAGATATTCAAAGACCTATTTCTTCTGTTGAGCAGCCGCCTGCACTTGAGCTTAAGGAGCTCCCTTCTAACCTTAAGTATTCTTTTCTTGCTGATAATAATTACTTGCCTGTCATTGTTTCTTCTTCTTTGACTTCTGGGCAGGAAGGCAAGTTACTTGAGGTTTTGAAGGGGCACAAGACACTGGTGGAACGCGAGCTTTTAATTACGGTCCAAAACCGTGTTACATTACGGTTCTGGACCGTAATCTACGCGGGCGTCAATAAAGATGGCGACGTCTTTAATTACGGTTTTAAACCGTAATTAATGGCCCTTTTCCGGCCCGCGTGTCATTGACTTTACATTACGGTTATTTGTAAAACCGTGATCTAAAGTCCTTTGGCGCGCGCGAACCAAAGGACTTTAGATCACGGTTTTACAATAACCGTAATGTAAAGTCGACACTTTAGATTACGGTTCTAACAATAACCGTAATCTAAAGTGTTTTGGCGCGCGCGCCCAAAGGACTTTAGATTACGGTTATTGTTAGAACCGTAATCTAAAGTGTAATTTTTTTTTTATTATTTTATTTTTTTTTTACAAATCTACACAATTGCAACAGAGACAGAATTGTAACAGATAAGCAACAGAGGGCAGAAACTGCACAATTGAACCACCTGAATCAAATACCAACACAAATTCATTCTAATAAAGCACCAGATCGAAATCTGTAACATATTCCAATCTGTTACACAATTGCAACAGAGATAACATCTAATAAAGCACCAGATCGAAAATCTGTAACATATTCAATCTGTTACACAATTGCAACAGAGATAACAATTGCAAATTCATATCTGCGCACAATTGCAACAGAATATTCAATACAACACTAGAATCTTTACAGCAGCAGCTAGCATAATTCATTACAAACAGAATCAGAGCAACTAACAAAAATATAATCTGTTACACATATAATCTGTTGCAGCAGCAACTAACAGAATCAGAGCAGCAACTAAAAAAAATATATTTACAGCAGCAGCTACGCTAGTCTACCACTCCATTCTCATAAACATGGCTGCCATGCTCTCTCTGACATGCAACAAGTCGGCAGGAGCATAGTCTTGAATCTGGCATAATGCTCTTTAATCTGCAACAAGAAAAGGAATGGAACACATAATGAGATTAAGATAAAGACACAAAAAATCTGCCGAAAGAATTAAATACAAGACAGCGTTCGTATTACCTTGTCAATATCATTCTTAAAACTTGGGTACCCGCAGAACTCGTACATATACCGCATCATGTAGTACCCGCAACTCTTAGAATCCTTTTGGTAGGGCACTAAATCACCAAAATTCACAATGTAAAACAATTGTACAAAGATATAGCAGCACGAATGAAATACATGAATTACCAAACCTTGATGTAATCGACGGTCAAATCACCAAACTCTCCCAGAGGGGTTTTTTTGTAACAACTGTTACATATATTAACAAAAGCGTTTAGCAAAATGAACAAGTACATTAATTTTGGTTCAAAACTTACAAACAATTAAATAGTAATAAAAACTTACTCTTTGATTAAGTCTTCAGTGTTGAATTCTTTCCACTGCCCTAGTGGATCTAGAACGAGCAGAGTAGCGGTGGCAGCGCAGAATATAACAAGCCAGTGGTGGCTACAATGTCAAATACAAAATGAAATGAGAAATGAAGGTAATAAAGTTAGCTAATTAGTATGTAATTTATATTAGAACTCACGTTTGGTGATACGGCATTAGAATGAATAATTTATTCTGTTGATCAACACATTGAAGACATGAATCATGTAGTTACAAAACCTCCCAGGGTCCCTAGTGACATTGTCGTACGATAACGCTCCGGGCACACCGCAGTAACGCATGTCATGTCCTTCTCAACACATCTCTCAAGCAGACATCTATATATCACATGTACTATAAAAAGTTAGCCAATGCAACTTCATAGATACTTATTCTATATGTTTTTACAGTAGAGGAAGAACACTTACTTTAGATAATCTTGAATAATGTTAATGTTCAGATAATCTCCACACATCATCTCTCTGATGTCCTCAAAGTTGATTGCCGTCATCAATCTTCTTCGTAGTGAAACAGACTTTGGAAGCGTCATCATGAAGTTGTTAGTTTGAGGATGACTTCCCATGATCTTGTCGTAGATTTCATCTGCTTGGCCCCCAAAACATTAACAAGTTTTTTGTGGCAATGCGAGCTTATTTTTAGGCGCCTCAGAAGTCCTGGTGGGACCCCGGACGGCGCTGGATTCTTACCTTTCGCACCCAACTCACTGGATTTCTTACCCTTCACACACAAACAGTAAAGCTAAATGTAAAGATAATTACTATGATTATTATAGTACATTAAACATTTATCTAGAACATACCCTTCTGGCAGGATTCGTCGGCGCGCTGATCTCTTCTTCTCTGGGCCGGGATACGCGGCGAGGAACCTCAGGGATCTCAGGATTCGCCGGCGCGCTGGTCTCTTCTAGTCTGGGCCGGGTTACGCGGCGAGGAAGCTCAGGGATCTATAATAGATTAGATTAGACACTTAATGCTAAATAATGCATTTTATTAGATACTAAATGGTTGTCAAACAGTCTTACCTCATCGGTGACAACAATATAACATGCTGGCCAGGGCAATATGTCTCCCTTCGCTTCGATCAGCGTGCATTTGTTGTCAATCGCCATCGGAAGGTATGCATGCTCAAATCCATCAACTATCAGGTCCAAGGTCACACCGCGTAGAATGGGGGTAGACGTACGAAACTGATGAGCGTGAGTGGACCTGATGGCAACACCGTCCCGTAGGCCGCATCTACAGGGTGCCCGTCTAATGGTATTTGGAGACGACATTTTTTTTGCTCCTTTAATAAACAGAGATAATACGTGAAATAAATAAGTGAGTCCAATCTAATACTATTTAAATAACTTTATTTTAGAAGAAAAATAGTTAAACAAAGTTAACCTGGATGTTGGCAAACGGGTACGGGTCAGCGGCCGGAGCACAACTAGACGAGGAAGACATTCGAGGAGGATCTAGCTGCTGCTGCTGAGTAGTCGCATGTGCAATCGCATTCAACGCTTCCTGCAGCCTCTCCTCGATAGCCCGGCGCTCAGCAGCATGTTTCTCGTCATTAGCTTGGCGCTCAGCAGCGAACTTACGCTCTACCATCGCCTCGACTTCAGCAGCACTCATCTGACCCTTCCTAGCAGATGGCGGGAATACGTTCTTCTGACGTACTTCTCCCCCAAATCCTCTAACACGCCCCGGGTGATCCTTCTTCCCAAGCATTTGATTCAGCGCGTCGTCTTGAGAAGGAGGAGCGTGTAAGTCCACTTCTCCTCTCTGTGCCGCATCGTACTGTCCAATTTTCAAAGAAGTTAATGACGAGATTTAAGATCAACAAACACTTGAGTATATAAGTAAATTATTCAACAGCTACTTTCAAATACTTACAATTTGGTTTGCCAGTTGTTCCATCGCAGCATTAGGAAATATCCTCTGACCTTCGCTGGTCGTTTTCTGGCGTCCCAGTATGTACATCTGCACCCTCCTCGCCTCAGAGACATCCTCGATCGGGCATTCACTTCCATCCTCGTTCCTCCGTGTCAGCAAACCAGCTTCTTTCCATCCCTCGAGGCTGCCCACATATCCCCTTCGTCCCATGGTGTGGGGGTAGAGATTAGCTTCACGGTTTTTCGTGCTTGTTCTTGTACTTGCTGTTAAGAAAGTACAACAGGAAATTAATTAGAAAATCAGGGATAAAGCATTATGAGCATTAATTAAGAAAAGAGTACACACAAACATACCCTGAACTCGGGGGTGGCGTGCCGCTCAACGAACTCCTTCCACTCCTCTTCAGTTATCATGCCATTGTATACAACATACGGCGGAGGCTCACGTGGGGGCACCCTGTTGATCCAATGCTCAACCAAGTAGTGGCGGAATGATTTAGCTTTGCCGGCCACCAAAGAAAGAACGGTCTTCTTCACTTCTTCTGGGATCTTGTACCGTTCTTGCACCTTCTTCCAGATGGTCTCCTTTACTTTTTCCGGGACTTGTTTCCATGTGTGGTTGATGCAGCAATGTGATCTGGCCAGAGTCCCTAGCATACTAGCGAACTCTGACCTGCTGCCCCCACCATACCTCCCATACTGGTCCCACAGAAGACTAATCTGATCCGGTTTCTGCAGTTTCAACCCACGGGTCGGACCTCTACCTCTGGGTCTCTGAGTAGCACTCGTAGAAGGTGCACTCATGGAAGGGCCAACAGCAGCAGCGGCAGATGTGGATGGGGCAACAGCAGCAGCGGCAGATGTAGATGGGACCGGTACCATTTGCTGCTCATTTTCCTCCTCCTCACGACAAAATAAATCGAACTCTTCATCAGCCATGTCCTGATCAGCCATGCCTGCAAGGATTGAAATACAATTTGAATTAAATTAAGCATTTCATAATGGTCATAAACAAGCAATAAATAAAAGAGTGTTAATTTCATATAAATTTTTATAGTAATAACTTACATACACCATTATCTCTCAACCCACATTCCCTCGTTATGGTCTGATCGTATATACTCACGATGACCTGTGACCTCAGCCTCTTCCAATGAAATAGGAACAGTTGGAGGTTCATCTTCTGCATCATACTCATCCTCATCAACCACACCATCCACACCAACTATTCCTCTTCTCCCTTTAAGCACAACAGACCATCTAGGATTACAGGGATCAGTTACATAAAATATCTGCTTAACCTTCGTCCCAACAACGAATGGCTCAACCGTGGGAGTAGCTCTAGACAGATCAACCAGTTTCATACCATGCTCCTCCTCACGGTAGCCATGATTGTTGTTAACCCAGTTACAGCGGAAAACACACATTTCGTAGCTGTTGTAGTCCAATACCCAGATGTCTTGTATAACACCGAAATATGATTGTTGTACCGAGACAGGACTATGACCCACGACACCGATGTCATATAAGTTTTGATAAGCTTCAAGCTCTACACCACTGTTTTGATTCGTTGACTTCTGATCCTGACGTTCTGTGAAAAAGGTGAATCCGTTGACATCGTACCCCTCATAAGAAATTACATCCAGATTTGGTCCAAATGCAACTACTTTAATCAGTTCAGGCACATTCGTGGACTGATCGGACAACACTCTCTCTTTGAACCATCGGACAAATGTCCTATTCTGCTCATTTTGTAGTCTAACGTCACTCATGTTTGGATATTGTGCTCTTAAAACACACAAGTGTTCATCAAAGTATGGTTCAACATCTTCAAGATGACTTAGCACAACTAAATGAGCTTTGTTAAGAGTGTCTATGTCAATTCTTTTCAGTTTCCTTCCAACCGTGCCAACACCTTCGACAGCATCTCCCTATATTTCTAACGTCTCCAAATCAGTTTTATCAAAGTCAAATTTGCACGCACCATCTAGAACTAGTAACATACATAAACTTATCTTTTTCTACTATAAATGAAGTTTATTTATGACCTTCTCTGCAGTACTTCAGATTGAAGGACTGAAACTAGTCATTCTAGAACCATTAAAATACTGAAACTCATCTTATTCTTTCTGGTGGTTATAACAATAGCATTGTTGATTCCTGTCACAGATTGTGAATCAAACAGAGAGCATCTGGCACAGCAGATTGAGCAGTTGAAAATGAGCTATTTTCAGGAATCGGTAATATACTTGAACTTACTTTCTTTCGTGTGGCAGTTTTAAGTAGTAGCATTTTTAAAACTACACTATTTATTAATTGTAATATTAAATGCTAAGAATAAATAAATACAACAGTTTACAGTTTGCTTTGCAAAATTACCGTTACTAAGCACCGAAGTGGGCAAGTAGTGTAGAAATCAGCCCACGAACTAGGTTGCAATTAACTGTGAATCTGGGCACAAATATATGAACAAAGTTAGAACTTGCAATCGAAATGCATGTATATGAACAAAGTTAGAAAAAAACGACAATCAATCGATCGCATACCCAATACGCGATAGAGAGGTCGACGGTGAGACCAGTGGTAGATGGTGTGGTGACCGGCGGGAGTGGGAGTGACAAGGTGGTGGGAGCGATGGTGGCGATGGCCGTTAGCAAGGTGACGGAGAGAGGAGGCGATTTCAGTGAGGAAGATAGCGCGAAAGAGAAGAAGAGTTACTGTAAGTACAGTGTGCAGAGTAAACGGGCAAATGTTGTAGTTAAAAGGACTTTAGATTACGGTTTACATGAAAACCATAATGTAAAGTCACACTTTACATGACGGTTCCTAAAGAACCAAATCTAAAGTGTAACGAAATTAATAAAATAGCGCGAAAATTATTTGGCCTATGCTGGGTTTCGAACTCAAGATCGATGGTGTTGACTCATGTACCCACGGCCATTGAGCCATGAGTCTTATTCGATCAAACAAATGTAACACATTAATAAAGTTATTTTTAATCTAAAAATAAGCTGGTAAGACGACGTCATTCACTGTAATTTAGATTACGCGGGCGTCGAAAAATCAAATAATGCGGGAAATATTTGGCGTCAGGTCAAGACGACGTCGTTGACCATCAGTGGGCGGGGACTTTAGATGACGGTTATTAGTAAAACCGTAATCTAAAGTCCGTTGACCGTAAAGCGCGCGTCAACACGGGACTTTAGATTACGGTTTCACAAATAACCGTCATCTAAAGTCCGTCCTAAAAAAGGCGCGCCTACCTTCGATCGATTATTGCTTACGGTTAATTTAATAAACGTCATTAATTAACTCCGGCCTTCATATTAATTACGGTTTCTGTTAAAGCCGTGATTAAACCACCGTCATTAAAGGCTTCCGTTCCACCAGTGAGAGAGCGATCGGGTGGACGTTAGCTGACATTAAGGGCATTGACCCGACCTTCTACACACATCACATCTATATGGAGGAAGATTACAAGCTTGTCAGACAGCCATAGCGTCGGCTCAACCCCAACATGTAAGAAGTAGTCAAGAAAGAGGTGTTGAAGCTTCTGGACGCTGGGATCATCTACCCCATTTCTGTAGTACATGGGTGAGTCCTGTATAGGTAGTCCCTAAGAAAGGTGGGTTTGGGGCTGTTCTGAATGATAAAGGTGAGTCCATTCCTCAAAGAAAGATCACTGGTTGGCGTATGTGTATAGACTATAGGCTTGAATTCTGCCACCAGGAAAGATCATTTCCCTCTCCCTTTTATTGATCAAATGCTTGAGAGGTTGGCTGGGCAAGAGTATTACTGATTTTTAGATGGTTTCTCAAGCTACTTTCAGATTCCTAATGCGCTAGAGGACCAAGACAAGACCACTTTCACTTGTCCTTATGGTACCTTTGCGTACAGAAGAATACCCTTTGGACTGTGCAATGCTCCTGCCACCTTCCAGCGTTGTATGCAGGCGACTTCGCAGACTTCATCGAGCAGAGCATTGAGGTATTTATGGATAATTTTTCTTGTTTATGGCTCTAGCTTTGATGTTTGTTTGGCGTAGCTTGATCTAATTCTGGGCCGATGTGAGAAGACTAACCTGGTTCTCAACTGGGAGAAGTGTCACTTTATGGTCAAGGATGGGATTGTGCTCGGCCACAAAGTTTCTGCTAAGGGGATTGAGGTTGATCAAGCAAAGGTGGAGGTAATTGAGAAATTGCCAACACCTACTTGTGTGAAAGAGGTAAGAGATTTCTTAGGGCATGCAGGTTTTTATAGATGGTTTATTCAGGATTTCTCTAAAATTACAAAACCGTTGACTGACATGCTTCTGAAAGATGCCCCATTTGTTTTTCCTGATGATTGTGTATCTGCTTTTGATTTGATTAAGCAAAAACTGGTAGTTGCACCCATTGTTGTTTCACCTGACTGGTCATTACCTTTTGAGATTATGTGTGATGCCAGTGATTATGCAGTGGGGGCAGCTTTGTGCCAGAGGAAAGAAAAAAATCTCCGGGTCATTGCTTATGCAAGCAAAACTTTGAATGACACCTAGAGGAACTACACCACCACTGAAAAAGAGCTTTTGGCTGTGGTATTTTCCCTAGACAAATTTAGATCATATGTTTGGGGAAGTAAAGTAATTGTTTATATTGACCACACTGCTCTTAGATATTTATTTGCTAAGAAGGAGGCCAAGCCCCGCTTGCTTCGTTGGATTCTCTTGTTACAGGAATTTGACATTGAAGTGAGGGATAAGAGTGGCAAACTGAATGTCGTGGCTGACCATCTTTCTCGGTTGGTAGTTCCTGATGATGGTGTACCAATTAATGAATTCTTTCCTCATGAAACTGTTTTTGTTTTGCATAAGGTGCAAGAGCCATGGTATGCTGACCTGGCTAATTATCTTGTTTCTGGGGTGGTACCTCATGATTTCTCTTATGCTCAGAGAAAGAAATTCCTTTTTGATTCTCGTCATTATATTTGGGAAGACCCTCACTTGTTTCGAGTGTGCGTAGATGGTTTGATTCGCAGGTGTCTTCCTGATCATGAGGTGAGCAGTGTCATAGAGTTCTGTCACTCCAGAGAGGCGGGAGGTCACCATGGTTCCCACAGGACAGCTGCAAAGGTTTTGGAGTCTGTTTTTATTGGCCCACTCTCCATAAAGATTACCAAAATTTTGTAGCCAAGTGTGATAGTTGTCAGAGGCTAGGCAACGGCACGAGATGCCCCAGCACGGTATTTTAGAAGTTGAATTATTTGATTGCTGGGGTATTGATTTTATGGGCCCTTTTCCTTCTTCTCAGGGTTACCAGTACATTCTCGTGGTCGTTGACTATGTCTCAAAGTGGGTAGAGGCTATTCCTTACCAGCATGCTGATTCCAAAACAGTGGTCAAATTTCTGAAGAAGCACATCTTTACTCGCTTTGGGGTTCCTAGGGCGATTATTAGTGATGGTGGATCACATTTCTGCAATCGTTCCTTCGATGCCCTGATGGCTAAGTATGGAGTGCGCCATAAGGTTGCCCTTCCCTACCACCCACAGACGAATGGACAAGCTGAAGTGTCCAATCGAGAGCTCAAGCGGATTCTTCAAAAAGCCGTTAGTTCTTCCGGGAAGGATTGGTCTCAGAAGCTTGATGACGCTCTGTGGGCCTACAGAACTGCATTCAAGATTCCCATTGGGATGTCTTCTTTCAGGTTAGTGTATGGTAAATCTTGTCATTTGCCTGTGGAGTTGGAGCATAAGGCATACTGGGCACTTAAGGCCCTTAACTTCGATATTCATGCTGCTGGTGAAAGAAGGAAGTTTCAGCTCTCAGAGCTAGAAGAGCTCAGGAATCAAGCTTATGATAGTGCGAAAATTTACAAAGAGCGCACTAAGAAGCTCCATGATCAGATGATCCAAAGAAGGGACTTCAAAGTTGGGGATTGGGTGATGCTCTACAATTCAAGATTGAAGCTTTTTCCTGGGAAGCTTAAGTCCCACTAGGCCGGTCCATTCAAAGTAGTGGGTATTACTTCTTACGAGCTGGAGAATAAGAAGGGTGAAAGCTTTAAAGTTAATGGGGCTCGTTTGAAAAAGTATGTTGGTATTGCTGATGCAAATATTGATTTGCATGTAGTGTCTTTTGTGCAGGATCAGCCGGCCGCCCCAGATGCTTCGAGCCTCTCGAAGTCAAAAGATAAAAAGAAGAAAATTCCTTGGAGACTTCGATATGCATTTAGGAAGCTTCAAAAGCTTGCTCTAGGATGTTGTGGTATTCCCAGCCACACTTCCTCTTCTTCTGATCAGTAAGCTTGGGAAGTCTAGCCAGAGACTTTAAATCTGGGCAGCTTGGTGGGAGGCAACTGTAACACCCCTAATCCTAAACCTGTAATATAATCGCAAGTCGTAGCATAACAAAATATAATTCGCAGCGGAAAATAAAACTATCTATCGTTGGTGTTACACGCCGTTACTCACCCATGTGAGTAACAAGGCAACCTTACTTCATCCATCCACTTCAACTCCTCACCGCTGTGATGACGAGATACTGAGTAGTCTTAAACTTACAATCCAAATCCAAACTGAGCAACTAAACCAAATACAATAATCCCCATAATACAGTACATAATAAAACTAAAAGGTGTTTATTGAAAACACATCAGCTACCCTGTATGTAACACCCCTACTAATCCTGCTTCTAAAAATAATATAATCGCAGCGGTAAATAACAGATTATCGTTCTAATGGTGTCACAGTTATCACTCGCCCATACGGGTGATAACGAGTTACCTGATAATCAACATGCGAAACGTATTCCCGCAGTGACCACAAGAGATAGATAGTAGTACTTAAACAATTTAAAACAAATCTAACAACAACCAATTATTACAGACCATGAGCATCTAAACCAATACACCTCGGTTAAACAACCCGAGTCCAAAACAACCTGAGTATCACACCGTACCAAGTCTAAACCACAGTAATATCACAATAGTCACGCCTCGCTGCGACCCACTAGCTAGTCACCTGCATGAAAATGGTTTGTGGTATGGAATCAGCCCCTGCTGAGTATGTTATCACATGCCCCATCATGCCCCCAAAGACCCCTCAATTATTTGGTCGAGAGCATGAGGTTCATTACATGCAATACCGTTTTAATATTTAAAACTTTTTAAATCAAATAACATTAATATCCATACAATAACATAACCATCAACACATAATAAAATAACCACAAGTATAACCAATGAACAACAAAGCGAAACAACGAGAATAATAAACAAGTATTAAGTCTCGTCCATGGTATGGAAACCAATATTGTTCGCCCTTGTACAAGTCTCAATTATTTTAAGTGTTCAGTTATACCTAGTGACAATGTCTCGTTAAAACGACATGTCTCTAATTTACCCATATATTATGGCGGGTCACCCACGGCAGTAGCCACTCCAACGGTAGAGTCTCCGACCAACGAGCCATTCTAGCTCACGGGAAATTTTCTTGATACTTGCGGACCCGTACGCGGACATCCTGGTATCGTTTTTGTGATCACAGCGTGCACCAAGAGCCACATCCTCCTGGCTTTACTTTCCTTCCTTAGTTAATTATTTATTCCATCGCATCGCATTTACCAAATTTTCCTAACACAGCAGACTAAGGTCATTAGTCCAATCCGGAGTCTGTAAACTCGGGATCCAGTGTTAGATACAAGAGCGGCGTATAGAAAGGCCAATGCTCCGTATAGAAGTCTCGGATAATATGTATATCTTATTATCCTAGTGCTACAACGTTTTTCTGACGATCCTTATATTTCATATAAGATAGCACCATAGCCGCTAATTCATTTAATATATATTGGTCCATATACGAACCGATACTGTTAACTCAGCAACAGTAATAATAAGCAGCTATAAATATACAATTCATGCATATTAATTATCACATTCAGACAAACAATCTTATCACAGATCACACAGAAGTCTGAACTGAGGAAGCCCTCAGAGACAATCAGAGACACATAACAACATACCGTACACCCTGATGTATTACGGTGGAGTATGAATCAGCAAGATCCTATGCTCCTTGTGTAGTCTCTAACAGTCTAAACAATACATAATGCAACTGATTAGCATACCGTATAACAACACAATTCTACGGTACCCCGTACCGTCACTAACACCTCCGGTTAACCCCCCGTTATTAACTATCAATGTTTGTCGGGTTTTAGGTTTAACTCGAGATTGGGAAAAGTGTTCTATTACATGCGTAGTCTTGTTTGTATACTAGTATAGTTATTGTTGAACTTGTTATCGCATGTGACTTAACATACCCTTGTATGTCGTATAGTTTGTGTCATTATTGCATGTGCGATTCTATGTCATGCACTATGCATCTCACCTTAGTATTTATTTTTCTAAGGTTGTTCTCCTCTTTTTTTTTCAATGTGGTATAATTCATATGTAAACAATACTTTGAATTATTTAAAATCCTTATTATTCCATGTATACTCCTAACATTCGAATTTCGATATCTAATGTTTATAATTCTTTTCTCCTTATCTATTATCATTTTAATTATGATAATTATAGTTATTGCACCATATCACATTTTACACCATTACATATATTTATTTATATGTGTGTATTATGGAACTATTATTATATGGTAAGTCTTATATCTTCATTCATTCTTTTAATGAATATCCCTTATATTATAAATGTTATAACTCTTATAACATTAAAAACCATATTATAAATTCCATTTAAAAATGTTAATATTTTCGAACAGCACCTATGTTCTTGAATATTTCCAAAATCCACCACTTAATTAATGTAGTGTTACATTATAGTTATAATAACATATATTATGACATTTAAGTCATTAAAACAATTATAACCTATAGTTATATTTTGTTTATAAAATACCAAATAGCCCCTTATATTTTCGGCTTCCATTATACCTCTAAACTTCTATAAATCACAATTCCATCCCCATTTTTATACATAGTTTTCTAATTCCATTAAAACTATATATTATACATATTTCTTTATAAAACCTTATATATAACTCCAAAAATTACCAAACTATACCAAGAGGTTATAAACATCATTACTAACCTTATACTTCCTCTAAATTTCAGTTTTACCACATATGTTACCCATTTGTAACAATTTTACAAATATCTTATATTATACTATATAACTCAATAAACTCCAAATTAACCAAATAAATTTCTAAAAATTTCTCATATAACCTAAGGTTTGTACTAAACTCCATTAGTACCCCAAGTTTTCGGAAATTACATTAATTTCAAAATTCTCCAAACTTGGTCAAAGTCTCCTATATAGTCAACTTGACTTCTAATACCAAATGGGAACCAATTTTTCGGTAATCACCAATAATAACCTATACTTTTCTATTTTTACAATTTTGACCCAAACTTTATAAAATGTTATAATTTTATTAAATTCATTTAAAAACCCTAAATTGCTCTAAATTAAGCCCACGGCTTTCTAATTTCCTAGTATTATGAATTGGCCCCAATTTTAATTATAAGCATAAATAAAACTAAATAAGCTTATAACTTAAATTAAAATGGCCTAATGACATGGCCTTATTACAACCTTGAACTTGCAAAATAAATTACACAATAATTGTCTCAAAATATAGCATATATTCTCGGCCTCACCTTGGTTTAATTTTTTTCCATATAAGTCATAATTTGACCATTATGTTAATTAAATCTCTTAAATGACTAGCTTAATTTATCTTAGCCATCTTTTTCCATTTTTAAATTGACCCATTATAATTTCACTCTCGGCCATATATATATATATATATATATAAGCTTAGAAATTATAAAAATCATAAGTTTAAGGTGTTTATACCTTGATTATTCCTTGTATGGGCTCGGTCACTTGTAGGAAAATTCACCACTTCATTTAGACATGTTTAATACACAAAAACAAGATATGGTTATACTCCAAGCTTGAGCTTAACCATAAGGAATAATTAATGTAAGATTTAAGGCAAAAATCACCTTAAAAATGCAAGGGAAGTTCTAGGTGGGTTCGGCCTGAATAAAACACACCACAAGGTGTTAGATCCACCATATTGACATAGGAAATATCTATATCACAACAAGTTGCCTTGTTATTAGGTTTTACCTTGGAAAAATGCCTTAAAAGAGAGTATTTCTCTTGGATCTCGGCCACACTTGCTCCAAATGGCTAACCAACTGAATGAACATGTAAATATGAAGATTATGAGTGTATAAACTCATAAAAATTCAAGGAAGAAAACCGGATGTAGAGTGGAGAGGCTTAAGGTATGTTTTTACCTTAAAATGCAATTTTGAGCAACCTTGGTCCCTCTACTTGTCTCAACCGAGTTTGGAAGTTGTTCTAACCTTAGAACACTGAGAATGAGCCATAGGAACATATGAGCCACGAAATCTAGGTGTAGGTAGTGAAGAGATGAAGAAAAAGAGCTAAAAAATGACCTTAAAACACTTACCTTAAGAGCTTAGGAGTTAGATCTGCCTTCCATGCTCAAGAACAAAGCTTGAGAGCTGCTAGGAAGGAGAGGAGCTCGGTTGGAGAGGCTGGGATCGGACGGAAGAGGTGGGAAAGGTTGGAAATAATTGAAAAAGTAAGTTTATTTTCAAAAGTAAATGTGTTAGGTAGCAATTTGTCTAACAATCATTGTATGCTGTCTCCTCCCCTCTTGCCAGCCGATTTCCTTGAGGTCAAAAGGGTCATTATTTGACCATTGACCATACTTGGTCAATTTGACTCATACTGGCCCCACTTTAGGGTTTTATTAATATTTTAATATTAAATTTGTAAAAATTCGTACATTTCTGGAATTAAATTCCTAATATGATATAATATGATAAAATATCATATTTAAGGGTAATTATAATCTTTAATCCCATTAAAAATCAATTTAGAAGACAATCTCACAAAAACATGCTTTAAGGTGTTTTAGTGCACATTTTTGTGTCACAGGGTGTTCCTGAGCTTAGTTCTCTTTGAGAATGGTTTTGTTGTGTTCCTTACTTCATTATAATACTTAGGAATCCACTTTGGATCCTATTTGAGGTCATACAATCTTTATGGTGTCTTAAAGCACATTTTTGGCTTTACCGATCTTAAGGCGTGTTTTGCCTTGTTGAGATATTTTAGATTGTTCCCCAATAATGTTTAGATGTTTATTAATCATCTTTGATCATTAATAGATCATTTAATTATATTTTAAAGGTTAGGGGTATTTCACTGTATCCCGCACTCCGGCTTGTATCTCCAATCAGTAACCTGAAATGTTTGGCCCATTGAAGGGCTCAGCAAACTATATGCTGGTATGCTAAATGTAGTCTTAAATCATTTGGATCCCTTAAGTCGTTTAGCCATCTTGGGATTAGATTCATTACATGTTGTACCAGTTTACAATAATAATAATAACTGTAATTGTTAAATAACCACATAATAGTTCACCTGACAATATCATCACATAATAGTAAACCACAACCAAATAATCAAACACCAATAATCCGTAACAGTAACCAAACAAGATACGCGTATTAATTAACTGTACTTGTTAGTTGGCCACATGGCCCTTATCCTTTTAACCAACCACATAAACCTTTCAATTAATTTCCACCTCGGGCGTCATGTTAGGAAAACCCTTAATAACTTATTAATGGACAGTAGTCCCCTGGGTTCCAAAGGAACCGTTGCCAGCTGACCTTATGGCCCTAGATAATTTATTTGCCTTAAAGGCGACCAATTCGGCCGAACCTGTGCACCAACAGTAGTGCCCTCTGCCATCATCGAATGTGGATAATGGATTCCCTTGAGTGACTCTTGACAGTTGTCCCTCGTAGTGATCACGATGCGTAACCAGATAGTCGAAACTAGCTGGATTCCTCTCTTTGTAAGTTAGCCTTTTAGTCAGTGATACAATATCCAATCCTTGAGTTAAAACTATAATAGTTGACCATCAGTTAGGTTCACATAATACCTAAAGGTCACCTAGTCTTGTTTGAGTTTAGATGTATAAACTTCCAGTCATAAGACGTTCGCGCAAAATAAAACGCAATGGTGTCGAGCAATACAGTATACAAGATAATATACATAAATCACAGATATCACTCTTAGCAATTAAACTGAAATACCCCAAACCTTGGTATGTTGGTTAAACATTAAAACATGATTTATTAAGACTAAAAAGAGTCTTAGAAACATTATTAAACAATTTAAACCATAAAGAACACAATTAAATACCTTAAGGTCAATATTGTAATGGTATGAAAACGCTAGATCTCTAACAACATTCCTGATTTCAACTAAAGATGACTATCTTATCTTGCTTATGTTTTGATTACTCAATACATCTTCTATGTTGATATATAAACGTCTCAAAAAAGCTCTCTGTTATGATTAAAGCAGCATGAGAACAAGACATGATCAAAGATAACTTTGATTCAATTGATTAGCCTGTTTCTGAGCTCAATAATTAAAGGTCTTCGTTGCTATGGTTTTATTACTCAAAATTTGTGCTTCTGTTGGTTCTCACTTTCTTCTGTCAAAATTCTTTTAGCTACTTTGAGTCATAGATTTATAATTCTGTATACCAGTGATACCTGTTACTTTCTCTTTAACCTACTGAAATTAGTTTTAGGCATGAATAAAAACTTATTATATAATGGCTAATTTACTATGGAAATCTATTCTCTGTGATATGCTTTTTTCTTCTTATAAAACGTATTACTCTGCCTCTGCTTTCGTTTCTTTCAATAATGCTCGTCTCAGTAAATCTTTCAAGCCAATAAATTTGACCTGTTTGATCTGCGTAACCTATAAACTCATTTTGCTGCTATTCTTAAATCTATCATTATGTTGATCTTAACTTTTCTCGATCCTGAACCATAAGGCTTTTAGTCTTGCTTTTCGCTTGGACATGAGTATGACTTTTGTGTTATAATCTCCAAGTCCTGATTATTATTTGATCATGTTTTACCTATTAGTAGGTAATAAATGGTTTCTACATGGTTAATGTTGCTGACATTGATCCCTTACAGCGACGCTATTGCTTGCCTACAATTTCTTGTCGTAAAACCGGTACAATTTGGCTCTGAATTGATTTGCTGTTGCGTTCTTTTGCCTCAGTTGTAAGCCATGATATAGCAAAATATTGGAACTACTGGCGTGCTTAATGAAAACCTTTTTATAAGTGTTTGCTATTTCGGATCTTGCGGTTACTTCACCTATTTTGATTACACTTTAGACCTGTTATGTGTTACTATATTTATATAGTATATTCACTACTCCTGCAACATATACACACTGTTAGCAGTTTCCAAGTTTTGAAACAGCACACTCTTGACACTATCTGATAATACAAAAAATGATACTCTGCTGGGTCATTTCACTCAATTTTATTTTGTTAATTATGTCTAAAGCGCAAAGGTTGACAGGCCTATTTGCACAGCTGTTTTTAACTTTAGTACTTGTTTCCGTTTGACATATGTGAACTTGATAGTATATGACCCTGAGTAGGGTGGTTTGTGGTCAGTCTTGTACAGAATATATGCTCATTTTGCAGCCATTTTTACTCCTATTATACTAGTTACAGATGATCATCACGACAATGTTCCAAATATGATTTTTTCCATCGTTCGATGCTTACTTGTCTACATATGTATTGATGAAAGCGTATTCAAGTTTGAATGTTGTATGGTTATATTATTATTTCTTTTATGGGGCCTAATCCGGATCTGTTTTTATTGTCTACCGGAGGAATCAATCGTATCTTGCAAGAGATTAGAAGATCGGATCAAGAAACGGGAAGATGAAGCTTAGTTTGTGTTTGCTACTTTTGCAAAAGAAGTTTCCTGTCCCTGTTTATGAATTAGAGGGATATACCACCGGTAGTAATCAAAGGCTGTAAGTACGGAGGTATGCCACCAGGGTGTGTTTTAAATTTTTACCGGAAGAATGTAAACGTGGGTATGAAGAAAAGGATGTGCGCCAGAGCACTTTCTTTAGAGAGCAGGTGCAGCACCGGTACGGTATTGCCTGAAGACAACCATGTCTACAACAAAAAGCTTGAGCTATGAACTCATGGTAGCAACATATTCCACCGGTAGCAGCTTGCTAATTTCCACCGCTAGCAACTTTTTTTTTATCGGTAGCTATTGGCCACCCACTGCAAAAGATTCGACAGTTGGGCACTGAAAGATGAATTGAGGGCTGCGCATGGTAAGATAGGACAAGGCGCGAGCCTCTACCGGAGCAAATTGAAAGTTCCTAACGGACCAGACACGAGCCGCGACATCTCTCAAACGGGCAATATTCCTCAAGGACGTATGAAGTCAAAGTATAACAGTGGTAAAGCCTCCGCAAGGAGTATTGGAAGCAGGCCTGGAGTTTCACTCTCCTATGAAGCTTCCGGTAGAGATTTGGAATTCCTCTCCGATAGAAATTTGGAATTCCTCTCCGATAGAAATTTGGAATTCCTCTCCGGTAGAAATTTGGATATCCTCTCCGGTGGAAATTTGGATATCATCTCCGGTAGAAACTTCTCACCCCATTGTTACCAGAAGGAACAGCGCCAGACATGAGCTTCCAGAAGTCTTCACCGCTGGCCTAATGGCATCTCCACCAGTAGCAATATACCGTCGGTATCACCAAGATAAACACAGTAGGAGCAGCTCTGGGGGTTGAAATATCTTCAGCGGCACGGTGCATAACCCCAGCAATTTGTCAGCACGGAGAGATGAACACGTATGTTCTTGTTCGCCAGCAAAAATCCGCAAAAGAAAGGAACAAAAGTGACTGGAACAGGAAGGGACTAGAGATGACCATGGATGGGTGGAGGGAGACGCAGCAAGTTCAACAGTATAAACCATTCGGTTCAGAGGTCAGTACGACACACAACGTCAGAATTACAAACTTCAATCAGTCGCTATGGGATACAACACCGATGGTCTTAGGTGGTACCGATGACACGATGGGAACTTTTTATCTTCACCGGTGGGACTTAACGTCCAGACCGGTAGCAACTTGTCATTCTTATCGGAGGGCCAGTCCAGATAAATAGACATCCGGAGGCTAGTTGCAGTTTCACCGGTAGCCAATTGCGGTTCGCGTTCGGTAAAAAATTTCAACAATAGCACCCTCTCACATTCCACCGGTAGCAGTTTGACATCCGCCAGTAATATTATTCCACAGGTAAAAAGAGGTACCAAACTTTTTTGATATTTCATTATGGATATTATTTTTCCACCAGAAGTTTACAAAACTTTCTCTAGAGGATTGATCACCCTCTTTTTCAAAAAAGAATATTTTAAAAACAATTTCTGATTTACTTAAAACAAAGACCAGCGAGTCTTGAAAAAAAAAAGAGAAGAGAAAGAAAGAAAGACAAAAAAAAAAGAATGTATCCGACGACCTCACCATTGGCCATGGGAGAGTGTTTTGTATCCGACGATCTACCATCAACGATGGTAGTGTAATTCCCGACGATCTCACTGTCAGCGTCCTGGCAGTAGAGTGTTAATCCGACGATCTCACCGGCTCAAAGTCGGTAGAGTGTTAAACCGACGATCTCACCATGTGTACAGTGGTAGAGTGTGAAAGCATGAAAGTGTAACTAAGGGGTTACCAAAAGAGATCTTGGCAAAAAAAAAACAAACAAAAAGAGCAGTCTAAAATTCTTCATTATAAGGGTCTCCAACTTTTGGGAAGCAATAGAATTTTTAGGAATTACTTTTTGTTCAACTCAGACTTGTGCTATCAATGTACTTAGACAGGCTGCTCTAGAAAACCTATAGGCTGTGTATTTGGGTTTTTTATCCCCATGATTAATATGCTCTAACTAACAAAAAACTCTTGGGAAGTCCGGTCGCTCCGGGCAGCCCAAAGGACAAATATCTTGTAATCTGTTAAATTTAGATATACAGGTCCGAGGAACGAAGTGATTCAAGCAGCAATCTGATTATGAAGTAATATCCCATTTATTATTATTATCTCGGACTTCTTGAGATTATTATGGTCTTCTGGAATTATTACGGTCTTCTGAGATTATTATGGCCCTTCGGAATTCCAGATCTCTGGATTTCTTATTATAGCACGTTCAAGGTCCGGAGACCTTTTCTCAGGAGAACAAGTGGGACTTCATCGCCCTCGGACCATGTGGGACTTCTTTGTTTCCGGAAGACAAGCTCTTGCACAGGCTAAAGTTTTTAAGTTCATTTCCTTTTTAGGCAAAAGAAAAAGAACTTGTGGGACTCGGAGATATATAGTAGAAAAGAAAAGAGTACAAAGTGTAAATTTTGTCTTCTTTTTACAAGTTCCACTTTTTAGTGCTAAAAAGTAGAACTTGTGGGACTGATGTAATGGTATGAAATATACCATGCGGAAGGTTAAAGTGTCTACCGAAGGCCTGCTAGCGGAAGGACTACTATCGGAGACCAATTGTCGGAAGGCCTGCTACCGAAAGGCCCCGATGCGGAAGGATCTACCAAGAGAGTCTACCGGAGGCCAATTGTCGGATGGCCTATCGATGAAAGCCCTACTACTGGAGGACCCGCTATCGGAAGAGTTGCTATCTAAAGGATCGCTACCGATAGAGTAACTACCGGAGGGATTATTGTTAAAGTGACGGTCCGGAAGAGTTAGTCCAATGCGGAAGCAGTATTTTAGTCCGGAGACCCGTAAAAGGACTGATAGCTATATTTATGTAATACTATCACATGTATAGGAGCAAAAGGGTAAACCTAGTGATAGAAAGTCTATAAATAGGAGTAGAGGGGCTCATTTGTAAGGGACTCAAGTTAGAAAAGAGAGAGCTCACCCCAAAAGGCTCTCTAGAGTTGTAAACCGAAGTATGAATAATAGCTCTGTCTAGAAGTGGACGTAGGCCGGATTATTGGCCGAACCACTATACATCACGGTGTGGAAATTGTGTCGGGAGAGTAACCTCTGTTACATCTTCAAATATGGGCTAAAATGTGCTCTAAGCTTGGAATAAACTGGGGTAAGACCTAATAAACTTACCAAGACCTTATTTATATGTTAATGAACATATAAAATCAATTACCAAAGAAAACCAAGCTTGAAAACAAGTTAAAACACAAAATGTGCTTTAAGAAGTCTTAAAGCACATTTTTGAAAAATTGTCTTGTAAATGAGTTTTGAGTGGCTAAATGTCCATCATTACTCTTAAATATACATGTGTACTATATAATATCACATTTGGTGGCCATATCAATGGGAAATCAAAAATTTCACTTCTATGTGCCTTGTTTTTATGAATAGTGATTTTAATAAGCTATTTTGTAACATATGTTATCTTAAGTAATTAAATTGACAATAAAGACTAAAATACCCTTATGTAATAAAGGGGGCCGGTTTTCTTAAGTGTGACTCACCACTCACTTGTTAACATGTTGAATAAATAAGATGACTAGTTTAGTTACTATTTACTTTATAAGAACAAATATCTTCTTAAAGCAAATTCTATCTTCATTCTCATTTCCCTCCTCCATTTCACACGGTTCCAAACTCCATCTCCTTCCTTCTTGCTGCTCTCTCACGGTAATATTCACCACCACCATTGAAACTCTAGCTTTGACCCCTTGTAAAATCTAGCTCACTTGTCCAAATCAAAAACA